>OX596230.1:1364916-2056626 GCA_951394215.1 Glyphodes perspectalis | reverse complement strand
TTGCGCTTAGCTTTAGCTGATGATAGCACGGATACGATGTGATCGTGATTGGCGTTGGGCAGCGTCTTGTGACGTTAAGTTGCGTGTGGCGTGACGTCACACGTTAAGCAATTTAGAGGCGTGAAGCTGTGACGTCAGGTTTTCGGTTGCGTTGAAACATGCTATATGACGTCATAGGTCTTGTGATAGTACGTAGTTATGTAGGACTTTATTTAAAATTAGTTTAATACACTTTTACGAATCAATAAGTGATATCTTAAGTTTTCGGCGTAATTGTAGACAGAATTTTAGACAGCATATGATATACTATATATCCCCTCCACCCTCCACTTTTCTATCTCGAAAGGTTGATCTGATCGTCATCACACAATTCGATGTCACGCTATCAACGATGTTAAAGCTATATGACGTCACAGCTACACTTTCACGTTTAATGTGACGTCATTAGCCACGTTATGACGTCACGCCCCACGCCCTGAACACGCCGTCGGTGCGCCGCGTCCGAAATGTATATAGCAATAGCGAATGGGTTTGGTTGATTTTTGTGTGTATTTCGAATGAGATACGTCTATTTGACTAAATTGTACTTGACAAGACGAGTTATTTGAATCGTATTTGAGTAAAAACTTTGCACTTTGGGTTAAAGTAGAATTTGATTAGTGAATATAAAAATATTTGGAGATATTTTAACCAAACATTATCTTCAATGTTAATTTTCATTACAAAGAAGTTGGATTTGGTTAAATATTTTTAAATATTGGCTGCTTTATCACGTTGAGTTCAAAAAATATATAAAAATAACTAAACTCATTCACATATATATAAAATTTACGTATACACCAATGTATATCGATTGAGAATAAATATAACTGTATAATATTTACGTACTTATAGTTTTAACGCTTCGTAATATCAACAAACGTTTTTAATGTTATTAAATAAAATATATTGAAATGAAAATAAAGTTTATTGTTTGAATTTAGTTGAATAAGCTACAAAATAATTAAATTATACAAAAAAAAACACGTAAAGGGACTATAATATAATATACTATATACAAGGTAATTAAATATTAAATTCGAATATATAAAAAAATAGAATACTAACAGTGAAAACAGCATTAAATTTTATTGAACCATGGATATATATATATCCGTTTCCCATACAAATAAAGTTTTTTTTTATATAAAACTGTATAAAACTGTACGATGCTATATATAAAGACTTTAAAGTCTCAGCATGATCTCATCGCCATATATATGTGTATTATAAAATCATAATAATACACATATAATAACTTATATTATGATATGACAATGATGATATAATTGTCTAGCCAAGTAGTATTTCAATAGTATAGTAGTATTTACATGTCCGAGTCCTATGACATGTTTATATATATAAATATATATGTTTATACACTTATATATGTACACTTATTTATATAGGAAACAATTTGTAAATTATTTCTTACAAACTAGAGCCCTCATTTATATAGTTTTTTTATATGAAATCTATAAAATGGTGTAGTCTGACGTCATATATATCTAGATAAACATGTTTTTTAATTAAAAATATATTTTTATTTATGTTTGCTAGCACTTTATGAACACCCAGACTCGTAAAGTAATTCTAAAAATTTGTTTCTTATATTTTATATATATGAAGTATAAATATATATATAGTATTCAAATCCAGAACTTATAAAAACTTATGAACTACTTAAAATAGTATATATTATTTTCAATTCTTGGCAATTTATTTATTAAATTCAAACAATAATTTTATACATATTATTTTTAACTAACCCGATTTTTTTTAGATTTTAAGTCGTATTTTAAAACTAATTTTAATAAAAACATACTGTAGTAAAATAAATATTAAATATTTATGTTAATTCTCAATCGATGCTTAATTATAATAAATATCTGGAAAGTTGTTAAATAATTTGGAATATATAGTGACAAGTTTTAGATTTAAGTATTGCGCGACCGCCACAGAAATGCGACTTGTTTATAAAACTTTACTGCGTTTTGTTAAAAGTTCACATCGTATTGACATCGATGATTTTATCAGTAGTTTATATATTACGTGTAGAATTTATTACTAGTGTTAATCTAAAAAAATACAATGTGTTTTTTTTTAATTCTATGTAATATAAATACGATATTTATATCGGAACTCATCAGATTTATCTTATATATATATAAATCTATATTATGAATAAATATTGTATTTTAGTGAGACTCTTAACAAAACCGATATTTTATCGCATCTCTGTGGCGTACACGCTCGAACACATACATGGCTTATGAAATAGACTTGAAAGCAATATTATACAAGTACTTTTTAATGAATACGGAAACAATAGACTTTGTGCTCGTCGTACGGAGGGCCGCGCCATAACTATGCGATTAGTCGTCGAAAATAGTCGTTAGAGCAGATGTCTAGTTCAGTAGAACGCTGGGTCGCCACAACGATTCGTATTGCGACTAAGACGTTTTTTGTCTTGATCCCCAGCGTTTAGTCGGATTATAGTTGAGAAGTTACCTAGCGCTGTATTTTTGTAATTGTGGTACATATCTTATTTAAATATTTACTTAAAATTAATTATTAAATGCACCTCGTGTATACCGAAACAAATAAAAATGTCATTGAAATTGTTCAAAATTTGATATCCAGTGACAAGTCAAAATAAACTGCCATACTGAAAAGTGACGTCACATTTCATGCAGTTTTAGAAAGGCAGTTATAACAGATAGATTTATTATTTGTCCCAAGTCAATATTCTTATTTAATTTAGTCTACAAACTATTTAGGCCTCAAATGAGGCTTATTTCCCGCTTCCGGTGAAATAAATACAGTAATAGTCAGATGGAGGCCATCATTTGCGATTAGGCCCTGATTTTTCAGTACGACTAATGTTGAAATGATATTGTCTGTTTCATGAATATAATTAGCGACAGACGTTCTTAAATATGTCGTTTTCTAATTTATTCGTAGTAATTTTTTTAACCGACCATTGAAAAAGTTCCCGTCATTATACATAATAAATTAATTAAATTCTCCAGACTAACATATTACCTGGTTCCAAACTAAGCTTATGCTTGTGCTATGGATATTAGGTGAACGGATAGACATACTTAAATACGTTTATAAACATCCATGACTCCAGGTGTCACACGAAACATTTGCCCCTAGCGGGATTCTAACGCGACACTTAGTCGCGGGCTAGTCGAAATTGTTTTTGAGTGAAAATAGTAATATATAACCTACGTAACTTCTCATAAAATAAAATCACGGATCAGTCGTTATTTTTTAATACGTCATTCGGTATCGTCAGTGTATATAATGGAGACTTGTAAATATTTCCCCTGGTCTTTTTCGCGAGTTAGCCATATTTCTTTTCGTTCTTTTTGCTATTGTAATTGATGAAATTGTCGTTTTGTTGTCGGGCCGGCGGTGTGGCCGCCACACGGTTGCGACTAGACAGCTGAGAGTCGCGTTTAATGTAGAAACTGAAAATTGGCTTCGAATTATATTTAAAACGCATTGTTTATATAATAAGACGATGTGTTAATCATTTCCTAGTAACAAGAGCTGTAATTACCGGTGTTTATTCAAAGTAGTATGTCCAATGTACGTATTTTCGGTCTACCTATCTTTATTCTTTATTTGAGACTAGCAGCGCCCCGCGGTTTCACCCGCACAGTTCCCGTTCCGGTAGGAATAAGGGGATAAAATATAGCCTATGTTACTTCCGGATAATGTAGCTTTCCAATGGTGAAAGAATTTTTGAAATCGGCGCAGTAGTTTTTGAGTTTATTGATTACAAACATATACACACACAAAAATACAAAAATACAAATCTTTCCTCTTTATAATATTAGTATAGATATAATTTAGTTATAACCTCAGGTGACACCATAAGATGATTTCTTTACTTAATCTATTTTCTTCTTCTTCTTCAGGTTGAAGCTGAATAATGTATTTGACATCTATTTTAACATAGATCTTGTATGAACATAACTAACTTAACTTCACGCCACTTCCCTAGCGGGGTAGAGAGAACCGAACGACAGGATAACATGAAATAATTATAATTTATTGATTAATTGTCACTCACAGATTGCTGTGCTGGAAATTATAGAAATCAACGAATATAATACATGTTTGCAACAGTTAGAAACGTACAATGCTTTATTAGGCATATTTTTCGAAGCGTTTTTTTTCGGATTCGACTTTTTAAACTAGATTTTTAGTAACGATTTTGTCGCGTGTCGCATCTCTGTGGCGGCTCCGTCGTCTATAGTATCTGTAGAATACACTAGTGGCAATGCAGTTCGCATTTAGGATATATAATATTTTGTTATTGTTGAGGCTTGCGTTTGAAGTTTTTTTTTTTTTATATATTTTTAAGGTTTTTTTGGGTTACTTGAAAGTTTTTGTACCTGTGGTGTTTTCGTAGTATTTATTGAGTGCATTGAAATATTAATGAGAAAAGTAACAACCCTATAATTGATAAGGGCCCCTTATTGTTTGGGGGCCCCTGATATTCAGGGGCCTTGACTTATATGTGCCCCTAACTTTAGGGCCTCCAATCTACAGTAGACGTGTAGGGGCCTCAGTGGTTGTTAAATGAAAACCAGTCTTAAATAGTTATTTATATTAATATGGAGATGGTGAAATGTGCATACATCGAAAAATTTTACTACAAATGCACCATTCGTTCAAAAACTGAATAATTATCTAAATACATAGTCATGTATAATAGTAATAGAATCATTTAATATGTCGTTGTGTCAATGTTAATACGTTTGGTCTAGAGCTGTGGTTCCCAAAGTTGTCTGGGTTACGGCCCATCTAATACAAGTTTACAAACTCGGTACCCGCTTCTAAGAAATTTAACCGTCACCAATATGAATAAGGGAAGGAAAGTCGGTGTGTCGTTTTGCAGACAGGGCCCACTTAGTATTCGCTCGCGACCACCAATAGTTTGGGAAACTTTGGTCTAGAGAGTATTAAAATTGGAATTACATACAAGTAATTCGCTTCCGGGTATATTTGGGATGGTTTGGAAACGTATATTAAAATAAATTTTATTCAATACAAAAAGAACAAGCAAGGGTATCAGAAAAAATGGATTATAGTAACATTTAGATTTGAAAAAATTACAGGTACGTTTCCGGTTTTGAACCGATATCACGCGTATATGAGTCGCGTGTCCTTACCATTGGGCTAATATCGTAGTAAGGTTTGATTTCTATAAAAATCGTCATTTAAATATTATAAAGTTTTTTAATTGAAGAATTATTTATTTATCGTCTCTATGCCAAACGTGTTAACTATGATATTTCTGAAGACATAGAGAATAGACTGAGCTATCTTTATCCTAAGTAAATAGAGGCAGAAAAGTGTGTGAGAGAGACAGAGGTGGTTAGACGTCTTATTCGAGAATCTAGATAGGTCCCATCACTTGTTGTTCTGGGATTCCAAAATAATTTGTCAACTGTGTTCCTTGCCTAGCATGTCGTAAGGCAACTAATGGTATATCGGGTTTTGGGTGTGTGATTGTGTAGGCGACGAGTTAGCCAATTGTCACTACTTTTACAAATTTTCAAACTTCCCAATTTTATTTTTGTCTGGAAATGGTTAAAGGATCTTACAAATACAATTACTGCGCATTTGGCTCTGTCTACTCAAATATGTTTGTATGGATATTTATTTATCGTCTCGGAAGCATTTCCGTCTTTGTGTTTAATAAATGGCTAAAAATGTAAACCAAAAATACAAAATTTCTATTTCAAATACTAGCAGCGCCCCGCGGTTTCACCCGCGTAGTTCCCGTTTCTGTGGGAATACGGAGAAAAACCATGATCCAAAAAATTGTCTGGTTCCCCTATCTTAGGGCTACAAAGGTCAGATCGGCAGTCGCTTCAATGTAATTACCGGACTCGCTAAATCCTAGATCATGGTCTAAGAGGACCCCGTCTAAAAAACACGGTACATAACGCTAGGAAGATGATGACGGAGAAAAAATATAGCCTATGTTTATCGCTGATAAAGTAGCTTTCCATTGGCGAAAGAATTATTCAAATCGGTCCAGTAGTTTCGGAGCCTATTCAATGCAAACAATCAAGTGTTTCCTCTTTATAATGTTAGTATGATCTCAGTATATTCTCTATGTTTATTAATAATCCCAATTATATACAATACCAATAGAGTAATGTTTAGTTTTAAACGTTTGTGTGTCGTTCGATGGCCGACATTCAACTGTGTTCAGTGTGGTGCGCAAACGGATTACATTTGTTTGTCGATAAGACTAATACGCAGTTCCTATTATGGTGGATTGTTTTGATAATTTGCGCGTCACACGCGGTCGTAGTGATGGGGAGGTGATTTAGTGTTGGGGTAGCGGTATCGATGCTTTTGTTGTTGTCGATAGAAGTTTGTAGCTTTTTTGTTATTGAGACTGCGTCTCGTGGTATATGTAATATTGTCTGGGCTGGGTAGTCTATATCTATAGGATTTAAACTGTAGCGTGTAATTATTTTAATTAGCAGATTTGGCTAAGACGTGGAATGCTGAAGGCAAAAAGAGGTACTTTTGGATTTTGACAAGCTCGATGGCGCATTCGGTAGTGACACTGCCTCATGCGTCAAGAGTTGTGGGTTCGAGCCCCACCCAGGACAAACATTCGTGTGATGAATACTTGTGTTTGTTCTGTGTCTGGGTGTTAATATCCAACATTTAAGTATACATTTGTAATACCACTGTTGATTCTGATATTCGTAACACAAGTGCTTAAGATACTTACCTCGAAGTCAGATCAATGTATTTGATGTAGTCTGATATTTGTTTTTTTTTTATTTATTTACTATAAAACATTAGTAATTAAAGTAAAGATGTCTAGAAATACTATCTAAAATGAACATATTTTTTCAAATGCTACCAAAGTTACTAATTTAATTTTTTTTAAAAGAAATCAACCATTTATTTTTTCTTTTAACCGACTTAAAAAATAATAGGTTAGTATTGTAGAAATAGTCTTGAATCAGCTCCAATTTATAGGGGACATTTCTAACATGTTAAGATTCTAAAACTAAAGTACAAATTACTGATTAAATATTGTTCTTAGATAGGATTTTGAAATTGACAGGTTATGAAAGTACTTGGTTTGCAATAAGCGATATTAAAATACGTATGTAGTATGTATGAATTATATTCAGATTCGAATGATAAACAACAAGTATTGATAAACTTTGCAACAAAAAAATATGCATCTCCTTCCTTAAAAGAGATTTATTCTACTACCGGCACAGTTGAAGTCGGCCATCTTGTACATAGTAATATATAGTTATACACATCTTGCTTGTTTTTAAGATTATTGTACATTTATAATTATTAATTAGTATATTCGCTTGAATATGTAACTGACTTCGTGTAAATCTTGTAAAAAATAAAAATTTAAAAAGAATGAACGTTGATCCGCCGTAGAACGAAATAAAAGAAAAAAAATATTACCCAACCAATAAGGCGGATAAAAAAGTATTTTTTGAAAAAGTCAGTGCGTATATTTTAAGGCGGTTGCTCGAATGGTTTTTGTAACACAAGAAAAAATTGACTTGTGAATGTTCAGTTGTGTTTTGTAAAAAAAAAATGATGGTTAAAAAAATGGAAGCAACCGCCGAAATAAAAAAAAAAAGGTTCACTGTTTCTTGACACTGGAGTTGTCTGATTTTTTTTTTCAGCGAGCTATCGGGAATAGTTTTGCTGTCTCTTTCTTGCGCCACAGTGAGAGTGAGATGGATGATGACTATTGTCAATAGCTCTTTAAAAGAAGATTGTTTGGAAGAAGTTATCATGATCTCGCCATTTATCCCCGAAGGGGTAGGCAGAGTTTAAGGGGCAACAGCTCCTTCAACCACTTTCAGCCAATAAAATGAGCTGGATTAGATGAAAAACTATCTGGAAGATTTAAAGAAGAAATTGAAGAGATTGTGATTATCAATAGATGTGCCGTCTCTTTCTTACGCCACAGTGAGAGCGAGGCGGAAGATCTATTGGTAATGACAGTTTAAATGAGGCAAGAACTCTTAGTTCAAGATATCAAGATAGAAAAATGGGCTACGATAATCGGAAGATAATAAAATGTTTTGTGAAGTTTTATTTTCCCTAAAACTCGTCTTCCTAGGGATATTCTTCGTTCTACGTTGGGGTCCGCATAGACCGTGAACCTGAGATTAGTGGGAATGGTTATAAAATTCAAACGACTGCCTTACCTTCTTAGTTAATGTTAAAATGGCTCGATGGCGCATTCGGTGGTGACCCTGCCCCATGCGCCTAGAGTTGTAGGTTCGGTCCCCACCCAGGACAAATATCCGTGTGATGAATACTTGTGTTTGTTCTGTGTCTGGGTGTTAATAAATTTGTACTTAGAATTTTATTGAATAAAGATTTAAATAATTTAAGAGGCAAGTGCTTAGGCCTGAATCTGCACCCCTCGTTTGTGAGGCGCTTCTTCTTACAATTGAGCTATCACCGCTCACTTTTCATATACATTCTGTAAATTACATATACATTTCTATCTATTTTTTTTTTTATTTTCATTCATACATACCGCCTATAATCCCCGAAGGGGTAGGCAGAGTCAAAAGGACAGCAGGCCCCTTTAACCACATTCAACCAAAAACAAAACTGGGCTGGACTGGGTTAGATGGAAAATCGTGATAAAGTAGTGACAAGTGGCTAGTCGTCGCCTACACAATCACATAGGTACCCAAAACCCCATATACCATTAGTCGTCTTTTACGACATGCTAGGCAAGAACCACAGTTGGCAAATTATATACATAATTAAGTATATTTATTTTATTTTATTGTTAATTTATGTTTTGTAATACAAACCGTCACTGCTCTCGCATTTAAAATTCTAGATTATAGCACACAGCTTCGCTAGTTTTAATCTATACTTTCCTTTTCTTCGAGAACCGCCCTTATTGTAGGTGCCTACGGTAAACTACCTATTATCCTTATCTGTAGCCCTCCCTGATAAACATGTCTCCAAAATTTTACGATCGCTGATTAAATATGTAGTTAAAACGCCAAAGCCTAAGAAATTCTCTTCCAAATTTATAATATCTGTTAGAACTAGCTTTTCCCGCGAGAAATTTGGTCAGTATTTATATTCCATGGGCTCTTTAGGTAATTTTTTCGGGAAAATGCTAACCTAGGTTTTTTTAAGGATTCAACCTTGGAGCGTGTTAAGTAGTTTAGACGTGTAGATGTAACAGTCTGACAGAATGTTGTGCATTTTTTTTAAGTAGTAAAAATTTATGATGGACTTTAAATTGATTAGGGGACTTTAATCTAAAATTCTCTCTGCTCCCCACATTAGAGCTAATTTACGCGCGAAAATAGTCCACAGATAATGTAGTCACAAAGAGTTTTATCAGAAAGCAAATTATTCAAATGGCTACTTAGAAATCGGCAGATTACAGAATAGCCGTTGCGGTGAAAATTGGTGGGTTGTAAGCTTTTGAGTGGGGATCTTATTACTATATTACGACCTTTGTTAGAGGTTGTTCCACATTGTTAACGGGATAAAATTTGTTATTGCGTTTTTTCTTCTGGAAGTATTGTAGGTACCATCGAGACCCTATATGCAAGCCGCAGTTGTTTCGTCAGTCTGTCAGTAACTTTAACTTAAAAACCGTATTGGATATAAACTTTAAGATTTTTAGTAATAGATAAGGTTAAGAAAACAAAATGGCTACGCGCTTTATCTTATAGAAAATACTTATTATTTTTCCAGACAGTTCAGACACCCCAGGCCAGGGCTTAACCAGGCTTTAAATCCATGGCCAAAAATGAGAAATAAATTTGAAATATATTTTTTGAATTAATTTTTTATTATTTAAAAGTCAAGGTGTATCCTGTTATTTTACTAGCATTATTTTCCTTTGCTTTAACACTAAGTATATTAAATATATAGGTATGTAAGTAAAATACTATACAATTTAAAATTTTGCAACATTAATTAGTGCAATTGTTGGCGTACCAAATTACATCACAAATGCATAACATTTCTTATTTTTGGAAGATATCGTTTGACCAAATGAGTATCTACCTATTCAAAATTTAACTTCATACTGTAGATGTACCTACAATTACAAATCAATGGCGAACTTAAAATCGTTCATTCTAAATCGCAGCGTTCTCTTTACAAGACTGACAGTTGCGACATGTTTATTTATTCGAAAAAATCGGTTAAAAAGGAGCGTCAGAATGAGGATAAAACAGGTTTTAAAGTTTAAAGATTCGTTCATGAACTGTTCGAAAAGCGTAGATATTTTGAGGGTAGTCAATTGCTAGTAGAATGATAAGTTATCCAAATGGTAACAATAGTATTTAAGTTCGTCTATCTGTCTCTATGTCTATTTGTTAGTAGGCTGTATCCCGTGCACAGACGAGTAATGTTAATGATCCCGTGGATTAAATTAATTAAACAGCCGAAGTTTTTTAAATGCCACACTGTTATTTGATTTAGATACGAACGAGGTTTTATATATCACCGTAAAACAAATAGAAATTATTGCAGTTGCCTATTATAAAAAAAACTAATAGATTTGCATGTTTTGCTTATTTTTGTTATTGAAAAATACATTTCTAAGGATCTATTTTCATAATGAAAATAGATCCTTAGAAATGTAGGTCGAAATATTTTTCTAATTATAACTAGATACATATTAGAATTATATAATATTTTCAAACAGCCGCTTAAATAACAAATAATAAAAGCTAATTTGTAAACAAAATTAAAAGAGCAGATTAATTAAAGTATTTAATGAAGTTAGTTAATTCGGGCCATTCGAGGCATGCTCCGGTGGTTCGGACATGTGGAAAGAATGGATGACGAAAGATTTACTAAACAGATATACAATGCGAAAGTGGAAGGATGTAGGAGCCGCGGAAGGCCCAGGCTCACCTACCACGACCAGCGTGTATTAACAGAAGGTGATGTTAGGAGTCATAAAAATCGTAGAGCTTGTATGAAAAGGATTATGAATGTTGAAGAGGCGAGTGAGGTGTGTAAGGACCGTGCTGTATGGCGTTCGTTTCTCTCTGTCTACCTCGCTAGGGAAGTGGCGTGAAGTTTATTTAGTTAGTTTTATAGTTAATTCGTATATCAGTGAAACTCACATTCTACAATTTTTAACCCGCTTCTCCCCTTCTAGAGGAATTCACGTTCAAACCCTTCCACGAGACGTACAAGTGGACCGCCTTCACCCTCACACTGGGACTGATGTACCCCAATCCGGCGACTGACAGGACCAGGCTTATCCTTATAGGTGGGTACTGTTTGTGATGTAACCAAAAAGTAAGAGGACTGTAGGATCTTACATCTGGTGACCCCGACCTACGAGTTACACACCAGATGTAGGATCTTGGTACGATGACTGGTGTGTAACCCGTAGGTTGGGGTCACCAGATGTAGGATCTTGGTACGATGACTGGTGTGTAACCCGTAGGTCGGGGTCACCAGATGTAGGATCTTGGTACGATGACTGGCGTGTATCTCGTAGGTCGGGGTCACCAGATGTAGGATCTTGGTACGATGACTGGCGTGTATCTCGTAGGTCGGGGTCACCAGATGTAGGATCTTGGTACGATGACTGGCGTGTATCTCGTAGGTCGGGGTCACCAGATGTAGGATCTTGGTACGATGACTGGCGTGTATCTCGTAGGTCGGGGTCACCAGATGTAGGATCTTGGTACGATGACTGGCGTGTATCTCGTAGGTCGGGGTCACCAGATGTAGGATCTTGGTACGATGACTGGCGTGTATCTCGTAGGTCGGGGTCACCTGATGTAGGTAGTGTGTAGAGGATGTTGATAGAAAAACACAGTTTAGTAGTGAGTGATTTATTAATTGTAATTCGAGTTATATGTACACAGAATTCATGCGTCATCGTATTACTGACCTACATAAATATTTGTATATTTGAAATATCAATTATGTTTATATAATGGATACCTACAGGACTGAGGTACGGCTCCGTGGGAAAATGTTTTAACAATGAGAGGGAAGGTTAATAGTAATTAAAATTACCTGTTTACTGTAGGTAAATTTAGCGCCCTTTACGACTGACGGCTGATTTCTTGGCCTAAATATAGGATTTAATTGGTGCAGATCTTATTCTTACTAATATTAAATATGCGAAAGTAGCTATCTGTTCGTCTGTCTGTTAAATTTTCAAGTTTAAACCGCTTACGTACCTAATGGATTGCGATGAATTGCACGTCTAACATTTGAACTTTTATTCAGGAAAAATTAAAGGAAAATAAAGAAATCCTATTTTAAAATCACAGAAAACAAAAAGGACTTGCAGTTAAAAAACTATTTTTACTCGTCAGTAATTTGGATCATGAAATCTTTTATGTTATTTCCTTGTTTGTCTATGTAAGTATGCACTTGTCTATGTTTAAAATCTTACTGCACTATACAAACCTATACTTCGAATACCTCTTTGCACCCAAAATGCTTACATAATTATGCCTTCAAACAGTGTCGTTGCTGGTGCTGACGCAACCAGAGGTGATAATGATCCTGATCGACATGCACACGTGCTGGCTGCATCGAGACATGTTCAACATCATCCGGCACAGCACCATCATTGGGCCTTTCTTAGGAGCCTTCTTTAAGGTGACGATTTAGCATTATATAGTTCCAAATCATAGACTTAAAAATAGTGGTAATTCCTTCATTGGGTTAAGTATAAAAATATTAAATATGTTACCTCAAAGTCTCATTGATTTACCTGTACATAAGTTTAAAATTATATATTAAAAATTATTTCATTAAAAAGGGCTACTACAAGATAGAAGACTATTTAAATGATAAGAATATATGGTTAGACCCAGAATAGGCTGTTCGCCTGCACTGCTAAATTGACGTTCACTAATAAATTGTAACTAATAGGTATTAAAACTTGGCATTTTAAAAGAGTACCTATCGAGTTTCTTGCCGGTTTCTTCTCGGTAGAATCTACTTTTTGAACCGGTAGATATTGATCTTATTCTGACGATTTATAAGCGCTTTTTTTAAAGCCTACGTAAATAAAGACAATTTCATTTCATTTCATACCTTGTGGCTAGTCGGAGTCCGCTTAGACTAGGGATTGCAATGCTGGATCTAGTGATCGAGCTAAGCCTAGCACAATATTAGCTGTGCTATCCAGTAACATGTTCCGGTTCAATGCCGCTGGATTTTAATCCCTACTAGAGATTGGAATGCAGGATCAAGCAATCCAGCTGGCACAATTAAAAAAATACCGGGGGCTTGCAACACATAGCTACTGGTGTGGCCCACGAAACGAACGGAGAAAACGAATTACTGGGTGCAGCTTAGCCAAATCCGCGCCAGCGATTCCATAACGAACTTCGCTTACGCTTACAGACTTATTCGGGTGGACACATCGGGAACTAACTCCGAGTTCCGCACTATGAGTTCTTAGTTAACTAGTTTGTGGCGCGATACGAGCGGTAGCGAAGTTCGTTATGGAATCGCTAGCGCGCGTATTGGCTAAGCACCCAGTCGTATTTTAACTTCCTACAGCGCCATCTTCTCTTAGTCAAAGTCAAAATATTCTTTATTTATTTACGTTTCAAAGAAACACTTATAAATCGTCAAAAACAGTTATAGAGATATAATTCTACCACCGGTTCGGAATGTTGCATCTACCGAGAAGAATCCGGCAAGAAACTCGGTAGTTACTCTTTTCAACAACAGTATTAACAAAGTTGTAAGAATCATATTTAACTTTGAACCATGTTTCAAAGTGGGCCTGGTGTGAAATAAGATAATCATCTTCCTAGCGTTATGTCCCGTGCTTAGTCGGGGTCCGCTTAGACCATGATCCAGGATTTAGCGAGTCTAATAATTACATTGAAGCGACTGCCGATCTGACCTTCGTAACCCTAAGATAGGGGAACCAGACAATTTTAGGATCATGGTAGCAAATCCATAGTTGTTTGAATTCACAGGTTTCATCACGATGTTTTCCTTCACCGTCGAGCTAGTGGTATAAATACGTACATAGACTTGAAAAATCCAGAGGTACGTGCCCGGGTTTGAACTTGCACTCCTCGGTTAAGAGGCGCGTGTCCTTACCATTGAGCTACCACCGCTATTGTGTAAAATATAAAAATATAATTTTATAATTACTATGAAAAAAAAAATAGGTATATAACTAGTTATTGTACTAGGAGCAATGTTTATTTAGCTTATGTAGGTAACAAGTTTGCAAACACTGTCTGAAGACACCTCTTCTAACATTTTGCTAAAACTGATTTAAGAAACCTCTCCTCAGATGTTCCTCATGTACTACAAGAGGGTCCAAGCTAAAGAGCTTATCGATGAGATGAACAGCGACTACGCGAGTTACAGCCAGTTACCAGAGCAGCAGCGCCGCGCCGCCGCCGCCAGTATACAGACGAGTGTGCTGCACGCTGAGCGCCTGTGGGCCACCATCGTCGGAGGAGCCATCATGATGTTCCCAGCAGTAGCTGTGGTAAAATAACTTAAAAATTAAAAAAATAGATTCTCCAGACCAGCTATACTCAATGTGTGTTCCGCGGAACCCTGGGGTTCCGTGAAGCCTTTCTGGGGGTTCCACGAAAATTGGTACTGATCATAATTGTTAAAATAAAGGGGTACTATATTTAAGTCTCCTGGGGGGAAATCCGTTTAAAGTCAATTATTACACCCCCCCCCCCCCGCGCTGCCGCCCGCGCTGTTCTAGGGTTCCGTCAAATACTCCGCTTCCTAAAAGGGTTCCATAGCTAAAAAGGTTTGAGAAGCACTGTTCCAGACTGACACTAATTCCTAAGTTCCGAACTAAGCATTTAGGTATGCTTATTCTATGGATACTAGGTGAACAGATAGACATACTTAAAAACGTTCATAAACATCCGTGACTAGATTGCAAATGTCCATGTTTTCACACGAAACATTTGCCCCTAGCGAGATTCGAAACCGGGACCGTTGGTATCGTGGCCAGGGTCTCTGACCACTCGATCGCTGTCGTTGTATCTTGTATCTGCTGTAGGTTGGGGAGTGAAAAATGGGTTAGCGGGGCACCTGATGATCAGTTCGCCTGCTGTTGCGGATAACGTGATGCCGGAGAGAGGTCAGGCGCGGGACCAACGGCTTTCCGAGGCACTACGGGATTGATGAAACTGCAAACTCTCAGTAAGTTTGCGGTTTCATCAATCCGGGCTCTTACTGAGTAATTTTAATATTGAAATACTCAGCCACAAATTTTTGACCCGACTCAGGATTTGAACTCAAGACCTCTTTGCTGAATGTGGTTGAAGGGGCCTGCTGCCTCTTTGACTCTGCCTACCCCTTCGGGATTATTGGCGTGATATTATGTATGTATGTACCTCTGTCCTCAAGCGGAGCATGCTACCACCAAACCAACGTGGCAGTCAAACTAAGGTAGCTTCAGCGTGCTCCGTCAACTATTTACATAAATTAAAAAATAAAAAATTTAACAAAAATTATAACCGTCTTCAAAAAAATTTCATGAAAAAAAACACAAATAAGTACCTGCCTAAATAGCTATTAAATATATAGACACAAAAAATAATAAAAAAAAATCTTCCGACTGTTTCGATGAAAGTATTAAACTTTGACACGTTTAAATATTTACAATAATAGTTAGTTTTGGAGTCAGAAACCCCACCAAACCACTGTTTCTTTGTCCAGGTAGGCACTCTCTACAGCTACATCTTCGACGATGTCCCCAAACGTTACATGGTGCACGACCTCAACAGGCCCTTCAGGGAGCCCGAGGCGCGCTTCGAGTCTCCCTACTTCGAGATCCAGTTCGTCTTTATGTTCGGAAGTGCCGTCATATGCATGCTCAATTATACAGGTCAGTTTCGGTTTGTCGCATGTTGTCTGGGTCTTTAAAGGGATGTAACAACTGTGTCTGCCAACTGTGGGTCTTGCCTAGCATGTCGTAAAAGGCGACTAATGGTTTACGGGCTTTTGGGTATGTGTCTGAGTAGGCGACGAGCTAGCCACTTGTCACTCTTTTTTCACAGCTTTCCATCCAACCCAGCCTGTCTCGTGTTGGTCTGGGACTTAAAAAGAATATGCCAACTGTGGTTCTTGCCTAGCATGTCGTAAAAGGCGACTAATGTTTGTCGGGTTTTGGGTGTGTGATGGTGTAGGCGACGAGCTAGCCACTTGTCACTGTTTTTTCACAATTTTCCATCTAACCTTACCCAATTTAATTTTTTAGCTAAATGTGGTTTACGGGGCTAGCTGATCCTTTGACCTGCCAACCCTGAGGGAAAACATCGTGATGAAACCTGCAAATTTTAACAACTTAGGATTTGTAACCATGATCCACAAATTGTCTGGTTCCCCTATTAGGGTTACGAAGGTCAGATCGGCAGTCACTTCATCCCGGACTCGCTAAATCCCGGATCATGGTCTAAGCGGACCCCGTCTAAGCACGGGACATAACGCTAGGATGATGATTAATTCTCCGTTCCATTCCACGCAGCGTACGACGCTCTGTTCCTGCTGAGCACGCAGCACGCGCAGCTCAAGATGCGCGCGTGCTGCTCGCGGCTGCATGACGCGTTCCGCGATGATGCTGACCGCGCCGACCAGCATTTGTTGGTCTTCGTCACCGAACAGGCGAGGATGTACAGGTAGAAGGCTTTAAAGGTGGCTACATGTTGCAGTTACAGAACACTGCGATGTCTGTAATTGGTTTAACGACGGGAAATCTCAGGAGAGTAAAAGAGAGAGTGTGATAGAGAGTGAGAGGAAAAGGGAGAGTGTGTGTGAGAAAGAGAGAGCTAGAGGGCGCCGGCATTGACTGATTCAGTCACAGCTTTTGCACGCGCGGCTGTGCCGGCTGCAGGACGCGTTCGCGGAGTCGCTGAACGCGCCGATCGGCAGCTGCCGGCCGGCATCACGTCGGGGTCACCACTTTAAACACGATTGCCTTGGCTCGTTTGCTTCGCCATTTTGTTGTTCTATCGGCGTCACCACTTTAACCAAGTATAGGACTGGGGTAATTGAGACAACAGTTGGTATAAGTCTCAACTACCCCATCTCGTCGGTGTCACAATATATCACCGCAAATGGGATTGTGTGAAATGAGACGAAGGTTGGTGGATGTCTGATTTAATTACCGGCGTATCATAGTATAGTATATGCTTAATCATGTTATATCTACTACGTACGGTACGTGCTGTAGGTACTTTACTACGTGCGGCAATGCGGCACACTGGTTTTCGTCACTGAACAGGCAGGATGTTCAGGTAGAGTAGAGGAGGAGAGGAGGGAGCAGGTGCTATAGGCGGCTACGTAGGTACCTAGATTTAAGTTTTAAGATATATTAAGTGTTACTCAACGTATTTAGATTAAACTCGGCGGTGAAGGAAAACTGCACATTCAAACGACTATGGATGTGTAACCATGATCAAAATAGTCGGGTTTTATATCTAAGAGTTTTAAAGGTCAGATCAACAGTCGCTTCATTATAATTAGTTACCAGGTTGCTTAGCCAAACGCGCGAGCGCTTCTATAACGAACTTCGCTAACGCTCGTCCCATGTTGGTCTGGGACTTGGCCCATGTTGATCTGGGACAAAAAAAAAAGAATGTGCTAACTGTGGTTCTTGCCTAGCATGTCGTAAGAGGCGACTAATGGTTTACGGGCTTTTGGGTATGTGACTGAGTAGGCGACGAGCTAGCCACTAGTCACTCCTTTTTCACAGCTTTCCATCCAACCCAGCCCACTGTCCCATGTTGGTCTGAGACTTAAAAATAATGTGCCAACTGTGTTTCATGCCTAGCATGTCGCGACTAATGGTATATCGGGTTTTGGGTATGTGATTGTGTAGGCGACACGTTGGCCGCTTGTCACTGCTTTTTCACAGTTTTCCTTCAGCCCAGCCCGGCTTTGTTTTTGGCTGAATGTGGTTGAAGGGGCTTGCTTCCCCTTCGACTCTGCCTACCCCTTCGGGGATTTTGGGTGTGATATTATGTATGAATGTATGTATTCTAACGCTTGTATCGCGCCACAGACTTATTCGGGTGGACAAATCAAGAACTAACTCCGAGTTCCGCACTATGAGTTCTTAGTAAACAAGTTTGTGGCGCGATACGAGCGGTAGCGAGGTTCATTATGGAATCGTTGGCGCGCATTTGGCTAAGCACCCAGGATCGCTAATCAATGACCATGAGCACGGATGATCATGTGTTTTGTTTACTCAAGTTGGGTGGTGATTTGATGAAAGCTTTTGTTTTCATACACCTTGTATAAATTGTATTGAAAAGAGTAACTAACGAGCTTCTTGCCGTTCTTCTCGGTAGATACAACATTCCGAACCGGTGGTAGAATCATATAGCTGTGGCTTTACCTGTATTTGACGATTTATAAGTGTTTCCTTGAAACTTATATAAATAAAGAATATTTTGACTTTGACTTTGACTTTCAGATTCGGAGCGTTGATTCAGGACACGTTCAACATTTGGCTGGGTACTATTCTGATCAGTACAATGATACAAATTGGTTCGCTACTGTTCCATATTTCAGCGGTATGATATAATTCATGTATCTATTGTATTATTAAAAAGATAACTAACTAACTAACTAAACTTCACGCCACTTCCCTAGCGGAGTAGGCAGAGAGAACCGAACGCCATATGGCACGATCCTTACACACCTCACTCGCCTCTTCAACATTCATGATCCTTTTCATACAAGCTCTACGGTTTTTATGACTCCTAACATCACCTTCTGTCAATACACGACCAATCTGGTCATGGTAGGTGAGCCTGGGCCTTCCGCGGCTCCTACATCCTTCCACATTCGCATTGTAATCTGTTTAGTCAATCTTTCGTCATCCATTCTTTCCACATGTCCGAACCACTGGAGCATGACTCTAAAAAGATAAAATTCTTTAATGTTTGTTATGAATAACCTTGAAAATTACAAGCCAAATAAAAAAATAATTTCTTACTAGCTTCTAGCTAGCTAGGCACTTGCCACTACTTTTGCACAGTTTTCCATCTAACCAAGCCCAGTTTTATTTTTTGGCTGAATGTGGTTAAGGGGGCTAGTTGCCCCCTTAAACTATGCTTAGGTACCCCTCCGGGTATTACGAGCGTGATGATAATTATGTATGTAATTACTAGCTTCTGCCCGCGGCGTTGCTCGCGTGGTACATCGATGAAACATAGCTTATGTGTTATTGTGATGTATAAGCTATACTATTGTAAAGTTTCATTATAATCCATGCAGTACTTATTGCGTGAAAGAGTAACAAACATCCATCCATCTATACAAACTTTCGCGTTTATAATGTTTGTAAAATTGAAAAATCACAACCACAAATTTGTCTGGGTCTACAGTCGACAGAGTCCAGAAAGTCTAAAAGCTCAAGGTGGTCAGGGAAAGCCAGTAAAATCTAACAGCAATCTGGAAAGTCCAGAAAAAATTGCAATATTTATCTGCAGAGATTTTGGTATGCAAATTCGCATAACAAATGATTCCCGAGTTGTTTAATGTTTGGCCGAGCATTCTCCCCCTCTTCCGTTTGTATTTTAACAATAGACACCCTCAGGGGCGTACGAAATAAGGGTGGGAGCTGTGCCCCCCTGGAATTCGTGTGCCAAGGTTTATTTACTATAACAACCTATCGATAATATTGTATGGCTTCACACCCCCTGGACCAAACCAATATTGTATTGCCCCTTAGCATCCCCTCCCCCCCAGCATGTACCAAAAGCTGCGTATGCCTATGAACATCCTTTTTAAGGACGACTAACCACGGGTAGTGTTTCCGAAAAATCGATAGTTTTGCAATGAATAGTTTATCGGCCATCATCTATACGATCGATAGAACAATCAATAATTTCGATAGTATCGATACTATGATGCCACTCGATTGACCAATATCGATATGCTATCGATAGACAATCAGTATTGAAAACTATCGGTGAACAGCAATACTACACAATACTACTATAACGATAGTATATACGATATTGTACCTACTATCGATAGTCTATTCGGTATTGAATATCAATGGCAATACTATCGATAGTATCGATAGTTCATTAGTTAGATGCGATCGAAACTATCAATCCTATCAATAGTATTGCTGTTCACCGATAGTTTCAATATCGATTATCGATAGCCGATCAATATTGGCCTATCGAGCGGCAACACTAACCACGGGTAACGGCTAGGAAGATAATGATAAATGGCTATTACATAGTTCTCCTCACTTGAAGTTTCAATTCCAGGGCTACGGCTTCGACCTCCGGTACACGGTGTTCAGCTTCTGCGCCGTCGTGCACATCTTCCTGCCCTGCATGAACGCTGCTAATCTTCAGGCTATGGTAGATGTTGAAGAGATGTCCTCTTAAAAATGTTATACATCTACATTCCAACGAACAAACATTAAATTAAAACAGAACATAAATAAATAAATAAATCAATCTTTCAGACTGACACACCAATTCCCTAGTTCCAAATTAAGCTGATGCTTGTGCTATGGATACTAGGTGAACGAATAGACATACTTAAATACGTTTATAAACATCCATGACTCGAGTACAAATGTCCATGTTCATCACACGAAACATTTGCCCCTTACTAACATAGAAACATACTTACACTCACGCTGTTAATCACATAGAGTAAGTAAATTAAGAAGAGGGTTTTGAAAGAAGAACGGTCATCTGTGACCCAGGCCTGACAGAAACGAAACATATCTAGCCGTTTTTTTGTATGGGGCGTGACCGTTCTTCTTTCATCCCTTAAGAGGGTGAAGTTGAGGGGCGGAGTTTCATTTAAACTCCATAATTTTTGGAGATAAATACTTGCCGAATTGAAGTTGAAAGGCGAAGTTTCATACAAACTCCAATTTTTTTTAGGTTAAAACATAAAATTTTTGTACTAGGACTTTTGGGGAAATTCAATTGTGTACTAATTACACTATGTGAAATTGAACCCTTGAAGGTATGAAAAGGGAGTTGAACGTTTGTATGAAAGTCCGTTAAAGTTTAATCCAAGGGGTAATTTCTTCTACTAGGATGATATGCTCACGGACAAAGTCGCGGGCAACAGCTTACTATAAAGTAACGGTTCTTCAATATCCTCAGTCTGTGGAAACTGCCACCCTGGTGTACTGCAGTGGGTGGGAGAACATCAGCTCACAGAAGGTCCGTCGCACGATTCCGTTCGTGGTGAGTAAGGAGGGGATTGGGGGGGTGATATAGTGTAAATAATAAAATATAGTTAGTTAGAATTATAACTGAAAAGTCAATTAAGCATAGCATAAATAAATAAATATTTGTCTACATCTGATACATTGATCTGACTCCGAGGTAAGTGGGTTAAGCACTTGTGTTACGGATATCAACAGTGGTATTACAAATATATATTTAAATATTGTATATTAATACCCAGACACAGAACAAACACAAGTATTAATCACATAAATGTTTATTCTGGGTGGGGGTCGAACCCATATCTCTTCGTACAGGACAAGGACACTACCAAATGCGCCATCGAGCCAGACAAAAATTTGTTTGTTTCAACAGTATCATTTTAATCCCCTAATAAGGGGGTAGGTCAGTAATAGTAAGAAAATAAAATTGTTTTTTTAAGAAAAATACTGACTGATTCATGAATCAGTCAGTATTACTTATATTTAATTTGATTTGTGTAGATTAAATTTAAATAAAAAATAATAAAATATTTTTCTTTTTTCTTTCTTCCATACAGATAGCTCGTGCTCAAACGCCTCTCAAAATTATGGCATTCTACATGTTCCAATACGACATGGAGCTGTTTGTTGCTGTAAGATAATATCATCGTCATTAACTAACATCATATAACATCATATATCATCATATTCTACTGTAATCTAAATCCTCCGATCACTGATCATCATATATCATAGTATTAACATCATTTTTCATTCTTATGTACATTACCGTTATTGGTTATAAACATGATACATACATTACATCACGCCCATAATCCCCGAAGGGGTAGACAGAGTCAAAGGGGCAGCAGGCCCATTTAACCACATTCAGTCAAAAATGAAAGGATTTAGGATTTTTTGTGTATTTATTCCAAACTCAGTCTGAAGCGTATTTAATTATTTTTTGTTTCAGATTATGAGGACATCGTATTCTATGTTCACTCTGTTGAGATCTTAAACTGCAGTAAAAATACATGAAGGTGTTATATCGTTAGTAAAATATAAAGTTTAGTTCACGGACTAGTAAAAAAAGAAGGACTCCGCTGTCATACTACAGCGTGAAGCCACGTTTATGCATGTGTGAGTGAGATACCTATTGATACCGGTAATCGTCGTTCGACAGTGAAAACCTCGGAAGTAGCATTTGCTAATTTTTTTTAGTTTGTTTTGTAAGTCACATCAGACTTATTTGGCCACGAGATATTTGAATTCTTACGATTATGTAGGTACTATTGATTACGATAATTCTTAAGAAAATAACAAAAAACAGTACTATTCCGACCCATTTTTTTTTTCAGGTTGCAGTTTTTTCTTCCTTCTGTAAAATTTTGACAAAAGCATATACAAGGTTTTGACTGCCAAACGACGATATCTGTCATTTGGAGCGCTTATTATGTCACTGTGACGTAAGTTGCGTGTCAAGTAGGAGTATCTGAGGAGCTTCAACGTCTAGTTAGTGGCGCGGAGTCCTTCTTTTTTTTACTAGTCCGTGGTCTAGGAATGGTTTTTATTATACATAACTAACTAAACTTTACGCCCCTTCCCTAGAGGGGTAGGCAGAGAAAACCGAACACCATACGGCACGATCCTTACACACCTCACTTGCCTCTGCAACATTTATTATACATGCTAAGAAATAATAACAAATAAATAACATAAATTAGATATTTTCGATGTTTTATTCTTTTTCTCTATTTTTTTTCTTTTATATTGTTATGACCCATCTTTAGTCTAGGTCTGCTTCGATCATGATCCCAGGATCATGATTCAGGAGAGTCTGGTAATGAGGGTTTTCAAAAAACATAAACCGCCAGGTGGCGCGAGAGAGTCTCGTGGTCTAATCACTGTCACTATTGGCTCCTTGTTGACGGAGCCCTTCATAATGTGACACGTATGTCAGTTTGTTCTGACAACTAACCAATGAGGAGGGTGACAAGACCGCACGTCACAGTTACGCCATCTTTTGGATGTTTTAATTAAAAAAAACTCATTGCATTGAAGTGACGGCCCATGACCTTCGTAACCTTTAGATGCATAATTTGGGTCATGGTTACACATCCATAGTTATTAAAAGGTGTAGAAATCATCACGACGTTTTCCCTCACCGCCGGGCAGGTGGTATAAATCCGTATGTACTCAAATTTAAATAATCAAGAGATACCCGGATTTGAATCAGCATTCCTCGTATGTGAGATACCTGTCCTTACCATTGAGCTATAATCGCTATTTATACTTAGACATAACTTCCATAACAAAGTCCTTGGACGTAATTATGAAAATGAGTTCAATTACTTGAAGTAAGTTATATTATACGGCTTACAAAGGCTTGAGTGTCTTTCATCATTTTAATGATGAAAATGTTGTTCATTAATAGAGGTAAGTAGGTAAGTATAGCGCTGGCCGTAGATACACTTAATGGCAATAAAACATTTGAATTTGAATTTGAATTTGAATCTAATATGCGTCCTGGGCGACAAGTATTCAAAATGCCTCTTTTAAATGCAGCAATGCCCGAAAGGGTACACTCTTAAGCTCCTAAAATTATCTTTGGTTGAATGGATACCTAAAATAAAAAATGTTAATGACTTTAGTAACTATACCGCATAAATATTCACGAAGAAATTGTGAGCATAGCAGTGGCGGACTAACCGGGGGCGGAAGGGGCGGTCCGTCTCAACTCTGATCCTAAGGGGGCCATTATCTACAAGTTCCTGCAATCATACTATAACAACCAGAGAAGAAGGCTAGCAACAATGCTTGTATCACTACTAGCGGGGACTTCTTACAACTGTTTACCGCCCCGCTGATCCTGGGGGGCATTATCTACAAGTTGCAATCATCCTATAACAAATAGAGGACCCCCCCTACCCCAATTTGGGCTAGCAAAAATGCTTGTATCACTACTAGCGGGGCCTCGTACAACTATTTACCGCCCCGCTGATCCTGGGGGGCATTATCTACAAGTTGCAATCATCCTATAACAAACAGAGGACCCCCCTACCCCAATTTGGGCTAGCAACAATGCTTGTATCACTAATAGCGGGGACCTCGTACAACTGTTTACCGCCCCGCTGATCCTGGGGGGGGCATTATCTACAAGTTCCTGCAATCATCCTATAACAAACAAAGGACCCCCCTCTCCCCAATTTTGGCTAGCAACAATGCTTGTATCCCTACTAGCAGGGGCCTCTTTACCGCCCCGGGCCTAAAACAGGCTTAGTCCGCCACTGGAGCAAAGTATACGTTATAATAATGTACCACCATTTGAACCCGGTGCTGTAGATGAATATAATATATTTTTGGAGGAATGGATAATATTTTTATACATGAAAAAGTTAGTTTATATATTTTTGTATATCATTGTACGTAATCACTAACGCGAGACAATTACTTTTTTAATTGATACTTTTGTAATTCAATTGAAGAACAAAAACCACCTAAAGATAATCTTATGTCGACCAATGGCGCCCTGTCGCCTCTTGCATTCAAAGCCTAACTATTTAAAAAAGGTTTTCCTATAACGAAGGATATTGAATTTAAGTCCTTTGTTAATATTATTAACAACACCCTATATTATAAAATCAGTTATATCTAGCATAATATAAATACTTATTATTTATAATATTCTACACATTCACTCAAAGTTTCAACGCTGAAAGAAAGTATTAAACTGTAATATATATATTACTATAAATAAATGAATGGTTTTTGGGAAAACGAAGATTACGATGGAGAGACGAAAGGTAAATCTTATTCAAACTTACACATCATGTTTATAGAACCATGTTGATCTGTGACAAAAAAAAAGAATGTGCCAACTGTGTTTCTTGCCTAGCATGTCGTAAAAGGCGACTAATGGTATATCGGGTTTTGTTGGGTGTGTGAATTTTACCTATTTAAGTACTGATTTTTGCGTTTATTTTATATGTATTGCTGTTGGTGTACATACTTTAAGTAAATAAATAATATACATACATACATAATGTCACGCCTTTTTCCCATGGGGGTAGGCAGAGATCACGTACTTCCATTCAGTCTTTTCATACACGCTCGTCGGTTAAGGGTGCTGTTTACCTGACCTATTGTTAATACATTACCAATCTGGTCAAGGAAAGTCCGTCTAGGTCTTCCCCTCCCAACGGCTCCATTTACACTTGCCTTATATATCCCTTTCGTCAATCTTCTTTCATCCATTCTCTCAACATGCCCAAACCATCCAAGCATGCCTTTTTCAATCTTAGTCACTACATCTTCTTTCACTCCACATCGTTCTCTTATTTCTTCGTTTATATAAATAATATACTTGTGCTATGGATACTAGATAACGGATAGACATAACTTAATATTCTTTTTATAAATAAAAAAAATCGTGTCATGGTTTTTGTGGTTGAACCAGGGCCGGATTAACCATAATGGGGCCCTAGGCGAACGCTTCATGGGGCATATCGTCTTAAAAATATTTATTAAAACGCACGGACTAGTAAAAAAAGAAGGACTCCGCGCCACTAACTAGACATTAAAGCTTCTCAGGTGCTCCACCTTGACACGCAACTTACGTCTCACATTGACATAGTGCTCCAAATGACAGATATTTGACATCTGGTATGCTCACTCACACATGCATAAACGTGGCTTCAAGGTATAGTATGACAGCGCGGAGTCCTTCTATTTTTACTAGTCCGTGTTAAAACTGGTAACGTGTTTTCCAACGGCCCAATTTTAAAGCACATCTTTAAGGTGTGTTGACTGTCTCTTTCAGAGTACCACTTCAAGCCTTTCCATGAGACTTTCAGATGCGTCAGCGCCTCCTTGATCTTTGGTCTGATGTACCCCAACCCTAACACAGAGAGGACTCGGCTTTGTCTGATACGTAAGTGTTGAAAGAAGTGTCTAACAATGCCAACTAACATATTTCTCCCGTGTTCATCTGGGACTTAAAAATAATGTGCCAACTGTGTTCCTTGCCGAGGTAATTCAAATTCAAATGTTTTATTGCCACTAAGTGTAATATACAGGTGGTTTATTATTTATATATATATATATATCGGGTTTTGGATGTGTGACAGTGTAGGCGACGATGTAAGAGCGGTGGTAGCTCAATGGTAAGAACACGCGCCTCTTAACCGAGGAGTGCGGGTTCAAACCCGGCACGTACCTTTGGATTTTTCAAATCTATGTACGTATTTATACCACTAGCTCAGCGATGAGGGAAAAAATCGTGATGAAACCTGCAAATTCAAACAACTTTGGATTTGTAACCATGATCCAAAAATTGTCTGGTTCCCCTATCTTAGGGTTGCAAAGGTCAGATAGGCAGTCGCTTCAATGTAATTACCAGACTCGCTAAATCCTGGATCATGGCTAAGCGGACCCCGTCTAAGCACGGGACATAACGCTAGGAAGATGATGATGACTGTGTAGGCGACGAGCTAGCCACTTGTTACTACTTTTTCATAAACTTCCATCACCCAGCTCAGTTTTATTTTTTGACTGTGTGTGGCTAAGGGCGCTAGCTGCCACTTTAACTCTGCTACTCTGTTAGGGATCATCGCTATGATAATATATCATAAATATGTATTTGACTGGCTCGATGGCGTATTCGGTAGTGACCCTGCCCCATGCGCCAAGAGTTGTGGGTTCGATCCCAGGACAAACAATCGTATGATGAATACTTGTGTTTGTTCTGTGTCTATCTATTATTTAAGTATACATTAGTAATACCACTGTTGATTCTAATAACCGTAACACAAGTGCTTAAGCTACTTACCTCGGAGTCAGATCAATGTATGTGATGTAGTCGGATATTTATTCATTATTTGTGTATTCAATGTACATTCATGTTTTCAGTTGGCCTCCTAACAGTTTTTTCGCCTCTGATAAGCTTGAGTTTGTGCGAGATATGGGTGAGTTGGACAAAGAACGTAACCGCTTATATTATCAAGAATAGTACCGTTCTGGGACCATTGCTTGCGGCTCTATTTAAGGTACTATTGCACGGCTTGGTGGCTCAGTGGTCTAACTAACTGACTAAACAGAATTTTTAACCGACTCCAAAAAAAAGGAGGAGTTTTGGAGTCGATGCCAGCCAAATAAAAAAAAAAGTAGACACTTTATAACAAATTACCTTACTAATAACTTCTGTAACTTCAAAACCTTCCCTTCACCAAGAAACAACATATTGCAAAATTCCGAATTGATGACGACCGTATATAATTACGCGGGCTGGCACCGACTCCAAAACTAACTGATTATTGTAAATAATTAAATACGTGTTAAAGATGATAAAAATCGTAGAGCTTGTATGAAAAGGATTATGAATGTTGAAGAGGCGAGTGAGGTGTGTAAGGATCGTGCCATATGGCGTTCGGTTCTCTCTGCCTACCCCGCTAGGGAAGTGGCGTGAAGTTTAGTTAGTTAGTTAGTTAAAGATTAATACTTTCATTGAAGCAGTTGGAAGAATTTATTTAATACTTTTTAGTGTTTGGACATTTAAATAGCTATTAAGGCAGGTTCTTATTTGTGTTTTTTTCAGAAACATTTTTTGCGGGGCTTTTTGAAGTTGGTTTTTATTTTTGTTTTTTAGTCATCTAGCCTATACTTTTAATCGAAATAGTTAACCCATGTTTCGGTTAAAAATAGCTTTCTATATAAAGCGTATAGTTTATAGTTTGATATACAAATGAAGTATTATAAATAATACAGGTATTATCTTAATATATATAAATTACGCGTCACGTTGTTTGTCCGCGATGGACTCCGAAACTACTTAACCGAATTAAATCAAATTTGCACACCGTGTGCAGTTTCATCCAACTTGAAAGATAGGATAGCTTACATCTCAATTTATTTAACCCGATTATGTGTCATTGACTGTTAGGCGGAACGAAGTTCGCCGGGTCAGCTAGTACAATATATAGATTAAAACATTGAGCTATTATTACTACGTATAAAGAAGCTATGTCAAACAAAAATATTATCACGAAGCATGAACTGAGCGTGTTTCAGCATTTGCAGCGCTAAAACTAACAATTGTCGTCTAATTAAGCTGTTAAAACACGCAGCGCTAGATCGCTCATAGAGTACATTTTTTTCGCGACCAATACGTCGTAAACCCCGTGAATTTCATGGCGCTTACGCGTGAACGTAGGCGAGTGACTAAATGAGTTGTTGCCGATCGGCAACAACGCACGGCGCAAGAAACTTGTTCGCTGCGTCGGTTCCATACGCTAGTAATAATAGTTCAATGGATTTAAATTCGCTTCTACACCTACAAATGTATGTCCACAGAAACTCCTGGCGTTCTACTACAGGAGACCAATGAAAGAACTCTATGATGAGCTGGACCGTGACCTGGCGAGCTACAACAGCCTCCCCCGTCGGCAACAGGCCGTTGCTCACGCCTACATTCAGCGAAGCGTCAGGCTTTACGAAGGCCTGTGGTTGACAATGATATTAGGACTCAGTTGCCTATTTGCGGGAATACCTTTGGTTTGTTACCTTTCCATGTTGTCATTATTAGGCTGTACTCGTCCACTGTTGGGTATAGGCGTATTCTAATGAACGCCATTGGGCCTGGTCTTTTCTGATTTTTTATTAGTTATTACTTGAATTAGAGGCTTACAACTACTGCATACTAAATAATGAGACTTCATGTTGGTCTAGGGCTTAAGAAGAATACCAACTGCGTTTCTTGCTATATGCGTACGCAATTTTGGTCTAGGGAGGCAATACAATGTTGTTGATAGGCTCTTATTGTATATAGACCTTGTCTAACGGGTTTCAGGGGTCAGAGGGGACTGCTGCGCCCCCTGCCAACCTCTTGCGTACGTTCATGTTTCTTGCTTTGCATGTGGTGAAAGACGTCCGTCTGACGATGTTTGCATTGGGTATGTTATTTGGTATGAATGTTTGTCCTGGGTGAGGAACGAACCCACAACTCTTGGCGTATAGGGCGGGGTCACTACCAAATGAGCCATGGAACCAGTCTCAGAATAATAAATAAATCCTCCAGACTGACACACCAACTCCCTAGTTCCTAACTAAGCATATGCTTGTGCTATGGATACTAGGTGAACGGATAGACATACCTGAATACGTTTATAAACATCCATGTTCATCACATGAAACATTTATCCCTAGCGGGATTTCAACCCGCGACACTCGGTTTCATGGCCGACCACTCGACCAACGGGCCAGTCCAGAATGGAAGCTACGCAAGTATAAACTGAAAACCAAGCTGTTTTTAATTTATACTTTATACTGCCTACCCCTTCGGGGATTATGGGCATGATGTTATTGTATAAGTTGTTTTTCAGATTGCCACAATATATAGCCAAATTTACGACGAAACCCCGCGTAGATATATGATCCACGATTTCTATATACCGTTTCTTGAGCCTGAAGCGAGACTGGAGACTCCATATTACGAAATTTTGTTAGTAATGACGTTGCAATGTCAGGCGTGCCTCATTTTGAATTACACAGGTAAGTAGTAAAATTTGGATTCCTTAATTTTCGAAAATGAATGTGCCAACTGTGTTCCTTGCCTAGCATGTCGGAAAAGGCGACTAATGGTTTCGGGATTTGTGTGTGATTGTGTACGCAACAAGCTAGCCACTTGTCAGTACTTTATCACATTTTCCATCTAAACCAGCAAAATTTTATTTTTGGCTGTATGTCATCCCCTTTGAGGATGATGGGCATGGTGTTATGGTTGTTTGTTGTCAGAATCCAAGGAGCAATTAACCACTTGAGCCACTTTGACCGATCTAAACTAACATTATAAAGCTGAAGAGTTTGTTTGTTTGAACACGCTAATCTCAGGAACTACTGGTCCGATTCGAAACAATATTTCAGTGTTAGATAGCACGTTTATTAAGGAAGGCTATAAGCTATATAACATTAAACATGAACGCGGGTGAAATCGCTGGCATAGATATAGTTGAGTTAGATAGAAAATTAAGAACAATTTACTGACAAGTGGCTAGCTCGTCGGATACCTACATAATCACATACCTAAAACAACATTAGCCTCCTTTACGACATGTTAGGCGAAGAACATATTTGATGCATTCTTAATTCTAATCTAGTCTCAGATCAGACTTTACCCAAAATTTAACTAATATAACTTTAGTTTAACCAACCAACCAAAAAAAAACTGTCACTTGCAGGTTTTGATGGCTCTTTCGGCATATTTGCGAATCACGCTTGCCTCAAAATGAAGATGTACTGCATGAAACTAGAGGACGCCTTCAAATCTGGTGACTTTGAGGAGACAGACAGAGGAATACATCAGTTCCTGGAGGAACAGAGAAGGACTGTGAGGTTAGATTACTTGTTGGCTACAGACCCTGGATATTTCTAACTAAACTTAATGCCACTTCCCTAGCGGGGTAGGCAGAGAGAACCGAACGCCATATAAATAAATAAAAATAAATAAATATCCGTCGACGTCACATACATTGTTCTGACACCGAGGTAAGCTTAAGCACTTGTGTTACAGATATCAGAATTAACAGTGGTATTACAAATATATACTTAAATATTGGATATTAACACCCGGACACAGGACAAACACAAATATTCATCACACGAATGTTTGTCCTGGGTGGGGATCGAACCCACAACTCTTGGCGCATGCGGCAGGGTCACTACCGAATGCGCCATCGAGCTAGTCATATGGCACGATTCTTACACACATCTCATTGCTTCTTCTCGAAACACTCAGCTTCTTCTCTTCCTCGGCAATCCACGTCCGCGACCGGTTCGTTCCTAACTAGAGCAGTCGCGGCCCAGTTTGTAGTCCATCCTGGCTTCGGCTCTGTCCCGGTAATCAGGGCCTACTTAGCCCCCCCCGCCCTCCCCCCTGCCGGTACGGCAAACCGAGGAACCCGGCGGGGGGATGCTCTTTCTGCCATACCCAACTCTTGCTTCCATATGTTAGTACAGAGGGACCATAGTCAAGCCAGTGGATGACGCCAAAATATTTTATTTTCTTCCCAGGTTCAGTAGCCTGTTGCAAGAAGTGTTTAATGTCTGGCTGGGCATTGTACTCGTCGGTACTATGGTACAAGTGGGATCCCTTCTGTATTACATACATTCGGTAAGTTTAAAAGTGAAGTTTTTATAAGTATTGCGAAAGTAATTTCTACATACATGTTATGATGCAGACGTCATAACATAACATAACAACACGCCCATAATCCGTGAAGGGGTAGGCAGAGTCAAAGGGACAGCTGGCCCCTTTAACCACATTTAGCCAAAAATAAAACTGGGCTGGGCTTGACAGTCAGACGTTATAACATGTAATAATAATAATGTCCTCCTAACCGATATCGGTTACGGCGGCACATCTCAACGAGGATTAGCCAACGCAGGAGATAATATTATTATCTGTTCCTTCACTCTCCTAGTCCGATGAGACGCCACCGACATGACCGGAGAGAAGTCAGGCGCAGGACCAACGGCTTAACGTGCTTTCCGACGCACGGGGGTGATTAAACCGCCAACTTCCTGGCCGGACTGATACTGAGTAATTTCAACATTGAAGTAACCAGCCACAATTTTTTGGTCCGACCCAGGAATTGAACCCGGGACCTCTTGGTCCTTAGGCGGCGCATGCTACCACAAGACTAACGAGGCAGTTTGTCATAACATGTACCGGTGTAATTTATTATCCCCGAAGTAATGTAGTCCAAAAAACTATGAATGTCCTGGAAGTCCTAGATAGCTTTTATGCAGCGTCCTGAGTTTTAAAATTTAAACTTAAACTTAGCCCGTTCTTAAAGAAAAGATCCTTAAAAGTATTATTACAGCTAGCATATCTATACTAATACTAATATTTTAAAGCTGAAGAGTTTGTTTGAAGTTGAGAGGAAGAGGAACAACTGGTTGGATTTCAAAAATTATTTCAGTCAAATTCAAAATGTCTTTTTTTATGTAGGCTTCAAGAAAGCACATATAAATCGTCAAATTTACCTAGGTAATCCTTAAAGCTACATGAATCTACCACCGGTTCGGAATGTAGATTCTACCGAGAAGAAACCGGCAAGAAACTCGGTAGTTACCTACTCTTTTCAGTGTGAGATAGGCCATTTATCTAGAAAGACTATATATATAACATTAACTAACCTATACTAATATTATAAAGAGGAAAGATTTGTATTTTTGTATTTTTGTGTGTGTGTATGTTTGTAATGAATAAACTCAAAAACTACTGCGCCGATTTCAAAAATTCTTTTTTGAAATGGGCGCAGAAAACGCAGAAAACATTGCTGATAACGTAGCGTTCTATTGAGAACGCTACGTTATCAGCAAGTAACATAGGCTATATTTTATCTTTGTATTTACACGGGGAACGGGAACTACGCGGGTGAAACTGGGAGGCGCTGTTAGTAACAAATGAACTGCAAGTCATAGTTTACTTTACTTTAAGTTCGATGCAAATCTCTCTCTCCCTGTCATCATCTTCCTAGCGTTATGTCCCGTGATTAGACAGGGTCCGCTTATACCATGATCCAGGATGTAGCGAGTCTGGAATTACATTGAAGCGACTGCCGATCTGACCTTCGTAACCCTAAGATAGGGGAACTAGACAATTTTTGGATCATGGTTACAAATCCAAAGTTATTCGAATTTGCAGGTTTCATCACGATGTTTTCCCTCACCGTCGAGCTAGTGGTATAAATACGTACATACATAGATTCGAAAAATCCAGAGGTACGTGCCCGGGTTTGAACCTGCACTCCTCGGTTAAGAGGCGCGTGTCCTTACCATTGAGCTACCAAATCTCTCTCTCTTTGTATCTTCATATTATACTAGCACCACGGGGAAATACGGGAATAAAATTTAGCCTATGTTACTCACCGATAACGTAGCTTTCTGTTGGTGAAAGAATTATTCAAATCGGTTTCGTCGTTTAGGCTTGAAAGCGTAACAAACAAACCCATATTCGCGTCTATTATATTAGTTAAGTTATATCCTGGTGGATTGTTGGTTGCAGGGCTCAGAGTTCGACATCAAATACGCCGCGTTCAGCGCTTCGTGTGTCGTCCATACATTCCTGCCTTGCATGATCGCAGGGATGATGAAGAATATGGTATACACATATATATAAATAAATATAATAAATAAATTGTTCAGACTGACACACCAATTCCCTAGTTCCAAACTAAGCTCATGCTTGTGCTATGGATACTAGGTGAACGGATAGGCATACTTAAATACGTTTATAAACATCCATGACTCGAGTAGGTACAAATGTCAATGTTCATCACACGAAACATTTGCCCCTAGCGGGATTCGAACTCGCGACCCTCGGTTTCGTGGCCAAGGTCTCTGAACACTCGACCAACGGGCCAGTTGTACCGTATATACGTATACATACATAACATCACGCCTGCAATCCCCGAAGGGCCTACCCCTTCGGGGATTGCAGGCGTGATGATAGTCATATAAGTCGGCACATACTCCATAAACCATACTGGGACTGAACAAGAATGTGCCAACTGTGTTCCTTGCCTAGCATATCGTAAAAGACGACTAATGGTGTATTTAGTATTGGTTTATCATTATGCAAGTAGGCGATTAACTAACTGCATAATTGACTTTGACTGGCTCGATGACGCATTCGGTAGTGACCCTGCCCCATGCGCCAACAGTTGTGGGTTCGATCCCCACCCAGGACAAACATTCGTGTGATGAATACTTGTGTTTGTTCTATGTCTGGGTGTTAATATCCAAAATTTAAGTATATATTTGTAATACCACTGTTGATTCTGATATCCGTAACACAAGTGCTTAAGCTACTTACCTCGGAGTCAGATCAATGTATGTGATGTTGTCTGATATAAATAATTTTTATCCAGTCCATAGAGACGGCTACCCTGGTATACAGCAGCGGTTGGGAAGGATCTCGCCTGGTGCGCGGGCGCCGGGCCCTTCCACTATTAATTGCAGGCGCGCAGCGGCCCCAACAGCTCGTCGCGTTGCAGCTGTTCACCTTCGACATGGAACTGTTCGTCACCGTGAGTGGACAGATAGTGGTGACTAGAGATAGGATTCCAAACCTGATCACTAGACCAAATTAGAACAGACTATCAGACCAGATCGGATAGGATGCCAGACCGAATCGGACCAGAACATTATACCAAATTAGAATAGACTAACGGACAAGATCGACAGGGCAAATTAAACCTAATCTGATCCGATTACTCTAAGCCAAACCAGAGAACATTAGCTTAGACTTAACGTTATCAGACTAGATTAGACCAGCTTAACAGGTCCAGTCTGGTCTAATCACATCGGATTAGATTACTCAACCAGATTTCCAGATCTGGCTAGGGCTTAGAGGATCCACCCAGACACAGAGCCAAGCAGATTAGGCTAAATAGATTAGAGGCGCGTTTATAAGGAAGTAATTATTATAGTCCTATGTTGGTCTGGAACTTAAAAAGAATGTGCCAACACTGTTCCCTGAACACGACTTTTCGACGAATTCGACTAATGGTATATCGGGTTTTGGGTGTGTGATTGTGTAGGCGACGAGCTAGCCACTTGCCACTACTTTTGCACAGTTTTCCATCTAACCAAGCCCAGTTTTATTTTTTAGCTGAATGTGGTTAAGGGGGCTAGTTGCCCCCTTAAACTCTGCTTAGGTACCCCTCCGGGTATTACGAGCGTGATGATAATTATGTATGTAATTACTAGCTTCTGCCCGCGGCGTTGCTCGCGTGGTACGTCGATAAAACATAGCCTATATGTTATTCGGGTGTATAAGCTACATTATTGTAAAGTTTTATTAAAATCCATTCAGTAGTTTTTGCGTAAAAGAGTAACAAACATCCACATATCATCCTAACAAACTTTCGCGTTTATAATAAACTAGCTTCTGCCCGCGGCTTCGTTCGCGTGGTACATCGATGAAACATAGCCTATATGTTATTCGGGTGTATGAGCTAGGTATATTATTCTAAAGTTTCATTAAAATCCATTCAGTAGTTTTTTTTGTGAAAGAGTAACAAACATCTATCCATACATACAAACTTTCGCATTTATAATATTAGTAGGATAAGTAAAATTATATTTACCTAATTGCCTAACTACTCCCTATTATTATTAATAAAATCATATTTTTGTTTCAGATTATGCGTACTTCTTATACAATGTTTACTCTGCTGGAGTCGAGTTGAAGATGTACTAAAGATTAAAATCACACATTTATTAATTTACATCAAATATAATTTTTAAATTTAACGACTTCACTCTAAATATTTAACTTCAATTTAATGTAAAAATATTTTTAATACGATTAATTACTATACATCTAGGTAGAATATTTATAGGTACTAATGTTTCATTATTTACGGCTAATTACTAAATTATCTAATAAATTTATTAAAAATAAGTAAAATCCCAACTATTTCAGAACGTATTTTTTTATTTTTTTTTATTTATTTATTGGTTTACAAAACGAGATTCACAATCTTGACTATTTACGTATTTCTGTATTTAACACATTTCACAGACGATGACATTTATAAACACATGCTTTGAAATTTCTTGGAATGTCATTAAATAAATAGTTACCTTACTCACGTTTGAAAATCAAGTGTTAGTTATGCAAGTACAATTGGATAATTAATAATTTATTACATTAAACATCAATTTATTTTATTTTTCCTCAATATCCCCTTGGTAAATTAGTAAAATTAAACTTTTCTAGTATGAGAAGCTAACCTTGAATATTCCACAACTTAGCAAGGGAAAGTAATATTTTTTCCACAAGTATCTATTAATAATTAACTAACTAACTAAACTTCATGAAATGAAATGAAATTGAAATGAAATTATTTATTTCTGCAAGTAGATTTCTAACAAACTCTTTTGCACGTCACACTTTTTTACCCTACCAGCACCTCGACGTGAATGGCCTGATGAGAAGAGGTGCCGCAAGAAACTCAACAGATAACCTTTTTTTTAAAACATGTTTTACATATCTCTAATATGTGGTACATTAAAATAACATGACTAAAAATTTCACTGTGCATGCGAGCAGATCATCTTGTCCAAACATTTTTATCATTTAAATAATCATCTATTTTGTAGTAACCTTTTCTTATTAAACATGATTTAATATAAGACTTAAATTTATGCGTGGGTAATTCAATAACATTTTGAGGCAGTTTATTTTTAGACCTACAAATGAACCACAAATCTTATTAAAACTGAGTTTTGGAACGGCGAGTTTGTGTTTATTTCTCGTATTAAACTGATGACAATCAGATTTCTTTCACGAAACTTCCCTAGCGGGGTAGGCAGAGAACCGAACGCCATATGGCACGATACACACCTCACTCGCCTCTTTATTATTATAATCATTAAATTACTCCTTTAATGAGTATTTCTAATTATACTATTAAGTAGTTACTCTACATCAAAGACCCTATAATCTTGAACTAAAGCCTCTACAAAATGGTCAATTAAAATAGGTACCTAAGTGTTTCACTAAATTGCCCGGACACTTGCAATTAATTTGTAACCACATCTGTATTTTTAAATACAGGCTGTATTTTTAAATATTTTTAGATATAATAATCCTGACGAATTATTTTGAATTAAACTATTTTGCGTAACCCGATGGGGTCAAATGTTTCATGTGATGAACATGGACATTTGTACTCGGATGTCAAGGATGTTTATAAACATATCTATTTAAGTATGTCTATCCGTTCACCTAGTCTAGTATCCATAGCACATTCACAAGCTCAGTTTGGGACTAGGGAATTGGTGTGTTTGTCAAGAGAATTTATTTATTTATTATTTATTATCAGTGTGTTGTAGAGTGTACTGCGTGACGTCACGGGGCAGTCAGCGCCATCTGTTGATGCGCTTATGGGAACTATAACTTTAAATGTCGACATCTATAGATTATACCTACTTCACCACAAGGAAGTAGGTATAATCTATAGATGTCGCCTTGTCGGTTTTGTAATAAAAAAAATGCATGACTTTTTTATTTATTATTTTAAATCTGATATAGCACTGGTAAACAAATCTGGAAGATCTTTTTTATATCTATACTTATAATAAATCTGTAGAGAGGCCAATTCTGTACATGAAATATATTTTCAAAATAACTATCAGGGGGTGATTAGTGATCAATACTGATGCCAAAAATGCAATCAGTAAAATTGTTGTCTGTCTGTCGTCTGTCTGTTTGTATGTTCCTTATAGAAACAAAAACTACTTGACGGATTTTAACGAAACTTGGTACAATTATTCTTCATACTCCTGGGCAGGTTATAGTAAACTTTTCATCACGCTACAATTAATAGGAGCAGAGTAGTGAAGGGATATGTTGGGAAAACGGGAGAAGTTACTCCATTTTTTAAGCTTCTGTCGGGTGTGTAGCCTTAATGGTTAAAGTTACATAGAAATCATGTATTACGGAAATAGTGTTTATAATATTAACCATAAACGCGGGTGACACCGCTGGCACAGCTAGTCTTGAATAAAGGCCCATATCCCAAGGAGCGGTGGTAGCTCAATGGTAAGGACACGCGCCTCTTAACCGAAGAGTGCAAGTTCAAACACGGGCACGTACCTCTGGATTTTTCAAATCTATGTACGTATTTATACCACTAGCTTGACGGTGAGGGAAAACATCGTGATGAAACCTCCAAATTCAAATAATTTTGGATTTGTAACCATGATCCAAAAATTGTCTGGTTCCCCTATCTTACGGTTACGAAGGTCAGATCGGCAGTCGCTTCAATGTAATTACCAGACTCGCTACATCCTGGATCATGGTCTAAGCGGACCCCCTCTAAGCACGGGACATAACGCTAAGAAGATGATAAAAGGCCCATATCCCATGTTGGTCTGGGACTTGGCCCATGTTGATCTGGGACAAAAAATTGAATGTGCCAACTATGGTTCTTGCCTAGCATGTCGTAAAAGGCGACTAATGGTATCGGGTTTCGGGTGTGTGATTGTGTAGGCGACAGGTTAGCCGCTTGTCACTGCTTTTACACAATTTTCCGTCTAACCCAGCCCGGATATTTTTTGGCTGAATGTGGTTGAAGGGGCATGCTGCCTCTTTGACTCTGCCTACCCCTTCGGGGATTATGGGCGTGATGTTATGTATGTATGTATGTATTGAATAAAGGCCAAGAAAGGTTCACAGTGGTCGGTTAGACAGAGAGATCCAATGTGGAATATGATGTTAAATGCCAAGCGCGCCATACAACGTGCATAGATTTTTTTTCGTAAGAGAGATAGATATATTAGTTTATAACTGTTATAACTCGTTGGTCTTTCGATAAATATTGGTTCTGTTTTCCCTCTAAGTATTTTATTTTCAATTTTTTTTCGATGAATGCGTTAAATGATTAAAATATTTACATGCATATATTCCCTATTAAACCATGTGATGTTGTTTAATATTATTAATGTCTATTACAATAAAACTTAACAAATAACTTCACCCTTTAACAATACTTCATTATCATTAGTAATTAACTATAAAGAAACACTAATGGGAGATATTTGAAGTCTAGACTTGAATGCTGGTGAGCTTTTGAGACACAATGGAGGCAAACGGAAATTCTGAGAAAAAGACAGGTTCTGTTTGCGCTGGGATTCTTACAATTTGGTATTTTTTAACAAACTAGACCCCCGGTCTAATTACGGTGGCGATTTTTGTGTCTATTCTTGTTGTTATTGAAGCATAAGCAATTGCAAAGGAATTTAAACTAAAATCAATTTAATATTGCTTACTGGCTCGATGGTGCATTCGGTAGTGACCCTGCCTCATGCGCTAAGAGTTGTGGGTTCGGTCCCCACCCAGGATAAACATTTGTGTGATGAATACTTGTGTTTGTTCTGTGTCTGGGTGTTAATATCTAATATTTAAGTATATATTTGTAATACCACTGTTGATTCTGATATCCGTAACACAAGTGCTTAAGCTACTTAGCTTGGAGTCAGATCATTGGATGTGATGTCGTCGGATATTTATATTTATATTCATTTAAATAAGAAATTTGTTCACCACCATTTTTAGGCAAGGGTTGAATTTGTAAAATTGACTCACTACTTGTTGATAGCCAAATAAACAACATTCCGAACCGAAATTTGACGATTTAAAAGTGTTTCCTTGAAACCTATATAAATAAAGAATATTTTGACTTGACTTGAAACCCATAGGTAGCATTTAGGGGGTGGAAGTGATAGTTGCTCGCTTGGGCTGTTAATAATGTCCTCCTCACCGATATCGGTCACGGCGGCCAATCTCAACGAGGATTAGCCAACGCAGGAGATATGTGTGCGCAAACACAGGTGCACTCTCTGTTCCTTCACTCTCATAGTCCGGTGAGACGGCACCGACATGACCGGAGAGAGGTCAGGCGCAGGACCAACGGCTTAACGTGCTGTCCGAGCCACGGGGGTGATTAAACCGCCATCTACCTGACTCCAAACTGTTACTTAGTAATTTCAATATTGAAATAACCAGCCACAAAATTCTTGATCCGACCTGGGATCTGAACCCGGGACCTCTTGGTCCTTAGGCGGCGCATGCTACCACTAGACCAACGAGGCAGTAAACCACCCTTGGGTAGACAATGAAAAAAGTTGTGGAATTAATTTGATGATATCCTCCTTCAATTCTTGTGAAAATAGCACTCTCTTACCCAATATCTTCATTCACCTCCTGTGAAGTACCTACCTTCTAACTGCCTTCTTTTACCTTCCAGTTTGATCTGTATCCTAGTAAATAGTATTCTAAAACATTTCTATCTCCCTCCAGAGTATCGGTTCCGGCCGTTCCACGAGACATACAAGCTGATCGCCGTCTGCCTGAAACTGGGGCTGATGCATCCCGACCCGGCCACCGACAGGACTCGGCTCATGCTCATTTGTAAGTAAAAACATTGATTTCATGAGCGGTGGTAGCTCAATGTTAAGGATTCGCGCCTCTTAACCGAGGAGTGCGGGTTCAAACCTGGGCACGAGAGTACCTCTGGATTTTTCCAGTCTATGTACGTATTTATACCACTAGCTCAACGGTGAAGGAAAACATCGTGATGAAACCTGCAAATTCAAACCACTTTGGATTTGTAACCATGTTCCAAAAATTGTCTGGTTCCCCTATCTTAGGGTTATGAAGGTCAGATCCGCAGTCGCTTCAATGTAATTACCAGACTCGCTAAATCCTGGATCGTGGTCTAAGCGGACCCCGTCCAAGCACGGGACATAACGCTAGGAAGACGAACATTGATCCAATTTATCTGGTTGTAATGATTTATTGTTGTAATAACACATCCAAAGTCATTCGAAATGTTCAGGTTTCATCACGATACAGTTTTCTCTCACCGCTGAGCTAGTGGTATAATACATGCGAACTACGCGTTCACACTAAAGTGTAAGTACTTCCGCCGAGCTAGGTGTTGCTCGCTCGGGGATCTAGGCCCGACTGACCGTGAGGTGTGTTGTATATATACTTAGTGGCGAGAATAACGAGACAGCGCGATGCAGGAATGTGTGGCGTTTCTCTATGTTCGCTCGACGTCATTTGTTAACGTATTACTTGAGCTATAATCTTGACTATCTTGTGCCGCGGTCGCTACAATACACATGTTTGAAAAATTCTGAGGTACGTGTCCAGGTTTGAACTCGCACCCTACGGATAAAGACGTGTGTCCTAACCATTTATCTACCATCACTTCCGCTAAGTATATGTATAATACATACCGAGCCGGTATATTAGACCATCAGACCAGACCCATTTAAGGGCTTTTTGGGCTGCCCACGGCCCCGTAGACAAGAAGGACTTTGAGACCAAATCCTATCGAACCTATCGAAGACCTATCGAACAGAATCAGGGATTCCAAGTTTTTAATAATACCTAGAAAAAAAAAACCGACTCCTAATTAGCCCAGGGTCCAGCCCTGCAGACCTAGGACCTCCACACAACACCCAGTTCGGAACTCAGACCCAGACCAACATGGGACAATGGGCTGGGTTAGATGGAAAATTGTGAAAAAGTAGTGACAAGTGGCTAGATTGTCGCCTAGACAATCACATGCCTGAAACCCGATATACCATTAGTCGCCTTTTACGACATGCTAGGCAAGAAACACAGTTGGCACACTCTTTTTAAGTCCCAGACCAACACGGGACTAAACCTTTTTATTTTTTTTTTAAATATCAGACTACATCACATACATTGATCCGACTCCGAGGTAAGTAGCTTAAGCACTTGTGTTACGGATATCAGAAACAACAGTGGTATTACAAATATAAGTAAACTTAAATATTCAATATTAACACCCAGACACAGAACAAACACAAGTATTCATCATACAAATATTTGTCCTGGGTGGGGATCGAACCCACAACTCTTGGCGCATGGGGCAGGGTCACTACCAAAAGCGTCATCGAGCTTGTCTGAAAACCTTAACTGTAACATACATATAAAAACGATATTACACTTAACGCACTCTTGTTATTACATCCCGAATTTGATGTATTTACGGATAACGTAAAATGCTTGCTAAACCAAATTGACATTGGCTTGTAATATGCTTTAGCTGCTAAGTGTATACTTATACTGCATAATTATGTAATTGGGTCTTCCCGTGTAATTATTTGTTAATAAATAAATAAATAAATAAATAAATATTTTAGGTAACACGTAGGGTCTGCGACGTGTTGCGCGCCTTGTCTACCAGAAGTCGTCCTCGGAACTTCCGAAATACCACTCCTTGCTGCCAGAAGTCCTCCTTCATGAAGGTCGCCTGGTGATGCGTCGGCACTCGCACCACAAATGAGTTGAAGTTCACTTTGTGGCGCTGTTCAAGCTTTTCGACTCTCAAGTTGAAATTCGTCTTCTTCACGACGTAGTCTGCGAGATCTTGAACTCTCCTAGACCAGTGCAGTCGGGACACACAGCTGCGTCGAGCGTATTTCAGGACGCAGAGTTTGTTCCGGCCTGACCGGTGGGGTACTGTGATGGTTACAGCTGGAGGGCTTCTTCTTCTTCTTAACCACAATAATGCGGCTCTGAGTGCGAAGAACTATGTTCCAAAATTATACCTAAGGATAACTGGTTTTGTTCCAGTAGGTCTACTGCTGCTAACGTTCCCGATAGCTGGCATAGTGCTGTTCGATATGTGGGTGCGTTTGAGACAGCGGGACATGTTCCAGGCTATCCGGCACAGCACTATCGTAGGGCCTTACCTTGCTGCATTCTTTAAGGTATAGTAAAAGAAAATGTGTTATAAGAAGGTATGAAAATGAAAGAAAAAAGGAAAAAATATATTTATTTTTAAGGTATACTGTATATTATGCACATACATTAAATTAAACATATATACATACATACATATCATAATTATCATCACGCCTGCAATCCCCAAGAGTGTAGACAAGGTCAAATGGCAGCCTGCCCCTTCACACATAACCAAAATATAAAACTTGACTGGGTTAGATGGAAAATATACAAGTCCCAGACCAATATAGGACAGAATTTTACAATATCTAAAAGTGGAACTAGATTTTGCCTGCGCCTTTGGATATCGCAAGCTTGATTGAATAACCGCCTGGTTAAGGTCACAACCCGATGGTACTAATTAAAATTTAAAACCCTTAAATATGCACACACGGTTTTATTGAATAGTTCTACTTACAAAAAGCACCTTGGGCTATATTTAGGTCCGGAGAAACGTTTCGCTTGCGCGATTTAAAATACATGCAGCGCCATCTATTGACAGCGCTGAGGAACTATATTAACTATGGAGCTGTACAAAGCTCGTATTTATGATCATGGTCACTTCTGCTTACTCTACAGAAACTCCTGACTTACTACTACAGAAAGCCGACCAGAGAACTCCTGGATGAGCTAAACCGGGACTATGAGAGCTATAACCACCTTCCCCTGCGCTACCAGACCTTGGCGGCTTCCTACATCAAGCGCAGCAGGAATCTGTTCGAGAAGTTATGGGCGCTTGCTATTTTTATGGTCATCATGATTTTCCTGGGCTTGGCTATGGTAAGTTGAAGAATGGAGGTGTTTTACAGTAATTTTTTACTTGTTGTGACCCCTCCAACTCCACAGAGAGAAAGAAACGCATTGAGTTTACGATTCTATTACTTATATTGATTAGCTGGTCTTCTCATAAAGATAGTTAAATATTAGATATCAAAATCACCCTAGCCAATTTGAAGATTGCAAAACTTCAACCACAACAGACAGACAGAATCGAATCCTACTAGGGGCAAATGTTTCGTGTGATGAACAAGGACATTTGTACTCGAATCATGAATGTTTATAAATGTATTTAAGTGTGTCTATCCGTTCACCTAGTATCCATAGCACAAGCGTGCATGCTTAGTTGGAAACTAGGGAATTGGTGGATGACAAGTCTGGAGAATTTATTTATTACTAGCAGCGCCCCGCGGTTTCATCCGCATAGTTCCCGTTGCCGTGGTAATATGAGGATAAAATATAGCCTACGTTACTTCTTGATAAAGTAGCTTTCTATTGGTTAAATAATTTTTCAAATCAGTGCAGTAGTTTTTGAGTTTATTTATTACAAACATACACACACACAAAAATACAAATCTTTTCGCTTTATAATATTAGTATAGATTTAATTTACGGTGCAAAATGCACAATACGTCCGGCTGCCAGTGGCTTCTTGCGTTAAATAAATTAAATAAACGACTAGTCGGCAGTGGCTGCTCTGAACTGGCTGCTCAGCATTTTTGCTGCCGCAGTCTGGCTGCATAGTGCGTGGCTTCTCTAATCGACACCGTATCCTTACAGATCGCTACCCTATACAGTCAGCTGTTCGACGACCCCCCCCGGCGGTTCATGATCCACGACGTAGTCCTGCCGCGCATGCCGCCCGAGGCGCGCCTGGAGACCCCCTACTACGAGCTCGTGTTCGCCTGCATGGCCTTCTGCGTCGCCGTCATGAGCCTCAACTTCGCAGGTAGTTAGTTTTATTATGAGTAAAGGTTCTGGTACAGATTCGGACCCGGACAAAAGAGCGGTGGTAGCTCAATGGTAAGGACACGCGCCTCTTAACCAAGGAGTGCGGGTTCAAACCCGGGCACGTACCTCTGGATTTTTCAAATCTATGTACGTATTTATACCACTAGCTCGACGGTGAGGGTAAACATCGTGATGAAACCTGCAAATTCAAATAACTTTGGATTTGTAACTATGATCCAAAAATTGTCTGGTTCCCCTATCTTAGGGTTACGAAGGTCAGATCGGCAGTCGCTTCAATGTGTCATGGTCTAAGCGGACCCCGACTAAACACGGGACATAACGCTAGGAAGATGATGACACAGATACAGAAACGGAAACGGATACAGAAACGGACACGGATGCAGAAACGAATTCGGAAACGGGTACGGATACAGAAACAGATACGGAAGCAGGTAAGGTCTCAGAAACAGATACGGATATGGAAGTGGATACTGAAACAGGATATTAGTGTCTTACGGCGAAAGATTCTCAATTTTGTCACTACTACTGAAGAGTTTAACTCAAATTTCTCACCCTTTTAAACTAACTAACTTACTAAACTTCACGCCACTTCCCTAGCGGGGTAGGCAGACAGAACCGAACCCTTTTTAGACGTTTGTAATAGACATTTCTCAATTATTTGAGAACCGTCTTAAAATCAAAGCTTTCTTACCTTTCCGATACGTTGTCAGCGGGCACTCAATTTTCCCACTACCTGATTAACTAATGACTTCACCTTAAAACAATGTTTTCAGCTGAATATTCCAAATTTTACAACTGCCTGATATTGACTACTTCTCAAAGTTGTCTCAACTTTCCAGCTTACGATGGCTTGTTCGGAGTGTTGACCAATCACGCGTGTCTCAAGATGAACCTGTACTGCATGAGGCTAGAGGACGCCTTTAAACTGGAGGATCCTGACGAGATGGAGCAAGGGATACGATTGTTTTTGGAGGAGCAGAATAGGTGCTTCAGGTAACTGGTATTTGGATTGATAGCCTTGAAGGTTCAGGTTTGAATTGCCAAGTTGGGAAAAGTTAATTGTATGTAGGTCAGTGGCCACTCAGGTGCAAGGCGGGACAGAGATTCGGGGCCCTCAAGGTGGTTGACTGGCTCGATGGCGCATTTAGTAGTGACCCTGCCCTATGCGCCAAGAGTTGTGAGTTCGATCCCCACCCAGGAAAAACATTTGTGTGAAGAATACTTGTGTTTGTTCTGAGTCTCGGTGTTAATCTATATTTATAATAAATCTGTAGAGAGGTCAATTCTGTACATGAAATATATTTTCAAAATAACTATCAGGGGGTGATTAGTGATCGATACTGATGCCAAAAATGCAATCAGTAACATTTTTGTCTGTCTGTCTGTCCGTCTGTCTGTCTGTCTGTCTGTCTGTATGTTCCTTATAGAAACAAAAACTACTCGACGGATTTTAACGAAACTTGGTACAATTATTCTTCATACTCCTGGGCAGGTTATAGTATACTTTTCATCACGCTACAATCAATAGGAGCAGAGTAGTGAAGGGAAATGTTGGGAAAACGGGAGAAGTTACTCCATTTTTTAAGCTTCCGTCGCGTGTGCAGCCTTAATGGTTAAAGTTACATAGAAATCATGTATGACGGAAATAGTGTTTATAATATTAACTATAAACGCGGGTGACACCGCTGGCACAGCTAGTATCTAATATTTAAGTATATATATTTTGTAATACCACTGTTGAATCTGATATCCGTAACACAAGTGCTTAAGCTACTTAGCTCGGAGTCAGATCAATTAATGTGATGTTGTGGGATATTTATTTATTTATTTATCAAAGGGGATCTTAAAACCTGATTAGTAAACCTCTGTTTCATTTGACTTTGCTAACCTGCCCCGCAGAAAGATAAAGTTTTTTGCTCCCCTTTGGACCAAGAGCTGCGTATGCCCAGTTTATTTATTTTTTTCCCAGGGCCCTTTATCACTTATCTACGATAATGATGTTGGTCATTTTCAGGACATTCGACCTCCGTTTAGTTACGATGTCAAACCTTTCCATCCGTGACTTCTTTCTAAAACATATGATGTTCTGCCCCCCTGAGCTAGTGGTATAAATACGTACATAGATTTGAAAACTAGAGGTATGTGTTCGGGCTTCAACCCGCAACTCTCGGATATGAGACGTATTTCCTTACTATTGAGCTACCTTACTTTTTTTACCCAGAATAGTTCCCTATTTTCAACAGATGAAAATGCATTGAAATAATATTAAGTGTAAAGTAATGTTATCTTATCTGAAAAGAATGGAAGAAGCTAAATGTATAAGCCAGGTTAAGGAGCCCGGTTCCGTAATGTTATGTTATGATGTAACATAATATTAAATTATCGTATGTTATAATGTAACATAACATATTACAACGTAACGTAATACAATTGTTACGTTATATTATGTTATTTTTCTACCGTTCCCAGGTTCTGCAGACTCATTCAAGAGGTGTACCACATGTGGCTAGGTCTTATTTACATGGCTACTATGATACAAGTTGGCTCGCTACTCTACAACATTTCTGCGGTATGAAGTGTTTATTATAAATAAATAAATTCTCCAGACTGAAATACCAATTCCCTAGTCCCAAACTAAGCTTATGCTTGTGCTATGAATACTAGGCGAACGGATAGACAACTTTAATACGTTTATAAACATCCATGACTCGAGTACAAATGTCCATGTTCTTCACACGAAACATTTGCTCCTAGCGGAACCCGCGACCCTTGGTTTCGTGGTCAGGGTCTCTAGCCACTCGGCCAACGGGCCAGTCTTACTTCAATGAAGTATTGCATGTTGGTCTGAGACTAAAAAATAATGTGCCAACTGTGTTCCTTGCCTAGCATGTAAAAGGCGACTAATGGTATATCGGGTTGTGGGTATGTGATTGTGTAGGCGACGAGCTAGCCACTTGTCACTACTTTTTCACAATTTTTATCTAACCTGGTTTTTAGTCTTTGACTTTGGCTACCTCTTCGGGGATTGCATGCGTGATGATGTAACCAATATTGTTTTTATTCCCAGGGCAATAGTATGGACCTGCGGTTCGCAGTGTTCAGCGCTTCCTGTGTTGTCCACGCCTTCATGCCATGCAGGAGTGCCGCTAACATGAAGCAAATGGTGGGTGATTGCCATCCCGGATCAAGGAAACGCGAGCCTGCAGTGAAAGCTCATGAAACCACGACTCCAATAAACTTTTTTAATCTTTTTAAAACTGACAATGCACAATACTTCTATTTTGTATAGAAATACTGAGGTGTGACGTAACGGCCCTGCAAATTCAACCACCAAAAATAATATTTTTATGTTTTGTTAACACATTCAGTGCCACCGACTCGCCTGGCGAGTTCAATTTCTTTCGCTCATTGTAAGCGGCATCCGAGAAAACATCGTGAAAATTGTAATGGCAGTGAATGTGTTAAATTCTGTTGGAACCTGAGCCTAATTTGTACTATTTTTGATAGGATTAGAATTTTGGATTGGATTGGGATTGCTAATTAGGTTTGGGGGGGGGGGAGTGCCAAATTCTCGGAGGGCCCCATGTTCGGGGGCCCCCAGGAAGCAACGCAGAGACTGCTTGAGTCACATTTAATTGACCATAAATCCTGTCTTCCAGTCTATGGACACCGCGACACTGATCTACAACAGCGGGTGGGAGCGTTCGCGGGTGCAGCGCGCGCGGCGTTGTGTCCCGTTGCTGGTGGCGCGTGCGCAGCGCCCCGAGCAACTGGCCGCGCTCGCGTTGCTCGCTTGCGACATGCAGCTGTTCGTCACAGTTAGTAGCCGGACTATGAGACCAGACTCATCACGCCAGATCCATGTAACTACACTACCAGGCCAGGCCACGAGCTGGTCGCTGCTCGCCTGCGACATGCAGCTGTTCGTTACAGTGAGCTGACCAGACCAGACCAGACCGACTACCCGACCCGACCCGACCCGACTAGATTGCTGAACTAGAACCGATTGTAGTTAGGGGGAGTTGTTCCACTGTTTTATTTAGGATGATGAATACTTGGAGATAATATGAGGCCCCCAGGACCTGAGGCCCGGGGGACCGCCCCTTCCGCCCCCCCCGTTATTCCGCCAATTCCGGTAGGAACTTTCATCGCCAGGGTGGGGACGCCCTGAGATCTACAATCTACAATTGAAGGTATCACAGCATCAAAGGCCTACCATAAGCGGCGGACTCCTCTAGAGGGCGGGGAGACTGACAGGAATAGAGGTGCGAAATTTTCCGTTTCGCGGCGTGACTAAATCTAGACCTAGCATTCTGCTAATTGTATTTGTTTCAGATCATGAAGACTTCTTACACCATGTTCACTTTGCTGGAGTCAAACTGAAGATTGGAATAGTTTTAATTCTTTAATTCACGTAATATTTTGATTACTTATTGATTAAGTACTTATATCACTTATTTAGAGATATCATTAAAGTTCAAATCACAATCAAATATGGTTTGTTTTAATGTAATCTTGATATTTATATCTATTATGTGATTGTCGGAGCGGTGGTAGCTCAATGGTAAGGACACGCGCCTCTTAACCGAGGCGTGCGGGTTCAAACCCGGGCACGTACCTCTGGATTTTTCAAATCTATGTACGTATTCATACCACAAGCTCGACGGTGAGGGAAAACATCGTAATAAAACCTGCAAATTCAACCAACTTTGGATTTGAAACCATGATCCAAAAATTGTCTGGTTCCCCTATCTTAGGGTTACGAAGGTCAGATCAGCAGTCACTTCAATGTAATTACCAGACTCGCTAAATCCTGGATCATGGTCTAAGCGGACCCCGTCTAAGCACGGGACATAACGCTAGGAAGATGATGATGTATCTGATTGTCGGATATATGTTTATTTGTTATATCTATCTACATATGTAAATACGAGTATAAGAATCAAAGTGAGATGTGTGTTAGTTATGTCAAAATAACAAACAATAAATTCTTAATCTTCGATGTTAACGAAACTTTCTCTGGTATAACAAAGAGCAACAAACTAAGTACTTTTATATTAGCAAAATTAATATTTAGCGCAAAAAATATACATATTACATTTCGATAGAATGAAGTCGCGGGCAACTAAATCCAATCCTACTAATATCATAAATGCAAAACTTTAAATGTATGGATGGATGTTTGTTACTCTTTCACAAAAAAACTACTGAATGGATCATAATGAAACTTTAGAATAATATAGCTCATACACCCGAATAACATATAGGCTATGTTTCATCGATGTACCACGCGAGCGAAGCCGCGGGCAGAAGCTAGTAGAGAAATAAAAAAGGTAATATTTTCAATAGTTTTATTTATTGCAGCATCTACGTACATGGTTCGTGTCAACTACCTCCCTTGACTGTGGCACCAGACCCCTTATTACATAAATAAATAAAAAACACAGCCTATTTTACAAAAATAAATAGGCTTAACTCTGATAAGAATAAAACGATAAATGAATGACATAATTTTTTTTTTTATATATTTTAAAACAAGTATTTTATTAAAAATCTAAACTTAGTATTTGCCAAGGCAATATACAATACTACAAACATATGTTATATATCACATGATTATCACAATATTTTTATCAGAGTTTCAATTAACTATCATTACCATGCATTTGACTAACAGTCACATAATACAAATTGCTCCATTTTTAAAACATTTTTAACAATTAAAAATAGAGCAACGTGTACATCACTGACATCTAACTCAGCGTTTGGCTGAGAGAAACTTCATGTGAATAACAAAATTAGAAAAATAAAAAAAGGAAACACACAGGAATGTGATTGTTGTGCAAATAACATTAAAAAACGAATAACGATACAATATTATGAAAGTAGAAAAACAGCAAATTTGATCGATCAATTTGATCTATACAGAGTGATCTGCCTACCCCGCTAGGGAAGTGGCGTGAAGTTTAGTTAGTTGTGATCATTTTAAAACGATTAGAACAGACATTTTTTAATATAGCAGTTAAAATCTGAAAAATTGTGTCAAATAGATCCGTACGAAAATACAGATACCTAAACGCATATTTCATATAAAAAACTAACAGTAATATTTGAAATAAATCAAATGAAAAAGTTTTATATAATGCATATCATGACGTGACTAAAAACACCCACGACGATAGAACTACGTCACAAGCAAGTAAGTCGACATTATTTCGAACTAATCTAACAACTAGTTTGACGTATTGTCTATTTTGTCAACCGACCAGTGCCGATTGTGACGTCAATCGCAAGTAAAAAATCAACGGAGTAGTCTATGCAAAGTGAAATGACAGTTCGGAACGTTTTAGCGGGAATGTCTAAAGATAATATTTTTTTAAATGATGTTATTAGTATATGTATAAATTATACAATTTCATTTACGAAAACTACTCTTTCGTGTAATTTAAGTGCTTATCTATAACGTGAAAGTGGTTCCAAATGTTAGTCAAATACCCTATTGTACATAGGGTGACCTTTTAAAAAATAATAATAAATTAAAATTAATCATAATATCATTATTGAATGAATTATTAAACTCAAATAAAATTCCCCAATAAATAAAATTTAAATACTAAACTATTTTGTTCATGATTATCAATTACACATTTTCACCAAAACAAAAATGACTACTTAATCATACTTAATTATAAACATAAAATCAAACAATTTGGCTTCGGCTAAGCATATTTCGATGGTGTTTGCATTGAAAACTTCTCTAGTGATTTGTTAGAAAATTGAGGATTTTAATACAAAAACAAAATATACAAGGTTATTTTTAGTATATGCGAAAACTCTTACCTGCATTTAAAATAGCCAATCAGCTGATCGACTTTTGAATAGAAAAAAAAAAACTTATTTCCTAAAATCCTTCAAATGTCCGATCCTTCAAATATCTTTTTAATAAATATTCCTTATATGGCGTTCGGTTCTCTCTGCCGCTAGAGAAGTGGCGTGAATTTTAGTTAGTAAAACGAAATATCTACAATATTGTTCGGTCTGTCCGTGTGTAATGGTTCTATAGAGGCATGAATATATTCTAAAAATAACTATATATAAAATATACAAAAATGCATACTCAGAAATGTTTTTCAATGTTTGTGATTTCTGATATCCAAATGCAGATTTTTCAAAATTCCAAAAAAACATCGAATGAACCAAATGAAGTATTAAATAAATTAAATATTACAGAAAGTCACTCAAAATAATATACAAGTACCGTCATTTATATTAAAATTAATTATATACATTGTCAGACAGTCATTTTTAACCGAATTTTGAAAAATCATATTTTAGACTTATCTAAGAATTCTTGATGAATATTGAACCCCAGGAATCCCTATCTGAAATACACGAGTGGTCTCTAACTGTTTCAAAACCAATAGAGTATCAATGTCATTCAAGTTTGTTCGAACATAAACGACGTTACAGTCACTAAGCTCTGATTGGCTAGTTAAATTTGAAAGGATTGTATCAAGACGCTGATTAGTTGAGATTATTTACTATAGTTTTGATTGTACATCAGTTGACACTTTATCAGTGATACCTCACTAATGTATTTCATGTTTTTTACACATTACACTATAGATTATGTGCCCACAGCTCAAAATACAAAATAAAATATTTTTTTTTCACACCCCAATCATGTACCTCAATCATAATAATGAACGAACACCTTTTTTTTTATAAAAAAAAGTGTAAATAATTTTATTTAATTAAAAATACAATCTACAGTTACTATACACAGATGCATAATAGAGAATAAATTTAAATTAAAAAAGAACAACGTTATAAACTTAAAAAAAAAAAACAATTTAATGATAATAATAATAGGACATTGAACAATAAATATCTTAGGTATTTGCATCATTTCCAATATATATACGTAGTACAAATTCGTATATAGAAATATTGATAATCTTACGATCCGTGCCCAGGTCTGAACAAATGTCACTCACATGTCAGATAGATACGATAAGTCAATGAGTCTCTAAGTTAGGTATATTTGCTGTTTTTCAACTTACAAATAAGAGCTTCATGGTGATTGCTTATTGGATTCATCCTACCCTAGAATCATATATGTGTAATTACGATTTCATTTATTTTTAATTTGCTCATTCAAACCACGTTTTGAGTTCTAGCAGCATGGATACTGTCCTAAATTTGAAATTAAGGAAAACCTTTTATTGACCGTACTGTTGGCATAATTTGTATTAAGCAATACCATAGGTAATCGCTGTTGGTTTTCTAACATAAATTAATAAATAAATATATACAAACCATCTACTAAGCTCACATAGAAAAATATGATATTTTTTTATCGAAATTTTGTTCACGTATTAATATTGTTTTGAGTTAGTCGAAGATATTTATTGTTTAACAATTAATTTGAATTATAATTATCATTAATCATTGTTAAATTAAATAGTTCTAACTAACGCTTAAAGCGCCCTTTTATATAAAACAAAATTGAGACTAATTCTTTTACATATAAATTGTAATTTTTTAATCAATATTTCTTCTCTATTTAATGCATCGTTTTTATTTTAAAAATATAAGCCTGTCATTGCATCTAATGCCCACAGTAGTTATGTATATAATTTATTATATATTAAATAATCTTGAATAGGGTATATGAATGTTTACTTAAAGCTAAGATATGTAAAATCATAAATTGGATAGTGAATATAAATAATAAGCATTTTATATGGCCCTTAAAGCGTGACGTCATAGTTATTTATAACCATAATCCAAAAATTGTCTGGTTCCCCTATCTTAGGGTTACGATGGCCAGATCGGCAGTCGCTTCAATTTAATTACCAGACTCGCTAAATCCTGGATCATGGTTTAAGCGGACCCCGTCTAAGCACGGGACATAACATTAGGAAGATGGTCATAGTTCATTACCCTATATTTATTTTAGAGTAAAGTGATAAATTTGAAGTTTATAGAAGATAAATAAGAAAAAAACAATTAGATAAGATTTCCAAGCTGTTGAAATTATATCCAATTAGAAAAAAAACCATACATACACCCACTTGAAAGAAAAAAATAATTTAAATTTAAAAAAAAAAAAAAAAAAACAATTCTATGTAGTTAATTACAACTTTAACAATTTGAGCGTTTTTAAAAAATGCCAATACACAACCAGATTAATTAAAAGAAATAAAAAACAATTTTAACATGTAAACGTTATACGTTAAAAGCAGATTCCTGCCCTTTGTGAAAGGGTGGTCGCGCGCGAGTGTCGCCCCGCGCGCCGCGACCAGGCGCCACGCAGCGACCGGGCACCATCAGGCCGGCCGTACCGTTGTTTGCCAACATCGTGGTATAAAAATAGTACGAAGGGCCCAGGGCCTCCGTACTGGGGCCCCCAGATGTAATGCCCAACTTTTATATCACTAATAAAATGAAACTAATTAATCAAAACGTATAAATACGTTTGTGAGTTTAACTAATACCAAACAAAACAAATTCAAGTTTCAATATGTTGAACGTGGCCTCGTTAAAATTTTATTATGTGATTTTGCGTTTGCAAATCTGAGAAAACATTACAATCAATTAATTTTAATTATTGTGTACATTTAATTAAAACTTACAACCGTGTTTATCCGCACCTCCAACGGACATTAATGGTATGAGTTGGTCTAGAGCTCAAGGAAAATTGTAACATAAATACTTTGACGCTGAAAAGAGTAACTGCCGAGTTTCTTGACGGTTTCTTCTCGGTAGAATCAACATTCCGAACCGGTTGTAGATTCATGTAGCTTTAAGGACCACCTGTGTAAATTTGACGATTTATATGTGCTTTCTTGAAGCCTACATAAAGACATTTTAAATTTGAATTTGACAATAAGAATGCGATTTTAATAAACAACAAGACAATTAAATCATTGACTTCTTTTAAACTTTTCAAGGAGGCCCCATTTTTAAGTCAAAGGTACACCGGCGTGCGATTTTAATAACCAGGCGCAGTTACGACTTATTTCCCAAGATTCGTACCAAGTCTTTCATGTTCTAGGGGGCCTCATTCAACCTTACCGTACACTAAAACGGTTTAGTGATTTCACCAACCAGACATTGTTACAATTCCACTAACTCTTTCCCACGGTTTTGTTCAAGGGGGCCCCGTATTTGTTCGTAGGGGCCTCAACGCGTCTAAGACTGCGGACATAGTGCGTGATGGACTGTATAATTTCAATACTACTGTGGGTGGACAGATGGGAATCATTGTTCTAAATCAAGTGCGGAGAGCTTTCTTATAAACTCGGCTCGTTGGGACGGCGTCAGTTCCTGTGGGATAAAATATAATTGCATTAATTGAATAGTCATTAAGAATCATTAGTGGGATGGAAGTTCGTCAGTAGGACAAAGAGTGGGTTTGGTATAATCCATCCATCTAACCAACCCACCCACTCTAACAACCCAATGGTGGTCATTGGGATGACGGGCGGTCAGTGGGATGATAGGGTGGTTAGTGTTTTGATAGGTTTTCGCTGGGATGAGTGGTCTTTGTGATTGTAAACGGTAATTGGGGAGATAGCTATAGGTTAGTGGTACGATGCGTGATCATTTGAATTACGGGTGTCGGTAGATAATACATAAATAATAAAACCGACAAAATCACATACATTGATCTGACTCCGAGGTAAGTAGCTTAAGCACTTGTGTTACAGATATGAGAATCAACAGTGGTATTACAAATATATACTTAAATATTGGACATCAACACCCAGACTCAGAACAAACACAAGTATTCATCATACGAATGTTTGTCCTGGGTGGGGATCGGACCCACAACTCTTGGCGCATGGGGCATGGTCACTACCGAATGCGCCATCGAGCCAGTCAAGTCTATATGTATATAATAAAAAAAAACTAACCAGCACTAAAGTGTTGACAGTCTGCAGCACAGCGTCCTGTTTGATGGCGCGCAGGTTCCTCTCCAGGACCGAGTTGTCGTCAGCCGCCTGGGCTTCTAGCCACTTGCAGACAGCTTCGTTGTCGTGCTCCCACTGGTGGGACTGGGGGGGGAGAGGGGTGGTTAATAAAAATAAAAAAAATATAAATACCCCCAGAGGTTGACTATTTGGGGGTTGGTAAAATAAGTAAGGTGTGATTGTATAGGAAACTCAAAGGCCTGAACGTCAAACAATAAGAATGTTGACTATTTTTGAGATAGTCATACACTGATTGATGTAACTTAAAAACTAACTAACTAAACTTCACGCCACTCCCCTAGCGGGGTAGGCAGAGAGAACCGAAAGCCATATGGCACGACCCTTACACACCTCACTCGCGTAATGTATCTTAATACTGATATAATAGGGATGTTGACACCATTTATATTTAATTATGAAATATTAATACTGAAAAAGAAAGTAACTTAGTATGTTGTAAAACCTTATTGATTTTGAATTATATTGAGTCTACTATCTATTTTTAATTTTACAAAAACTGCTTAATATTTAGTCAGTTGACTATACAAACTAATGACGTCATAAGTTGAAAAGCCCATATAAAATCTGAAAAGTGATTGCGTTTTGACAGCTTTTAAAAAGTATCTCAATTGACTTGACAGTCAACATCCCTATTAGATTTTAATTACTTGCGTCTCGCCGCGTTCCTCCGTGAACCAGAGTCGCTGGTCCACGTGAGCCAACGTGTGGAACAGTTGCCACTCCAAAATGCACCTTACCCCCCGCACCTAAGACCGCTTTCCCTGTACATATCTACATTCGCCGCTCTCGCCCGTTCCGACCGCGCGTGGAACAAGCTGCCACGCCGAACTGCACCGTACGACTCGCTCATAAAGACGCTTTCTCTGCACCGGCGGCGAAATCTACCGATGATCACCAACGCTTCTGTACCCCGCAGCATACAGCCAAACCAAACTGCACCCTACGCTTTGCATCTAAAGTCGCTATTCCTGTAGCGTTCCTGCTTCTCGCCTCTCCTGTCTGTTCTACAGCAGAGTGCCACACCAAACTGCACCTTACACCGTACCCGTAAGGTCGCTATCCCCGTACCTGTGTCTCGCCGCGGTCCTCGGTGAACCAGCGGCGCAGCGTGGCGGCGGCGGCGCGCTGGTCCATGTGCGAGCCGACGTGCGCCTGCACGCGACGCTCCTGCTCGTTCTGGCGGAGCAGGCGGCGGAGGCGCCAGAAGAGCACCCTGCGGGACTCCCGCCATGGAATTATGTCCTGTAATGCGATGGGAGAAAGTTGAAATTTGCACTTTGGCCAAAAGATTTAAATAAGGGTCTTAAAGGGTGAGTAAGGGGTTAGGGGGGTGAATAAGGGGTTAGGGGGGGGGGTGAATAAGGGGATAGGGGGTGAATAAGGGGTTAGGGGATGAATAAGGTGTTAGGGGGGTGAATAAGGGGTTAGGAGGTGAATGAGGGGATAGGGGGGAATGTGAGGGGGAAGGGGTGTGTCCGAGGGGTCAGAGGAAAATGTGAGGGTTAGGGGGGTGAATTAGGGGTTAGGAAGTGAATGAGGGAGTAGGGGGAAAAGTGAAGGGTAGAGCTGTGACGGGGTGGTCAAAGGAAAATGTGAGGGTTAGGAGGGTGAGTTTGGGAGTAGGGGGAGTAAGCGGGTCAGGGATGAGTGATGGTCTACTCACGAAGATGCAGCCCTTCTCCAGCATCCTCTCGGCGGTGTCGTGCAGCTCGGCGAACTGCACCGCGATCTCGTGGTAGATGGGCGCCAGCTCCTTCTCCCGTCCCTTCGCCGCCTTCTCGGCCGCCAGCAGGTCTGTCTCCAGCTCGCGGACCTTGGCTTCGGCTGGGGGGAGAATGCTGATTAGGATATTTGACCTGGGAATGTGTTGAACCCTTTTGAGTGGTGGACCAATAGTAAGGATGTCAGCTGAGGGGACAATACCGTTGATCAGTGTTTTTCAAAGTGTGGGTCGCGACCCCTTGGGGGTCGCCAACAGAAGGAATAAGGAAACGTTCTACACAATTTCAGTGAGAAACGTTTTTTTATGATGACCCAGGGGGTTTAAGAAACGCTGCCGTTGAGGTTATTCTTCTATAGGTAGACGTCACCGTTTATCTATGGACCTGATCCACCGCCCACATGAGTGTGTCCTCATAGATAAGGAAATGCACTTCACAGAGTTGGTCTGAATAATCCTGATGTTTAATAGACTACCGTTTTGCTGTCTGAACGCAAGAGGGGTATTCCTTGGGGGAAAGGGGTAGCCCGGGTAAACGAGAGCAGTGCATATAGTGAAGGGGTAGCCTGTGAGAGGGTAGTACGAATGGTAGAGGAGCGGTCAGCCGGAGGCAGGGATGGTCCGTTGAAGGTCGGGATAGTCCTTATAGTGGAAGGGGTATTCTGTAGAAGGAAGAGTAGTCTAAAGGAACTATCCGGAGGAGGAGGGGTAGTCCGAAAAAGGTAGGGGTCTTGTAGGGAGCAGGCGTAGTCCGTAGGGGGGAAACCTCTAAAGGGGCAGATGTGACTGACTAGCCCGTAGATCGAGTGGTCAGAGACCCTGGCCACGATACCAAGGGTCACGGGTTCGAATCCCGCTGGGGGCAAATATTTCGTGTGATGAACATGGATATTTGTACTCGAGTCATGGATGTTTATAAACGTATTTAAGTATGTCTATCCGTTCACCTAGTATCCATAGCACAAGCTTATAAGCCTGGTTTGGGACTAGGGAATTGGTGTGTCAGTCTGAAGAATTTATTTATTATTATTTATTTGTTTATGTAGTCTAAGGGGAAGGCTACAAAAAATATAGCGTGATTAATGGAAGACCTCTTACTTTAAGTCAGGGAGGGAAGGAAGCCTTTTATATCGAAGTAAATAATCTATGGAGTGTTAGACTCACCTTGCTTCCCGACGTCGGTCTTGATCAGCACGTCGTCGATGGAGCCGCGTCGGTCCAGGTTCTTGGAGATATCCTTGATTTGGTCCTTTATTTCTGGAACAGGTTTAATTGGTTAGGGAAGACTGACGACCCAATCTCGACCCCAAATATTACTTTGACTGGCTCAATGGCGCATTCGGTAGTGACCCTGCCTCATGCACCTAGAGTTGTGTATTCGATCCTCACCCAAGACACAAACATTAGATTTTTCATGAACTTGATAAAGCGAAAAAATATATATATGTCTAGTATTTTTGTATAATCTAATTGACGTACTAAATAGAATTATAGTTTTTTAATGCAGTCATCATCCCTATTCAATTTAAAGAAAACATTATTTAGCACCATACATTATTTATCAATTTTATTTATTTGCACATATCGTTTTTAATTGATTTGAAAACAATTAACAGTCAGTGAGTCGAGCATGCTGCGCTGCGTTACAACTTAGTATTTCCATGCAAATCTATGGAGCATTGCGTTTTGACAGCTCATAAACACTATGTCAAATGATTAATGGTGCCATAGTACATACATAACATCACGCCCATAATCCCCGAAGGGGTAGGCAGAGTCAAAGGAGCAGCATGCCCCTTCAACCACGTTCAGCCAAAAATGGTGTCATCTACCTTATTAACATTCCCTGACCACCTTGACTCCTCCTAATATTCCCTGCTTCTCCAGGATGTGGACACTCCACCTTCACTCCATCTCCTGCTAATCCTCGCAGTACATACCCGTGATCCTGGCGGAGAGTCGCAGAAGTTCAGGGTCCATTCTGTGCATCGTCTTCAGGATGTCGCGCTGCTTAAACTTCACCTCCACGATGCCCTCAGCCTCCAGGACTCCGCCTCTGTGGACGAATTTGATTATAAATAATTATAAAAAATCAACCATTATAAAATGTTCATGTTTAAAAAATCAAACTTGATTCGAGTCTGACGGGTAACTAGATTCCACGGGTAATTTCTAGACATAGTTTACCTTAAAGAATCCAATATTTGAGACCAATGATATTTTATTAAAGACTAACTGGTACCCGGGGCTTCGTTCGCGCGATGTACCTAAGGATAAAAACTATTATTTAGACCTCACAAACCTCCCATTTTATGTGTAGTTTTCATGACGCCAACGCAATTCAAGATTTTTTTTAGTTTTTCTTTTTAACTTTAACCCTATAGCCTCCCACAAACACCCAGACTCGCAGCTCCGCCCCGGGCGGTACGTACACGAGCATGTACCGACCTGGCCTCCGGGTCGGCGTACATCTCCATGCGCAGCGAGTTGACGCTGGGGTCGACGACGGCCCACGCGCCGCCGCGCAGCTCCGCCCCGGGCGGTACGTACACGAGCATGTACCGACCTGGCCTCCGGGTCGGCGTACATCTCCATGCGCAGCGAGTTGACGCTGGGGTCGACGACGGCCCACGCGCCGCCGCGCAGCTCCGCCCCGGGCGGTACGTACACGAGCATGTACCGACCTGGCCTCCGGGTCGGCGTACATCTCCATGCGCAGCGAGTTGACGCTGGGGTCGACGACGGCCCACGCGCCGCCGCGCAGCTCCGCCCCGGGCGGTACGTACACGAGCATGTACCGACCTGGCCTCCGGGTCGGCGTACATCTCCATGCGCAGCGAGTTGACGCTGGGGTCGACGACGGCCCACGCGCCGCCGCGCAGCTCCGCCCCGGGCGGTACGTACACGAGCATGTACCGACCTGGCCTCCGGGTCGGCGTACATCTCCATGCGCAGCGAGTTGACGCTGGGGTCGACGACGGCCCACGCGCCGCCGCGCAGCTCCGCCCCGGGCGGTACGTACACGAGCATGTACCGACCTGGCCTCCGGGTCGGCGTACATCTCCATGCGCAGCGAGTTGACGCTGGGGTCGACGACGGCCCACGCGCCGCCGCGCAGCTCCGCCCCGGGCGGTACGTACACGAGCATGTACCGACCTGGCCTCCGGGTCGGCGTACATCTCCATGCGCAGCGAGTTGACGCTGGGGTCGACGACGGCCCACGCGCCGCCGCGCAGCTCCGCCCCGGGCGGTACGTACACGAGCATGTACCGACCTGGCCTCCGGGTCGGCGTACATCTCCATGCGCAGCGAGTTGACGCTGGGGTCGACGACGGCCCACGCGCCGCCGCGCAGCTCCGCCCCGGGCGGTACGTACACGAGCATGTACCGACCTGGCCTCCGGGTCGGCGTACATCTCCATGCGCAGCGAGTTGACGCTGGGGTCGACGACGGCCCACGCGCCGCCGCGCAGCTCCGCCCCGGGCGGTATGTACACGAGCACGGGGGCGGTGGCGCCGCGCAGCGCCCGCACGATCTCCGCCCCGAACTTGAGGATCTGCTCGTACATGTCTGGGGAGGTGAAAGGCGTTTAAAGTCAGTAAATAGCTAAAGAGATCTGTGTGTGTGTTGAGTTGTTTGCAAGGCTTATGTAAGCAAGGATTTGTGTAAGAAAAGCGCGAGAGATGTGAGCGAGACGTCTGCGAGATGTGCGTGAGATGAGGGCGACATGTGGGCGAGATGTGCGTAAGATGTGGGCGAGATGTGGTCGAGATGTGGGCAAGATGTGTGCGAGATGTGCGTGAGATGTGGGCGACCTGTGGTCGAGATGTGGGCGAGATGTGGGCGAGATGTGCGTGAGATGTGGGCGAGGATTGGTCGAGATGTGGGCGAGATGTGCGTGAGATGTGGGCGAGATGTGCGTGAGATGTGTGCGAGATGTGTGCGAGATGTGCGTGAATTATGTGCAAGATGTGTGCGAGGTGTGTGCTAGATGTGGTCGAGACGTGGGCGAGATGTGCGCGAGATGTGGAGGAGATGTGGGCGACATGTGCGAGAGATGTGTGCGAGATGTGTGCGAGATGTGCGTGAATTATGTGCAAGATGTGTGCGAGGTGTGTGCTAGATGTGGTCGAGACGTGGGCGAGATGTGCGCGAGATGTGGGGGAGATGTGGGCGACATGTGCGTGAGATGTGTGCGAGATGTGTGCGAGATGTGCGTGAATTATGTGCAAGATGTGTGCGAGGTGTGTGCGAGGTGTGTGCTAGATGTGGTCGAGACGTAGGCGAGATGTGCGCGAGATATGCGTAATATGTGCGCAAGATATGTGTAAACATTTTTGTGTATTTATGTGTTGCTGTATTACGGCTTTTTGCCCTTATTAGAAAGAATACTAACGGGACTTAACAACCTTGTGACCTTGTAACAAGTAATGCGCACGCGCCATAATATTTATAGTAGGGTGTAACTCTATTTAAGGTCTTGTAAATATTATTTAGTGAAATTTTAGCATGGTAGGTATAAAAACTATTGCAAACTAATCTAATAACAATTTAGTACAAAAAACTTTCAGGTTTCATTTATAATAAATGTATGTATGGATCATGTATTTTATATTACCTTTCTGTCCACCGCTGAAGCCTCGCCAGTTAGCGAATATCATGATGGGCAGCCCCTCGCGGGAGAAGTCGTTGATGGCCTGTGACGTCTTGTACGCGGAGTCGGGGAACCAGACCTGAGGGTGTTCAGTCAGTATGCTAGTATTTAGTTTTATATTGTCACCAACAGATGGCGGTGCCTGTACTATAGCTCGCGGTATTGTTTCGTTTTTTACGGCACATATATAGGTCTAAGCAACATACAATATATTGCCTCCGTTCATAGGGTGAAGTGGTTTTGGGAGTTTGTACCGGGGAGGCTTTATGTAATTTTAATATAATTATGAGTTTAATATTTTTTTTTTGCATTTATACACGTAGGCAGAGTATATTACCTTTGACTGCCTCTTTGGACTAGTGGTAGCATGCGCCGCCTAAGGACCAAGAGGTCCCGGGTTTAAAACCCAAAATTTTTAGCTGAGCATTTTAACACTAAGGGCGGTCTCACCAGACGCGCTTTTTAACAAAACTATATGTACGAGCGGACTCATCTACCCAGCTTTTTAACAACGTACGAGCTGTCTCAGCTACCCCGCATGTTAACTCTGAACGACATGGATCGTCTCATCCAACCCACTTGTTAACAGCTGTAAGGTTTATCTCATCTGACCCGCTTGTTAACAACTCTGTATGAACGATAAGGATCGTCTCATCCGACCCACTTGTTAACAACACTGTAAGAACGGACTGTCTCACCTGCCCCCGTTTGTAAACACCACTATAAGTACATACGGTCTCACCTGACCCACTTGATAACAACTGTGAGGATCGTCCCATCTATATTATAGACATCACTGTATTGAAACTCTTGTTAAAAGTACTGTATGGGCAATTGGACCTACCATTTTGTTACATACATACATAACATCACGCCCAAAATCCCCGTAGGGGTAGGCAGAGTCAAAGGGGCAGCAGGCTCCTTTAACCACTTTCAGCCAAAAATAAAACTGAGCTGGGTCAGATGGAAAATTATAAAAACTTCGTGATAAGTGGCTAGCTCGTCGCCTACGCAATCACATACCCAAAACCCCATATACCATTAGTCGCTTTTTACGGCATGCTACGAGTAGGCAAGAAACACAATTGGCAAATTCTTTTTTAAGTCCCATACCAACATGGGACTAATTTAAACCATTTCGTTAACACCACTATATCAAAGAATCCTCTTACATTCCCTAAAATATGGTTGAGTGAAGCGATGGCTGACACATACGTCATGCTTGGGAACAGGTGCCGCCTGCGGGGACTGGTCTGCTCTGGTCGGGTCATATTTTTTTTTCTTCTAAGTAATTATACATTTTCATTTTCTTAATTCACACCAGGCCCACTTTGAAACATGGTTCAAAGTTAAATATGACTCTTACAACTTTGTTAATACCGTTGTTGAAAAGAGTAACTACCGAGTTTCTTGCCGGATTCTTCTCGGTAGATGCAACATTCCGTACCGGTGGTAGTATCATCATATCTCTTTCAACTGTATTCGACGATTTATAAGTGTTTCTTTGAAACCTATATAAATAAAAAATCTTTTGACTTTGTCTTTGACTTCTCACCTGTCCAGCTTGCTGCACAGTCTTCGCCTCGGAGTCCAGGTTGGCCGGGTCGGCGGGCAGCGTGATCTCCACCGTGCGCGTCTCCACGGCGATCACGCCGACTGGTATACCGCCCAGGCGAGCGCGGCCTGGTGACAGAAGTACATAGGTTAAATTATATATAATGACACTTGGGGGACTGGTCTGCTCTGGTTTGGTTAATTTATGCTTAAATTTTGTAATCATCGTTATTTTATATTTTGGTGTCTGACAAGCCAACTTCACGACATGGTTCAAATGCAAATATGATCTATACACCTTTGTAAAAGATGTTGTTGAAAAGAGTAACTACCGAGTTTCTTGCCGGTTTCTTCTCGGTAGAAGCAACATTCCGAACCGGTGGTAAATTCATAAACCTATATAAATAAAGAGTATTTTGACTTTGACTAGTCCATTAGAAATAAAACAAAATAAATTACACGCCCGTTGGTCGACTCAGAGAACGGCCACGAAACCAGGGGTCGCGAGTTCGAATCCCGCTAGGGGCAGTTTCGTGCGATGAACGTGGACATTTGTACTCAAGTCATGGATGTTTATAAACGTATATAAGTATGTCTATCCGTTCACCTAGTATCCATAGCGCCAACATAAATGCTTAGTTTGAAAGTTCCCTTTTAACATTAATGAAGTCAAAGTGATCCACAGTCACAAAAAGGTTGGGCACCCCTGATGTAGGTCTTACAAAAGCAGTTATGAATCATCACACAAATAAATGATTCGACCGCTCTAGCGTCATACATTTTATAAAAGCATTGACTTTTAAAAGAGCTGTGAGCAGTGGTAGCTCAACGGTAAGGACACGCGCCTCTTAACCGAGGAGTGCGGGTTCAAACTCGGGCACGCACCTCTGGATTTTTCAAATCTATGTACGTATACCACTAGCTCGACGTTGAAGGAAAACATCGTGATGAAACCTGCAAATTCAAACAACTTTGGATTTGTAACCATGATCCAAAAATTGTCTGGTTCCCCATATCGTAGGGTTACGAAGGTCAGACCGGCAGTCGCTTCAATGTAATTACCAGACTCGCTAAATCCTGGATTATAGTCTAAGCGGAACCCGCCTAAATACGGGACATAACGCTAGGAAGATGATGACTTTTAAAAGATCTAATTTACCTATTAAAAGATCGCACTAGTCACGCGATATCCATACCTGTGATAACAGTCTGCGCCCAAGGCTTCATGATCTCGTCGAAGGAGCCCAGATCGAAGAAGCCGGCCTTAGTCCCGTCCCCTGTGAGCATGAGCCGGGGGTCGTGCGCGGTGCGCGTGGGGGTCCACTCGACCGCTCGCTCCACGGGGTCAGCGCAGCGCATTATGGGGACCAGGCTCATTTTATCCTGGGTCCAGAGATAGATAGATATATAATAGATGTGAATACGATTTCATGTCATTATTTTCTCTCTCCTATGGCAGCAATGAGAGTTATTACTACAGTGATATATTTATGTACTATTGTAACGTGACTATGTCATGTGATATCAAGTAACAGTGACTTTTGCCACTCGATTTTTTCTATTCATCTTTGCCACCTTTCCATCCACCATCCATACTATGCCTTCGAATCAAGAAATACCTTGTCACTTGAAACAAAGTAACAGTGACTTTTTGTAAGTTATAGGCATAGTTTATTTCGTCATGTGATATAAAAAGCAGTGACTTCTGCCACTTAATTAACCTTCGACACGGCCTCTATTTAACATAAATACTCCTACGTCACTTAATACAAAGTAACAGCTACTTTCGTCACTTGAATTATTTTTCCACCCACCTTCGGCACAAACGCCAGCCACCTCACAGCAGTCCTTATCGCGTCCAGATCGGTCGCTGCCGTCGCGTGGGAGACACCGTTATTGTGCATGATGGAGACTCCTCCGAGCTGGTTGTTGCTCGCGTATACAGCGCGGCCCAGCACCTTGTTGAGGGCCGCGTAACCGGTGAGGATGATGTAGGAGGACTCCACTTGGATCACCCGGTGGCCGAGGCTGGGGGGAGAGAATGTTTAGTCGGGGTAAGAGGGGGTGGAAGTCCCGAGGTGCCAGTTAGTCCAGAATTGCATTTTACGGTTTTATAACGACTTCTTAAACAGTCATCAATCTCCCGTAATCGATCTAATTAAAAAATTACGTCTTAACCCTAATACTAATTAATTTAACGCCTGTCACGAATCCCGGGAACACATTTCGGTTCCGGGAAGGCATTATCCAGTTTTATAAGGTGTTTTTCTAACCTATCGGTAATTATGGGTTTATCTCGAGATCCCGCGACTAATCCATAAGAATAATCCAGGTATATATAATTCAGAGGACTATCCTGGAGTTATTCCGGCGACTCGTAACTATTCCGGAAGTATCCCGGGATTGCGTTCAAGCTGTGTATACCACTCGCTGCAACGCAACCCAATAATCCCGGGATCACCTTCATCGATACACTCATCTGCCACTCACCGGACCACGTAAGACCCGATGCCGATAGCCCGGCACGTCACCACGGAGATGGTGACCACGTCTTCGTAGGCCTGAGCCGTCTCACCGGCAATGAGACCAGCATCGCGGAGACACTCCACGCCGAGACCGTCTTCCTTGCCTGTGGACAAAATAATCACATTCAAAATGAGTTTATCTTTCTAGCGGCATGTTCTATGCTTAGCCGGGGTCCGCTTAGACCATGATCCAAGATTTAGCGAGTCTGGTAATTACATTGAAGCGACTGCCGATCTGACCTTCGTAACCCTTATACAGCGTGTCCCACGCAACCTGCACCAGCGAAGGTCAGTGCTTAGGGGACACCAATACTGCAGTCAATATTCCGAATGAAGGCTTAGAGTGGTTATACGAGTTTGCTGCTCCTTAGAATATGACTATGAGTAAATTATGGGGTCAGATCCTGGGGTCAGCTACATACCAAACTTATACAAGAGTGTAGTATACATATACATATATACAGCGTGTAAAAAATACCTTAACGAAGCTTAAAACCACGCATTCCGCTTATATAACTGAGTATTATACTCAAATATTATTGCAGGGAAATGACTTTTAATTTTAGGCGTAAAAAAACAGCAGTTTTCTAGACCACGCAATGTACATCGCGCGGGCGCGGGCGCGGGCGCGTGCGCGTGAGGAGGGACATCCCCGCTCTCTCGCTAGATACCTACGCGAGCGCGCGTGTGCGATGGACACATGAGTGTATTATACTAATTATTTCACACGTAAAAACACATTTTTTGCATGTATGAAGTCAATGTATGTACTTACCTAGCGCTCATCGTTGTCATCCAGTGTAGGTCTCTCCAAGCGGACAAGATGTGGTTCGAACTGGCGACCCGCGACGTGTAAACAAACACGCGCCCTGTACAGCGTGTTGCGATGTACCCGGTCCAGGAGTCCTTCTTGAGCTGCTTTTTCTTTGAGTTCGTCAAAAACATGGATGATCTTTTGACGCATTTCATCAGCTGACTCACAGGGGCGGTCGAAAACCCTGTCCTTGACGAAGCCCCACAAAAAGAAGTCCAAAGGAGTCAAGTCTGGCGAACGCGCGGGCCACGCGTGAGGCCCGAACCGCCCGATCCACTGGTCGCCAAATAAATACGTTAGCCGCTCGCGGACGGGTCTCACAATGTGTGGCGGAGCGCCGTCATGCTGGTACCAAGTCGATCGAAGTTGCGTCAGCGGCATGTCGTCCAAAAAATTTTCGACAAAACTGTTGAGGTGGGCCAGATAAGCAGCTCCGTCCATTCTCTGCGGCAGAAAAATGGGGCCCAGTATTTGATTCCCCACAATGCCCGCCCAAACATTGTGTTTCCATCTCGTTTGGAATCCTGTTTCTTGGGTTTGGTACGGATTTTGGGATGCCCAGTAATGGGAGTTCCGTCTGTTCCACATCCCATTGTTGGTGAACGTACTTTCATCGGTGAAAATTATGTTTTTAACAAAATCCCGGTTTTGCCGCAGGAGCCACGTACAGAATGCCATACGGCGCTGTGTGTCGCCCGGCACAAGGGCCTGAACCTTATGAATTTTATAAGGTCGTTGCCTATCCCTTTTTAACACCGTATGCACCGTTGTGTGGGAGACCCTGTGTCGAGCAAGATGACCTTGCCGTCTTCGCAACACCTTCGCTGCTGTACGTGTACCCAAACGCGGATTCTGGCGCATCACCTCCAGGATGGCTTCTTCGGCTGCAGGTCGTATCTGCGCCCCACGGCCCTCTAAAACGGGAGCGATAGGCTGATTGTCTAATAACCGCTGTATTGCACGAGTGATCACTCGAGGATCACGAGGCTGATATGCATTAGGATATTCTATCCTATACAGCCGCAGTGCCTCGGAAGCATTTCCATGGGCCATGCCGTAACAGTACACCATGTTGACGTACTCGCGAGCGCTGTATGCATAGAAAGGCATCTTGGACACTAATCACAGCACAACACAACTAATATCACTCAACTCGACACAAAAACACTTAAGAAAACTACAAAACAGTACAAAATCGCGAAATTATCCGAAATCAATACGCATCCGAAGTCGTATGAAATCGAACTGAAATACGTCTTATAAGAAAAAACCGTCGTAACTCCTTTGAAGTTAACCTACGCGGCTGACCAATCAGCGCACGCGATTCGGTTCGGACCGTCAGTTGCCGCGCTCGCCTAGTGTTGTCGTATCATGGACGATATAAGCTACATCTGTTTTGCTTGGAATTATTTACAAAATCAGATTTGCGTAGTTGCGAGTTAGCAACTGGTTTAATTGTTTGATACTACTTACACCAATTGTAAAAAAATACTTAGTGCAGTTTTAGTTAAGTAGAAGTTTCTTCAAAATAATAATTCAGCTAATCAAAAATCAATTCAAACGAGCTATTAGCCCTCAATAACAATAATAACGCGTTATTGAAATGTTTCTAAGGCCAGGCTGTAATTCCCGCTGAGATTCATTTAACATTTTTGTGAAAAATTTACTTGAGTCTGGGCGATTTGGGTTACAGGTTACCTTAGTTTTCAACTGATGATTAGTGTTGTTGTTTGCCTAGCAGACTTCTTTGCAAATGAATTGCTTTATGAAATAATTAAAAAAAATTATGACCTTAGTAATTAGTTAATTACCTAAACAAAATAAATAAACTAAAATAACTTAAATAATACATGTAATTTATTTTAATGCTTTAACGGCAACACTGTTCGACCTACGGCAAAACGAAATATCGTATTTTTTTCGTTAATTTGTGTTTAACTAATTATTTCTGTAGGTAATCAGGATAAAATTAAACAAATTAAATGATTATTTCAAACAATTATAAAATTCCAATACTTTTTAATTCTCACTTGGGTTAGAGGAGCCCAGCACGTAAAATAAAATTGTAATAATTTTATGCTTGTATCCCACGGACTAGTAAAAAAAGAAGGACTCCACGCTGTCATGCTATAGCGTGAAGCCACGTGTATGCATGTGTAAGAGAGATACTTATGGATACCAGATATCGAATATCTCCTAATTGGGGCACTTATTATTTTAATGTGTGACGTAAGTTGCGAGTCAAGGTATAGCACTTGAGGAGCTTCAATGTCTAGTCATTGGCGCGGAGTCCTTATTTTTTTACTAGTCCGTGTTGTATCCATAATGACTTTACGTTTATTTATCGTCATATGTTCGTTCTTAAAGTAGAAAGAGGGAAATTGCCAGAGTATTCGTTCAGGCGCTAAGGAATGCTCTATTTGTATGAAAAAAAAAAGTTACATTTATTTGAAATCCTGCCTAAAAAATAGACTGGGTTTGAGTAAATTGGAAAGAATAACTGTATTTACTACCAATCGTTTATTAATTACCACGTAATTTCATCTTTTGAATAATAAATAAGTGAATATGAAAATACGCCAAAGTAAATTCCTTGCAACTGTAAATAAGGATGATTTTTATTGCTATTAGTTTTCCTGTAGGAGTGTCGCGCTACGTGTGTAAGATCCATCATTTTACGAACACATGTAAAATTATCTTTTCTGACATCGACTAATCAATAAATGCGGTATTATGTCAGGACCCGGGAGGGCTCAACATGACCTCAGTTCCCCAACTGAGGTTCATCATCACTCCCTAGCGTTATGTCCCGTGCTTAGACGGGGTCCGCTTAGACCATGATCCAGGATGTAGCGAGTCTGGTAATTACATTGAAGTGACTGCCGATCTGACCTTCGTAACCCTAAGATAGGGGAACCAGACAATTTTTAGACATGGTTACAAATCCAAAGTTATTTGAATTTGCAGGTTTCATCACGATGTTTTCCCTCACCGTCGAGCAAGTGGTATAAATACGTACATAGATTTTAAAAATTCAGAGGTACGTGCCCTGGTTTGAACCCGCACTCCTCGGTTAAGAAGCGCGTGTCCTTACCATTGAGCTACCACCGCTCCCAAGTTCCCCAACTGAGGTTATGGATACATAATGCATTCCCAGGGTTGAAAAAAAAAGGTGATTGGTGTATTTGGTTTCTACTTACATCTTAATTACAGGTATCTAAGCAATGTACCTAGGTAACTAATAAAGTTGATGAAAACTCGGGCGATGAGCGATCAGCTGGGTTGGCCCGACCATGCTCGCGAGTCGTTGCCCTCGGATATGCGAGCGGTACACAAAACAGCTGAGACGCGCGCGCGTGTGCGTGCGCTGTGTAGTATCCGCGCAGCCACTAGGGGATAGTGACGGTGTGTGCGCGTGCGATGTACATTGCAGGCCGCGATTTGTAAGGCCTTATTTGTTAGGAAATATTCAAAATTAAGATATGGTTTCTTTGGAAGAAATTTTAGTAATAACGTTTTAAATTTTTTTATCAAAAAAACGTAGAATTTTTTTTTTATCTTTGAAGGTCAATATCTCAGAAACCATACATTTCCGAGGTATTTTTCTAGAACTAATGATGTTCGAAATGACCAGGAGAATATGTAGTTCACGGCTTCGTTAAGGTATTTTTTACACCCGTTATATCTCGACTCCCCCCGATCTTCAATCAGCTGCGTCTCACTGACCCCACGTCTCAACTTGGAGAACGACTGGGGGTCAAGTACTGGTACTTGACCCCAAGAGTATTAACCCTAGGGGTACCTAGTTCGGAGGTCTAGAATTGTACTTACCAATGATATCTGTGATCTTATATCTCGACTCTCCCTCATCCTCAATCAGTTGAGTCTTCACTGACCCCAGGGCTCCGAGCTTGGAGAACGACTCAGGGGTCAGGTAAAGGTACTTGAACCCTCTCTCGGGCCTCTCGGAGTCCACCCAGGCGACGTTGAACTCTGATTTGACCTCTTCTGCTACCCCAATACGGGCTCCAGAGTTCACACTAATGTACAGCTGAAATACAATTATTATGTGATTTATTTCTGAATATATTATTAATACTAGTTTTGCTCACGGCTTGGCTCACGTGTTATATCGATAAAATGTCCCCTGTTAATCTGGGATTTAAAAATAATGTGCCCACTGTGTTTCTTGCCTAGCATGTAGTAAAAGCGACTAATGGTATATCGGGTTTTGGGTGTGTAATTGTATAGGCAACGAGCTAGCTACTTGTCAATACATTTCACAGCACAGTTTTGTTTTCGGCTGAATGTGGTTAAAGGGGCCTGCTGCCCCTTTGACTCTGGCTACCCCTTCGATTATACTTCTTAATTTTATCTAGAAGTGTTTCACTTTATCCGTTGCAAACATTCAAATATGCAAATAGTAACCGTCTTGTCTTATAGATAAATGGCGAGACTTTAGACTAACTCACACCCAATCCAACATCACATGATTGTAGGTTGCACAATCTTTTGAGTTTCTACCAATATTTTGTTTTATAAAAATTGCACGTTTGACGATATCTAGACTAAATATCACTAGAACATTCTTCAACGACAACTTCACCTGCTGTTAGCGGGATTCGAACCCGCGGATTTCAGTTTCAGCCTGTCCGTCTTAAACTACTAGACCAATGAACTATACTCACCCTAGGAATCTTCAGCTCCCTAGCGTACACCGAGGCTTTGTAGTAGACCCAGTCTTCCTGGGGTCCGAAAGACCCCATGTAGTGGGTTAAGTCGTTGGCGATCAGGATGATGTCACGGCCGTCCGGGCACTCCGGCGTGTAGAGGGTTAACCGCCACGCCACCATACCGACCTAAGACCAGAGATTTTTTTTTATACGACTTAGATGACAGACGAGCTCACAGACCACCTGATAACATTCGTGGAGATGAGGGGCAAAGATACTAATGTGATCTCGTCTCTTCAGTGGAGAGCTTCCGGAGGCTGCGGGAATTCGCGCACAAGTGGTACAGGAGGAGGAACGTGCTGGAGCGCGAATAACGAGGAGCTGCATGGAGAGGATGGGGGTTATTTATGCCCCGACAACGAAGGCGTTGCTGTGGCGTCATGCCCCAGAAGGGGGAGAGTGACGAAATAGGGACAAGGGAGTGTAGATAGAAACAATATGTAGAGAGCGAAGAATTGCGCGCGGTGGAGTGCAAGAGTCCTCAGGACACGCAATATCCGCGCGCATCTCTCAGATTCGGCCAGAAAGACAAGATCGTCGAAGTGGCCATGGGAGGTGGTGGACCACCTGATGGGAAGCGGTTACCGTGGCCTATGGACGTGTACAACACCAGAGGCGTCACACTCGTGCTGCCGATCCTGTAAGAACCTTTTAATGTCTATCTTGAAGAACTCCATATTCAGTCGCTTAGGAAAACCACAGCAGGGATTATTATTAGAAAGTTTGAGCGTGCGCGGAATGAAGTTTAATAAAATGTATGGGTTATAAATATGATCTACCAGTAAAGAGAGAGGCAAAAATGTGAAGGAATAGTAAACGTTATCTCTGCCTACCCCCCTGGGAAAAAGGCGTGACATTGTGTATATGTATGTATGTGAAGGCATAGGAATGCAGTGAATCTAGTTAGGTTCACTGGTTAGTGTTTACAATGTGAGTACTGTAAAGGACCGTTCAAGAATGACGTAACGCAATTTTCGAAGATTTCTGACCTCTGCGCCAATAACGTTTTCCTGTAGTTTTCCTTTAGTCCTAACACCCCCCTCCCGCTCCTGTAACGCATAGTAACGTATAACATGACCCCCCCCCTCCCCCCTGTGTCACGAGCCAATAACGTTTTCCTGTAGTTTTCACGTAGTTCTAACACCCCCCTCCCGCCCCTGTAACGCGTCGTAACCTTTAACAAGACCCCTCCCCTCCCCCCTGTGTAACGAGCCAATAACGTTTTCCTGTAGTTTTCACGTAGTTCTAACATCCCCCTCCCGCCCCTGTAACACGTCGTAACGTTTAACATGACCCCTCCCCTCCCCCCTGTGTAACGCGCCAATAACGTTTTCCTGTAGTTTTCACGTAGTTCTAACACCCCCCTTCCGCCCCTGTAACGCATCGTAACATTTAACAAGACCCCCCCCCCCCCCCATTGCGTTACGTAATACTTGAACGCCCTCTAAGCTCCTGAGCTAAGGCTCCAAGAACATCCCCCCCCCCAATTGCGTTACGTAATACTTGAACGCCCCCCAAGCTAAGGTATGTGGCGCTACTGACGTTGTTCTGTCCGGGCAGGCGCGTCACCTCCACCACCTGCCGCTCGCCGTCCGGCTCCACAACCAGCTCCACGCTCGACATCACGTTGTCCGGCATCGGGCCTGCCGGAACAATCGCAGTTCAACATACAGCATTATAGCAGTCATACCAGCCGTCGCATGCTGGTCTGGGGCGCAAAAATAAATATCAGACTACATCACTTACAGATAGCGCGCGAGATGAATGCAGTTGGGGCCTGAGACGAGACATACCTGAGCTCTGCATTCAACTCGCGCGCTATCTGTACATTGATCTGACTCTGAGGTACGTAGCTTAAGCACTTGTGTTACGGATATCAGAATCAACAGTGGTATTACAATTATATACTTAAATATTTAATATTAACACCCAGACACAGAGAAAACACAAGTATTCATCATACGAATTTGTCCTGGGTGGAGATCGAACTTACTACTCTTGGGGCATGGGGCAGGGTCACTACCGAATGCGTCCCTCGCCTAGCATGTACAATCTGACTAATTTGAGTGTTGCGCTAAATCTTAAACCACTCAACAATTAGTATGAATTAATTATCTCAATCGTAAAGACACGCATCTCTTAACCGGGGTGCAGATACAAACCCGGGCAATACCCTTAATTTTTTCAAATCTATGTACGTATTTATACCACAAGCTCGGCGGTGAGGGAAAACATCGTGATGAAACCTGCACATTCAAACAACTATGGATGTGTCACCATGATCCAAAAATTGTTCTGTTCTGTCTAAGGCTAACGAAGTCAGTCGCTTCAATGTAATTGCCGGGCCCGCTGAATCCTGGATCATAGTCTAAGCGGACCCCGTCTAAGCACGGGACATAACGCTGGGAGGATGATGACTGGAAAACTAACTTACTCACCCGACTTTAGTTGACTTCCCTGACATTCTTATCGACACCCTGATAACGATAAAAAGATGCAAGACTCACCATCCACAGTCCCCTCCTCGATGGAGTCCCGCCACCTCTTCTCAACAGTCTGTCTGAACATGTCAGGCAAGTCGTACACGTACGTGGTGCCTTGAGACGTCGCCTGAGAGAGATAGAACATGTTTAGATGAGATTAGTTGAGGAGCGATTTATGTCGCCTGAGAGAGAGACAGAACATGTTTGAAGTCGCTCGAAAAGCGCATAAATCGCTTCACAAGCTTGCTTGAGCGAGAGAGAACATGTTTAGTTGAGATTAGGTGAGGAGCGATTTTTGTCGCCTGAGAGAAAGACAGAACATGTTTGAAGTCGCTCGAAAAGCGCATAAATCGCTTCACAAGTTTTCTTGAGCGAGAGAGAGAACATGTTTAGTTGAGATTAGTTGAGAAGAGCGATTTATGTCGCCTGAGAGAGAGACAGAACATGTTTGAAGTCGCTCGAAAAGCGCATAAATAGCTTCACAAACTTGCTTGAGCGAGAGAGAGAACATGTTTAGTTGAGATTAGTTGAGAAGCGATTTATGTCGCCTGTGAGACAGAACATATTTAGTCAAGATCATGTGAAAAGCGATTTATGTCGCCTGAGAGAGACAGAACGTGTTTGAGGTCGCTCGAAAAGCGCATAAATCGCTTCACAAGCTTGCTTGAGCGAGAGAGAGAAAACATGTTTAGTTGAGATCACTTGACACTGATTTAAATATTAAGCTGAACTTGATTTTCGTTGCAATGTCACGTACAGCAAAAAAAAATATACACAAATATTTACATATATTCAAATACTTTAGTATCTGATGCGCTTTTTGTAATGGATGAAGTTCTGTATTTGTTTTCGTGCAATAAAGAATATCCATCAATCTATCCAAAGTTTCTTGTTCAATTGGTTTTAAAGATCTCCAATTTTCTATATAACCCAGCCCAATTTTATTTTGCGCTAATGGTTTAAGAGCCTTATCATTTTTGGACTCAGCCTATCTTCACAATGTTTATATTTAATTTCGAAATATCATTTCTGGAACAGAAAGTATCGTAGTATGCTAGTAACCCTCATTGATTTTGTATCATATTGAGTCTAAGATTTTTAATTTTACAAAAACTGCTTAATATTAAGTCAGTTGACTACACAAACTAGTGACGTCACACGTTGACAAGCCCATACAAAATCTATGAAGTGATTTCGTTTAGACAGCTCTTAAAAAGTATCTCAATTGACTAGCCAGTCAACATCCCTATTGCGGACGTCTTAATGTATGTATAACATCATACTATCACGCAAGAATGTATTATATAAATATTTTGTGTGGTCGAATACCTCCGAAACGGCTTAGTGAAACTGTCATTTTTTTTTGTAGACATAAGAATAGGTCGTAACGTTTATTTAACCTTCTACCGGCATCATAAATAAATATAAATATCACACTACATCACATACATTGATCTGACTCCGAGGTAAGTAGCTTAAGCACTTGTGTTACGGATATCAGAAACAACAGTGGTATTACAAATGTACACTTAAATATTCAATATTAACACCCAGACACAGAACAAACACAAGTATTCATCACACGAATGTTTGTTATATATAGGGCAGGGTCACTACCAAATGCGCCATCGAGCCAGTCACCATTATAAATACTTTCATATATAAACTTACCAAGAACCTCTTCTGCTGCAGGTAGTCTTTGGTCACGTACGGTGTGGATATGGGGAGTCCATGCATAGGGCCCTGCTTGGGGCCGAACGACTGGAACATTATCTGAAAAGACCACATCGTTAGTTAGGTGTCGTATCATCGACGATGAAGTGACAATACCTCCTAACTAATATTTTTTTAAGAAATCGACTGTATTAATGCAATAGCTTTAAAATTTAATTTCGCGTGGACTGTTATTTTCTTCTCGTTTGTTATCAAATACCTGCGGTGCGAGCGGTGGTAGCTCAATGGTAAGGACACGCGTCTCTTAACCGAGGAGTGCGGGTTCAAACCCGGGCATGTACCTCTAGATTTTCAAATCTATGTACGTATTTATACCACTGCCTCGACGGTGAGAGAAAACATCGTGATGAAACCTGCAAATTCAAACAACTTTGAATTTGTAACCTTGATCCAAAAATTGTCTGGTTCCCCTATCTTAGGGTTACGAAGGTCAGATCGGCAGTCGCTTTAATGTAATTACCAGACTCGCTAAATCCTAGATCATGGCCTAAGCGGACCCCGTCTAAGCACGGGACATAACGCTAGGAAGATGATGATGTTATCAAATACCAAGTGGCTTAAGCACTCGTATTACGGATATCAGAATCAACGATGGTATTAAAAATATATACTTGAATATTGGATATTAACACCCAAACACAGAACAAACACAAGTATTCATCACACGAATGTTTGTCCTGAGTGGGGATCGAACCCACAACTCTTGGCGCATGGGGCAGGGTCACTACCGAATGCGCCATCAAGCCTGTCTCACCCTCATTGGAATAAAGAGTCCATAGTTTTAATTCGAACTGAAGGATTTTGTACAATTTTATTCAGTTTCAATTGAAACAAATATTGAAAAGGTCAATAAACGTACCACGCCAGTCCTGGGATCGGACACCTCCTCATAAGTATATACGTCGAGAGAGTAGCCGGATCCGTTGGACAAGCATAGTCTCACGTTCTTGGTCGGCGCTCCGGGCCCTAGGAACGAACAGACGGACACATAACATAAAATTGTATTAAGGATTAGTTGTTAATTTTACACACAAAAAATAATGAATAGTAAATATTCATACGATAATAATAAGATATGTATATAGGGGCCGTTTAAGTACTACGTAAGCACCAACGGGGGGATATGATTACTAATGGTGACATGGGGGGGGGAGGGATGAATTCATATTACGTCACCAAGAAACATGAACAGGTTTGTGAGAAAATAATAATAAATGCTTACGTCATCAACAAGCAAGCAATGTTCACATTTGCTGACAAGGGGAGGGGATATTTTAATATGAAATGTAGCAAATAAGAGAGTTAAGCATAAATTGATTTTGCAGGCCAGGCCATGGTTTAAGTTGCTAAGTAAGTAAGTATTAACTTTGCTAGCTAACGACGTCAATTAAATATATGAAGCGTTTGGTATTGCGCAATACACCTACTTAATAAAAAGCATTCAAATATAAAATACACAACAATTATATTGCATATAAATAAGAGGCATATATGTCATAAGCGCGCGATGTTAAGACTCGTAAACGTCCCAATGAGGGTTTTCAAAAATACACAATCCGCCAGATGGCGCGAGGGAGTCTCGTGGTCTTATCACAGTCACTATTTGCTCCTTGTTGACAGCATGTCAGTTTGGTCTGACAATTAACCAATGAGGAGGGTGACAAGACCGCAAGGCACAGTAACGCCATCTTTCGGATGTTTTAATTCAAAAACCCATCATTGGAACGATTTTTGACATTTGCTATCTTTCAGGTATGATGTGATAGAAGCTTACAGTCTCTTTGCATACTGTTTAAATCACGCTACACTTTTTTAATTATTTGTCAATGTTCTCATGTGAAACTGGGTTTGGATATTTTTTGTCGACTGAAATAGGCGTATAACATATATATAGAAAAAAAAAATTAGTTCCAGAGCATTTAATAAAAACTCTATTTCAAATGTCAACAAGTATCGCATGCAAGTGACAGCTGTCAATGAGCTTGTCATCTGTCATTGTGCACAAAAATATTTAAATAAATCTGATTATAAATAGATAAATAAAAAGCGTCAGCTAATAGCATTCATCTTGCTTTTCGTCAAATCATAAATTAATAAGCGTTATTAAAACATTTAATTGTTAAACGAACGATAGTTATGTGCCGCCTCACTTACCCTTTACTGAAAAGGAATTAAACCATCATTGAGTATCAGATGCATATTTAATATAATGTACATAAATAATTATATATAAACTTCTGTAAAAGCTGTTGTTTAAAACATTAACTATAAAGATTCTTGCCGGTTTCTTCTCGGTAGTAATAACATTCCGAACCGGTGGTAGATTCATATTATTGTCTGGTTTATAAGTGATTATTTCAAGTCTGGAACTTAGAAAGTATGAACGAACTGTGGTTCTTGCCTAGCATGTCGTAAAAGGCGACTAATGGTATATCGGGTTTTGGGTGTGTGATTTTGTAGGCGACGAGGTAGCCACATGTCACTATTTTTACACAATTTTACATCTAATCCAGTCCAGCTTTATTTTTGGCTAAAAGTGGTTATAGCTCCTTTGACTCTGCTTACCCCTTCGGGGATTTAGGGCGTAATGATATTTTTGTAAACAAAAAAAACTCGCCTTTTCCCTGGCGGGGTAGGCAGAGAGAACCTAACACCATATGGCACGATCCTTACACACCTTATTTAGTTCTTTAATATTTATAATCCTTTTAATATTATATTTACGTAAAGATATAAGCGGTGGTAGCTCAATGGTAAGGACACGCGCCTCATAACCGAGGGTTCAACCCCGAGCACGTACCTCTTGTTTTTTCAAATCTATGTACGTATTCATACCACTAGCTCGACGGTGAGGGAAAACATAGTGATGAAACCTGCAAATTCAAGTTTGGATTTGTAACCATGATTCAAAAATTGTCTGGTTCCCCTATCTTAGGGTTACGAAGGTCAGATTGGCAGTTGCTTCAATGTAATTACCAGACTCGCTAAATCCTGGATCATGGTCTAAGCGGACCCCGTCTAAGCACGGGACATAACGCTAGGAAGATGATGAAAGATATTGGTGGTCGAAGGTCCTTCTGGGGGATGATATGTATGTATGTATGTATGAACCCTCACCTATTCTCAGCGTGAACCGAATCTCGGCTTGCAGCACCCTCAACTTCCACAGCCGGGGTCCGTACCGCATCACCATGCCCAGGACGGACTCTTCGATCTGGCGACAATATTGTTATATTAAAAACTACGATTCTACAAATGGGTTCCATTGCAATCAATAAAAATTACATTTTCCTAAACGACTTTGGTAACAGCGACTAATATTTACGAGGATTAATAATAATGTCCTCCTAACCGATATCGGTCACGGCGGCCAATCTCAACGAGGATTAGCCAACTGCGCAGAAGATATTATAGTGCACAAGTGTGTGCGCAAACACAGGCGCACGCGCCTGTTCCTTCACTCTCATAGTCCGGTGAGACACCGACATGACCGGAGAGAGGTCAGGCGCAGGACCAACGGCTTAACGTGCTTTTCCGAGGCACGGGGGTGATTAAACCGCCAACTTCCTGATTCCGGACTGATACTGATTACATTGATATAACCAGCCACAAATTTTTGGTTCGACCCGGGAATTGAACCGGGACCTCTGGCGGCGCATGCTACAATTAGACCAACAAGGAAGTCTAACACAATCATTGAGCTATCATTACTATGTATAGAGAAGCTATGTCAAACAAAAATATTATCACCACGAAGCATGGACTGAGCGTGTTTCAAACAGCATTTGCAGCGCTAAAACTAACAATTGTCGTCTAATTAAGCTATTAAAACACGCAGCGCTAGATCGCTCATAGAGTACATTTTTCTCGCGACCAAAACATCGTAAAAGCCGTGAATTTCATGGCGCTTACGCGTTTCGTTCAAAGTACGTGACCTGTCTGTACGGGTCACTTTTTTATAATCTATGATTTTCATACAAAATGTCGGCATGTAGAAAATAATTTTCAAAATTAGTTTTGGTTGGTTTTAGTTAATATTTTGTTAACTTACCGATGATAAGTCACACCACTCTCTTTTTTAATTGCAGTGGATTGATTTTTACACGTTTTTAACACGCAGGAGGGCATTTTTGCTGTATTGTTTCACGTAAGCACGCGTGTGAACGCCGTGAACGTAGGCGAGTGACTAAACGAGTTGTTGCCGATCGGCAACAACGCAAGGCGCAAGAAACATGTTCGCTGCGTCGGTTCCATACGCTAGTAATAATAGTTTAATGAACACAATACATTGTTGTGCCTTGCTAGGTGTTGTCTGTCGACCCGGGTTCGAGTGTAGCAAAGGGTATTTGGGACTTAAAATATTTCCACAAAAATGTATGAAACTTCATAAAATCCAATTGTTTGTGTTTTATCGTATACTAGCAGCACTCCGCGGTTTTACCTGCGTAGTTCCCGTTCTATGGAGAATATGGGGATAAAATATAGCCTATGTTACTTCCGGATAATGTAGCTTACCAATGGTGAAAGAATTTTTGAAATCGGCGCAGTAGTTTTTGAGTTTATTGATTAGAAATATACACACACAAAAATACAAATCATTCCTCTTTATAATATTAGTATAGAAAGGGGGTTAAGTTAAACACTTTTTATAATAAATAAAAGAAAACGATTTTGTTCGAGGGAGTACAGTTGTATAATAAATTGTCAACCTTCATAGAAGAATGTAAAGATGTAAACACCTTTAAAAATAAGCTAAAATATATTTATAAGTAAGTAACTTCCTTGTCTATGTATAAAAAATTACAATTTTAGTCTATTTTAGCTAGCTAGTTCCAGAGAAAGATAATTAATCTTAACTTAAAATTAATTTCATGTATCTCATTATAAGTGAACTATAAGTTTTTATGAGAAATAAATTCTTTAAAACTAAATAAATATCCAACTATATCACATACATTGATCTGACTTCGAGGTAAGTAGCTTTATACTAGTAACTTTTTTTCTCCGACCCACGCTTTAGCGGGACAATGAGATGGAACTTCAAGAGTCTCTTAAACACTTAGAAAATCTAGACTGTCTTGTTAGATACCTTTGAAGGGTCCATGATGACCGTGGGTCCGAAGTTGAGGAAGATGTGGTTGCAGTCTGTCCTCTTAGCCAGGGGGTGGGAGAACGCCACCTCCAGCTCATCCATGGCTTCTAACAGGACCCTGTATAATAGGCAAAGGTATAATGTATTGTTTTGTTTGGGACTCGAATAATAATATTTGGTATTTTTTTCTTTCCTAGCTTATCTAACTAACTAACTAAAACTTCGTAACGTAAAAAGCGACTAATGGTGTATCGGGTTTTGGGTGAAATGAAATGAAATTATCTTTATTTACGTAGGCTCAAATAAGCACTTATAAATCGTCAGTACATACAAATGAAAATGAAAATTTACCACCGGATTCGGAAAGTAGCTTCTACCGAGAAGAACCGGCAAGAAACTCGATAGTTACTCTTTCATCGTCAAATTTACAATAAGTATCAATAACAATGGGCTAGATGACTTAAAAATTCTGTTTAGTCCGTCTGTTAAATTATAAAAAAATATTGAGCACGTATTTATTAATTTATTTGTCAAACAAACATTGACGAAGATACAATGCATTCAAGTTGCGCGTGACGTCACGCTTTCGTACAATTTTTACTAAATAGTGACGTCACAAGCTCCCACTCCAAAACTTTGATGCTCTTTATCTTTGTGATTTTTTGTTAATTTGATAAAGCGAAAAATATGTGCCTAGTATTTTTGTATAATCTAACTGACGGACTAAATAGAATTATAGATTTTTAATGCAGTCATCATCCCTATTATCATATCCTTAAGCTACTCTGCTATACAAATCTAAAAAAAGTAAATATGTATAATAGCAATTACAAATATTTGTCACTTAAAAAATCTTCTGTGAGTGATTGTGTAGGCGCCAAGCCAGTCACTTTCACACAATTTCCATCTTACCCAGCCCAGTTTAATTTTTAACTGAATGTGGTTAAAGGGGCTTACTGCCCCTTTGACTCTGCTTACCCCTTCGGGGATGCGGGCGTGGTGTATGTATGTACTTTAAAGAAATACCATAAACGCTCCTCCGTACCTCTCTCCCTCATTCTGAAGGTACTCGAAGCTGGCTTCCTTGGTAATGAGGTCCTGGTGCCTGATGATGGAGCGGATGAAGAAGCGGTAGTCTGTAACTTCTTGGCCCTTCTTGACCTGTCGACAAAGTAATAATAACTATATGGAAAAACTTATTTCCAATGGGATGTACATAATGTCCCATGTTTGTCTGGGACTTAAAAAGAATGTGCCAAATGTGTTTCTTGCCTAGCATGTCGTAAAAGGCGACTAATGCTATATCGGGTTTTGGGTATGTGATTGTGTAGGCGACAGGTTAGCCGCTTGTCACTGCTGTTTCACAATTTTCCATCTAACCCAGCCCGGCTTTATTATTGTCTGAATGTGGTTGAAGGGGCTTACTGCCCTTTTCCTGTGCGCAAACACAGGTGCACTCTCTGTTCCTTCACCCTCATAGTCCGGTGAGGCACCGACATGACTGGAGAGAGGTCAGCCGCAGGACCGACGGCTTAACGTGCTCCGAGGCACGGGGGTGATTAAACCGCCAACTTCCTGACTCCGGTCTGTTACTGAGTGATTTCAATATTGAAATAACCAGCCACAAATTTTTGGCCCGACCCGGGATTTGAAACCGAGACTTGTTGGTCCTTAGGCGGCACACGCTACCACTAGACCAACGAGGCAGTCAGTACGAGATGTATTTACCTCCAAAGTGTATAAAAATGTGGTTAAAGGGGCCTGCTGCCCCTTTGACTCTGCCTACCCCTTCGGGGATTATGGGCGTGATGTTATATATGTGTAGCATCAGAAAAAAACATGATAGTATATCAATAACTCGCGAACTTACAAGCTTACTCAGGTAAAAAAAAAATATGTATTTTTTTCAATGTACTATCTCTCTTGATAACCTTGATAACTTTACATTTTCAACCTCACTCACCTTCGCCTTGCCAATATAGAGATGCATCTTCTGGTTGCTGGTCGGCAGCGCCTCCAGCTCGTAGCTGCGCATCCGGTACAGCTCCAGCTGGAACGCGGACGCCGGCTCCAGGTGCCGGTAGATCGTGTCTTCCGTGAAGTCGTTGCGGGCTCGGTACGTGAAGAATTTGGGGAACTGGCGTCTGGCCAAAGGGAATGTTCAGTATTAGCGTGGTATAACTTAACTATAATAGGCTTGTTTACTCAAAACCTTTTTATAGTTAATTATTACAAAATAAAATTGCTTACGTATTTTTTCTTTTGTTCAGCAAACCAAAAATGATGAAGATTAATAATAATAATAATAAATTCTTCAGACTGGCACACCAATTCCCTAGTTCCAAACTAAGCTTATAAGCTTGTGCTATGGATACTAGGTGAACGGATAGACATACTTAAATACGTTTATAAACATCCATGACTCGAGTACAAATATCCATGTTCATCACACGAAATATTTGCCCCTAGCGGGATTCGAACCCGCGACCCTTGGTTTCGTGGCCAGGGTCTCTGACCGCTCGACCAACGGGCCAGTCAATTGGTTTTGGTCAATTGGTTTTCAGATTGGTAGATTAATAAGAAGCGTTAGGTGAAGTCTGCGTGACGTCACTAGGTGCGTAAGATTTTACCGTCCAAGTGACGTAATGCGCTCCATTTCACATCTTAGAAGCGCTGTATCTTTGTATTTTTTCGGGTATTAGATAAAGCAAAAAATACGTATTCAATATTTTTTTAACCGACTTCAAAAAAAAGGAGGAGGTTCTCAATTCGACTGTTTTTTTTTCTTCTTGTATGTAGTTATTATAATTTAACTTACGGACTGTGAGGCAACAGAACCCAACAGTTAGATGGGTACCTCAGGGCCCTGTTCTCCCCCACCACTATCAAATCAAACTACTAGGGGGTACCTCAGGGCACTATCCTGCCCCACTTACTTAATCTTAACCTAAAGGACTATAGTGTACGATAGGGCCTCACCCTGGCTCCTACAAGTATCAACTCAACGGAGTACTTTAAGGCCCCACTATATCCCCTACAAATATCAAACAAGGAGTACATCAGGGCACTATCTTGCCCCACTTACTTAATAAGCGACATGAATGTGATCCTGCGCACGCGCTTCTGGTGCAGCTCGTGGCGGTGCGCGCGGCAGAAGTTGCCGAAGCGGCGCGAAACAACGCTGTCGTCGCTCTCGCCGCTGTCGCGGACGCCTACCATCAGGATGTGGATGGGCTCTAGGGGCTGAAGAGGAATAAAAGGTATGAAATCTATATAATGGCGACTAAAATGGCGGTTTTAAAAAGCATAAACCAGGTTCGACATGTTATTACTTAAAAAAAAAAATCTTACCTATCCCAGCTTTTATTTAGGCCAAAAGTTATTAAAGGGCTTTAATCGAAACTCTATAATTGATTGCTTCCATAATGTGTTAACAAGGTGTTGGGAATTAATATTATAGTACTTGCCGTCCTTCCAATTTTGCCCATCTCTTCAGAGACTTCAAGCGTGATAGTAAAAGGATGTATTAAAATATGGCATAACTTCAAAGGTTCATTGAACTCACCACGTCATCGTCCGGGTTCTTGCTATAGTCACCCATGCTGATGCTGGTGCTGTCGCGGCTCTCGCTGCCCTCCTGGAGGGCTTGCAAGTCCTGAGGGATAAGGAGGAATGTTATTAGATGAAGATGTGATGGGGTTGGTATTGGTGTAGAATTGTTAAAGGAAGGGGCGTTTGAAAATCAATCCTATTGTTTAAATTACTGAGTTGAAATCAGCTTATAGTTTTCCAAAAGAAGGCCGCAAACGTTAGGTTAAAAAAATACAGTATTTAATTAATTCAATACCCAACCCAGGACCTCAGCTCTGGGGTACCGCAGGGCCCCCCTTCCGCCTTTGTTCTAACTATACCCGGCAGCGGCGCTTGCGAAATCGACGAGCCAATCACAAGTCTAGCCAAGAGTTCCGCAGGGCTCCATCCTGGCACCTCAGCCTTATCTACCTCCTATACCCCCCCTCCCCCCTAACCTCGCGGCGCACGGCGGCGGTGCTCGCGAAGTCATGCACCAGGTCCAGCAGCTCGTCGGCATACTGCACGAACTGCTCGAACGAGTCGAACGCGGCTAGCGCGCCGGTGCGATGGTGGCATTTGCGCATGGCCGCCGTGGAGAGCTCAGCTGGTGTTCCCTCTTGATCCTGGTCGGCGGAGAGCTCGATCTCTGCTTGGCTGATGGGGATCCTGTAGAGAGAACTTAGGTTAGACTTCTAAATTAGGCTATGATTCGAATACCAGTAGGGGCAAATGTTTCGTGTGACGAACATGGACATTTTTACTTCGTTCGGTAACGATTTACAATGCTTAATTAAGCCTAGGTAAATAAAGATCATTTAATTTCATTTCAATCGGTCACATATCGAATACCGTCTCGTGCGTCACTCACTCACTCCTTCATTCCTTCACTCGTTCACTCGCTCACCTGTTGGGGTGTCCAGTGGGCAGCACGAACTGGAAGTGGACGACTCCCAGCTCACCAGACAGAGCCAGGTGCTGTAAGCACTGTATCTCGTACGACGTGTACGCGCGACGGACGTACACCTCAAGGGCTGCGTTGCACACCTGGAAGGTAAATCAGGTGTTTCAATAAGAATCCAGAGAAAAAGAAGTCGGCTTTGAATCCTGCAAATTTGTAATGTCCCATGTTGGACGGGGACTTAAAAATAATGTGCCAACTGTGTCTCTTGCCTAGCATGTTGTAAAAGACTAAACTAACTAACTAACTAAACTTCACGCCACTTCCCTAGCGGGGTAGGCAGAGAGAACTGAACGCCATATGGCACGATCCTTACACACCTCACTCGCCTCTTCAACATTCATAATCCTTTTCATACAAGCTCTACGATTTTTATGACTACTTTGTAAAAGACTAATGGCATATCGGAAATTGGGTATGTGTTTGTGTAGGCGACGAGCTAGCCACTTGTCACTACTTTTTCGCAATTTTCCATCTAACCCAGCTCGATTTATTTTAGCTAATACGTACATAGTCAAAAAATCCAGATTTACCACCGCTCTCAGCCGAATCTAATGCTATATGCAGTAACAAATTAATTTAAATTAAATTAAATTTGAGATCACTCACGGCCGCATTAGTATGATAGAAGAAGTCATGCAGTATGTCGAATATCGACGTCTCTGACAGGATCAGCTTTTGAAGGTTCTCCGGGTGGAAGTCGTGGCCGTACATGTCAACCGCCGACAGGAATATTGACTCCATCTGGTTGTGGCGCAGTTCGTATGCGGGCTGGTGCGCGGCGATGAGGACCTGGAGGAACGGGATTTGGTGAATAATAACAGTAATGTATACTAACTGATTTCGATGTAGTATAAAAAGGGATTTGGTTAATAAATAAATATCAGACTACATCACATACATTGATCTGACTCCGAGGTAAGTAGCTTAAGCACTTGTGTTACGGATATCAATATCAACAGTGGTATTACAAATATATACTTAAATATTGGATATTAACATTTACATACAGCACAAACACAAGTATTCATCACACCAATGTTTGTCTTGGGTGGGGATTTAACCTACAACTATTGGCGCATGGGGCAGGGTCACTACCGAATGCGCCATCGAGCATAATCTCAGGAACTACTGGTCCGATTTCAAAACTTCTTTCAGTGTTAGATAGCCCATTTATCGAGGCAGGCTATAGGCTATACAACATGAACCATAAACGCGGGTGAATCCGCGGGCCCAGCTAGTGAATGACAAGCGTAAGATACAGTGGGGCCGCCGCTGAGGCCCTGCGCGACACCGACCTGCCGCGCGCGCAGCGCCACGCGGCTGTGCTCGGCGCGGTGCAGCGAGGTGAGCTCGTTGAGCGTGGCCGCCAGCTCGTCCGTCAGGCCGGGCTCGTTGGACCACAGGTGGTCGATGAGCAGCGTCACCTGGGGGAGGGAGGGAACATCATTCAATCGAAAAAACACCTGTGGGAATTAAAAAGAATGGGCCAATGAGGGTTTTTTTAATTAAAACATCAGATAGATGGCGTAACTGTGACGTACGGTCTTGTCACCCTCCTCATTGGTAAGTTTTCAGAACAACCTGACATGCTGACAACAAAGAGCCAATAGTGACAGTGATATTGCCATCTGGCGGTTTTTGTATTTTTGTAAACCCTCATTATGTTTCTTGCTTAGCATGTCGTACAAGGCGACTAATGGTATATCGGGTTTTGGATGTGTGATTGTGTAGGCGACGAGCTAGCCACTTGTCACTACTTATTCACAATTTCCCATCTAACCCAGCTCGATTTATTTTTGGTTAAATAAGTGAAATAAATAATTTTAAATTAAATACAGGAGAGGGGTTTATACTCGGTTTTCCCACCGGACATTGGCAATTTTGTTTAAGTTGAACAGTTTAAATTTGCCGCCTCAACAAGTACCGCTATGGGCGGACCGACCCCCTAGTCCCAACTACCCCTCGCCACTGCTGTTTTCTTAGATGTGTCGTTTTCAAATTAAATAAATGCCGTTGTTAAATATGTATCTCTCTCGATCCTCATTCCTCTTAGATTAAGCATCCATAGAACCAAGGATACAATGTCTTTTCTTTGCACTCACCAGCAAATTCTTCTTGGCGACCTGGTTGTGTGAGAAGATCATGTTGGCTACCACTTGCATGTCGTCCTTGTACTGATCCCGAAGAGCGACTATGCACTTGTCGTACGAACCTTGAATCAACAAACAAAATATTGTAAACTAGCTCTGCCTGCAGTTTCACCTGCATTTAATGTTAAATAGCAATTCGACGCTTAAGAACCAAGACCATCTAACTACACTTTTGGCGCTTTTTACTTTTTAATGCAGTTATTTTTATGATTAATTTACGCATCGTTTCCTTTGATCAGTAACCTCAAATTTGCATTAAATAAGAAGTTATGAAAAAATACCAATACCACCTAAGTTACGTGACGTAATAAATTTAAGGAAATAAAACGTTTTTTTCGTCTCCTGTGAAGTCGACTTTTTGTAGATAGATGGTCTTGGTTCTTAAGCGTCAATATAGTCTTCCTCGATATATTAACTATACAACACAAAAATATTTTTTCAATTAAGACCAGTAGTTTGTTACGCGCGGAACCCTAATGCTAAGCGCTGACGCCAGATGCACTTCGAACGCGCGTGTAACCTGGATTCATCATCGTCGAGTAAACTGCCGACACCGCGGCGCCTACGAAGCCCCAGTACATTCCTAACACCGGACTTAGCTATAAGTTTTACTTTGTAATTTTATTTTATTAAATAGTTTTAACTTAATTTCGGTTTTTTTTTCGATCTTCCGGCTGTGACCTTCGTAATTAGTTCCTGTGATTAGCGCGCTCAACCAAACAAAAAACTCTTGACAGATATTTCTTGCAATTAGCATGGTAATTTACACTCAAGTCATGGATGTTTATAAACGTATTTAAGTGTGTCTATCCGTTATCTAATATCCATGGCATTATATTTTGCTCAGCTTAGTTTAAAACGCCAACATTCAGATTATAAAAAAAAAATTGAGTACTCATTTATCAATTAGAAAAAACAGCAATTGTATTTATTAAAATCAAAATAACGCATTTAGAAATATATTAGCACAGAGTAATAATATACTACGTACAACAGAGGGTCACTGCCCATACTTGAAAAGTAACTGCTATAACTCGCGCAAGAACAGCGACAGTGGTGAGTAATTGGAACTACAGCAAAGTTTAGTCTGTTTGTCGGGAATAATACAAGATGGCGCTACAAGCACAGGTTAGTTGTTTCTTAGTAATAATACGCCATCTGTGTAAAATTCATGGTTTTAAAACAAAGATTATTTTGGTTTGCTTCTGAAGATAATCTTTTTAAACATATTTTTCACCTAAATTTAATAAAATTATCTAAGAAATTACGTAAATAACTTATTTGATGAAAAAAAGTGAAATAATAACGTTTTTATTCAGTTTTCTCTTTCAATCAGTCTAAATGATGCCTGTAGCGACATCTGTCTGTGACAAGTCTATACGAAATCTAAAATGTATGTGACTGACCAGACATGGTATGTGTATTATAAATCTGGTGCCGAATTAAACAAAATGGATATAAGGTCAAACCGAAGCGCCTTGCGTTTAAAGCCAGAAAACGAATGTAGAAGAAGCGAAAGGTGTGTCAGGATCGTAGCAAATGGAAGTACGTGATCTCTTGCCTACCCCCATGGGAAAAAGGCGTGACGTTATGTATGTATATATAAACTGCTATAACATCAAATCATGGGGGCTAGCAAGTTGTTGAGACGATAACAAGTTTGTCTTTTTTTTTTATAAATATTCAACGACATCACATACATTGATCTGCGTCCGAGGTAAGTAGCTTAAGCACTTGTGTTACGGATATCAGAAACAACAGTGGTATTACAAATATATACTTAAATATTGGATATTAACACTCAGACACAGAACAAACACAAGTATTCATCACACGAATGTTTGTCCTGGGTGGGGATCGAACCCACAACTCTTGGCGCATGGGGTAGGGTCACTACCGATTGCGCCATCGAGCTATCATCTATGTCTTATACATAAATGCGATATCTCCCACTTACCCAACTGGAAGTGGCTCTCAACGTGATAGTACTGCTTAAGCAAGTCATGGACTGCTGCCTTCATGCGACCACGGATACCATTCCTAGAAATAAAACAAAACAATAATACAATAACATCATCATCTTCCTAGCGTTATGTCCCGTGTTTAGACGGGGTCCGCTTAGCCATGATCCAGGATTTAGCGAGTCTGGTAATTACATTGAAGCGACTGCCGATATAACCTTCGTAACCCTAAAATAGGGGGACTAGACGATTTTTGGATCATGGTTACAAATCCCAAGTTATTTGAATTTGGTTTCATCACGATGTTTTCCTTCACCGTCGAGCTAGTGGTACAAATACGTACATAGATTTGAAAAATTGAGGATTGTGCCCGGGTTTGAACCCGCACTACTCGGTTAAGAGGCGTTTGTCCTTACCATGGAGCTACCACCACTCTAATAATACATTTATAACATTAACATATACTACTCAATAAAAATCGCGACCCAGTTTTGGACTTCAAAATAAATATAAATATCCGACTACATCACATACATTGATCTGACTCCGAGGTAAGCAGCTTAAGCACTTGTGTTACAGATATCAGAGACAACAGTGGTATTACAAATATATACTTAAATATTGAATATTAACACCCAGACACATCCTCCCCCCCCATTTAGCAGTACTTTGTTTTTGATTCAATTTATATAGATTAATTTTGAATAATCAACCGACTTCAAAAAACGAAATTATATATTTTTATGTGTGTTCGCGGATAACATCGTCGTTTATGAACCATTTCGATGATTCTTTTTTTGTTGGAAAGGAGATATTCCAACAGTGGTCCCATGATTAGGAAACCAGGATCTGATGATGACATCCCGGAGAAATCGAGGAGAACCTTACCAGGGAAAATCGTTGGTGCAGTTAGGGAGTTTGTTAAATTTATTTCTTGGAACTACTCACCTGTATCTTTGTACTAAAACTACTAGAGCCTGGGTGCTCATGAAGAACACATCCCTGTCAGCCCTCTTGGCCAACGAGGCGGCGTGGCTGTAACAGACAAACAAAATGATAAACATTAATATAATGTCCTTCGAACCGATATCGGTTATTATACAGAGGCCCCCAAACTAGGTTGTACCTGTATACTAGGCAACTAAATATAATTATTAAAACTACAGTCTTGACAGTCTTATGATATAATAACAATGTCTTCCTAACCGATATCGGTCACGGCGGCCAATTTCAACGAGGATTAGCCGACGCAGGAGATATTATAGTGCACAAGTGTGTGCGCAAACACAAGTGCACTCTCCGTTCCTTCACTCTCATAGTCCGGTGAGACACCGACATGACCGGAGAGAGGTCAGCCGCAGGACCAACGGCTTAACGTGCTTTCCGAGGCACGGGAGTGATTAAACCGCCAACTTCCTGACTCCGGACTGTTTCTGAGTAATTTAAATGTTGAAATACCCAGCCACAAATTTTTGGCCTGACCAGGGCATTGAACCCGGGACGTCTTGGTCCTTAGGCGGCGCACGCTATCACTAGACGGACTGACGGACTAAACAGAATTTTTAGTCACCTTACCTATGGAGACGGCACATATCATTAGAAAGATGATGAATAGGAAAGGTGCATGACACTAGGAAGTTGATGATCAGTGATTGGCTGTCTTTTATATCTGGCAGTACTAGACCTGGGTTTACTGGGACTTAGAGCAAATCAGCTGGTGATATTATGTTAAAGACAAAATTTGTTAACTCACTGGTCGATGACGCTAGCGATCTGCTGGCTGGGGAACTGAGCCAGAACTGACGTGATATTCCTCTCGTACAGAGCCATCAGCTTGCGAACTTTCTTCTCCACAGCTATGGGGATACGGCCGGATGTCGAGGATAACACCTGTGGGGGAAGAATTGGTCTGAATTACGGGAGTGTTTCAATTATCTTATTAACAAATTCTCCGTAAATTCCCCGATCAACCTGTCTCATGTTGGTCGGGGAAATTACTTAAAAATAATGTGCCAACTGTGTTTCTTGCCTAGCATGTCGTAAAAGGCGACTTATGGTATATCGGGTTTTGGGTATGTGATTGTGTAGGCGACGAGCTAGCCACTTGTCACTACGTTTTCACAATTTCCATCTAACATGGCCTAGTTCTTTTTTAGGCTAAATGTGGTTAAGGGGGCCTGCTGCCCCTTTGACTCTGGCTACTCCTTCGGGGATAATGGGCGTGATGTTATGTATGTAAATTATTATTAGAGTTATGATAGCCAAAAAAGCGAATGAGTTGCATGAGGTTCTCTCTGCTTACCCTTCTAGGAAATTAATATGAAGTTAGTCAGTTTTCAAACAATTATTTCCTCGCATGTGAAAAGTTGACGAATAACAAAGTGATCCAATAACGGTTCATTTTTTCCTTTCTATGTACGGACCCCTAAAAAAGTCTAGGATATCCACGTAGGCCAGTGTTTTCCAAACTTTTATAAAAATACATACATACGTAGCATCACGCCCATAATCCCCGAAGGGGTAGGCAGAGTCAAAGGGGCAGTAGGCCGATCGCGACAGAAAATTGATTCTCACTGAGTGTGTGTAGAATTTCACCTTATTCCTTTTGCCAGCGACCCCTCTAGGGGTCGTGATTCAAAGATTGAAAAAGCCCTGACCCAGGCAAATGGCGTTAGTATGCCGATTGAGGTCTGTAGTAATTTCATCAGTTGGGGCCCTTATTCGATTTAAATCCGAGGCCCCTTTCGGGCAGGGGGCCGCAACACGTTGCCACTCCTGCCACCCTATAGTTACGCCACAGATCCAGGCTGTACTCATCAAACTCACCTCTTGCAGCTCCAGGAGAGGCAGCGAGGGGTCCCTCAGGCTCTGCATGAACTTCTCCACCACTTCCCGAAGGCGGGGGGTGTTGTACGGCTCGGGGAGACAGTACCCTGGTCGGAATAAGTGGGAACGTTAATATAGTGGTGAGGTTTTTTGTGGTCTACTCGGTCTTTTCGAACTTGTTTTTTTTTTTTTGTTTTAGTCTCTTTGGGTATTTATTTGGTTTAAGAACTCGGTTTTTTGAGTATATTTTCTAGTGTTTTATAGTTTTTCTAATAATGAACTTAATTTGTCTGGTAAATTAAATATTCCATATAGGTCATGAATTTTTACGAAACTAAGTTTATCTAGACTAAACTAGACTGTGCATAAATAACAACTCTCTCAAACATTACATTGCAATAATATGCATTGATCATGATAAAACAGATCTAAAGAGCGGTGGTAGCTCAATGGTAAGGACACGCGCCCCTTAACCAAGGAGTGCGGGTTCAAACCTAGATTTTTCAAATCTATGTACGTATTTATACCACTAGCTCGACGGTAAGGGAAAACATCGTGATGAAACCTGCAAATTTAAACAACTTTGGATTTGTAACTATGATCCAAAAATTGTCTGGTTCCCCTATCTTAGGGTTACGAAGGTCAGATCGGCAGTCGCTTCAATGTAATTACCAGACTCGCTAAATCCTGGATCATGGTCTAATCTATGCGGACCCCGTCTAAACACGGGATATAACGCTAGGAAGGTGATGAATGATAAAACAGATCACTAGTTTTATCTCTACTCCGCAACTACTGTAACAAATATATCAATTATCCACAGGTCTACTCAGTCTTTTGCGGTCTTCTCACGGTCTTTCCTCAAAATCTTCAAAAATCACTTATACCTTCATCACACATACATTTCAGCACCGTTTTGGTCCTGAAATGTATGGTCTTTCCAGTCTTCTCACCTTCACTATACTTACATATATTTTAGAATCAAAACACACACGGTCTTTTAATTCTTCTCACTCACCAGCTAACGTGTTCTCCAATATAATTCTATACTTGTTGTGCATGTGGTTGAGTTTCTCGGACAACTGGGGGTTCTCTTCCAGCAGGAACTGTCCTTTGTACGGTTGGGCGGTGGTCACCAGGGAGGGGTCGTCGAGTTCTGGAAGAAAAAAATTGATAAAATGAGATTAGTATTATATATTGATAAGGTTGGTTGAGTGGTCAGAGGCTCTGGCCACGAAACCGACGGCCGCGGATTCGAATCCTGAGCAAATGTTCCGTGTGATGAACATGGATATTTGTATTCGAATCGTGGATGTTTATAGGATGATAAACGTATTTAAGTAGTCTATCCGTTCACCTAGTATCCATAAGACAAGCTTAAGGGTTTGTTTGGAACTGTGGAATAAGTGTTTTCAAGAATACAAAAACCGCCAGATGGCACGAGCGCGTCTCGTGGTCTTATCACTGTCACTATTGGCTCCTTGTTGACAGCATGTCAGTTTTGTCTGACAACTAACCAATGAGGAGGGTGACAAGACCACGAGTCACAGTTACCGATTATAGGACCGATTTTAATAATTCATTCACCAATGAAAAGCTACTTTATCAGCGCGTAACATAGACGGGTAATCAGTTCATCAAAGAGCTGTCATGACAGACGATACTCACCCAGGGTTCCCAGAAGTGACCCGACGTCCAAGACAGCGCCGGGACGCAGGTTCCAGGTCACGTTGCCTGACTCCGGGGCTGAGAGGGTCATGATCATCTTCATCACCTAGACAGAAATATAGTCACGTATTATATTCTGATATAGTACAAACATAACATCACGCCACGCCCCAAAGGGGTAGGCAGAGTCAAAGGGGCAGCATGCCCCTTTAACCACATTCAGCCAAAAATAAAGCTGGACTGGGTCAGATGGAAAATTGTGAAAAAGCAGTGACAATCGGCTAACCTGTCGCCTACACAATCACACACCCAAAACCCGATATACCATTAGTCGCCTTTTACGACATGCTAGGCAAGAACCACAGTTGGCATATTCTAAGTCCCAGACCAACATGGGACAGTGGGCTGGGTTGGATGGAAATAGATTCTGATATAGTCTACATGAAAATAAGAGTTAACTAACTAACTAAACTTCACGCCACTTCCCTAGCGGGGTAGGCCTATGCCTAAGATAACCGGACGCCATATGGCACGATCCTTACACACCTCACTCGCCTCTTCAACATTCAAATAAGAGTACACATAGATATTACATAAAAAAACAACAATACGATATTTATCTATATTTCCATACTAACATTATAAAGAGTAATAATCTACGATTTTTATGACTCCTAACATCACCTTCTTTTAATACACGACCAATCTGGTCGTGGTAGGTAAGCCTGGGCCTTCCGCGGCTCCTACATCCTTCCACATTCGCATTGTATATCTGTTTAGTCAATCTTTCGTCATCCATTCTTTCCACATGTCCGAACCACCGGAGCATGCCTCTTCTTACCTTGACTCCGACGCTGTCCTTCAGACCAACTCTCTTTCTTACATCATCATTCCGAACGCAGTCTGTGAGCGATACACCGCAGATTTTCCGCAGCGCACGCATCTCGACCGCGTTTATTCTACTTTCATGCTCTTTCTGCCATACCCAACTCTCGCTTCCATATGTTAGCGTAGGAATCAGCACCGCATTGTGTATGGCGAGCTGGGCCTTCTGGCTTAAGATTTTGCTGCCTAAAAGTTTTCCTGACGCTCCATTCACCCTATTCCCTGCATTCACTCTTCTTTCTATATCAGCGGAGTACCTTCCATTTCTACTAAATGCAGATCCTAGATATACAATTTCATTAAAGGCAAGAGGTTCCGCTTAAACTAAAAATAACCTTTTATATTGAATATGCTTTTGAAATTACTGTGTTCATCAAACGAACACCTATAATTAATTGAAGTCGAACCTGAGACTTTTGGTTTTGTGACAACTCACAGATAACCTCCAAATAGATACCACATTAAGAGGATTGACGTGCGCCCATGCATCTATGCTATTACATAAATAAGTAGTTGCCATACACGCGCATCTTCAGTGCCGACTAAGAGACAGATCTGCGCGTCAGCCTTTACGGAGACACTTTTATTTATATTTAATAAGTATTTATGCATAAATAAACATTAAAATGGCCTTCTGTTCCGTAAAATGGTGTGGGAAGAATTCCAGGACATCAAAATTTAAAAAAAGATGGCATAACTTTTCATCGGTAAGTAAAATAAATACCTATTTTATTCTAGACGGAGCTCAAGTTACGACGGACGAATTTTAAAAGTTGGCAAAAAAAATTTGACAAGTGTCAGCTCGCGTTGATGTCTTTTGTCACTACCCCTTTCTTTCATTACCCATTTCACTATTTTTATCCCGTTCTGGCATAGACATGCATAACAAGAGAGTTGTAACTGTGTACGTTTCAGTATATCGAATCGACATTGTCGATAAAAAATAGAGATTGTCCTAACTCAATTTGCTTTAGATTTCCAAAGGGAATTCGATGCCACATATCGTCGTGATAGATCGTTCCCGAGCAAAAACACCGTCATTTGTTCGAGACATTTCACAGAGGATAGTTTTCACTATATGAAGGATAGAAGACGAGTAATGGAAACAGCTGTGCCTACTTTATATTTACCAATTTTGGTATGTATGTGTTGCCGGCAATGTGTACAATCCAGGCATTCCATACAATATTCTATAGTTTTCTTTATTCTATTCTAGTATTCTATAGAATAAAATATCATTGACACCAACCACCAAACAATAACATTTGTTTTTTTTTTTGGTACGGTCTGTTATGGTTTTGAGGTACGGTACCTAAAAAATTTAATTTATTTATATCTACTTAAAAAATATAAATAATTATAAATTTATCGATAAAACTATAGACATTGCACAATACATAGATGGACATCACTAGATAAATGAGTGTTACGTCCCCCGCACCCCGTTCCTACCTCCTAAAATTGTGACTTGAACCTAGAACAAAATGGTGAACGTACGGTATCTATTGGAGGTTATCTGTGTGACAACTCGACCACTGTCTATCAAATATAGAATACAAATTTTATTAAAACGGTTAAATTGTTTATATGTAAATTTGACATTAGCATTTTTCGGCTCATGGAATGAGAAAACCTTTTTTAAAATTGACTTATTATCAATTTAAAGTTATATGTATATTCAAATCGTTTCCAACCTCTCCTTAGAACTCTTAGTATCTCTCCCCGTAACTCCTAAGTAACTAAAAATACCACTCGGTCTTTTCAGTCTTCCCGGTCTATTCACCTTAATCTCGGCATACAGTAGATATTCTAAAATACCACTCGGTCTTTTCAGTCTACACTCGTTCTTTCCAGTCTCCTCCCGGTTTTTCTCAGTCTACTCACCTCAATCTTGTAGTAGGGCATAAATTAAAAAATACCACTCAGTCTTTCCAGTCTACTCCTGGTCTTTTCGGTCTACTCACCTCCATTTCGTAGTAGGGCAGAAATTATAAAATACCACTCAGTCTTTCCAGTCTACTCTCGGTATTTTCGGTCTACTCACCTCAATCTCGTAGTAGGGCAGAAATTATAAAATACCACTCAGTCTTTCCAGTCTCCCCCCGGACTTCTCGGTCTACTCACCTCAATCTCGGCGTAGGGCTGCCCCTTCTCGATGTGGCCGCCATCTTCCACGAGCGCGTTCACCAGTTTGCCGGCGGAGGGCGCTCTCAATTTGGACGGATCTCTTTCCTACAAGATGAAAAAAAAAATTGCAGTTTTATGTACCTATTTACTTATTTAGTTGTGAGCGGTGGTAGCTCAATGGTAAGGACACGCGCCTCTTAACCGAGGAGTGCGGGTTCAAACCCGGGCACGTACCTCTGGATTTTTCATTCTATGTACGTATTTGTACCACTAGCTCGACGGTGAAGGAAAACATCGTGATGAAACCTGCAAATTCAAACCACTTTGGATTTGTAACCATGATCTAAAAATTGTCTGGTCCCCCTATCTTAGGGTTACGAAGGTCAGATCGGCAGTCGCTTCAATGTAATTACCAGACTCGCTAAATCCTGGATCATGGTCTAAGGGGACCCCGTCTAAGCACGGGACATAACGCTAGGAAGATGATGATAAATTCTAACAACAACTAGTTAAAAAAAAAGGATTTTACCTTTTCAAAGACAACAGTTTGGTTGCCAATCACAATGCGGTACTTGTCAACTTCATCCTTCAGGTAGGTCGTGTAGGAAGCTCCATCAATTGAAAGCAGGGTACCTTAAATAAAAATGTTTAATATAAAATATGTTTAATAAAAAAAAGAATGTGCCAACTGCGGTTCTTGCCTAGCATGTCGTAAAAGGCGACTAATGGTTTACGGGCTTTTGTGTATGTGACTGAGAAGGCGACGAGCTAGCCACTTGTCACTACATTTTCACAATTTTCCATCTAACCCAGTTCAGTTTTATTTTTGGCTGAATGGGGTTAAAGGGGCCAACTGCCCCTTTGACTCCGTCTACCCCTTTGGGGATTATGGGCGTGATGTTATGTATATATCTATGTATATCTTCATTTTCTACTCGACCTCTCCATGGTCGACTACGTCTTTTCACGATTAGCTCGTTCTATGGACGGTCTACTCGTTCTATTAACGGTCTTTTTGATCAATTCGCGGTCTACTTAGTATTTTTAACCGACTTCCAAAAAAAGGAGGAGGTTCTCAATTCGACTGAATTTTTTTTTTTTGTCTACTCGATCTACTCACCCCCATCAGTCAGCTTGTGCACCTCCATCTCCTTGAAGCTGCCGTTCATCGCCAGGAAGTACGAAGTGGGCCCGGACTTGGTAGCTGTGACCTTGTACTTGGTGCCCGTGTGGATTAATTCCACGTCGACACAGTTGGACAGCTGGCTGGAGTCCTGGATTTGACCCCTGGAAAATACACATGATTGGCATATTTGTATAGAGTGAGTTACTAAATTAGTTTTTATAATTCCCGCCAAAACGCTCCGAACTGTCACGTGACTATAATTACTATTTATTTATTATTTATTTATTTGTTTGGCGGGCACCGACATGACCGAAGAGATGTCAGGCGCAGGACCAACGGCTTAACGTGCTCTCCGAAGCACGGGGTTGATTAAACCGCCAACTTCCTGACTCCGGACTGTCCTGAGTAATTTCAATATTGTAATACCCAGCCACAATTTTTGGCCTAACCGGGGAATTGAACCCAGTACCTATTGGCGCATGCTACCATTAGACTAACGAGGCAGTAATCCTAGCTAATATTATTTAAACAAGTTTGTTTGTCACGCTTTTACGGCTAAACCACGAAGTCGATTTTAAAAATTCTTTCACCAATCGAAAGCAACATTATCAGCGAGTAACATAGGCTATATTTTATCCCAGTATTCCCACGGGAACGGGAGCCACGCATAATAAACCACAAACAAGCAGTGGTTTTTCATTACTTGTTTGTAATTTTTTTTATATAAACAGACTACCAAGTACAATTGGAACTTACTTCTCTAGTACACTCTTGAACTCTTGGAAGTGAGCAGTGGTGATGCTGTCAGCGATCAGTATGGACCCGCAGATCACTCCTAGCATGATGTCCGGCTTCTCCGATTGGACCTGGATACATCGGTATATTAAGAGTCTACACTAATGTATTTAATTCAAGCGATGGCAGCTCAATGGTAAGGACAAGCGGCTCTTAACCGAGGAGTGCGGGTCCAAACCCGGGCACGTACCTCTGGATTTTTCAAATCTATGTACGTATTTATACCACTAGCTCGACGGTGAGGGAAACATCGTGATGAAACCTGCAAATTTAAACAACTTTGGATTTTTAACCATGATCCAAAAAAAATGTCTGGTTCCCCTATCTTAGGGTTACGAAGGTCAGATCGGCGGTCGCTTCAATGTAATTACCAGACTCGCTAAATCCTGGATCATGGCCTGAGCGGACCCCGTCTAAGCACGGGACATAACGCTAGGAAGATGATGATTAATGTATTTAATTGGTATTTTAGTGAACAAGTCAAGGTGTGACATGTCATCTTGTTCCAAGTCGGTTTTGCTCAACATTCGACAGGCCCGTTGGTCCAGTGGTTAGAGACCCTGGCCACGAAACCGAGGGTCACGGGTTCGAATCCCGCTAGGGGCAAATGTTCCGTGTAATAAACATGGACATTTGTACTCGAGTCATGGATGTTTATAAACGTATTTAAGTATGTCACGTTCACCTAGTATCCATAGTACAAGCAAACGCTTAGTTTGGAACTAGGGAATTGGGTTGACACCATTTATATTTAATTTTGAAATATCAATTCTGAAAAAGAAAGTATCGGAGTATGCTGTTAAGCCTTATTGATTTTGTATCGTATTGAGTCTGAGATTTTTAATTTTACAAGAACTGCATAATATTAAGTCAGTTGACTATACAAACTAGTGACGTCACACGTTGACAAGCCCATACAAAATCTATGAAGTGATTTCGTTTTGACAGCTCTTAAAAAGTATCTCAATTGACTAGCCAGTCAACATCCCTATTGGTGTGTCAGTCTGGAGAATTTATTTATTTCTTTCTTACCATAAGAAAATGGTATTTTTGGTCTTTTCTCTAAGTCTTTAAAGTCATTTAAAAAATATATATTTTCCCTCACTCATTTGTAAAAGAAGCATTCATTTAGATCACAAAACACCAACTACCTGGTCTGTCGGCCTACCCAGTCTTCCCGTCTACTCGGTCTACTCACCCTCTCAGCAATGAGCGCGTCCAGCCAGCTGGTGTCAATATTGTTGTCCTGGAAGGCGGCTGTCTCCAGGAGAGTGATGAGATACTCCACTGTGGTGCGGAAGTCACCACGGATGCTCAGCTCCTTGAGAGCGATGACCAGGTTCCTTTGGAAAAAAATGATTTATAGTCCTCTAGACTTATATTATAAAGAGGAAAGATTTGTATTTTTGTGTGTGTGTATGTTTGTAATAAATAAACTCAAAAACTACTGCGCCGATTTCAATAATACTTTCACTATTGGAAAGCTACATTATCCGGAAGTAACATAGGCTATATTTTATCCCCATATTCCTACAGGAACGGGAATTATGCGGGTGAAACCGCGGGGCGCTGCTAATAGGGATGATGACTGCATTAAAAACTATAATTCTATTTAGTCCGTCAGTTAGATTATACAAAAATACTAGACACATATTTTTCGCTTTATCAAATTAACAAAGTTTTGGAGTGGGGGCTTGCGACGTCACTACTTTGTAAAAATTGTACGTAGGTGTGACGTCACGCGCAACTTGTAAGCATTGTATCTTCGTCAATGTTTGTTCGACAAATAAATTAAAAAAATACGTGTTCAATATTTTTTTATAATCTAACTGACGGACTAATCAGAATTTTTTTAGTCATCTAACCTATTCATAATAAACGTAAAACTCAAGTGTTCGTCCGCCTACTCACTCTCTAGCCTGCTGCCTGGTCTCCCCCCAGGAGAAGCAGTGCCCGAACTGGGAGTCGGCGAACTCGTGGAGGCCCCCCGACGCGGCCACGCTGAAGTAGCCCCAGACGTTCTTAGAAGACCTGAAGTTCAACTCTTGGACCGTGCCTGAAGAGGGCTTGAATCCTGAAAAGAGTAAAGAGAGGTAAAATAAAAACCACACCAACATGTGCCTATACAAGTTAAAAAATTAAGAGATTATTTCTTTTTTGACTGGCTCGATGGCGCATTCGGTAGTGACCCTGCCCCATGCGCCAAGAGTCGTGGGTTCGTTCCCCACCCAGGACAAATATTCGTATGATGAATACTTGTGTTTGTTCTGTGTCTGGGTGTTAATATCCAATATTTAAGTATATATTTGTAATACCACTGTTGATTCTGATATCCGTAACACAAGTGCTTAAGCTACTTACCTCGGAGTCAGATCAATGTAATACATTGATCTGACTCCATACTATGTGATGTAGTCGGATATTTATTTATTATTATTATTATTTTCCATCTAACCCAGCCCAATGTTCCATGTTAGTCTGGGACTTTAAAAGAATATGCCAACTGTGTTCCTTGCCTAGCATGTCGTAAAAGGCGACTAATGGTATATCGGGTTTTGGATGTGTGATTGTGTATGCGACAAGCTAGCCACTTGTCACTACTTTTTCACAATTTTCCATCTAACCCAGCCCAGTTTTATTTTTGACTTAAAGCGGCTTGATGCCCCTTTGACTGCCTAACCCTTAGGGATTAAGGGCGTGATGTTATGTATGTTTCTCTCTCTCATAGACAAAAGGGCCTGTCAGATTAGATCTTCTATTCCATCACTAAGGGACATAACTAACCTTCATCAGGATTCTCGGAAGTGATCCTGGCGGCGATGACGTGCCCCCAGGGCGTGGGCCTGCTCTTAGGCTCGTCGAAGTCCAACTGGGTCATGCCCCACGGAGACTCTCCGTAGAGCAGACGGATGTCCTTGATGTGGTAGAGCGGGAGACCCATGGCCACCTGGAAAATTGATGGCTTGGTTACTCGTTGGTATTTTAATGGTCTACTTGGTCTATTATAGGTTTATTAAATTTTTGAAGGTCAAAATTGGTCGGGGACTAAAAAAGAATGTGCCAAATGTGTTCCTTGTCTAGCATGTGGTAAAAGGCGACTATTGGTATATGGGGTTTTGGGTGTGTGATTGTGTAGGCGACGAGATAGCCACTTGTCACAATTTTTTATCTAACCCAGTCCAGTTTTATTATTGGCTGAATGTGATTAAAGGGCCTGCTGTCCGTTAGACTCTGCCTACCCCTTCGGGGATAACGGGCGTGATGTTATGTATGTATTTTAATTATTTTTTGATGGTCTATTTTGATTACCTCATTGGTCTAATGGTACCATGCACCGCCTTAAGACCAAGAGGTCCTGGATTCAAATTCCGTGTAAGGCCGAGTATTTCAATATCAAAATTACTCAGTAACAGGAGTCAGGAAGTTGGCGGTTCGTCAACCTTGCCTCAGAAAGCACGTTAAGCCAGGCCTGCGCCTGACGCCACCACCGTCTTTCCACGTCTAATCAATCTCCTACTAACCTGCAACTGCGCAGCAGGCAGATTCACGTCAGCCACCATCTCCGTACACGGATGCTCCACCTGCAGACGAGGGTTGAGCTCCAGGAAGAAGTAGGAGCCGGTAGCCGGGTCGTACAAGTACTCCACAGTGCCGGCGCTCACGTAACCCACCATTTTGGCGAGCCGGACGGCAGCCTGGTATGGTACAAAAAAGCATCATTTAATAATTTTCCCTTTCATGAATATCTATAAAATAATCATACTAATATTATAAAGAGGAAAGATATTACTGTTTGTTTGTTTGCATTGAATAGGCTCCGAAACTACTGGACCGATTTGAATAATTGGGATGTTGACACTATTTATATTTAATTTTGAAATATCAATTCTGAAAAAGAAAGTATCGTAGTATGCTGTTAAGCCCTATTGATTTTGTATCATATTGAGTTTAAGATTTTTAATTTTACAAAAACTGCTTAATATTAAGTCAGTTGACTATACAAACTAGTGACGTCACACGTTGACAAGTCCATACAAAATCTATGAAGTGATTTCGTTTTGACAGCTCTTAAAAAGTATCTCAATTGACCAGCCAGTCGACATCCCTATTCTTTAACTAATAGAAAGCTACATTATCAGTGAGTAACATAGGCTATATTTTATCCCAGTATTCCCAAGGGAGCGGGAACCACGCGGGTGAAATCGCGAGCGCTGCTAGTTAATCTACAAAATTCTCGTCCCACGGTGTTTGTGTTAATACTCCTCCGAAACGGCTCGACCGATTAACATGATTTTTTTTGGTAGGTAAGCGAATAGATCGTGAAGTGTTTTTCGCCCTCCTAACCTGACCCTATTTTTATCTCGAGAACTGTGTACTTAGCCAAATGCGCGCCAGCGATTCCATAACGAACTTCGCTATCGCTCGTATCGCGCCACAGACTTATTCGGGTGGACGAATCGGGAACTAACTAACTAAACTTCACGCCACTTCCCTAGCGGGGTAGGCAGAGAGAATCGAACGCCATATGGCACGATCCTTACACACCTCACCTCACTACAATCGGGAACTACCTCCGAGTTCCGCACTATGAGTTCTTAGTGAACAAGTTTGTGGCGCGATACGAGCGATAGCGAAGTTCGTTAAGGAATCGCTGGCGCGCATTTGGCTAAGCACCCAGGGCAGTACGAAGTACATCAAAAAGGCCCGCAAATTTATTATTGGATTACCACCGCTGGTTAAACCTTGATTATATCTAATACTAGCTTCAGCCCGCGGCTTCACTCGCATGGTACATCGGTAAAACATAGCCTATATTTAAATTTTTTTTATAAATATCAGACTACATCACATACATTGATCTGACTCCGAGGTAAGTAGCTTAAGCACTTAGGTTACGGATATCAGAAACAACAGTGGTATTACAAATAAATACTTAAATAATGGATATTAACACCCAGACACAGAACAAACACAAGTGTTCATCATACGAATATTTGTCCTGGGTGGGGATCGAACCCGCAACTCTTGGCGCTGGAGGCAGGGTCACTACCAAATGTGATGTCGATGTTATTCTGGTGTATGAGCGATAATATTCTAAAGTTTCATTAAAATCCATCCAGTAGTTTTTGCGTGAAAGAGGAACAAACATCCACACATCCATCCATCCATACAAACATTCGCGTTTATAATATTAGTAGGATGATGCCATTTGTAAGCTGGATCAACTCTGCTCACGTACCTTTTCCATCTCAATGAAGACGTCAGGTTTGGCGATGGCCGCTGGGGCCTCTTCAATGATCTTCTGATGACGACGCTGGATGGAGCAGTCACGGCCGAACAGAGATATGGCGTTGCCTGTGAAAAAATTATAATAAATCTATATAAATAAAACAAAGTCGTGTTTGTTACACCGCTTATAAGTCGAGAACGGCTGAACCGATTTACGTTGTTTTTGATTTGTTGGATTTGTCTTCGTCCAGAATAACAGAATAACTATTAAAAACATTGAAAAATTGACGATAAAACAAAATAAAAGCAAAAGTATTTTCTCATATAAAACGGTGGGATTCGTATCTGTCAATGTTAAATGTCAATTACTGGGCGATACGAAGTTCGCCGGGACAGCTAGTAAATAATAAATTCTCCAGACTGACACACCAATGCCCTAGTTCCTAAATAAGCTTATGCTTGTGCTATGGATACTAGGTGAACGGATAGACATACTTAAATATGTTTATAAACATCCATGACTCGAGTACAAAATGTCCATGTTCATTACACGAAACATTTGCCCAGGGCCAGTGTCTCTGACCACACAACCAACGATCCTGTCGCTCCGTCTCAATAAGACCGTTTTGTCCATCACAACACCGAGATCTGACGCAGATTCTGCTGTAACTGTCTTCTAAAACATCGGACCACCCACCGTACTGGTCAGCCAAGAGCTGCACCTCCAAGTGTCGCGCCGACTTGGCCAGCTTCATCACGAAGATCGGGGACCCCGGCACTTCCGCTTGCACCTAAACATTAGATAAATAATAAATAAAATAAATAATAAATATATCTTTCAGACTGACACACCAATTCCCTAGTTCCAAACTAAGCTGATGCTTGTACTATGGATACTAGGTGAACGGATAGACATACTTAAATACGTTTATAAACATCCATAACTCGAGTACAAATGTCCATGTTCATCACACGAAACATTTGCCCCTTGCGGGATTCGAACCCGCGACCCTTGGTTTCGTGGCCAGGGTCTCTGACCACTCGACCAACGGGCCAGTCTTGATCAGTCAAATGGTGATAGGTTCATGTTGATCTTTGTTATGTTGTGTCAGTATTGTATAGAGTTGCGTAGATATTAGCACAGAGTAATAATATACTACGTACAAGAGAGGGTCACTGCCCATACTTGAAGAGTTACTGCTATAACTCGCGCAAGAACAGCGACAGTGATGAGTAATTGGAACTACAGCAAAGTTTAGTCTGTTTGTCAGTTATTACTGATAAACAGACTAAACTTTGCTGTAGTTCTAATTGTGTATTATCATACAAGATGGCGCTACAAGCACAGGTTAGTTGTTTATTAGTAATAATACGCCATCTGTGTAAAATTCATAGTTTTTAAAACAAAGATTATTTTGGTTTGCTTCTGAAGAAAATATTTTATATTCATGTTTTTCACCTAAATTTAATAAATTATCTATGAAATGACATAATGTGAAATAATAACGTTTTTATTCGGTTTTATCTCATAACAATATAATAAATAATAACACCCAGATGCAGAAAAAACACAATTATTTATCATACGAATGTATGTCCTGGGTGGGGATCGAACCCACAACTCTTGCCGCATAGGGCAGGGTCACTACCAAAGCCATCGAGCTAGTCAATGTAAAACACCCTGTATATGTTATATAAACAAATTCAAACAACTAGCCTGTCGGAACATGTTGTGGAAGTCGTCAGGATTCTCCACCTTCCTGATACCTTTGCCGCCGCCACCTTCCGAAGCCTTGATCATCACGGGGAACCCTGGAAATAGAGAACGCACATAAGTAAGTCTACGTTCCAGAACAGAGACTCCAAAAAATGGTAATTCAATAGCAGCGCTGGGGCTTAAATAGAATGTGCCAACTGTGTCTCTTACCTAGCATGTCGTGAAATGCGACTAATGGTATATCGGGTTTTGGGTATGTGATTGTGTAGGCGACGAGCTAGCCACTCGTCACTTCATTCACAATTTTCCATCTAACCCAGTCCAGGTTTATTTTTTATCTGAGTGTGGTTAAGGGGGCTAGTTGCCCCCGACTCTGCCTACCCCTTCGGGGATTCCGACAGTTGGCACATTATTTTTAAGTCCCAGACCAACATGGGTCAAACCGGCTAGGTCTTCAACTGAAGAGCTGATTAATCTATGCCAAGACTGCCTCGTTGGTCTAGTTGTAGCATGCGCTGCCTAAGGACTAAGAGGTCCCGGGTTCAAATCCCGGGTCGGGCCAAAAAATTTGTGGCTGGGTATTTCAATATCCAAATTACTCAGTAACAGCCCGGAGTCAGGAAGTTGGCGGTTTAATCACCCCCGTGCCTCGGAAAAGCACGTTAGGCCGTCGGTCCTGCGCCTGACATCTCCCCGGTCATGTCGGTGTCTCACCGGACTATGAGAGTGAAGGAACAGAGAGTGCACCTGTGTTTGCGCACACACTTGTGCACTATAATATCTCCTGCGTCAGCTAATCCTCGTCGCGATTGGCCGCCGTGACCGATATCAGTTAGGAGGACATTAATTTATGCCAAATAAACAAAATGTATGTAAACTAACTCACCAATCTTATGAGCAGCCTGCAAACCCTGCTCGGGGGTGGTGACGCACCCCCGCGCGAACAGCTCCGAGGATATCTTGATCTTCTTGCTGTTGTATTCGGCTTTTAATTCTGTAACAAACGTGGTAAGGTTCAGTTTCGTATAAAAAATCAAATCTATCGACAGTATCGACAAACTACCGAAAACCTATCGACAACCTATCGATAGACTAGGTAAGTATCGTCAAACTATCTATATTCTATAGATAGTTAACTGTCGATTGTCGATCATCGATAATCTGTCTATAGTCAACGAACGATAATTGACTATCGATAATCGATACCGATAGGCGACAGTCGGTAACCAATATCGATATTAGGCGATTCCGCCCCCCTAGTGGGCGCTGGAGATTTTCGAGGGGGCGGTAGCGGGCCTAAGGCAAATGGCGGGCGTTATGACAGTTCAGGGAGGTTATCTCCCTGTAATCATACAATTAGGATGTTGACACCATTTATATTTGATTTTGAAATATCAATTCTGAAAAAGAAGGTATCGCAGTATGATTTTATGCCTTATTGATTTTCTATCATATTGAGTCTAAGATTTTTAATTTTACAAAAACTGTAATAACTTTAATATTAAGTCTATACAAACTAGTGACGTCACACGTTGACAAACCCATACAATGTATATGAAGTGATTTCTTTATGACAGCTCTTAAAAAGTATCTCAATTGACTTGCCAGTCAACATCCCTATTCCTGGTCGTAGCTGAGGGATAAACATCTTAAACGGCTAGTTACGATGATTTTTCCTAAAAATAGAGGCAAGTATTTTATGATGATAAATTTCTAATTAGGTAGTATTACCTAATTATAAATTTAACATAATAGATAATAATATATGTACAGACATATGAAATTGGTATTATTAAAAGGGGGGCGTTGGATTTTTTTTCTATTAAAGGGGGGGTAATCCAAAAAGTTTGGGAGTTGATGGTCTATACCGATAGCCGATGTCGATTATAGCGATCAGAGAATCAACTATATTCGGTTCTCTCTGCCTACCCCGCTAGGGAAGTGGCGTGAAGTTTAGTTAGTTAGTTAGTAAGATTCAACTAAAATGCTATTCACTCACCGCTTCCACTCCAAGGCAACGTCGGTATATCAGCAGTCTGCGCGACAATAGACGAGGCGATCTTGTCTCCTAACGCCCACATGGCCTTTTCGGGGGGTCCTATGAACACGACCCCCGCTCGGTGTAGGAGCTCGGGGAGCTTGGGGTTCTCAGACGCGTGACCCCAGCCCGCCCACACCGCCTGGGATAGACAGGGGTATTAGCAACGCCGGATTTCGACTGTCCCATGTTGGTCTGGGAGTCGAAAATAATGTGCCAACTGTGTTCCTTGCCCATCATGTCGAAATGCGACTAATGGTGCACTGTGTAATTTTGAGTAATATTAAGTTTGTGTGCATAACGACTAGCTGGATATTATTTAACATTTCAACACGTAGTCAATGCTAACGCATGCTTACAATTATTATCAATATTTGTCATCATTATAAAAAAATAAATAAATAAATATCAAACTACATCACATACATTGATCTGACTCCGTGATAAGTATATATATACTTACTTAAATATTGGATTATATACTTAAATATTGGATATTAACACCCAGACACAGAACAAATACAAGTATTCATCACACGAATGTTTGTCCTGGGTGGGGATCGAACCCACAACTCTTGGCGCATGGGGCAGGGCCACTACCGAATGCGCCATTGAGCCAGTCGATTATAGCACAGAGTCATAATATACTACGTAGAACAGAGGGTCACTGCTCATACTTAAAAAATTACTGCTATAACTCGCGCAAGAACAGCGACAGTGGTGAGTAATTGGAACTACAGCAAAGTTTAGTCTGTTTGTCAGAAATAGTACAAGATGCCGCTACAAGCACAGGTTAGTTGTTTCTTAGTAATAATACGCCATCTGTGTAAAATTCATGGTTTTAAAACAAAGATTATTTTGGTTTGCTTCTGATGAAAATATTTTATATTCATGTTTTTCACCGAAATTTAATAAATTATCTAAGAAATGACGTAAAAAATTTATTTTATGAAAAAAAACATTTTTAAAAGTGAAATAATAACGTTTTCATTCGGTTTTATCTCTCAATCAGTCTAAATGATGCCTGTAGCGACATCTGTCTGTGTCAAGTCTATACGAAATCTAAAATGTATGTGACTGACCAGACATGCTATTAACGTCCGATTCAAAGTGTCACGGAACTCTTCTTAGATGAAATTGACTTTTTATAGTTTTGTGTAGGAAGATAATAAGTGTCATGTGCCAGCACATGACACTTATTATCCGGCATCATGGAAAAAACAGCTGGATTGCAATCCCTGGTTGATCATCTTCTCTCCACTTACCCCAATGCTTATATAACATTGTTTGTAATATCATTAACCCACCTGTACTTGCGTGCGTATCGCGATATCGACGATCAGCTCGACGTTGGCGTAGTTATTGTTGTTGGAACCCCCTGGAACCGGCACATAGTGGTCCGCCATTTTGATGTACTCCGCGTTCGCCTTCAGGTCCTCGGGGGTCACCTGGGAGCAGACGAGTAGGGGATAAAGTACGTTATTGAATCGAGCTCCTGGACTCCTTAATCATCATCTTCTTAACGTACTAATTCGGCATGATCCCTGGATCATGGTCTACGCAGACCTGCATCCTGATGCATCCTGAACGTAATTATCAGACTCGCTGCATCCTGATGCAGCAAGTCTGATGATTACGTTGAAGTGACTGCCGATCTGATCTTCGAATCCCTTAGATAAAAGAACTAAGCAATTTGGAACATGGTTACACATCCATAGTTGTTAGAATGTGCAGGTTTGATCCCGATGTTATCCTTAACCGCTGAGCTGGTTGTATTTACAAGTATATAAATAAATAAATATCCGACTACATCACATACATTGATCTGATTCCGAGGTAAGTAGCTTAAGCACTTGTGTTACAGATATCAGAATCAACAGTGGTATTACAAATATATACTTAAATATTGGATATTAACATCCAGACACAGAACAAACACAAGTATTCATCATACGAATGTTTGGCCTGGGTGGGAATCGAACCCACAACTCTCGGCGCATGGGGCAGGGTCACTACCGAATGCGCCATCGAGCCAGTCAATAGTAATAAATTTCAAAAATCCAGAGGCACCTCTGAAATTGAACCCGCATCCCTCGGTTAAGAGTCGCGTGTAACCACTAAGCTACCACCTCAGTTGTATAAACTTGCGCAATAACAAAATATACGATCTAAAACCAACACCTTGAATATTTGAATAATCGTAATTACAATTGATTAAAATTGTTATTTCAATCAGATTTCCTATTCCTTATCTCAACAAAAATGGATATACAAATCGACTGGCAAGTTCTTTATCGTGATAATAGAAACTCGGTTGGCCTAATTATTGCGGAATTAAAGCTACCTTCGCCCTAGAAAGACCCGTTGGTCGGGTGGTCAGAGACCCTGGCCACGAAACCGGAGGTCTCGGAATCGAATCCCGCTAGGAGCAAATGTTTCGTGTGATGAACAAGGACATTTGTACAAAGCCGTAAACTATACGACATTTGAGACACCAGAGGCTTCAATTTGTCTGAATGTCAATGATGTAGCAATTTTTATATACTTAATAAGGCCATTTGACCCTATTGGTAGTTTTACTATTTGACTTTTTTGACTTTTGGCGCATTTAGTACTGACCCTTCCCCATGCGCCAAGAGTTGTGGGATCGATCCCCACCCAAGACAAACATACGTGTGATGAATACTTGTGTTTGTTCTGTGTCTGGGTGTTAATATGCAGTATTTAAGTATATATTTGTAATACCACTGTTGATTCTGATATCCGTAACACAAGTGCTTAAGCTACTAAGGTCGGAGTCGGATCAATGAATGTGATGTTGTGGGATATTTTTTTTTATTCATATGGTTCATAGCTCCAGGTTTGAACCAGAAAGTCTTGCATTTAAAACGTCTATTTTAACCAGTGAGTTACTATTTCATTGTTATATAAGAAGACATTCTTACCATAACGACGAATCGCACAGCACGCTCGTTCTTGAACATCTCGTAAGACCATCTTCGGATTGAACGCATGCATTTTACAGCACCAATACCGTTGTTCGCAATCAGAACCTGGAGACAAGCAAATACATGAAAATAACATAACAACATACACTTAATAGTAAAGGGCGCAAGTCACAGCCTTGCGGTACACCTCACACTAATTAACTCTTTAGGCTCCATCTAATACTTTTATGTCATGTTAAATGTTCTTTATATTATATTAAAAAATTGTCCCTGATTCCAATTGGTTAAGATGAATAAATCGGTCACTTTTCCCAAATTCAATACATAAGCGAGTGTTTCAAAGGCTGATGTTAAGACCAGATTAGAAAGTTTTATTCAAAAATTAATAGATGATAATGAAATGAAAGGTAAAATTTAAACCTTATAGCATATTAATTGAACAAACCTAATTCACAATGTTTATAAAACTGTACATACATACATACATAAAATCACACCGGCTATCCCTGAAAGGGTGAAAAAAGAGTCAAAAAGGGGCAGCTAGCACTCTTAAACAGGTTCAGTCAAAAAATTTACTAAGAGACTGTGAAAAACTAGTGACAAGTGGCTAACTCGTCGCCTACACAATCACATACCCAAACCCGATATACCATTAGCCACCTTTTATGACATGCTAGGCAGTTGGTGCTTTTTAAGTCCTAGACCAACGTAAAACAGAAAGTTATGATACTCGAAAATAATGTTACCAACTCGCTTTGCATGTCGTAAAAGCGACCAATGGGGCTTTGGGGGTCAGGTCAGTGGCGTAGCTACCCAGGGGCATGGCGGGGCAGTGCCCCGGGGCCCTAAGCTTAGGGGGGCCCTAAAACCTGATAAGCACACCTATTCATCTGAGTTTGATTTGACTCTGTCTAACGTAGGAAGAAAACTGTTAGTGCCCTCCCTGCAGTAGGGGGGCCTGGACAAGCTGTGTACGCCCATGGGCCCTAATTTCTTTTTTAGCCCCAGGGCCCTTTGTCACCTAGCTACGCCACTGGGTCAGGTCTGTGATTTATCGACGAGCTAGCCACCAGTAATTTTTTATCTTATTCAATTTAATAAATTCTATTTTTGGCCGAATGTAATTTAGAGAGATTATTGCTTCTTGAACTCGCCTACTAGGGATAGCAATCCAGCAAATTTCGCTGGGTCCAGCACAGTTTCAGCTGCCGACTGGATTGCTTGATCCAGCATGGCGATCCATACTGCCCATCCTTTGAAGGACTTCAGGTGTGAGGATATGTATGACATGTATGTATATATCAATGATTGCCTCGATAGTCTTATGGTAGCATACGCCGCCTAAGGACCAAAAGGACCCGAGTTCAATACCCGGTTCAGACCAAAAATTCGTGGCTGGGTATTTCAATATTGTAATTACTCAGTAACAGTCCGGAGGAAGTTGGCGGTTTAATCACCCCTGTGCCTCGGAAAGCACTTTAAGCCGCTGGTCCTGCGCCTGACCTCTCCGGTCATGTCGGTGTCTCACCGGGCTATGAGAGTGAAGGAACACATAGTGCACCTGTGTTTGCGCAGACACTTGTGCACTATAATATCTCCTGCGCAGTTGGCTAATCCTCGTTGAGATTGGCCGCCGTGACCGATATCGGTTAGGAGGCCATTATTATATATCAAATTGTGTATATCGTATGAAACTATTCTATTATATTTTATAAATGAAGACCAATACCTTGTTAATGGGCTTGGTACCCTGGAACCTCCTCACAAACTCCTCAGGAGTGGCGATAGTGAAGTCTTTCTCCTGGAACCGCTGGCTGTGGATCACCGTACCTTGAGACATAGAAGGCCTGAAACAGAGAAGTGCTGTATTAACTGAGAGTAGGGATTGCAATCCAGCGGTATTTTTTGCTGGCAGCAGAGCTAAAATTGTGCTGGAACCATCTGGATTGTTTGGTCATGCATTGCAATCCTTAGTTGCGAGTATACGGATATACTGTTTACAGGATGTCCGGATACGGATTCCGGATTTATTTTTTATTTGAAAAATAAACTGCGAAACAGTATAATTGACAAAAAATAAATAAATAATATAAATAATAAATAAATCTTTCAGACTGACACACCAATTCCCTAGTTCCAAACTAAGCTTATGCTTGTACTATGGATACTAGGTGAACGGATAGACATACTTAAATACGTTTATAAACATCCATGACTCGAGTACAAATGTCCATGTTCATCACACGAAACATTTGCCCCTAGCGGGATTCGAACCCGCGACCCTTGGTTTCGTGGCCAGGGTCTCTGACCACTCGACCAACGGGCCATTTCAAATAAATATCAGAATACATCACATACATTGATCTGACTCCGAGGTAAGTAGCTTAAGCACTTGTGTTACGGATATCAGAATCAACAGTGGTATTACAAATATATACTTAAATATTCAATATTAACACCCAGACACAGAACAAACACATGTTTGTCCTGGGTGGGGATCGAATTCACAACTCTAGGCGCATGGGGCAGGGGCACTACCGAATGCGCCATCGAGCCAGTCAAAAAAAGTTTTCGTAGTGTGAGAAATATCTACAAATCTTCAAGCGAAACCATAAGACAAAGCTTGTACTGAAAACAAATAATACAATCCAAAGTACATACATTATGTATATACCTTTGGGTTCAAAGTATACAAAATGGTTGTTCGTGTAAAATGTATGAATATGTTTAACAAAGTACATGGTACGAGGTATGGGCATACATTGTAAGAAGAAACGCTCTTTAGGCTGCCTATCACATTAAGCTATTATTACTACGTATAGAGAAGCTATGTCAAACAAAAATATTATCACGAAGCATGGACTGAGCGTGTTTCAGCATTTTCAGCGCTAAAACTAACAATTGTCGTCTAATTAAGCTATTAAAACACGCAGCGCTATATCGCTCATAGAGTACATTTTTCTCGCGACCAAAACGTCACGTCGCCGTGAATTTCATGGCGCTTACGCGTGAACGTAGGCGAGTGACTTAACGAGTTGTTGCCGGTCGGCAACAACGCACGGCGCAAAAACTTGTTCGCTGCGTCGGTTCCATACGCTAGTAATAATAGTTCAATGGCCTGTCCACCGGAGCGGTGAGCGATTTAAAAATAGACCAATAGAAAATTTCCACTAAACAGAAGCGGAGATTTTGTGCAATTTTATTGGTTAATATTTCTCCGTTTCTCCGCTCCGCTGCCTCGCTGCGCTCCGGTGGAAAGGCAGCCTAAGCCCATAATTTGTATTAATAAAACTGAAGAGTCTGTTGGTTTGGTTAAACTCGCTAATCTCCGGAATGACTGGTCCGAATTGAAAAAATATTTTTGTGTTGAATAGCCCATTTATCGAAGAGCAACATTAATCATAAAAGCGAGTGAAACCGCGGCCACAGATATACTTATTAAATGCGCAAGTGAGTGGCTCGACGGCGCATTCGGTAGTGACCCTGCCCCATGCGCCAAGACTTGTGGGTTCGATCCCCACCCAGGACAAACATTCGTATGATGAATACTTGTGTTTGTTCTGTGTCTGGGTGTTAATATCCAATATTCAAGTATATATTTGTAATACCACTGTTGATTCTGATATCCGTAACACAAGTGCTTAAGCTACTTATCTCGGAGTCAGATCAATGTACTTGTTATTGTAATGTAGTCAGATATTTATAAGTAAGTTGTCTGTTTGGTACTTCTTATTCATCTGAGTCTGCTTATATAATGATCCCGGATTTTAGCAAGTCTAATAAATAACATTAAATCGAAAGTCTTTTTTTTTTCAATCGGGGAAATGCATTACGCACCATCACTCTACTAGGAGATCCCGGCTTCGGACAAGGTGGTAGTGGCCAGGGTATACCCACTTAAACCCCGCTTTACCCCCACCGCCCGAGTGGAGGGTCCAGGGTCATGGGTGCTATCAGAGCGTCGACATCCTCAATACCTCGGGCAACAAGCCGGCCCTAAGCGGCGGACACCATTACCCTCCTTCCAGCGGGTGGAGAGTAGCGATGCCGAACTATCGATAGTGAAACTATAGTGAAACTATCGATAGTTGACCTCGAATATCAGTTAGAATATCGATAGTATCGATAGTCCTTAATTAATCAAGTCATCAATAGTATAACCTAATTGGGGTAATACTATTGATGACTTGCAATACTATCGATTATATCGATAGTATTATGGCTAGATATCACCAAACTATCGATAGTATCGATACAATCGATAGTATTGTTCCTCGTGAATAAAAAACTATCGATAGTATCGAATTAAGGAACTATCGATAGTTTAAAACTATCGATAGTACCGATACTATCGATAGTTTATTCTTCGTGACCAACAATACTATCGATAGTATTGCTTTCATGCAATAGTATATTTCAAACTATAATATATTCATTTTCTATCGATAGTATCGATAGGCTATCGATACTATTGATATGACGTCAACTATCGATAGACTATCGATAGACTATCGATAGTCGACTATCGATCGGCATCACTAGTGGAGAGGAGGTACCAGGCTAGATTTGCTAACGTGTTATTCACGACCGGCGGATTATAGCGAAAGATCTTCGTAACCCTTAGATAAGGGAACTAGACAATTTGGATCATGGTTTCATATCCATAGTTTTTTAAATATGCAGGTTTCATCACGATGTTTTCCATAACCGCCGAGCAGGTGGCATAAATACGTTACATAGACAGGAAAAATTCGGAGTTAAACCCAGGTTTGACCGCCACATCTCACGTTTGAGATCCTACTAATATTATTAATGGGAAAGTTTGTATGTATGGATGGATGTTTGTAACTCTTTCACAAAAAAAAACTACTGAATGGATTTTAATGCAACTTTATAATAACACTAGCGGCCTGGTACGTGCTAAGCTACGTATAAAGTGATAAATGAAGAACCGCTCTACCGATTTTGTACAAACTTCACATAAACCATCTACTAAATAGTCCGAACAAAGCCTAAACATTCGGTTTGGACAGGTGAGCCCGTTCTTGAGTAATCAAATTACAACGAAAAGTGGCATTGATTTTTATATATATTGACATCTCATACACCCGAATAACACATAGGCTATGTTTCATCGATGTACCACGCGAGCGAAGCCGCGGGCAGAAGCTAGTAGGTAATCTATACTATCTATACTTATAATAAATCTGTAGAGGTCAATTCTGTACATGAAATATATTTTCAAAATAACTATCAGGGGGTGATTAGTGATCGATACTGATGCCAAAAATGCAATCAGTACAATTTTTGTCTGTCTGTCTGTCTGTCTGTCTGTCTGTATGTTCCTTATAGAAACAAAAACTACTCGACGGATTTTAACGAAACTTGGTACAATTATTCTTCATACTCCTGGGCAGGTTATAGTATACTTTTCATCACGCCACAATCAATAGGAGCAGAGTAGTGAAGGGATATGTTGGGAAAACGGGAGAAGTTACTCCATTTTTTAAGCTTCCGTCGCGTGTGCAGCCTTAATGGTTAAAGTTACATAGAAATCATGTATGACGGAAATAGACTTTATAATATTAACCATAAACGCGAGTGACACCGCTGGCACAGCTAGTCTATAATATAAAAATGAATCGCTAAATGTGTTGCTAAGCACAAATCTCGAGAACAGCTGAACCGATTTCGCTAATTATTTTTAATTGTGTTTGTTATTATCAGGTGAAGGTTCATATAAAAGTAAAAAATAAAAAAGTTGCACGAAAAAAAAATGGGTATTGAATATCCGAGAACGGGGCGTTACAAAGTGCGCCGGGTCAGCTATACCAAATAAAAAATGTTATCAATATCAATCACATATTTAATTATCAATAAGGACAAGTGTTATACTGATAAATGACGTCATACTAAAAGTCAGCGTGACTTGTCAACGAAACGAAACGATTACGGCACAATAATGTTCCTAACCGCATTTGATTAGATTTAAATATCTGTTGTCTCTTGTTGGTCTGGGACCGAAAAATAATGTGCCAACTGTGTTCCTTGTCAAGCATGTAGCAAAAGGCGACTAATGGTATATCGGGTTCTAGGGGTGTGATTGTGTAGGCGACGAGCTAGCCACTTGTCACTTTATCACAATTTCCCTAACCTAACCCATCTCAGTTTTTTTTTTTGGCTTAATGTAGTTTATGGGGATTTCTGCCCCTTTGACTCTGCCTACCCCTCCGGGGATTACGGGACCATCGACTGGCTCGATGGCGTATTCAGTAATGACACTGCCCCATGCGCCAAGAGTTGGGGGTTCGATCCCCACCCAGGACAAACATTCGTGTGGTGAATATTTGTGTTTGTTCTATGTCTGGGTGTTCATATCCAATATTTAAGTATATATTTGTAATACCACTGTTGATTCTGATATCCGTAACACAAGTGCTAAAGCTACTTACTTCCAGATCAATGTATGTGATGTAGTCTGATATTTATTAATTGACCTAATCCCTTTTTATACCATATCGAAATCAGCTAGTATACAATTCACCAAATCCGAAGTCAGATCAATGTAAGTGATGTAGTCTGAAATTAATTAATTATTTATTTATTATCTGTTGAATTAAAAACTAAACTAACATTACGCTATATTCCTGGAGATAGCGAACCGAATGCCATAAAACACTATAGTTACACACCTCACTCGCTTCTTTAACATTTATAATCCTTTTCATACAAGCTCTACGGTTATTATAGCTCCTAATATCACCTTCTGTTAACAATTTGATCAAAAAATAGACCCACATAGTAGCTTACATTAAACAATACTACATTTACGTCATAATGAATACATTTGAAGGACGTTATAACAATAGTTAAGGATAAAAGTCAAAATTAACTTACTAGTCACACGGACTAGTAAAAAAAGAAGGACTCCATGCCACTAACTAGACGTTCAAGCTCCTCAGGTGCTTAAACTTGAAACGGCGAAACAGTACAGTAATTAAATAAATATCAGACTACATCACATACATTGATCTGACTCCGAGTTAAGTAGCTTAAGCACTTGTGTTACGGATATCAGAATCAACAGTGGTATTACAAATATACACTTAAATATTGGATATTAACACCCAGACACAGAACAAACACAAGTATTCATCACACAAATTTTTGTTTTGGCGCATGGGGCCAGGGTCACACCGAATGCTCCATTGAGCCAGTCCAAGTGGCGACTTTTTTTTATACTATGTAATACTCTAAAAGTATCTAGTTGAATAAAAAACTATCTATTTATCATTAACAAGTACGTGATATATGCCCCTATATTATGGAAATTGGGAACATTAAAGTTAATTAACAACTAGACAAACAATGTATTTAATCAAGTGCTTAAATGGTATGGTGAAAGAAACCTATCTCATCCAATATTTTGTTGTTCTCTCTACCAACACTGCTAGAAAATTGATGTGAAGTTAGTAAATTTAGTTTCGAGATGAATTTCTTTTAGAATTCACATTAACTCTATGAACATATAAGTATATGTTTAATTTAAATATGTATGTAGAAATATAACATACACTGGACCTATTACTGCGAATGCTGTGTACGCCTCTTATTGGCATACAATATAAGATCTCATAGTTATGGCAGCAGGCAGCTGTGGTAGCTCAATGGTAAGGACACTTGCCTCTTAACCGAGGAGTGCGGGTTCAAACCCAGGCACGTACCTCTGGATTTTTCAAATCTATGTACGTATTTATACCACTAGCTCGACGGTGAGGGAAAACATCGTGATGAAACCTGCAAATTCAAATAACTTTGGATTTGTAACCATGATCCAAAAATTGTCTGGTTCCCCTATCTTAGGTTTACGAAGGTCAGATCGGCAGTTGTTTCAATGTAATTACCAGACTTGGTACATCCTGGATCATGGTCTAAGCGGACCCTGTCTAAGCACGGGACATAACGCTAGGAAGATGATGATGAGTTATGAATACTGTACACTTGTTAGTGTACCTTTCTAAATAAATACCTAAATAAATAAATGTACAAGCATGAAGTTTCTACATACATACATACATAACATCATGCTCATAATCCCCGAAGGAGAAGGCAAAGTCAAAGGGGGAACAGACCCCTTTAACCATTCAGTCAAAAAAAAAAACCAGGCTGGGTCAGACAGAAAGTTGTAAAAAAGTAGTTGAAGTTTCTGATGGTAAATTATAGAGGATTGCTTGATTTCCCAATTTTAAGGAACTAATATTCAAAACTAAAAGTATACTAATACTTGAGTTCTAGAAGAAAAAATCTTGGGTTAATTGTGTACTTAACTAAAAAAAAATAAAGTGGATATTAATTCTCAAACATAATGGATATGTACCTAAGTCTCTTAAGTAAAGTCTTATAAGCATTATAGATTCCCATTAGCATCTTGTAGCAAACATTTTGGTCACAGAATAGTTATTTAATACCTACATGACTTTATTACCACATTTTAATTAAGCATTTGAGTGAAAATTTAAGGAAATTCCATAGATAGATTAGATCCAGCCAAACTGGACCTTATCTCTTTAGTAATAAAGCACATTGATATTTGTAAGTAACAAGCTTGTAGGCTTAGCTTATTTAATTTATTATGGTAAGTAATATATTCACTAAGGCTTCACAATTTTTTCTCAATAAAACACTTTATTAAAGGAAGTAATAAAACAAAAATCTATTAAATTTTTCATACACCATGCTATTTTTTAAGTAAATAATTTTTCTCACATACAATTTTTTTTATCGTTATTGTACAATAAAACACAAGAACATCAATAAAATACTTTTAAAAGTATATCAAGAGTACTAGATGGCGTAAGGACGATATCGCAAGAACGAATTCATTAGAAATTGGCAAATAGGTGAAATCAGAAGTGAAAATTCTTTGGCATACTTAAGATTCCTAAATCAAAAAGAAAATTCACTGGTATTTTAAAATGAGAACGGTAGACATTTTTAATTATGAGTACGTGAGAATTTCATACTATTTACTTTTTTAAAGTAATAAAATACTGACTAAGGAACTAACCTGTAAGGACCTTCCGAATACAAGCCACTCATGCCTCCGTACATCTTTTAATGACAACAGAAAAAATATTCGCACACTATTTCATAGAAAACGAAACTTCAGAACTCAGTTGCACGATAAAAAAATTAATTAAAACGGTACAACACTTTATTTGATAACATTTTCGTATTTTTTGACGTAGGGTAACTTTTTGACAGAAAGGATCGGATTGACAGGAGGCAAACAAATGAATGGACTTGGTCCGAATCGACTAGCCGAATATGTTAACTGATTACGGTTCGTACATTTGGCGGGGTTTCAACGGTAACTATTTCCGTCTGTATTTTCAGATAACGATTAATAGATAATAATAAGTTACATAGGGCTGATTTTACAACAGTCAGATAAAAGATAACAATCGATTAAATCACAATCCGGATCATTGTAAAGTGTCATTGCCTGTTTCCTGAGTGAATTACCATACGACATCCGCAAATTAGTGACTTTATACTTTATCGGTCAGTTAATTCTTATCTGACTTTTCGAAAATCGGGCCTTAAGGAACTTTTGACTAGTCATTCTTAAGAAAAACGAGAAGTACACTAAATGTCTATAAGTTCCGACATTATAATTTGTATTAGAATGTGCAGCATCATTATACTATAAGGTAAAGCATATTTTTTACCACTAGCTTTTGCCTGTGGCCCCACTTGCATGAAATTCGCTCTAAAAAGACTAACATGTCCCGTGGATGATCTCAATTATTATACACGAATAAATGTATCTTTTATTCTATAGGTATACTTTCTTAAAGGTTAAACTTTAAGTATACCGAATTTCGTTACAATCGTAGAGTTTAGTTAACTCTGCGCCGAATTTAGTTAACTGAACTCTACGCCGATTGTGACGAAATTCAGTGCACTAAAAGTTTAACGTCTAAGAAAGTATACCTATAAAAAAGACATAATTTATTCGTGCTTAATAAAATAATTGGGCAAAGAGCTTTACGAGGTCCCAATAAGGTATACGAGCAGTGCTGCTAGTCTGAAATTAGGGGGGGGGATCCATATTTGTTTGATATGTATTGATTTATTAATTTATTGATATTGGATAATTACAGGAACTTGGAGATAATATGAGCCCCCCCCCCCCCCCCAGGACCAACGGCCCGGCGCGGCCCATCCGCCCCCCGGTTAGTCCGCTACTGACGGGACATACATCTATTCAGAACGAAATCACATGCAAGTGGGGCCGCAGGCAAATGCTTGTGGTAAGAAATAGATCAATAACGTCATTAGCTGGATATCAATAGGTAAAGATAATATTATTTACGTTTCATAAATTTTATCTATTTGTTTGACGTAATAGAAACATAAACAAGGATTTAATCATTCGCACTAGCACTTGAATATTGCATAAATTATTATAGTTGTAAATTGCTAACATAGCTTAATTATTTGTTTGTCATTTTGATAAACTAAGGCAATCCATGAAATTGTGCCATAAATGTTTTGGACAATGCGATTCGGACCTATGTCAATTAAAGCATTTGACATAAGGAGCTTTTACACCGTGTGGGGACGGGACTAAATAAATTAAATTCAATATTTATTAAAAGTACATAGGCAAAAAGGTATTATATTTTTTTAAGAAAATGTTGGTCTGGGACTTTAAAAGAATGCACCCTCTGTGTTTCTTACCTAGCATATCGTAAAAGGCGACTAGTGGTACAGTGGGTTTTGGGTATTTGATCGTGTAGGTAGACTGGTCAAGTTTTTTACAATTTTCCATCTAACCGAGCCTAGTTTTATGCTGAATGTGGTTAAATGGCTTGTTCCTATGATTCTGCCGTCGTCTTCGGGGATTACGGGCGTGATGTTATGTATATACGTCTTTAAAAAAATGCAGCGAACTTAAATCACTTTATGGGAGTGATATGATGTTGTGCGGGAATAATTATAGCAAAACGACAATAAAGTTGTCGTGTCTATTGGTTTACTATATAGAAATCTAGGAAAAAAATCATAGATCCTAATTGGTCGATGATTTTTTAGTAAGGTTTGCGCAGTCTTTGCAATTTTTTTAGACTAGCTCGATGGCGCAGTCGTTAGTGACCCTGCCCCATGTGGCAAGAGTTGTGGGTTCGATCTCCACCCAGGACAACCATTCGTATGATGAATACTCATGTTTGTTCTGTGTTTGGGTGTTAATATCCAATATTTAAGTATTTCTAATACCAATGTTGATTCTGATATCCAAGCGCTTCAGTTAGTTATCTCGGAGTCAGATCATTGTATGTGATGTAGTCTGATATTTGTTATTTATTTATTTAATTTGACAATAATTACATCGTGACGGAGTACTTATATTTTGTTAAACATAATGCCCCTGTATACGTTATCTTTAACATCTGAGCTCTAATACTGTACGGAGGATTCAAATTAAAATTTTCAACAAATTACGTCAGGGAAACCTTGGGGAAAAGGTAATAAGCTGACACGTAATGTTAAAAAGATGGATGAAGATATTAACATACTAAAATGATGTTTTAATTTGCAACTTTTTAGATAAATAAAATTAGGAAATTGTTTAGGAACGGTGGTAGCTCAATGGTAAGGACACGCGCCTCTTAACCGAGAAGTGCGGGTTCAATCCCGGGCCCGTACCTCTGGATTTTTCAAAATCTATGTACGTATTTATACCACTATCTCGGCGGTGAGGGAAAACATCGTAATGAAACCTGCAAATTTAAACAACTTTGAATTTGTAACCATGATCCAAAAAAATTGTCTGGTTCCCCTATCTTAGGGTTACGAAGGTCAGATCGGCAGTCGCTTCAACGTAATTACCAGACTTGCTAAATCCTGGATCATGGTTTAAGCGGACCCCGTCTAAGCACGAGACATAACGCTAGGAAGATGAAGATGAAGATAAATAAAATAATGTAGGTACTCGTTCCACAAATCGTACAGTGTAAAAGACTGCAATAACATCCGACGGATCATACGATCGTGTTCTCCCGCTCACTCACACCACTTAACGGCTGTTGAAGCGAGACAGTAATATAATTGGTTCTGATTACCGCTATACACCTCCCATTGTTAAATGTTTTTGTAATATTGTATGTAGTAGGTATTACTATTTGGTTGTAGGGTTAAAAATTAAAAAAAATGTCATAATTACTATTTATTTACGTTTTAATATTGATAACTTAGATATACATTACTGAAAGACCTTAACTTTAAAGGCATTCAAATTACATTAGAAAAAATTATATGGCCACCACAGACTGGTAAAAAAAGTCGTAAGTAATTCTTTTTTTACACGTCTGTGATGGCCACTGTTTTTTTTTTTAGATTAAAATAGGGACTTATTATAGTAATAGATAAAATGGCACAATTAATTTTTAACCGACTCCACTTATGATTAAATAAGAAGACTAGACTAGGGTCGATTTTTTAATGGTCAGATAAGAATTAACCGACTGCTAAAGAATAAAGTCACCAATTTGCGGATGTCATAAAATACTTTACTTATGAAACAGGCAATGACATTTCACAATCATCCGGATTGTGATTTAATAGATTTGTTATTATAAATCTGACTGTTAAAAAATCGTCTCTTGCATGCTCTCACATAATTTTATCGTAATAATGTTTTAAAAACACTAACAAAACAACAATCAGTCGAATTGAAAACCTCCTCCTTTTCAACCGACTTAAAAAAAAGGAGGAGGTTCTCAATTCGGCCGTATATATTTTTTTGAAGACAAACGGTCGTAAAAATGCCAAACACACGTGCAAAACTAGCGCATGCGTAAACGATCATAATATGGATCTTTAATGGCGTTGTATTGGTTTGTTTTTATCAGTTGATTACGTACAAAGGCGATACCGGTTTTTTAAATAAAGTCATTATTATGGAAGTATTTTGCTATGCGTAGATTCGTTGGTAGTCTTTTGATATACACACCGATTCCTTAGTTCCAAACTAAGCTTATGCTTGACATAAATATACTAGGTGAACAGTTATACATACTTAAAATACGTTAATAAATTGTCATGACTCGAGTATAAATGTACATGTTCATCACACGGAACATTTGCCCCTAGCGGGATTCGAACCCGCGATCCTTGGTTTCGTGGCCAGGGTCTCTGATCACTCTGACAATTAGAAATATAATTTTGCGGAATCCTATGTTAATAAAATAAATAGGTGCTTTAAATTAAAATCTTTTTATGTGTGATGTAGGTGAGTTGTTATTTTGGATAATATTTTTTATTTCCATCCAACCCAGCACACTGTCCCATGTTGGCCTGGTACTTAAAAAGAATATGCCAACTGTAGTTCTTGCCTTGCATGTCGTAAAAGGCGACTAATGGTATATCGGGTCTTGGGTGTGTGATTGTGTAGGCGACAGGTTAGCCGCTTGTTATTGCTTTTACACAATGTTCCATCTAACCCATCCCGGCTTGTTTTTGGCTGAATGTGGTTGAAGGGGCTTGCTGCCCCTTCGACTCTGCCTACCCCTTCGGGGATTATGGGCGTGATGTTATGTTATGTATTTTTTTTTTTTTTTATATGTTGTGTTATTTCTATAGTTTACTTGTCATAACTTTTTCATAATATTTATCTTACCCAGCTCAATTTTGTTATTGGTTAAAACTTGTAGGAGCTTGCTCCGCCTAGCCCTTCGAAGATTCATCATCTTCCTAGCGTTATGCCCCGTGCTTAATCGGAGTCCGCTTAGACCACCATCCAGGATTTCGCGAGTCTGGTAATCACATTCAAGCGACTGCCGATCTGACCTTCGTAATCCTGAGATAGGCGAGAACCAATGTTAATATGTTTGAATGTCACCGTCGAGCTAGTGGTATGAATACGTAAGTAGATTTGAGAAATCCATAGCTACGTGCTCGGTTTTGAACCCGCACCGCTCGGTTATGAGGCGCGTGTCCTTACCACTGAGCTACCACCGCTCTTCTTGCCTAGCCTTTCGAGGATTTTGGACATGATGGTACGGATATATGTTTAAGTAAATTAATATGTGAAAAAATCGAATTATTTATCTACACAACATTATTTTGAAATCTATCTGCAAATAGGCCAGCCGATTGCGAAATCTATCTAGGATGACCTGTACTTAGGTCGTATAAGTGACCTCATCATATCAGCGAAAACAAACACTTGGATATTTGCTTAGTAAGTTAAATAATTAAGTTGTTCGTGAAGTATAAAATAGCCACTAGATGGCTCTGCTGGTGTGATGCACATAAAATATTTACATACTTAACATAACATCGCGCGCATAATCAAGCGGTAGGCAGAGTCAAAGGGGCAGCAGGCCCTTTCAACCACATTTAGCCAAAATCAAAACTGGGCTGGGTTAGATAGAAAATTGTGAAAAAGTAGTGACAAGTGGCTAGCTCATCGCTTACACAATACCCAAACCCGATATACCATTAGTCGCCTTTTACGACATACTAGGCAAGAAAAACAGTTGGCACATTATTTTTAAGTCCAAGACCAACATGGGACAGCGACAGGGCGGGATTAGAAGGACGTCATTAAACTTTTTAAATTTTACGCCCTAGTGACGTTAAACCGTCACTTCAGAACTTTAAGGCGCTATCTCTATATGCCAGAAATATGTATTAATTTTTTTTTGATAATCTAACAGACGGACTAAATATAATCTACTTTTTTTTACAAATGGCTAGCTCGTCGCCTACGTAAACTTTTATTAATTGCAGTGCCGAGCGGTTTCACCCGCATAGTTCCCGTTCCTGTAGGAATATGGGGATAAAATATAGCCTATGTTACTTCCGGATAATGTAGCTTTCCAATGGTGAAAGAATTGTTTAAATCGGCGCAGTAGTTTATGAGTTTATTCATTACAAACATACACACACACAAAAATACTAATCTTTCCTCTTTATAATATTAGTATAGACTAGTATACTAGACTAGATGTAGTCCTGTAATGTCTGTTTAAGTTAAAGTTCGTTTCTTGTTAAGGCCAGGGACCAACGTCGCGAGCGATCGGCCGATCGGTCTAGCAACTGGTCGGCGGATCGATCACGTAATTTGATTAATTAGCAAACTTGTTGAACTACTTATAAGAATGTTTAATATTCCATAAAACTGTGTCAGATGCATAATTTAATGAATTTCTTATGGTAAGATTTGACATTTAACAGGAGCTTTCCATACAAGTTGTGGCGGTTTAATGGTGACGGTAAACCTCTTAATTTGTAGAACACAAATGTTGGGATTTTTTTTCTTTTCGACAATAGATGGCGTTGTTTTTTTGGAGCAATTATAACCATTATACTAGCAGGAATAAGGTGTACATTTACAAGTAACCTGTCATTGACTAGCAATCTTGTGTAACTGCGCAGGATTATGGCTTCACTGCCACGCCTACTTAGCACTTCCACTTGATATTTTTCCCCGTGGTATAGTTACTATTGAGCTACCACCACAAAGAAACATGCATATATTATTGGTCGTAGGTCGAGTGGTCAGAGACCCTGGCCACAAAACCAAGGTAGGAATCCCGCTGGGGGCAAATAAAAAAAATAAATATAAATAAATATCCGACGACATCACATACATTGATCTGACTCCGAGGTAGCATAAGCACTTGTGTAACGGATATCAGAATCAACAGTGGTATTACAAATATATACTTAATATTGTATTTTAACACCCAGACACAGAACAAACACAAGTATTCATCACACGAATGTTTGTCCTGTGGGGATCGAACCCACAACTCTTGGCGCATGAGGCAGGGTCACTACCGAATGCGCCGTCGAGTCGGTCGAAATGTTTCGTAAGATGAACATGGACATTTGTACTCAAGTCATAGATGTTTATAAACATATTTAAGTATGTCTATCCGTTCACCTAGTATCTATAGCACAAGCATACAAGCTTAGTTTCGAACTAGGGAATTAGTGTGTCAGTCTGGAGAATTTATTTATTTATTATACACTAGCAAATCTAAGAAGAGCGGTGGTAGCTCAATGGTAAGGACACGCGCTTCTTAACCGAGGAGTGCGGGTTCAAACCCGGGCACGTACCTCTGGATTTTTCAAGTCTATGTACGTATTTATACCACTAGCTCGTCGGTGAGGGAAAACATCGTGATGAAACCTGCAAATTCAAACAACTTTGGATTTGTAACCATGATCCAAAAGTTGTCTGGTTCCCCCATCTTAGGGTTACGAAGGTCAGATCGGCAGTCGCTTCAATGTAATTACCAGACTCGCTAAATCCTGGATCATGGTCTAAGCGGACCCCGTCTAAGCACGGGACATAACGCTAGGATGATGATGACACTAGCAAATCTAATAAATAGAAATAATATAACAAAATTGGCAAAATAACTAATAGTTAGCATACAAACGTATCTACACAAAAAGCTGTAACATTCGCTTACGTAATCCGCAACAAATAAAATATCGTGCGAATGTCTACATTCAATCTGTGAAGTATTTGTTTACCATTCTTTACCGTCATCGGAGTCCTGGTCGGATTGGTCAGACCTGTTCAGAGGAATCGGATCAGTCACGGACTAGTAAAAAAAGAAGGACTCCGCGCCGCTTACTAGACGTTGAGGCATCTGCGGAGCTCCATTTTGATACAACTTACATCACACATTGAAAGAAGCGCTCCAAATAATTAATATATAATTCAGAAAAAAAATTAAACTTAAGTCAGTAACTAAGGCGCAGCTCACTGTTAACAAAATTTTTTGTTAACTCTAGGAGAAGAACTAAAAATTGTACTGTAGCTGCAGGGAACGCGCTTTGCCCTAAGAATTTATTCCAATAAAGTATTTGACAGGTCAATATACAATTGCCTTACTTTTTCAAACTGTCTTAACCAGGGATGACAATCCATCGGCATTATTAATAGAGCTAAAATTCTGCCAGACCCAGCTGGATCGCTTGATCCAGCATTGCAATCTCTAGTAGGGACTGAAATCTAGCGGCATTGAACCAGCACATGTCGGTGGAACCAGCAGAGCTAAAATTATGCTGGGCCCAGCTGAATTGCGGGATTGCATTGCATTGAGCTCTAGTCAAAACCTTTTACTTTCATATAAAATCTGTGAAGTTACGAACAAGTGACGTCACATTTGTGTGAAGTCCAAACATTAATAAAATTAATGACTTTATGTAGTTTTAAAGCGTCAAATGACGTCAATCTTACGTTGTCTATAAAAACAAGATGGCGTGATTCCTGGAGAGCAGATATTCCAAACCCGTTTTTAAACATAATATTTGGGTTTAAAACATCAAAGATATTGTTTTTTTTTACCACGAAGGTATCAAAAGTACAGCCGGCCAAATGGTTCCGGCCCCGCGGCGCATAGATTTTTTTTTTAATTCATTATCCGAAATTATCTATGAATAGTCCACATCCCAATAGGCTAGTTGACTCAAATATCTTTTTTGCAGCCCGTAAGTTAGATTGTCAATAAATATTGGCTATGTATTTTTTGCTTTATCTAATACTTGTAAAATTACAAAGATACTGCGCGCGGTTCAAAGATCTGGCGTGGGGCGTTTACGTCACTTGTTCTTAAAATTATACGATACAAGTGACGTCACGCGGAACTTTAAAGCGCTGTATCTTCTGTCTTTTCTTTGTCTTTTTCTTTTTAGTTTGCTGAACAAACGAAAAAATACGTAAGCAATATTTTCTCGTTCGTAATCTTAATAATGGACTGTATTTTTTTTTAAAGTCAATTAGCCTATTGTTATTAATTGAATTAAAAATGTAATTTAACCCTTGCTTCGTTATTATAGACTTTAGAAACCGAGATGTTTTTTTTTAACAGGGCAGAACATCCTTTCTTATATATTTTGCTATATTCTAAAATTAACCATCAAATATCCACCATAAAATCGAAACTTACTGCAAAGTCTGATGCGGTGGTCTCAGCAGCTTCCTATCTTTTTCCTCTTCAACTTCCTCTTTCCCCTCCTGCCCTCCTTCATCAGCTTGAAGAGTCATTTGAAACTTCTGCAGCAGACTGACTGGCACCACATCGATCGCCTCGTCGTTCTCATCATAGCTCGGCTGGCTCTCATCATTGTCTCCAATGACGAAGCGTTTAGAGGTTCGACGCTTTTGCATCATTTTGAACAAGTTCCACAGATAACTAATGATGGATAGCAGTAAGTCACGCACTTGGAGTAACATGCAGTTTCATCACTTTGTCTATGCGCGGGGTAAGGACCTGCGTTTTGGGGAAGGTTAAGTTTGTCTATGGCAGTGGTTCCCAATGAGGGTGTTCAAAAATACAAAAACCGCCAGATGGCACGAGGGATTCTCGTGGAATTATCACTGTCACTATTGGCTCTTTGTTGACAGCATGTCAGTTTGTTCTGAAAACTTGATGAATCCAATGAGGAGGGTGACATGACCGTACGTCTCAGTTACGCCATCTATCTGATGTTTTAATTTAAAAAAAATCCTCATTATTTTGGACTGACTTTAGCAAGACCCATGTTGTACTGGGGGTTAGATCTTTGACAGTCTCAGAAACTATAAACCCGTATGGGTTTTGGGGATCGATATAGAACACTTTGGGAACTATTTGTCTATGACATTAGTCAATAATATTGAATTAAGAGGATATTATACGGTTCAAATCTTTTCAGAATTTTATATCTAGTTAAGAAACGTATGTTGGGTTTTTTCACTGAAAACCTTTTTCTAATAAAAATAAATAATATGTTTATTTCGGATAGAATAAATCCTTATTTTAGTGTAAATAAAAGAAAACAGTTGAAAAAATGCTAGGGTTATTTCAATTAATGTCGTAAAGTGTATTGTTAATATGATTATATTTAAAATAGGGGTAAATATTATTTTATTAAAACAGCGCATGCTTGTACAAAAAAACACGGACAAAGTCACAGCTTAAAACTAGTTTAAAAAAACATGACAAAACGATAACTGGATAATGTCTCGAGTTGTTTATTTGTCTCTTAAACTAGGTGAAGGCAAAACACTCTATAACGGTCGCCACAAAGTTGCGCACTAAATGAGGAAAAAAGTTATTTTTAGATTAACTACGAGCAAAACTATAAACCTTTTGCTTCTGTTGTTAAAGAGGAAAGATTTAATTTTTGACTGGCCCATTGGTCGTGTGGTCAGAGACCCTGGCCACATAACCAAGGGTCGCGGGTTCGAATCCCGCTAGGGGACAATGTTTTGTGTGATGAACATGGATATTTGTACTCGAGTCATGGATGCTTATAAACGTATTTAAGTATGTCTATCCGTTCACCTAGTATCCATAGCACAAGCAAGATTAGTTTGGGACTAGGGAATTAGTATGTCTGTCTGAAGAATTTATTATTATCTTATTATAGGGAATTCTACGCAGGCAAAACTGTGTAACCCTGTTTGCTTGTAAAATTTTCACTTTTAATCACTAAGCAATTGCGAAGTTTAAACTCTAAGACAAGATAGTTTACATATCATCCCAGAAAAATATATAGATCCCGTGGGACATGCAATGTAAAATCCTAGTTTAACCTACTCTGCCTACCCCTTCGGGGATTATGGGCGTGATGTTATGTTTGTTTGTTTTTAGTTTAAAGCATATATTTTACGCTTAGTAGGTAACCCTTTAAATCAATATTGGTTAAACCTTGACTTTTCAGAACGGACTCTACTGAAACCAGTTGCAAGTCGCATCGCTGTGGCGACCTCACCATGACCTATGGTTTAATAAAAGGAAGAGCAAGGCAGACGACATCTTTCACTCTGTCGCAAGAGACTTTGTTGCCTATAGAGTATATTAATGTAGAAAATCATAAAGCTAAGCATACTGGCTCAATCTTTTTAAATAAATAAATAAAAAAAAAAATTTGTCCCATGTTGGTCTGGGACCTGGCCCATGTTGATCTGGTACAAAGAAAAAAGAATGTTCCAACAGTGGTTCTTGCCTACCATGTCGTAAAAGGCAACTAATGGTATATCGGGTTTTGGGTGTGTGATTGTGTAGGCGACAGGTTAGCTACTTGTCACTGCTTTTTCACAATTTTCCATCTAACCCAGCCCGGCTTTATTTTTGGCTGAATGTGGTTTAAGGGGCTTGCTGCCCCTTTGACTCTGCCTACCCCTTCGGAGATTATGGGCGTGATGTTGTGTATGTATGTATTTCAACAACTTACATAAATACTTTACAACGGTAGGAATCTCCTTTTAAGCAAACACGATGATACAGTTGCTATTTGTATAATATTTATTAACTTACACTTATGACAAATGTTCCATGCTACAAAAAATACTTTAAAAATATATTTTTATTTTTATTTTTTATTTGCGGGAAGTTACAAAATATGTTGGCGCATGCATTTTTGTGTGCTTGTGCATGAATGTGTGTTGTGTATGTTTAGTGTGTGTGTGCGTCTGTGTGTGTGTGTGTGTGTGTGTGTGTGTGTGTGTGTGTGTGTGTGTGTGTGTGTGTGTGTGTGTGTTTTATGTTAATTTATCATTTATCATTTTATGTATATATATGAAAATTTTGTGTCACAGTGTTAGTTGCCATATTCCTCTGAAACTGCTTAACCGACTTTGATGAAATTTTATATTTACACTTGGTAGGCCTTAGAATAGGTTGTTATTTATTTTTCATAACCCTAAGTGATAAGTGTGGTCCACTATATACTGAGAACGGCTTTACCGATTTCGCTAATTCTTTTTTAGTTGTGTTTGTTTTTGTCTGAAGGTTCTTATGAAGGAAAAAAATAAAAAGTTGCGCGGTTAATTAAAAATAAATGGGTATTGAAAATCCGAGAACGGGGCGTTACGAAGTGCGCCGGGGCAGCTAGTATTAATATAAAAAAATGTGTGATTACATGCTATGATGTTTAAACCGCTAAGCACTCCTCGTGCCCTTGATGCATAATCATTTAATGATAATAATATCCTCCTAACCGATTCTGTCACGGCAGCCAATCTCAACGTGGGTTAGCAAACGCAGGTGCACTCTCTGTTCCTTCACTCTCATAGTCCGGTGAGACGCCGGAGACCGGAGAGGTCAGGCGCAGGACCAACGGCTTAACGTGCTTTCCGAGGCACGGGGGTGATAAAACCGCCAACTTAACACTTCATTATGAAGTTAAACATATATAACCAACTAACTAAACTTCACGCCACTTCCCTAGCAGGGTAGGCAGAGAGAACCGTAACATAATATGCTTGTCATTTAAAAATAAAAAGTCTTCAATCTTATAGTAGCCCTTACTCATAAAAAGCGCTTTAATGCACAATTTCAACTTATGCGAAGGTAACGCCAGTAGACTTTCTGGAAGTTTATTAAATATTTGAATACTTAGACCAAATAAATGAATGACGACTTTTTTGGAGTCAGTGGTTTCGAACAGCAAGTTTGTGTTTATTTCTAGTATTAAAACTTTTGAAATACGCAGCCACAAATGTTTGGCCCAACCCGGGATTTGATCTCGTGACCTCTAGGTCCTTAGGCGACGCATGCTACCACTAGTCCAACGAAGTAGTCACCTTTTGGTTTATATCATGTCTGGCCAGTCACATACATTTTAGATTTCGTATAGACTTGGCACAGACAGATGTCGCTACAGGCATCATTTAGACTGATTGAGAGATAAAACCGAATAAAAACGTTATTATTTTACTTTAAAGAAATGCTTTTTTCATAAAATAATTTACGTCATTTCTTAGATAATTTATTAAATTTATGTGAAAAACATGAATATAAAATATTTTCTTCAGAAACAAACCAAAATAATATTTGTTACAAAACCATGAATTTTACACACATGGCGTACTATTACTAAGAAACAACTAACCTGTGCTTGTAGCGGCATCTTGTACTATTCCTGACAGACTAAACTTTGCTGTAGTTCCAATTACTCACCACTGTCGCTGTTCTTGCGCGAGTTATAGCAGTAACGTTTCAAGTATGGGCAGTGACCCTCTGTTGTACGTAGTATATTATTACTCTGTGGTTTATACATAATTAGGAAATAGGAATATAAGCCAGTGGTCTTGAAAATCTAGATATTTTAGTATGATAAGTAATGTCAATTTAAAGAGATTTTAATGGGTCGCTTATCTCCGAGTGTTACTATGACCAAAATGTCTGTGGGGACAAACGAATTATGTTTGTCACGGTGTTATACGGTAGCAAGTTTAAGTTTCAGTGTACTTATGTATATAATAATCACGCCTGTAATCCCCGAAGGGGTAGGGAGATGAAGAAGCAGCAAGTCCCTTTAGCCACATTCAGCCAAAAATAAAACTGGGCTGGGTTAGACGAAAAATTATGAAAAAGTAGTGACAAGTGGCCAGCTTGTCGCCCCAGACTAACATGACGCACGTAAAGAGAATGTGCCAACTGTGTTCCTCACCTAGCATGTCGTAAAAGGCGACTAATAGTAGGTATTTCGGGTTTTGGGTGTGTGATTGTCTAGCCACTTGTCATTACTTGTTTCACAAATTTCATCTGACCCAGCCCAGTTTTGTGTTTGGCTGAATGTGGTTAAAGGGGTCTGCTGTCCTTTTAGTTCTGCTTACCCCTTCAGGAATTATGGGCGTGATGTTCTGCATGTATGTAAAATCTTATATCCTTGAAGAATTTATAGGCATGAACCGGGTATGAACCTGCACTTCGGATTGCAATGCTGGATCAGCTATCCAACTGGATCCAACACAATTTTAGCTGATTAAGTCTTCATGTGCTGGGTTAGATGGAAAATTATGGAAAAGCAGTGATAAGTGGCTAGCTCGTCGCCTACACAATCACATACCCAAAGCCCAAATTAAATTTCTTAGAGAAAAATCGACATCCCTGATTGAAGCGAATTATTTTCCTGACTACTACTGTGTAAACATTCCGTCTGTCTGTACAAACGACCTTCGCACTATGACACAACCGCAACTAGTTTTAAGAGGTGTAGCTTAGCTGTACGGAAAAACTATCGAAATACTTAATACGTATGAGCTGTACTGTGCTGTGTACATTAAGTAAAACGGAAGTCGAATTATGGATGGGTGTGCACCGAGATTCAGTTATACACACCGTGACTAGAGATGGGTTTTTGCCTGGTTTTTTATGGACGTATTGAGTAAATACTCAATAAACGTCCAAAAACAGGGCATTTATTTCGATCGGAAAATTAAACAAATTATTACATCATACTCCGTTAATATTACTCTAAAGGGATTTTTTATACAGCAAATCTATAATTCCAACTACTAATATCTTGTTTTGTGAACAAATATCTATTTTTTAAGTTCGCCGAACTTAACTTTGGAATTTAAGCAGTTTTAGTTGTTGCCCTGTTTTTGGGCGTTTAAAAGACGTTTATTCGTTTTTGCCCTATTTGTCCTGTATTTGCCCTTTTTGTCCAGCTGGGTTCAAACCAGAGGGTTTGAACCCAGCACATCTCTAACCGTGACGGGCCTATTGGTCGAGTAGTCAGATACCTTGACCTCGAAACGAAGGGTCGCGGGTTCGAATCCCGCTAGGGATAATTTTTTCACACACATTTTTATAAAAGACCGACTTATGGGCATAAGCCCCTTTGTAATAAAGACTTAATATTTAGTATGAAAAATCTTTCTTGTATAGGAGGGAATGTCTTAATACGATACTCGGGACGTGAGGCACGAACCTCTTACTGTGAGGACCACTCAGTGCATTTAAGTGAAATTCAAGTTAAAGTTTCAATTCAGATTAAGTTTAAGTTGAAATTAGAAACTTGTTTGACGCAATTCCCCAAGGAACAAGCATCTTTAGTTAATACATATTAAATTCTCCAGATCGACACACCAATTCCCTAGGGTTTATGATTTTCCGGGATGAAAATTAGCCTGTGCTTTCTTTTGAGTTTAGACTTTTGACGTGTGAAATTTCATAAAAATCAGTCAAACGGCTTAGGAGTGAAAATATGTGCAGGTAGAGTTTTATCTAAGACTAGCAGCGCCCCGCGGTTTCACTCGCGTATTTTCCGTTTCCGTGGGAATACGAGGATAAAATATAGCCTATGTTACTTACCGATAAAGTAGCTTTCCATTGGTGAAAGAATTATTCAAATCGGTCTAGTAGTTTCGGAGCCTTTTTGTTACAAAGAAACAATCAAATCTTTCCTCTTTGCAATATTAGTATAGTTTTAAAATTAAAATATTTGTAAGGATAATTCTAGTCCCATGTTGTTGTTTGAATTTATAATGAAGTGTTCACCTGCAGTGTTGTTACCTAGTAAGTGTAGATTATTCATTACGAAATTGTAAATTTTGGCATTTAAAAGAGTAACTATCGAGTTTCTTGCCGGTTTCTTCTCGATAGAGTCTACCTTCCGAACCGGTGGTAATATTTTCTTATCTGAACACATTGGCTATTTATAGCTAAGTGCTTTTTTGAAATTTAGTTTTCTTTTTGGTTTCAATTTGTAACTATGATCCAAAAATTGTCTGGTTCCCCTATCTTAGGGTTACGAAGGTCAGACCGGCAGTCGCTTCAATGTAATTACCAGACTCGCTAAATCCTAGATCATGGTCTAAGTGGACCCCGTCTAAAAACGGGATATAACGCTTGGAAGATGATGATTACAAAATATCGTAGGTAATCAATTACGATATTTCTAACTGATAAATACCGTGATGTAAAAATGGACGTGAAATTAAAAAAAAATGTGATGTCTCTATAGGGTGAGGGGAGAAATAAATGTGACCAATTATGCCTAAGAGGGAGGGGACAAAAAATATTGAAATTCGTGAGACATCGTATTTTTATTGGAGCTATTATAACCCTTACCCCGGTAGGAATAAGGTGTACGTATAGACACATGAAGTCACGCGTAGTTTTGCATTACAATGCAGTATTGTGGCTTCACTGGCAGGCCCATTTGGCAGTTCCCCTTAATTATTGTTCCGAGTTTGATCGATGCTATTATATGATTCCGTGCCCTTTAACGCAAGATCTAAGTTATTATCTAAGTTTGTGTTCACCTAAACTTATTGTATGTTAATAGTACATGTCACTATACGTCATTTTGTTCGTACGATGTTTGACTAAAGCCACGTATACACGACCTTACGGCCTGCTGTCGTCACATGGCTTTACGCAACAACGGTTCAACTTGTCAGTAAAATGCGTCAGTGAAAAAAAAAACTGTCAAGAGTGATTCTTTTGACAGGTGGGTTCTGTTTTTTTTTTTATTGGAAAGGGGTTATTTTTCGATGGCCAAATAGATTCAAATTTAAAGTCAGTATCTTTTTGTTCTTTTTTGTAACATCACGCCCGTAATCCCTGAAGGGGTAGGCAGAGTCAAGCCCCTTTAAACACGTTCAGTCAAAAATACAACTGGGCTGGGTTATGAATTGTCATAAATATGTGCATGTTATTTGGAATTGAACTTCTCAATTATCCGTAGCAATTATATTGGATGTTAACACCCAGACACAGAACAAACACAAGTATTCATCACACGAATGTTTGTCCTGGTTGGGAATCGAATCCACAACTATTGGCGCATGGGGCAGGGTCACTACCGAATGCGCTATCGAGTCAGTCAAAAAATAAAGCTGAAGAGTTTGTTTGCTTGAACGCGCTATTCTCAGAAACTACTGGTCCAAATTGAAACATTAAGTTTTGTTGTATAGTTAACTAGCTGTCCCGGCGAACTTCGTGTCGCCCAGTAAATGAAAATTAACATTGATTTGTCGATTGACATTTAACATTGACAGATACGAATCCCACCGTTTTATATGAGAAAATACTTTTGCTTTTATTTTGTTTTATCGTAAATTTTTCAATGTTTTTAATAGTTATTTTGTTATTCTGGACGAAGACAAATCCATTAAATCAAAAACAACGTAAATCGGTTCAGCCGTTCTCGACTTATAAGTGGTGTAACAAACACGACTTTGTTTTATTTATATAGATTTATCGCGGAAAGCTTATAGCTATATAACATTAACTATAAACGTAGGTAAAACCGATGTAGGTCTGGGACTTAAAAAGAATGTGCACACTGTGTTTCTTGCCTAGCATGTCATAAAAGGCGACTGTATAGGGTTGTGGGTATATGATTGTGTAGGCGACGAGCTAGCCACTTGTCACTACTTTTTCACAATTTACCATCTAACCCAGCCCAGTTTTGTTTTTAGCTGAAAGTGGTTAAAGGGGCCTGCTGCCCCTTTGACTCTGCTTACCCCTTCAGGGGATTATGAGCGTGATGTTATGTTTGTGTGGAAGAAACCGCGATTTTTTATTGAATGTGGCTTGAAGAGCTTAGGACTCTTCAGCTTTGGACTCTGGTTACACCTTCATGGATTACAGTCCTGACGGTATGTATGTACGCGAATGTAGAAAAAACAATGTTGTTGTTAAATTTAGGTAGTTTCATAACAACTGATTATATCTGACATAATATTATCTACAAAAATAAAATAAGAATTATAAATTTTAGATAATACAATATATTTTAATAACCGATAGGCTATCGATATTTACCTAATCTTGGGCTATCGGCGATAGCCCAAGATTAGATACTAACGGCTCGCCCCGGCGTCGCACGGGTGGACATTAATTCAACCGACTTCAAAAAGGGAGGTTCTCAATTCGACCGTATGTACAGGTGTTACAAAACTACCCGTAAAGCCGAAAGGAGGTTAAATGGGGCCTTATAACGAGTCCATTCACAATATTTAAGAATCGCAGTAACGCTGTGTAACATTCCCCAAATAAATAAATAAATATTATTATTTTCACTGATGTGCATACCCTATTTCAGTAAAGTCAAAGAGTAAACCACGCAGAATGTACCTACAGATGGCGCGCGAGTTGAATGCAGTCGGGGCCTGAGACGAGACATACGTGAGCTCTGCATTCAACTCGCGCGCTATCTGTACATTTCTACCTAATTCACGGAACGATAAAAATTTTAAAGATATGAAATTGACAACATAATGTTTATTACAACTTGACATTTTTTGAAGCCAGTATTTGAGTATAATGAGATCCTTGTATTGAGGTAGCAAACATTTATGAATTAAAAATAGAAAAACTATTATTAGCTAGAATAGGTACGTAGGCCATTCTGTTAAATAATCTGGTTCCCTGACATGACAGCTTACTAGGGTTGACAACATTTAGGCTTTGATAATTAATTATACTTTTTACGGGGTATTTTGTAACACGTATGTATGTATATATTAAAAAAATAAATATATATATATACGATACATTTTGGGATGTGTCGCAAGCAAGGGATTGAAACAAAGAACAAAATCCGTAATATCTTTGGAATAGAATGTTCAATTTAAACAGTAATCTACAGATTGTAAGGATCATGCCATATGGCGTTCGGTTCTCTCTGCCTGCCCCGCTAGGGGAGTAGCGTGAAGTTTAGTTAGTTAATCTACAGATATGGAAACGGTCTTGAATACGAGTTGGTTTATTTGGATAATGATTAATATCAAGAGGCGAATAATGTGGCCTTACTTGTAACGGCGTTATTATTGCAGATTTTAACATGAAAAAGTGATTTATCTGTAATAGTTACAAATGGCATCGCGGACTTTGTTGAAGTTGTAGATATTGATGTTTTCTATGATACTGTAGTACATCACTTTGCTCTATTGTCAATAGTTTCAGCAGCGTACGCGGTATGAAGATTATTGATGTATCGTTTTTAACCGATTTAAAAAAAAAAGGAGGAGGTTCTCAATTCGAGTGATTTTTTTTTGTATGTATGTTATTCGATATCTCCGAGATGTGTAACCGATTTTCAAAATTATTTCCTTGAGTTACATTATCGTAGTTTTCCTACATGCATACATTCATATACATACCTACCGGCTGGGGGCCACGCCACTGTCAGTTTGTAGAAACAGAGAATTTATATATGATGTCTATAGAAAATTTTCACAATTTTCCATCTAACCCAGCCCAGTTTCATTTTTGCCTGAACGTAGTTAAGGGGGCTTGCTACCCCTCTGATTTTGCCTACTTCTTTTGGGATTACGGGCGTGATTATATACACTGTCCCATGTAAGTCTGGGACTTAAAAATAATGCGTCAACTGTGTTTCCTTCCTAGCATGTCGTAAAAGGTGACTAATGGTATATCGGGTTTTGGGTGTGTGATTGTGTAGGCGACAGGTTAGCCGCTTGTGACTGCTTTTTCACAAGTTTTCTTATAACCCAGGCCAGTTTTATGTTTTGGTTGATTGTGGTTAAAGGGGCTTTCTGGCTTTTTGAGCGGTGGTAGCTCAATGGTAAGGACACGCGCCTCTTAACCGAGGAGTGCGGGTTCAAACCCGGCATGTACCTCTAGATTTTAAAAAATCTATGCACATATTTATACCACTAGCTCGACGGTGAGGGAAAACATCGTGATGAAACCTACAAATTCAAACAACTTTGAATTTGTAACCATGATCCAAAAATTGTCTGGTTCCCCTATCTTAGGGTTACGAAGGTCAGATCGGCAGTCGCTTTAATGTAATTACCAGACTCGCTAAATCCTGGATCATGGTCTAAGCGGACCCCGTCTAAGCACGGGACATAACGCTAGGAAGATGATGATTAAAGGGGCTTTCTGCTCCTCTGACTCTAAGTATGTTTAGGCCACTTAATTCATTCAGTATTATTAATAATCTCAGTTTATTTACTTGACTGGCTCGATGGTGCATTCGGTAGTGACCCTACCCAATGCGCCAAGAGTTGTGGGTTAGATCGCCACCCAGGACAAACATTCGTGTGATGAATACTTGCGTTTGTTCTGTATCTGGGTGTTATAATTTAAATAGGTATATATTTGTCTTACCACTGTTGATTCTGATATCCGTAACACAAGTGTTAAGCTACTCGGAGCTAGCTCGGAGTCAGATCAATGTGTGTGATGTAGTCGGATATGTATTTATTTATTTGTCAAGCTCTTTTGGACCCGATAATACCTTCAACCACTGACCTTACGTAAATCTATAAATCAACAATAGCATACAGGTTTAATTAAATATTAAAATGTAAGAAAAAAATTGACAGTGACCAAAATAAACCTCGAATAATTTTGCTTAAAAACAATAATTAAATTAATAATAACGAACGAAATTAAATAATAAAATAACACATGCGTGTATCAAACGAAATTAGTAAATATGAAACATTAAAGTTGCCGTGATTACTTTTTTTTTTTTCAGGAGTTTGGTCAATGCATATAATGTTAGTAATCCTAATTCCATCATATAGGTTATAGGTAAGGAATTAGAAAATAAAGTATTTTATTTAAAAAGTTTTGTTTATTGTTTAATCTTTTGTTTATTTTTTTTATAAGAGCTTGGCTTATTAAAATTTTTGGGAGAGAGGAAGTAAAATTTATGGTTGCATCTACGCGGTAATAATACTTTTAGTCTCGTTTTCTTATCTATGGTTAATCCAATGTTTGTAGTTTGGTTAATATTTTCCTGCTTTCCGCGGCAATTTATTAACAAGTAGTAAGTACAAATAGTTTGGAGTTTCTGATACGTATATTTTTTTCAGTAAGTAAACATAGGTACTTGTCTACATATTCAATGAATATGTCAAAGTATTTAGAAAACAGTCGATTTTATTTTAATTTAAGAAAATTTGCACTTAAATCACAAAATGAATAATTATGACATTAAAAATATGTCTCTTTCGTATTCTATGTAAGAATTGTTAATTTTTGTCTTGAAAGTTTAAGTAAGTAAATGCGAAATAAATAAGCTTGGACGAAACAAAAATTATAATACAACAAAAAAATGTAATTATTAATATTATTCTTGGATTTCATTCGTTAGGACTCAGAACCCCACAGTTCATTCAATTCTCTCACCACAGAACTCTACAGATCGATACAATACCAAGTTATCGTAGCAATTAAATACATACAATTTAGAAAAAAAAATGGCCCTGAACATTTTTGAATCCATAAATTAAAGTAACAATTTAAAATAGCGTGCAAACATGGAAAATTCCAACACTATAATAGCAAAGTCCAACCATTTACGTCCTAACTTAAGTATAAAACGTGTTTTATAAAGTAAACAAATACTATTATGTCATTTAAACAAACATAATAAGTGGTCAAGTCTTTTTAGGTCGAATCAAAGTAGCTGATGCAAATCAAAATACTCTGTCGTGTTTGTAAACAAACAAAATTACTCTGTTTAATGACTCATCCATGCCAAAATACGCAGGCCCAAAACCCAAATTCGAAATTAGAAACTTAAAAAGAAAACACAGCACGACCACAAACCACTTTAGCACAGACGAAAGATTCCGCGAGATATTTTTTTTTGCACGAAACAGACGACGGAATAAGCGTGTACAGCCTTCGAAGCGCGGCAACTTACTGTTTGCCGCGAATAGTTTGACATACGTCATTCATGTTACAAAATTCTCAATTCTTGACAATTTACGTAACGCTGCATTCGGCCGTATTAAACTAATGGACGATTAATAATTAACAGTGTCATTATAAAATAATAATAACTGGAACTTTCTGGAGATAATCTCGTACCTACTGATATGGGTGGTTTACTTGTTTTCTAGCCGGCCTTATGACGTCATAATGGCGTGATTTGAATGCAAATAACAGAATTGAGAATTGGATTCTTGTAAGATTATGTCGTAGCAGCTATCAATGGTAGTAGGTAATTTATTCATGAAGTTTTTCTAATACAATGTCTGTTTTTGCTACTCAAATTGGTTAACAAGCATTCGACCTGTAAGCAGTCGCCTTATTTTTAAAATATTTCATCATCTTCCTAGCGTTATGTCCCGTGCTTAAACGGGATCCGCTTAGACCACGATCCAGGATTTAGCGAGTCTGGTAATTACATTGCAGCGAAGCCGATCTGACCTTCGTAGCCCTAAGATAGGGGAACTAGAGAATTTTTGGATCATACAAATTCAAAATTGTTTGAATTTGCAGGTTTCATCACGATGTTTTCCCTCACCGTCGGGTTGTTCTATGGACATTTGCAACACCATAATTTTAGCAACCCACCACAACTCTTAAATTTTTTGTTTGTGGTGATCACGTAGGCGCCGAGTTAACCAATTGCCACTATTTTTGCAATTTTTTTTATATCTTACTAATCTTCATATTAATATGTGAAGCGAAAACTTTATATATCGATAGAATGTGCCAACTGTGTTTCTTGTCTAGCATGTCGTCAAAGGCGACTAATGGTGTACGGTGTAGCTACTGGGTAATGGGTTTATGATTGTGTAGGCGACGAGCTAGCCACTTGGTACCTACTTGATACAGTTTTGCAATCTTCTAGCTAACCCAAGCTAATTTTATTTTTGGGGAAAAGAGGTTAAAACCTTGCCGATTTTGTCTCTGCCTACCTTACGGGAATCGCGAAGTGGTGATATGAATAATAAATAAATAAAAAAATTCTCCAGACTGAGACACCAATTCCCTAGTTCCAAACTAAGCTAAGCTTCTCCTATGGATAATAGGTGAACGGATAGACATACTTAAATACGTTTATAAACATCCATGACTCGAGTACAAATGTCCATGTTCATCACACGAACATTTGCACCTAGCGGGATTCGAACCCGCGATCCTCGGTTCCGTGGCCAGGGTCTCTGACCACTCGACCAGCCAGTCGAATGTAGGTATTTATTTATTTATAGTTATTTTGATGACAATGCAATATTAGAATGACATGTCAATTTTAAAACCGGGTATCTATCTAGAGAGTGACTAATTAAAAAATCGTTTTCCTCATCACAACAAATTTATCAATAGATTAAATAACAGATATCTAATCACTTTACTTTCAATTTCAGTTTTAAGCCGAATTATTAACTGATGTTGGTATGGGACTTAAAGAAGAATGTGCCAACTGTGTTTCTTGCCTAGCATGTAGTAAAAGGCGACTAATGGTATATGGGGCTTTGGGTATGTGATTGTGTAGGCGACAAGCTAGCCAGATGTCACTACTTTTTTACAATTTTCCATCTAACCCAGCCCGGCTTTATTTTTGGTTGAATGTGATTGAAGGGGCATGCTGCCCCTTTGACTCTGCCTACCCCTTCGGGGATTATGGGCGTGATGTTATGTATGTGTGTATTAACCGATCACAACAAAAAAAGAAGGGAAATTATTTCAACAGTCTCCACAATTTAAGTAAGTGACAAGCTAGCCAATTGTCCTTAGTAAGTGTCAATTGTCACTAGCTAGCCAATTGTCACTAGTTTTCACGATTTCAGTATAAATATCCCACAACATCACATTCATTGATCTGACTCCGAGCTAAGTAGCATAAGCACTTGTGTTACAGATATCAGAATCAACAGTGGTATTCCAAAATATACTTAAATATTGAATATTAACACCCAGACACAGAACAAACACAAGTATTCATCACACGAATGTTTGTCCTGGGTGGGGATCGAATCCACAACTCTTGGCACATAGGGCCGGGTCACTACCAAATGTGCCATCGAGCCAGTCAAACCAACCAGTATGACCAACTTTGTAATTGGCTGAATGTGGTTATAGGAGCTTGCTGGTCTTTGAATTCTGCTGACCCCTTGAAGATTGCAGGAGTGATGGTACAGCACAGGGGTGGCCAATCTTTTTAAATAAAAGGTTTCTAAGCTCTTATTAATCTTACAATATTATAAACGCGAAAGTTTGTACGGATGGCTGGATGTGTGAATGTTTGTTACTCTTTCACGCATAACACAAGTGCTTAAGCTACTTAACTCGGAGTCAGATCAATGTATGACCCTATTTTTCTTTACGTCTAAAGGCTAAGAAATACACTCGCTAAATCCTAGATCACGGTGTAAGCAGAACCCGACTAAGCAGGAACATAACGCTAGGAAGATAAAAATATTATCATCATCTTCCTAGCGTTATGTCCCGTGCTTAGACGGGGTCCGCTTAGACCAGGATCCAGGATTTGGCCAGTCTGGTAATTACATTGAAGCGACTGCCGGTCTGACCTTTGTAACGCTAAGATAGGGGAACCAGACAATTTTTGGATCATGGTTTCAAATCCAAAGTTGTTTGAATTTGCAGGTTTCATCACGATGTTTTCCTTCACCGTCGAGCTAGTGGTATAAATACGTACATAGATTTGAAAAATCCAGAGGTACGTGTCCGGGTTTGAACCCGCACTCCTCGGTTAAGAGGCGCGTGTCCTTACCATTGAGCTACCACCGCTCATCTAGGAAGATAAAAATATAACAAACGGATATTTTTTTTTAAATATCACATTCAAATAAGATGTGAATCTGTATTGACGTTAATGGAATTACGTTAAACAATGTCTTTGCCTAGCCTTGAACATGGCTGAAAAAAATTATACGCACGCAATGCAAAACTGGACTTAAGTGTTTACTCTTCCTCTTACGGTTCTGACATAACAATATTATAAACTGGCAGTGCCCCGCAGTTTCACCTGCGTAGTTCCCGTCACCATGGGAAACGGGGATAAAATGTAGCCTATATTACTCGCTGATAAAGTAGCTTTCCATTGGTGAAAGAATATTTCAAATCGGTCAGGTAGTTTTGAAGCATAAGCCCTTGGGGACTGGTCTGCTCTGGTCGGGTCAAGTTTTTGGTTGTAATTTATATATTTTTATTTTGATACTCTACGACAGGCCCACACTAAAACGCGGTTCAAAGTTAATTATGATTCATACACCTTGTATAAATTGTATTGAAAAGAGTAACTATTATCAGCAAATTAGACAGCAACACTAGCACCGGTATAGACGAAATCAGCACTAAGGCGGTAAAATGCATAAAAGACGTAATTATCGTTAGGCTAAAAAATTGTATAAATGAATGCTTGTCCCGCGGTGTCTTTCCGGATACTTTAAAGATGGCAAGGGTCACCCCTATTTACAAATCAGGCAGTAAATCAGACCCAGGAAATTATAGACCTGTTTCGGTGTTACCTGTAATATCCAAGGTATTTGAGGGAATTTTACATAACCGATTGAACTCGTATTTGCAAGAAAATAATATTCTTAACAACCGGCAGTACGGATTTCGTGCTAAATCGAATACCCTTGCCGCGGCTATAGACCTAGTTACTAAGATTAAAATAAATGTAGATCAGAAAAACGTTGGATTGGGGATATTTATTGATTTAAAAAAAGCGTTCGATACCGTTAGCCACCAAAAGCTCTTACAAAAGTTATCCGACATAGGAATAACAGGAACAGCCCTAAACATGTTCAGATCATACTTACACAATAGACATCAAGTAGTCAAAATCGGCAGTTTCATCAGCTCAAAGAAAAATGTATCTTACGGAATTGTACAAGGTTCTAAAATCGGGCCTTTAATATTTTTGATTTACATAAATAGCATAGTTAATATAGGGTTAAAAGGACACTTAACATTATATGCAGATGACACCTGTCTCTTCTACTTCGGCAAATGTATTACAAATCTCATCAAGGATGCTCAAAAAGATCTGGACATTCTAAATGAATGGTTCAAATACAATTTATTAACAGTAAATGCATCGAAAACATCATTTATGATCTTTGCCGCAAAAAATAAACCTATTCCACAGTACCCTCCCCTTACTATAAATGAGGAAATAATACAGATCTCACATCAGGAAAAATATCTTGGACTAAGGATCGATGACAAATTAACATGGAAGGCGCACATTGAATATCTCAAAACTAAACTAATACCGTTATTAGGAGCATTGCGTAGAGTATCAAACTGCATTCCTAAGAAAGTGAGTACCATCATATATAATTCATTAGTAAAATCACACCTTGAATATTTGGTTGAAGTATGGGGCTCTGCCGCGCCAACCAACATGAATTCCTTGCAAAGAATCCAAAATAAAATTATAAAAGTATTATTTCATTACCCCTACTCAACTCCAACGAAGGAACTATATAAAAAAACCGAAATATTCAATCTAAAACAACTTTATACCTACGGGACCTGTATTTTAATCGAAAGAATAATTAATAATTCCATCCACTCCGATATACAATTTTTAAAAAAAATATCAACGCATCACCTACGACGACAAAATAAATTAAAACTAATAAATCCGCGCACTAATTACGGCAAGAGCACGATACTCTTCGAGGGAGCACAGCTATATAATGCTTTACCAACAGAATTTAAAGAATGTGATAGTATAAATATTTTTAAAACCAAGCTAAAAAAAATTATCTGTATGAATTTTCCCTTTTTATGAATTTCGTAGGCCTCAGAGGCAGAAATAACAAATATAAAAATTATATAAATAACAATAATAACTATGATTTACCTTGAATTGATTTGAAACGATTTGTCTGTTCTAATGTAACTGAATTTAATCTGTTATTGTCTTAATTTTAATTTCAATTCAATTCAATTTAATTTAGCTCGATTTAATTTATCTATAATATAATAATGTAATGTAATATAATATAAAATTAGTTGTACTTTATCTTATTGTAAGTGAACTATTTTAAGTTTTTATGAGAAATAAATTTCTTTAACCGTAACTACCGAGTTTCTTGCCGGATTCTTCTCGGTAGATACATCATTCCGAACCGGTGGTAGAACCATATAGCTGTGGCTTTACCTGTATTTGACGATTTATAAGTGTTTCCTTGAAACCTATATAAATAAAGAATATTTTGACTTTGACTTTGACTTTGACTTTGACTTTGCATATTCAATTAAAACATTCAAATCTTCCTCTTTAGAATAGGTATTGGTATAGTATGAAGTATGATGTTGGTAACTGTTGTAATATCATCACGCCTGTAATCCCCGACGGGGTAGGCAGAGTCCTAAAAACGATAAGGTCCTTGAACCACATTCAGCCAAAAATAGGACTGAACTGGGTTAAAAAGAACTTGCAAAAAAGTGACAAGTGGCTAGCTCGTTACACAATCACACACCCAACCCGATATACCATTAGTCGCCTTTTACGACATGCTAGGCAAGGAACACAGTTGGCACATTCTGTTTAGTCCCAGATCAACATAGGACCATTTGCGTGTCAAGTTAACAACGATTGAACTAGAATCTAGTTCAATTAACTATTAGCCTAGACATCAAATTGAATGCCGGCGTTTAATGAACAGCCCAGGCGTCCAATTAGCTGACTAAATTAATCAACTGTGCCCGCAGTTTCACCCGCGTTTACGGTTAATTTTATATAGCCTGTAGCCTTCCTCGATAAATAGGCTATCTAACACTGAAATAATTTTTCAAAACGGACCAGTAGTTCCTGAGATTAGCGCGTTCAAGCAAACAAACAAATTCTTTAGCTTTATAGTATAATGTAGGAAGTATAAATTTTGGCCGGTTCTCGCGTAGTACATCAATAAAACATAACATCTGTGCTATTCCAATATATAACCTATACCCAGTGGCGGATTTACAGTCCTAGCCGCCATAGGCCCCAGGCCATAACTCTCAGTACTAAAGCGTCATCAGTTAATTTTTATCACGATTGGCCGCCTCTAATATCTGGCCGCCCCAGGCCCGGGCCTACTGGGCCTTAGGGTAAATCCGCCACTGCCTATACCCGTGCCTAATTCTATCCCGAAGCCTTCTCTTGTTTCTCAGAATTCGTTACAAAGATACCAAAATACAAACCGGTCTTTATAACATTAGTGTCGATTACAGACAGACACTTCAATATGTACATACATACATAACATCACGCCCGTAATCCCCGAAGGGGTAGGCAGAGTCAAAGGGACAGCAGTCCCCTATAACCACATTCAGCCCCAAATAAAACTGGGCTGGGTTAGATGGACAATTGTGTAAAAGTAGTGACTAAGCTAGCTTGTTGCCTACACAATCACATACTTATTTTGTAATAAGCTTTTATTTTGACATTACATTTATGTGTTGAGTGGCTCGATGGCGCATTCGGTAGTGACCCTGCCCCATGCGCCAAGAGTTGTGGGTCCGATCCCCACCCAGGACAAACATACGTGTGATGAGTACTTGTGTTTGTTCTGTGTCTGGGTGTTAATATACAATATTTAAGTATATATTTGTAGTACCACTGTTGATTCTGATATCCCTAACACAAGTGCTTAAGCTAAGTAGCTTACCTCGGAGTCAGATCAATGTATGTGATGTAGTCTGATATTTATTTTATTTATTATCTCTGCCTACCCCGCTAGGGAAGTGGCGTGAAGTTTAGTTTACTCCGAGATTATGTAGGTATCTGTTTGTATACTACCTATATGTAAATGTCTAACCAATTTGGTTTTACCCAAAAAGGTATATTGAGCACAAGACAATTAAATCGCTAAATCCGTTAAGATGTCATATCGTATCCGTTTTCTATTTAATGACTTAGACGTAATAGATTGGTGGGTGGAGCAGGGCCGGCTTTGATATTTATTTAGCGCCTTTTATGCTTGCATACTACTTGACCGGCCCGTTGGTCGAGCTGTCAGAGACCCTGGCCACGAAACCAAGGACCGCGGGTGTGAATCCCGCTAGGGGAAAATGTTTCGTGTGATGAACGTGGACATTTGTACTCGAGTCATGGATGTTTATAAACGTATTTAAGAATATCTATCCGTTCACCTAGTATACATAGCACAAGCTTATAAGCTTAGTTTGGAACACGGACTAGTAAAAAAAGAAGGACTCCGCGCCACTAACTAGACGTTAAAGCTCCTCATATGCTCCAACTTGACACGCAACTTACGTCACACATTTACATAATAAGTGCTCCAAATGACAGACATTCGACATCAGGTATCCTTATGTATCTCACTCAAAAATGCATAAACGTGGCTTCTCGGTATAGTATGACAGTGTGGAGTCCTTCTTTTTTTACTAGTCCATGGTTTGGAACTAGGGAATTGATGTGTCAGTCTGGAGAATTAAGACCAATGCTATGCTGCCAAGGGGGGGGGCAGGAGTTAAAAGTATAAAAATTCTGCTCATGTCATATCACATGTGAATAAGAGTGATTGACCAGCCAAAAAGGCCACCTTTTCCTTTACGTCTAGTGCCTCATGATATCTGGCGCCCTGTCTAGTCGCCTCGTCGCCCACCCCTAAAGTCAGCACTGGGCAGATCACAAATGGACTAGTTCGAATCAAAATGTTACGTAAATGTGAATTGAATAATTGGCAAAAATGTAAGTAGGTGATTCTCATTTTAAAAAAAAGTAGTTAGATTATTTATCGTATATGGTTGCATGTTAGTCTAGGACTCGAATAGGGATGATGACTGCATTGAAAAATTCTATTTAGTCCGTCAGTAAGATTATACAAAAGTATTAACCACATATTTATTTAGACTGGCCCGTTGGTCGAGTGGTCAGAGACCATGGCCACGAAACCAAGGGTCGCGGATTCGAATCCCGCTAAGGGCAAACGTTTCGTGTGATGAGCATGGGCATTTGTACTCGAGTCATGGATGTTTATAAACGTATTTAAGTATGTATATCCGTTCACCTAGTATCCATAGCACAAGCATAAGCTTAGTTTGGAACTAGGGAATTGGTGTGTCAGTCTCGAGAATTTATTTATTATTTATTTATTTATATTTTTCGTTTCAGCAAATTAACAAAAAATCAGAAAAATAAAGAAAAGCATCAAAGTTTTGGAGTGGGGGCTTGCGACGTCACTATTTAGTATAAATTGTACGAAAGTGTGACGTCACGCGCAACTTAAATGCATTGTATCTTCGTCAATTAATTTTTATTTATTTGTTTGACAAATAAATAAAAAAATACGTGTTCAATATTGTTTCATAATCTAGCTGGCGGACTCAACAGAATTTTTTAGGGCTGATTTTTCAACAGTCAGTTAAAAGATAACAATCAAATAAATCACAATCCGCATGATTGTAAAATGTCATTGCCTGTTTCTTAAGTAAACCACCCTATGACATCCGCGAATTGGTGACTTTATACTTTATCAGCCAGTTAATTCTTAACTGGCCATAAAAAAATCGGCCCTTAGACACCTTGCCTATTATATCTGGGCACTCGTGTGTGATGTCAGCATGTCTATTTTAATAGTGAGACGAGAGAGAAGTCTCAATTAACCTAAGTCAGGGAGTTGTCACTCCCCCGGGCACTCTCGTGTATCGCTACTAATAAAATAAATGTTTAAAAAATGTTTCACGGTGGCGCCATCTTCCCTATTGGTTGCAGTTCCGCGACGACAGATGGCGCTATACGCAGTTACATCGCGGTGGCGTTTGGTTTTGTCGTTTGATATACCCCGGAGCCTAATGTTGTAACTGCATGCGTTTTACGCTGAGAAAAAAATGAGTATCTTGAATGATTTTTGAATACATCCACATGCAATTCTGCGTGGATGTTGTTAATCACTGTGTATTAATTAGACTTAGAGCCGATTTTTTTATGATCAGATAAGAAGTTAACCGACTGATAAAGTTTAAAGTCACCAATTTGCGGATGTCATCCGGTATTTTACTTAGGAAACAAGCAATGACATTTACAATCATCAGGATTTTAATTTATTCGATTATTATCTTATAACTGACTATTGAAAAATCAGCCCTTAGGCATACTACGAGTAGTTCGCAACTGAGATCGCTCAGTTTAGGTCGCCGCTCCTAAACTAGTTCGTTCTTCTAGTTCATTAGTTCCTAGCACGAATTAGTAGGCTTGTGTAGTTCGCGAACTACACAAGCCTAATTCACTTTTGTTGTATTGTATTTGTATGTATCATACAAACATAACATCCAGCCCATAATCCCCGAAGGGGTAGGCAGTCAAAGGGGCAACAGGCCTCTTTAACCACATTCAGCCAAACAAAACTGGGCTGGGTTAGATGGAAAATTGTGAAAAAGTAGTGACAAGTGGCTAGCTTCTCGCCTACTCAATCACATACCCAAAATTCGATATAAGGCAAGAAACATAGTTGGCACATTATTTTTTAGTCCCCGACCAACATTCGACAATGGGCTGGGTTAGACGGAAAATTGTTAAAAAGTAGTGACAAGTGGCTAGTTTGTCGCCTATACAATCAAATACCCAAAACCCCATATACCATTAGTCGCCTTTTACGACATGCTAGGCAAGAAACACAGTTGGCATCTTATTTTTTAGTCCCCGACCAACATGGGACAAACATAGCCACCAAAAATGTAAATATGAAAATGGGAGCCAAGTTCAATATAATAAATGTACCATCTTTGATACCGTGATGTTATGTATGTATGTAAGATGCAATGCTACATCCAGCAATTCACCCAGCACAATATTAGCTGTGCTGGTTCCAGCGACATGTGCTGGTTCAATGCCGCTCGATTTCAATTTCTACTAGAGATAGGAATACTGGGTCAAGCAGTCCAGCTGATTCCAGCACAAGTTTAGCTCTGCTGGATCCAGCAAAAAAGGTGCTGGATTGCAATGCTGAATCAAATCAAATCATTTATTGCGAATAAATGATTTGATACAACATCAATTATTAATAACAAAATAAACATTGTATTTTAACTTTTAAATACGGTAGTCAAGTTATAAACTCATTATCATTAATTTATTCGTCATTACAATCGATTAAAAACGATAAAAAACTCGAAATGATAACTGTGGTTTTATATTTATGTGATGTGAGTAAATAACATTTTACGTCAATTGATATACAAAAAAGAAAGTCATGTTATTAAATTATCTTATTATTTAAAATCATTTGATATCGAATATTATACCATGTTATTATTACTAAACTGAAGTAATATCGGTGACAATAAGATACGAGAATTATGTTAAAATCGCAAGTCAGAGTCACAAGTCATGTGATATAATAATATATTTATCATGCCAGGTACGTAGGCGAAAACTTTCTGTGTTGCCTAAGACGATTTGTGATAGCGGTTTAGTGTAAAGATTTTGAGATGAATCAAATCTCGCGTGATAATTAATCTATTCTCACGTGATAATTAATTAAATCTCACGTGATAATGAATCAAATCTCACGTGATAATGAATCAAATCTCACGTGATAATTAATCAAATCACACGTGATAATGAATCAAATCACACGTGATAATGAATCAAATCTCACGAGATAATGAATCAAATCACACGTGATAATGAATCAAATCTCACATGACAATGAGTCAAATCTCACGTGATAATGAATCTACAGGTGAACTATGGTAAGAAATAGGTGGCTTTGTCCATCAGTGGTGTATATCTGCACCAGAAAAGTTTCAATGTCCACCACTGTTAATTTTAGTAGGAGAGTTGGCCCCATTTTTTGGGTAGGTATTTGAGACAAGCTGAAAACTTGTCCCCAGCTCTTATAATATACCCCAACACAGAGATGCAGACCTGGCTAGAGAGTAGCGGAGGTAAGTCAAGATAGATAGATAGTTAGTTAGATCACCTGGCAGGTAGAAGTTCCACCAAAATTATCTTTCTTTTTTAGAATCGTTTTTTTTATTATACATAATACTCTATTAAAATTTCAAGTAGCTTCAAATACATTTTTTATATTTTTTTGCAAAATATATTAGCACGCGTCTGGTAGTATTGAAACTAGGGTTGCCAGCCGTAATTTATTATAAAGTATTGTACGTTATTTTCGGCAATTGTACTCTATACTTTGAGGAAAATAAAGTACGTGAAAATACTTTACTTCGCACGATTTAATTTCTCTGGGATACGTTTTACGTATACTCATTAAACAAAAAAATATGTTGGTTTTGATTGTTAGAATATTTATGTATGTAATTTTTTTTCCTGTCTTGAATAGCCAATATATTTGCCTAAAAACAAGGTAGCAACCCTAGTCGAAAATACCGACTACATCGTATAGTTTTTTTTTTTTAATTCTTTAAACATTATACTACGGCATATAAAAATTGTATATTGCCTGCAAACATATTTCTCAGTCCACCGCGCTCCAGAAACAGTTTCTCAAACTCACCTCAGCTTGCTCCTCTTCTCAGCAAGTGCCAGCTGCTGGGCCACTGTGAGGGGTCTCCGGATGTTGGGTTTGGGCGCATTGGGGAACACGTCGCGCCCTTCGTGAGCTGGTCCATCGTCCACCCCGGGGTCCGGGTCAGCGTCCTCGTCGCCGACTTTGAAGTTGACTGGGTCAGCCTGGAAGGGATTTATTTATTTTTAGGACAATCGACAAAGAATATACATTTGTTAGACAACTATACAACTTATAGGGGTTCAAATAAACGATCTCCCGCCAGCCAGGTAGGTAGTAAAGGCCGACTTCGAATAACAACCGATAGTCCTCTCCCAAAAACAAATCTCTTGTTTCGTCTTGGCAGGGGCTCTACCATGCCCCCCCAATGGTAGAATGCCCTTAGAGATAAATTGTATTCTTATTGGTTTAACTATAATGCATTTGACTGGCTCGATGGCACATTCGGTAGTGACCCTGCCCCATGCGCCAAGAGTTGTGCGTTCGATTCCCACCCAGGACAAACATTCGTGTGATGAATACTTGTGTTTGTTCTGTGTCTGGGTGTTAATATCCAATATTTAAGTATATATTTGTAATACCACTGTTGATTCTGATATCCGTAACACAAGTGCTTAAGCTACTTACCTCGGAGTCAGATCAATGTATGTGATGTAGTCGGATATTCATTATTTATTTATTATTTAGTTAATATAAGTAATTTAGTCAATTAACTTATGGTGTCAACGTTTAATGTCAATGGACGAATATTGATGATGGTTGATGTCAATTGATGATACTTACATTCTCATCCTGGCGGACGTCCTCCGAGTTGATCTTCTCGAAGTTGTCGCTGTCGCTGGAGGAGCAGCGCGCCTGCTCCTGGTTCTCCGACATCTGGGACACTGGAACGAGGAACATGTCGTTAAGTTACAGTTAATCATCATTAACACACATACATAACATCACGCCCATAATCCCCGAAGGGGTAGGCAGAGTCAAAGGGGCAGCGTGCTCCTTCAACCACATTCAGCCAAACCAACATGGGACAGTGGGCTGGGTTGGATCATCATTAAAATAAAGTTAATCAGCATCATCATCAAAAATTAAGACAAGGATTCATCATTATATCGTCCTGGGTGGGAATCGAACCCACAACTCTTAGTGCATAAGAGTAAGAGTGCGTGGAAACGGTCACTCCCGAATCCAACATCGAGCTAGTCATTCTTAAAAGTAAAATTTTGGCACGGTCATATTTTTATGTCATCAGATAAGTACCTGAACAACCAAATTTTTAGCTTTCTAACCTCCTCGACAAAAGACGCGCTGACGCAGATGGAAACACATTATTTCTCAAACACCCAAAGTTATAATTTTTCGCCTTTATAAATTAAGACTAGATTCTGCTCACGGCGTTGCTCGCGTGGTACATAGATGAAACATAGCTTATGTGTTATTCTAATCTATTAGTAATCATTATTATGAACAAATAGATGAATAGAATTGAATTGAATTAAAATTGTAAACATAAATGTTACTAACAAAGGCTTTTATTATTACTAACACTATGAACCAGGTCTGAAATAAATGAGTTTTATTTATTTACTAGCTGTGCCAGCGGTGTCACCCGCGTTTATGGTTAATATTATAAAGACTATTTCCGTCATACATGATTTCTATGTAACTTTAACCATTAAGGCTGCACACGCGACGGAAGCTTAAAAAATGGAGTAACTTCTCCCGTTTTCCCAACATTTCCCTTCACTACTCTGCTCCTATTGATTGTAGCGTGATGAAAAGTATACTATAACCTGCCCAGGAGTATGAAGAATAATTGTACCAAGTTTCGTTAAAATCCGTCGAGTAGTTTTTGTTTCTATAAGGAACATACAGACAGACAGACAGACAAAAATTTTACTGATTGCATTTTTGGCATCACTATCGACTAATCACCCTGATAGTTATTTTGAAAATATATTTCATGTACAGAATTGACCTCTTTACAGATTTATTATAAGTATAGATTAATTTATTTATAAGCTACTAGCTGACCCGGCGCACTTCGTAACGCCCCGTTCTCTGATTTTCAATACCCATTTTTTATTTTTGCAGTGCAACTTTTTTATTTATTCTTTCATAAGAACCATCACTCGACAATAACAAACAAAACTAAAAAATAATTAGCGAAATCGGTCCAGCTGTTCTCGAGATTTGCGCTTAGCAACACATTCAGCGATTCATTTTAATTTTATAGGTACTATTATAAGTTTCATTAAAATCCATGCAGTACTTTTTGCGTGAAAGAGTAACAAATCCATCCATCCATACAAACTTACGCGTTTCTAATAGTAATTTTGGTTTGGAACTAAAGAAATGGCATTTCAGTGAACTATTTGCTTATACTTATCCTGTCATACAATACATACATATTATGCCTGTAAACCCAGACGGGGTACGCAGAGTCCAAAAATGTTAACCACATTCAGCCAACACTAAAATTTGACAAAGTTATGACAAGTGGCTAGCTCGTCGCCTACACAATCACACACCCAAAACCCGATATACCATAAGTCGCCTTCTACGACATGCTAGGTAAGAAACTGTGTTTCTTACCTAGCATGTCGACACATTCTCATTAAGGCCCAGACCAACATGGGCCTTTGCTATGTTGTATAATTTAATTTAAAGGTTTCAAATACTCTATCAAATATAAATATCAGACTACATTACATACATTGATCTGATTTCGAGGTAAGTAGCTTAAGCACCTGTGTTACGGATATCAGAATCAACAGTGGAATTGCAAATATAATTAAATATTGTATAAGAACATCCATTAAACTCAAAACTTACATAAATTCATACAACACCACATTTTTATAATTGTAATGGTATACTTGGAAGTTTCACACGTCATGAGTCTTGCATCGCTAACAGCGGACTGCCTAAAATGCACTTTCACTGATTTAATAATTAAAATTCATTGCGGCAATGTTTGGTAACGTACGGACGGCAAACGTCGTTGTAATGTAGAATACATACACATACATATAACATCACGCCCGTAATCCCCGAAGGGGTAGGCAGAGTCGAAGGGGCCAGCTGGCCCCTTTAATCACATTCAGCCACAAATAACTGGGCTGAATTAGATGGAAAATTGTGAAAAAGTAGTGACTAGGGGCTAGCTCGTCGACTACACAATCACATACCCAAAAGCCGATTGGCCATTAGTCGCCTTTTACGACATATGCTAGGAATACAGTTGGTATATTTTTTTAAGTTTTCAACGACCCCAATTTGGGGTAACTTTATTTGAAATTAAATTTTATTTCTGCTCGGTAGAATCAATTTTCAAACCTGGTAGATTCATGTAGCTTTAAAACATAATTTCTCTTCGACACACCAATTCCCTAGTTTCAAACTAAACTTATGCTTGTACTATGAATACTAGGTGAACGGATAGACATACTTAAATACGTTTATAAACATCCATGACTCGAGTACAAATGTCCATGTTTGTCACACGAAACATTTGCCCTAGCGGAATGCCAACCCGCGCCCCCTTGGTTTCGTGGCCAGGGTCTCTAACCAATCGACCAACGGGCCAGTCAAAAAAAACTTTTTAATTATAAAGAAGTACCTAATGTATTACACGTCTACAAAAATATTAAGGCACTTTATTATATTCAAGCAAAGGGTGCTTAAACTGAAATGAAGGCATTTCAGTTTAAAAATAGGACATCATCATCTTCCTAGCTTTATGTCCCGTTATTAGACAGGGTCCGCTTAGACCATGATCCAGGATTTAGCGAGTCTGGTAATTACATTGAAGCAACTGCCGGTCTGACCTTCGTAACCCTAAGAAGGGGAACCAGCCAATTTTTGGATCATGGTTACAAATCCAAAGTTGTTTGAATTAGCAGGTTTCATCACGATTTTTTCTTTCACCGTCGAGCTAGTGGTACGTACATAGATTTTGAAAAATCTATAGGTACGTTCCCGGGGTTGAACCCACACTCCTCGGTTAAGAGGCGCGTGTCCTTACCATTGAGCTACCACCGCTCTGTTTTAGTTTGTCTAAAAATAGGAAATATCGCTAGGAAATAAATAGGACAAGATCCCGTCTCAATTGTCACCTCAATCGGATGGAGTGGTAAGGACATCAATCGATATTTAATATCGAGGCGGAATGCGATCTATTCCATTATCACGATCCGGGGCAAATGCCGGCGCGTACGACAGTGTTGTACATGTATATCGATAAATCTGATTTGATGGGGATTATTGGTTCTTTATTTTATTATGTGTTAGACATGTTTATGCATAAGGTTGCCCCTTTGACTGTGCCTACCCTTTCGGGGATAACGGGTGTGATGGTATGTATGTATGTATGTTGAATGGATTTTTTGAATCCGTTAAGAAAAATACAAAGTAAGACTTTCCGTTTTTTTTTAACTTAATATACAAACATCCAATAAATAAATAAATAATTCATAAATTCACCAGACTGATACACCAATTCCCTAGTTACAAACTAAGCTATAAGCTTGTGCTACAGATACTAGGTGAACGGGTAAACATACTTAAATACGTTTATAAACATCCATGACTCGAGTACAAATGTACATGTTTATCACACGAAACATTTTCCCATAGCGGGATTCGAACCCGCAACCCTCGGTTTCATGGCCAGGATCTCTGACCACTTGACAAGCGGGCCTGTCAAATCAAATTACATACACACACACTCATAACCCCCAAAAAATCTTGTATTTTCCATAACATTTTTATTTTTTGTTGTCTTTAATATTGTACCTAATAATTAACCGACTTCAAAAAAAAGGAGGAGGTTCACAATTCGACTGAATGTTTTTTTTAATAATAATTGTCCTTGGCTGCATTTTATAGTGTATACAGGGATAATCGTCGGTTGGTGTCACATTACATTAAAATCATAATTGACTTTAAAGGGCCTCTACGTGTTGGCTTCGGCCCCACGCACGCCTCCCAAAAGTCCGGGACTCTATAGTCCCGAGAAATGGCAAAGTCAGATATAATAATAATAATTTCTTTATTACCATAAAATATAGGTACATTGAATTCTTCAAAACTAGCGACTCTGCACTAAGCAAAATTGCTTGTATCGCAGCAGCCAATAGCACTGTTACCATAATGAGAACATTACTGGCGACACTAGGCTAGGGCAAATTGCAGTGTACATCATAAAGAAAATAAAAATAATAATAAAATAATGGTAAGGGAAATGTGAAGTAATGTATTTGTGTGTGTATATGTGTTTGAGGGTGTGTGTGTGTGTGTGTGTGAGTATAAGCGCGCTGCACTGTTCTGTCTACACTGTAATTTGCCCTATAGTTATATTATCATTATAGCAACCTTGCTATTGGCTGCTGCAACACAAGCAATTTTGCTTAATGCAGAGTCGCCAGTTTCAAGAATTCAATGTATATACATTATATGAAAAATAAAATAAAGAAAATTATAAAGATGCGCGTTAGGTTTTGTTTTTCTAGTAATTTTCAAAAGGATTCTTTAAATAAGTATAAATAAAAAAAAACGAGTTAGTTTTTAACGTTTGATACGTTCATGCTAGGTTTGTGTCGCAAATAGGAAAATTTTAATATTATCGATATTATTTATCGACATCTATAATCACTAAAGTTCCAATTTAATTTCGTACATCTGATTCCTACTTGTAGCGCAGTGAAGTAGTCCTTAAGTTAAGCGACTAATGATGGGTCAGCTATTGATGGGTAACTAGGCATGCTTAGAGTTGATAATTTCACTCGCATATAAATAAAAATAACATGTTGGTTGGGGACTTAAAAAGTATGTGCCAACTGTGTTTCTTGCCTAGCATGTCGTAAAAGGCGACTAATGATACATCCGGTTTTGGGTATGTGATTGTGTAGGCGACGAGCTAGCCACTTGTCACTACTTTTTAATATTTTTTTAACTAACCCAGTCCATACACCTATTTTTTCATTGGCAACACTGTCCATTTCACAATGAGTTCTGTGACACTTTCAATTTGACGTTAATAGTTATGCATCCGTATGACAGTTAATCGTTTTTTTTTTTCATTCGATAAAAAGTTATATCTTATATTATTTTGAATCCTGGTGAAAATGAAAATTATTTGAAACTATGATTTATTTTTATATTAGTGCCGGTATTCTCATGCAAATAATATAATATCTTGAGCGCACGCGATTGGAAGACTCGGAATCATCCAAATAAGGATGTTTCGAATTTGTTTGTGTCTTAGGGGACACTTCTTTGTTGTCACTGGACTCAGATTTTTTTTTCGGTTGAAATGTTGGCTTATGAAATATCTTTAGTAAAATATCGTAACTCGATGACAAGATGCCGGTCATATCGATTAATGATGGGACGTGAATAGTAGTGTCAATCGCTATGAGTAAACTTTCCGATTGCCGTAGTATGCAATTCATATGATATTTTTTCTAAATTTAAATTAGTAATAAATTTAAGAAGAAAATTGATAAATCGTGTTTACATTAATAAATGGACATTTGTTATTATTTTTTACTATATTAGTAGCGTATAAAGTAAAATATTTTTGAAACTGAATATTTTGAATCGTACAAAGTACGATGCATGAAAAGGAGTGTTAACGGGAACCATCTTACGTGAAACGGACTGTAGTCCATTCAAGCCATACAAAACATACGACCTCCTTTACTGATCATACAATTGTTAGTCCTTAAATATAACACGGTTGACTGATACATATCATAATGTGCCATTACAATGAACGACCAAGCGTGAGTCGTATAAGATGCAAACTATGCACATTTTCTTCACATATTTGACTGGCTCGATGGCGCATTCTGTAGTGACCCTGCCCCATGCGCCAAGAGTTGTGGGTTCGATCCCCACCCAGGACAAATATTTGTGTAATGAATACTTGTGTTTGTTTTGTGTTTGGGAGTTAATATTCAATATTTAAATATATATTTGTAATACCACTGTTGATTCTGATATCCGTAACACAAGTGCTTTTAAGCTACTTACATCGGAGTCAGATCAATGTATGTGATGTAGTCTGATATTTATTTAAAAAAAAAAAATATGAAGGTAGATGGCTCTGATGATTTTTTGTCATTCCGTCACATTTTCACGCCTCGATTCCGATCACTTATCCGATTCCGATGACATTTGGCACGCTTTAAGATTGAACACTGAGATATTTTCGGAAAAAAAAAAATTTGCCTATTTCGTATCTAACTTACGATTACGAGAATTTTTTAGCTTTATTTAAATTACTTAATTAAAAGTTGTATCGTAAGAAAAAAATAATATGCATTTTACTTTAATATTACATTATTATTTTTACGATAAGGGTTTAAATATGTTAATATTTAACTAAATTTTTTACTAAGGCTTTTTAAGATATTTTTTATACTTAATAATTAATTATAAACAAATATGAAATATCATTACCTACCTTCTTGTTTTGGATCCTGACGAAAGCGGTTAAATAAATTAAATATTCCAAATACTGACATTTCACATTATTCCCATAGTTAGGTAGGTTTTTTAATAAACATGAAAGTTTCCCCAATACGTTTGAATCAAAGTTATTTAAGATCTATTTAAACTCAATTCTTCTTTTTTTAATTTGTTGCCACTACAAAACATGATCTTTTAAATTAATATATGTATTTAGATGAGAAAAACATCGTAGGCATTTAATTAACTTAAAAATTTAAAACACAAAACTGGGAAGGTATTATAAGTTTTGCAGCACTTGTAAAATAAAAAAAAGACCTTTTGAGAAATGACACAAAATACTGAAAACTATTTAAAGATCTTAATTTGACCCAATTTAAGAGCAAATATTTATAGCTAATCTTGAAAAATATTAAATTCTACCTAACCTTGTCCACAAAATTTTTTTTTTGACCCAACACTTCCGTCAAAATTAAAAAAAGAACTAATTAAAAATAAACGTAATTTCGACTTGCTCCCGCAATATTAACGGAAGCTTACTTACAACTTTATCTTCAGAAAATTGACATTAAGCTATCTGTATTGACAGTTCAAATGTCATACTCTGCACAAGGTGAGATAAAAGACGCAAGTGTGAAATAGAGGTCACTGATGCACGTGAAAAATACATGAGATGACAGCTGTAAGATAGTATGTGACCTCGGGGGAATGGTTAAAATGTTTTCATTATATATGCAAACAAATTACGCCCGTAATACCCGAAGGGGTAGGCAAAGTCTAAGGTAGTGCTTCTCAAACTTTTTATGGTATGGAACCCTTTTAGGAAGCGGAGTATTTGACGGGACCCTAGAAGAGTGGGGGGGTAATAATCGACTTTTAACGAATTTTCCCCCAGGAGACTTAAATATCGTACCCCTTTATTTTAACAATTATGATCAGTACCAATTTTCGTGGAACCCCCAGAAAGGCTTCACGGAACCCCAGGGTTCCGTGGAACACACATTGAGTATAGCTGGTCAAAGGGGTAATACGTCCTAAACTAAACTAAACTTCACGCCACTCCCCTAGCGGGGTAGGCAGTAAGAACCGAACGCCATATGGCACGATTTTTACACACCTAAATCCTACATATATAATAAATAAATAAATAAAATATATTCTCCAGACCGACACACCAATACCCTAGTCCCAAACTAAGCTTATGCTTGTACTATGGATACTAGGTGAACGGATAGATATACTTAAATACCTTTATAAACATCCATGACTCGAGTACAAAATGTCCATGTTCATCACACGAAACATTTGCCCCTAGCGGGATTCGAACCCGCAACCCTTGGTTTCGTAGCGTCGTCTCTGACCAATCAACCAATGGGCCAGTCATATTACATACATACATACATATAAATAACATTACGCCCGCAATGAGGTATGGCACGAGGGAGTCTCGTGGTCTTATCACTGTCACTATTGGCTCCTTGTTGACAGCATGTCAGTTTGGTCTGACAACTAACCAATGAGGAGGGTGACAAGACCGCAAGTCACAGTTACGCCATCTTTTGGATGTTTTAATTCAAAAAACTCATTCCCCAAGGTGTAGGCAGAGTCAAAAGGAGTTTGACAAAGCTTGTCAAATAACTTGAACCACATTCAGCCAGAATTAAAATTGGACTGGGATAAATGGACAATTGTGGAAAAGTAGTGACAAGTGGCTAGCTCGTCGCCTACACAATCACAAACCCAAAATAGCTGACTGGCTCGCTGGCACATTCGGTGGTGACCTTGCCCCAAGCGTCAAGAGTTGTGAGTTCGATCCCCACCCAGGACAAACATTCGTATGATGAACTTGTGTTTGTTCTGTGTCTGAGTGTTAATATTCATATTAAAGTATATTTGTAATACCACTGTTGTTTCTGATATCCGTAACACAAGTGCTTAAGCTACATCTCGGAGTCAGATCAATGTATGTGATGTAGTCTGATATTTATTAGATATACTATTAGTCCAAACCCGATTTACCATTAGTCGTCTTTTACGACATGCTAGGCAAGGAACACAGTTGGCACATTATTCTTAAGTCCCAGACCAACATGGGACAGTAAGTACAGACGATTCAATATCGATTTTAGGTGAAACTCTAATTTAAATCGAGCACTCCATAATGTCTTGCTTGCTATTCAATGTAAATACGAGGCATAAGAGGTCAAAGTGCCAATACTTCGTATTTCAATTCGATTTTGGTCTTGTTGGTCAGAATAAAAACGTCTATAAGCCACGGACTAGTAAAAAAAGAAGGACTCCGCGCCTCTAGACGTTGAAGCTCCAGTGCTCCAAGTTAAAACGCAACTTACGTCGCACATTTTCCTAGCGTTATGTCCCGTGCTTAGACGGGGTCCGCTTAGACCATGATCCAGGATTTAGCGAGTCTGGTATTACATTGAAGCGACTGCCAATCTGACCTTCGTAACCCTAAGATAGGGGAACCAGACAATTTTTGGATCATGGTTACAAATTAAAAGTTGTTTTTGAATTTGCAGGTTTCATCACGATGTTTTTCCTCACCGCCGAGCTAGTGGTATAAATACGTACATAGATTTGAAAAATCCAGATGTATGTGCCGGGTTTGAACCCGCACTCCTCGGTTATGAGACACGAACTTCCGTCGCACAATAACAGATGTCCGATATCTGGTATCTATAAGTATTTCTCTCAAACGTGTATAAATGTGGCTTCACGCTATAGTGTGACAGCGTGGAGTCCTTCTTCTTTTACAAGTATATACTTTGGCTCAGATAGCTTTGGCATAGTCTTGTTGTGACACAATTGGGTATAAGAACCCATGTTGGTCTGGGACTTAAGAGTAATGTCAACTGTGTTCCTTGCCTAGCATGTCGTAAAAGGCGACTAATGGTATATCGGGTTTTGGGTGTGTGATTGTGTGGGCGACGAGCTAGCCACTTTACTTTTTCACAATTTCCTATATTAGTAGCCTAGCTCAATTATATTTTTGGTACCTTCTAAACGGTGTTCATCACACGAACATTTGCTGTAAGAAGGATTCGACCTATGTTCGAATGATCGTGCCATATGGCGTTCGGTTCTCTCTGCCTACCCCGCTAAGGAAATGGCGTGAAGTTTAGTTAGTTAGGATTCGAAGTAGCGACCTTTTGTGTGCTCTCTACGGTAGAAACTATGCTATGTCCTCACAGGGTCTATAATTTACAATATTAACCCCCAACACCTTCTAAATTCAATATTCATCATCCTCTTGCCCTTCTCCCAGTTTACCTGGGGTCGGAGCAGCACGTCTTCCTATTCCACACGTCCCGGTCAGCCGTCATCAAGCTATCCACTCCCATTTCTCTCATATCATCTTTCACACAATCCATCCATCTCTTATTTGGCCTTCCTCTTCCTCTCCATCCACTAACATTAAACTAAACTCATTATTGGTAGCAATAAATTATTGAGTACTAGCTGTGCCAGCGGTGTCACCCGCGTTTATGGTTAATATTATAAAGACTATTTCCGTCACACATGATTTCTATGTAACTTTAACCATTAAGGCTGCACACGCGACGGAAGCTTAAAAAATGGAGTAGCTGCTCCCGTTTTCCCAACATTTCTCTTCACTACTCTGCTCCTATTGATTGTAGCGTGATGAAAAGTATACTATAACCTGCCCAGGAGTATGAAGAATAATTGTACCAAGTTTCGTTAAAATCCGTCGAGTAGTTTTTGTTTCTATAAGGAACATACAGACAGACAGACAGACAGACAGACAGACAAAAATTTTACTGATTGCATTTTTGGCATCAGTATCGATCACTAATCACCCCCTGATAGTTATTTTGAAAATATATTTCATGTACAGAATTGACCTCTCTACAGATTTATTATAAGTATAGATTGAGACTCTCTATGGTAGAGACGCTCTACATTCGCTAGACTTAACCCGTCATTATAATAGCTCTTAATTACAATCTTGATAAACATATCTTTCTACGTTTCCGTAAATAGCACTTAAGATAATAAAGAGATACGATTTAATTTCTTAGAGATTAAACTGTTCACTCAACTTATATGCTAATTAGTTTGTGGTTACATAACCGAATTAAAATAATATATTATTATCATCATCATCATCATAGCATTACGCCCGGAATCCGAGAAGGGGTAGGCAGAGTCTAAAGAGCAGAAAGCCATAAATTACATTCAGCCAAAGATAAAATAACTGGGTTAGATGGAAAATTGTGAAAAAGTAGTGACAAATGGCTCGTCGTCCACACAATCACATAACCAAAACCCGATATACCATTAGTCGCGTTTACGACGTGCTAGACAAGGAAAACAGTTGGCACATTATTCTTAAGTTCGATACCAACATGAGACAAAAGCGAATTAAAAATATGACAAAAATATAATCCACGACAAAGGGATAGCTAGTCCTTTAAATACATTGAGCCAAAAAATAAAACTGGGCTGGTTTAGATGGAAAATAAAGAAAATGATTTATGACACACTATGATTGCATTTTAAAAATGTAATCAGCACTTTGAATTCACAAAATGTGACGTCACAATTATGTCATTCCGTACATTTCGTATAGAACTGAAACGTATTGAATCACTTAAGAGTTTGTTATACTTCTATATATTTTTATATATACTCCCATGCCGCTTTCGGCTACGGTGACTACTACATGCTCCCTTAGTCCGCAATATGGGGGCTAGTACGTTGGTCTGCCCTGTTATGTAAATAAAATTTTTAGGGTTCCAATACCCAAAGGATTATGAATGTTGAAGAGGCAAGTGAGGTGTGTAAGGATCGTGCCGTATGGCGTTTGGTTCTCTCTGCCTACCCCGCTAGGGGAGTGGCGTAAAGTTAGTTAGTTAGTTACAGGCCCTAAAAGAAAAAAATAGGGATTAATGCCTTAAAGGACTGGCCTGTTGGTCGAGTGGTTAGAGACCCTGGCCACGAAACCAAGGATCGCGGGTTTGATTCCGCTAAGGGCAAATGTTTTGTGTGCTGAACATGGACATTTGTACTCGAGTCATGTTTATAAACGTATTTAAGTATGTCTATCCGTTCACCTAGTATTTATAGGACAAGCATAAGCTTAGTTTGGAACTAGGGAATTGATTTGTCAGTAAAAAAAGGTCTGTTCGTTTGTGAAGACCCTTTTCTGGATCGCGTTCTCGCGATACCTTCTGGAATCAAGTTAAAACTATTCGTGTTTTCAAGCAGCTGTTAAATTATCAAACTTCTTAGTCAATTCAATCAATACAAACTTCGTTCGAAGCACAATTTTGTCAATTTTAGCATTGACTGCCTGACCTGCCCCATGCGCCAAGAGTTGTGGGTCCGATCCCCACCCAGGACAAACATTCGTGTGATGAATACTTGTGTTTAATCTGTGTCTGGGTGTTAATATCCAATATTTAAGTGTATATTTGTAATACCACTGTTGTTTCTGATATCCGTAACACAAGTGCTTAAGCTATTTACCTCGGAATCAGATCAGTGTATGTGATGTAGTCTGATATTTATTATTATTATTTATTATTTGTATGGAAGAATACTTTCCGTTAAATATAAATGTTCCCGCTGACCTTGGCACATGGCATTTGGCAAATAAGATATGCTCTTTAACAGGAGTAAAGATAAAATGTAAATACGAAGTTAAATTGCAAAAAATGTGTTGTTAGATAAAAGGAATTCATGGCTTATGAATTGTGGAGGAACCTACTCTGAAAAACCGGGATAAATATTTGAAATTAGCTTCTGCCCGCGGCTTCGCTCGCGTAGCACATCGATAAAACATAGCCTATATGTTATTCGGGTGTATGAGCTATATTATTGTAAAGTTTCATTAAAATCCATACAGTACTTTTTGCGTGAAACGCGAACGTGAACAATCATCCATACATCCAAAAAAACTTATAATATTAGTAGGATACAACTCTCGGGACTGAACAACTACCTATTTAGTACATACATACATAACATCACTCCCACAATCCCCGAAGGGGTAGGCAGAGTCAAATGGGCAGCATGCCCCTTCAACCAGGCAAATTCAGCCAAAAATCAAGCCGGGCTTCAGATGGAAAATTGTGAAAAAGCAGTGACAAGCGGCTAACCTGTCGCCTACACAATCCCAAACCCAAAACCCGATATAGCATTAGTCGCCTTTTACAACATGGTAGGCAAGAACCACAGTTGGCATATTCTTTCTAAGTCCCAGACCAACACGGGACAGTGGGCTGGGTTGGATGGAAAGCTGTGAAAAAGCAGTGACAAGTGGCTAGCTCGTCGCCTACTCAGTCACATACCCAAAAGCCCGTAAACCATTAGTCGCCATTAGCCACCTATTTAGTGAGCTAAAAATGTATATGGAACCGTTGGTACACAAGCCCAAATCGCACTTGGAAAAAATGTTAAAGTATTGATAGGTTTGAAATGTAAGTTTATAGGGTTCCGTATCCAAAGGATAAAACGGGGCCCTATAACTAAGACTCCCCTGTCCGTCCGTCCGTCTGTCACCAGGCTGTATCTCATGAACCGTGATAGTTAGACAGTTAAAATTTTCACAGATGATGTATTTCTGTTGCCGCTACAACAACAAATACTATAAAACAGATTTAAATAAATATTTAAGGGGGCTCCATACAATCTGTTGTATGGAGCCCCCTTAAATATTTATTATATACATGTTTTTTTGCCGTTTTAAAGATCATGGTACGGAACCGTTCGAGTGCGAGTCCGATTCGCATTTGGCCAGTTTTACAATATATTCAGGCGGGCTTATCGCGTAATACCATCTGTTTTTAATAACCTTCAGAGAAGCGAGTTTCAGATATTTATAGATACCTATTCTATTTTAGAAAATATTACAGTTAATTAATTAATTTGTACTATGTATAAAAAGAAAAAAAAATATATAGGTATTAAGTGACATTTTTATTTTTTTTAATTTAAAATAACACTTTATTAAAAAACAGCACGCACCAAAACATAGAAACGTCAATAAAAGGTCGATAGTTTAAACCGACTCTATTTAGCATATGTACGCATGAAATTAATTAATTTACATTTTAAACATGTCGATTTTTACTATTTTATACCAATTTTATCTAAATACTTCTTCACTTCAAATCAAATACTCTATTTGTGTTAATAAAAACTATTTTTATTCATTATTACGCTTTTAAAAACAATTTACGCAGTTATCTTAACAAAATAAAAAAATTACAAACACAAATCAAACAGCCAGTCTTAATTCAAATGAAAATGTAAATTTTAAATAAAAAAAAATAGAACTCTCACCTCCTTCCCTCCGCTTATCTTTCCAAACAAGATTATTAATTAAATAACAAATAATAGTCAATCCAAACAGTATAATTGTTATTAACATCAAACGATACTACATCACTACCGCACGAATGTCACAGAAAAAAAAACCAACCACATTCCCTCGCAAACATTGACAGACTGTCATTCGATTCCTGTATTCCACAATTGAAATTTAAAATCACTGACAAGTACAGCGCTCAACAGCTTTTAAAGCGGCAGTTATTTTATTCCTACATAATATTAAACCAATATAAAATTCAAGCTAATTTTTGCAGCGCGGTCTGATAGGAAAACAACAACACCGCTCGCGGTCTAATCAAGACTCTTTGGTGCCAATTTTTTTCGTATAAAGCGATGTGTGACCTTGCTTTAAAATTAGACGTCCAGTACGCGATAAAGCGCTTTACGCTGAATGGGACGTGTTATCTGTGATCCCTTGAACTTCGCTGATATAGATCATTGTGACAATATGAGTGATACGCAAGTGTGGAGTGTAGTAGGAAGGAGATCAACTATGTATGGAAGAATGTCCGTTGAAAGGAATTAAATTAAGATGGCGCCACTGTTCTTAGGACGACTTTTTTGAAGAACTCGCCAATCCTCGTCAAAGAAAGAAGTGTATTGAAATTGGTGCACGATTTTGTACCATTAACATTACTTAAACATATTAAAAATGCGAAATTAACAATGTTTGTTACATTTTCACGCTAAAACAATAACCTACTGTGTTGCAATTTGATGTGGGTGCCTAAAGTTTACCTAAACTTAACATAAAATCACGGACTGTTTTTTACCCTAGACACATTTAAAGTTTCTACAGGACCCAAAATGAAGTACCTATCTGTAAAAGAAACGAAACGGGTGGAAAAACTAGAACAGAATATTGATTTCCACTGAACTATTATCTGGACACTGTTTCATTTACCATTTGAGGTTTGCGCTCTTTCCCCCTTCACTCCTTATTAGGGGGATTATGTCGTAATGTCAGACAGCATGTTCATCTTTATGATGAACTAGCTGTGCCAGCGGTGTCACCCGCGTTTATGGTTAATATTATAAAGACTATTTCCGTCATACATGATTTCTATGTAACTTTAACCATTAAGGCTGCACACGCGACAGAAGCTTAAAAAATGGAGTAACTTCTCCCGTTTTCCCAACATTTCCCTTCACTACTGTGCTCCTATTGATTGAAGCGTGATGAAAAGTATACTATAACCTGCCCAGGAGTATGAAGAATAATTGTACCAAGTTTCGTTAAAATCCGTCGAGTAGTTTTTGTTTCTATAAGGAACATACAGACAGACAGACAAAAATTTTACTGATTGCATTTATGGCATCAGTATCGATCACTAATCACCCCCTGATAGTTATTTTGAAAATATATTTCATGTACAGAATTGACCTCTCTACAGATAGGGGTGGGGGGGGGGGGGCAGAGTGATATGTGGGACTCCCGGGGGCCCCTGCTCCGGCTGAGAAGGTAGTGGCCGGGGTATACCCTCTAAAACTCCGCGGTACCCCTCATCGCCATAGTGGAGGTGAAGTGTGGGTGACTCGGCATAGGCTTCGCTTCCACAAATCACCTCCGAGACATTCGTAACACTGAGCAAACTGGGTTAACGCACGATAGGGTTGACTGGCAACTTGGCAAGTCAATTGAGATACTTTTTTAAAGCTGACAAAACGCAATCACTTGATACATTTTGTATTGGCTTGTGAGTTTATGACGTCACTAGTTCGTATAGGCAACTAATCAAATATCAGGCAATTTTTGAAAAATTTTGAACTATGAAACTTTTTAAGCCAATGGTGGTCTGGGACTTGAAAAGAATGCGCCAACTGTGTTCTTTACTATGCATGTCTTAAAATGAGACTAATGGTATATCGAGTTCTGGGTATGTGATTGTGTAGGCGACGAGCTAGCCACTTGTCATTACTTTTTCATTATTTTCTAATTAATCTAGCCCAGTTTTGTTTTTGGCTGAATGTCTGATCTCTGATCACAATATTGAAATCAAAGTGGTCCTTATTAAAAAGGTTAAGACCCCCTGTCTTAGAGTCATGAAGATCAGATAGGTATATTGACTTAATAACCATTCTCGCTAAATCCCGCCATGGTTTAACAGGCATATACCTGAATCGAACCTACTTGCTTGCCACGAAAAATCCAAACCATTGCTTTAAGCACGGACTAGTAAAAAAAGAATGCGCTCCAATAACTAGACACCTGCAGAGCTTCAATTTGCCACGTACATAACACATTGACTTGAGCGCTCCAAATTTCCGTATCTGGTATCTGGTCTCACTCACACATGCATATCCTAGTCCTTCTTTTTTACTAGTCCGTGACTTCAACTGGGTTTGTTATTGTAAAGAATTACAGATTGACTCATGTCTTCTTTTGGCCAAATGATATTATAGAAGCGGTATTTTCCGGTCTCAAATTGCGTACAATGTTTTGCATTTAAATATATTATTATGAGGACCACGTGGTATTAAAACACCTCAACTATCATGTTTACATAATAACACACATACCAAAACTTCCAATATGCTCTAAGCCAGGGCTTCCCAACCTTTATTTCGCACTAGCGTCTGCCCGCGGCGTTGCTCGCGTGGTACATCGATAAAACATAGCTTATGTGTTATTCTAATGTATAAGCTATACTATTGTAAAGTTTCATTAAAATCCATGCAGTACTTTTTGCGTGAAAGAGTTACAAACATCCACACATCCATCCATACAAACTTTCGCGTTTTTAATATTAGTTAGATTAAATAATACACTTTTATAGAGAAGGTATGTTTTCACAGTGCGATAAGATTTAAGCCTACACAAGCAGATTTGGGGTAAAGATTATACGCGTCTGATAAGATTAAATAATCGTGTTTGGGTAATTCAACCAAGGTTTCGATAATTTGCAATCCTGGGTTAATTGTCTTTTGTTAGCAGACCCCTGTTTCCCACTGGGCACGTGCCCAGGGCTCCGTGATTGAGAGAGGACATTAATTGTTCTATTGGTAAATAACACACATAACATAACATCACGCCCATAATCCCCGAAGGGGTAGGCAGAGTCGACAGGGCAGCAAGCCCCTTCAACCACATTTTGCCAAAAATAAAGCCGGGCTGGGTTAGATGGAAAATTGTAAAAAAGCAGTAACAAGCGGCCGACCCGCCGCCTATACAATCACACACCCAAAACCCGATATACCATTAGTCGCCTTTTACGACATGCTAGGCAAGAACACAGTTGGCATATTCTTTTTAGGTCCCAGACCAACATGGGACAGTGGGCTGGGTTGGATGGAAATCTGTTGTGCCCGCCGTGTAGGGCGGGCCGGTCGCCGGAGGTGAATGTGGAAGCGAAGGCTGAGCCGAGTCACCCACATCTCGCCTCCACTCAGGCGATGAGGGGCACCGCCGAGTTTTAGTGGGTATACCCCGCCCACTACCATCTTGGCCGGAGCAGGGGCCCCCTACTCAAGGGCCCCCGGGAGTCCCACACACCACCCTGCCCCCCGGGGTAGGGTGACGGTGCGTAAAGCATTTCAATGCGTCAAAAAAAAAACTTGACTCTGCCTACCCCTTCGGGGATTATGGGCGTAAAAAAAGGTGGTTTCGCTGGCGCGCATTTGGCTAAGCATCCAGGGCCTCCATAGTTTAAAGACGGTACTGTTTGTTAGTCATTCTGATGTGATACACAAGGTTATTTTGAGTGTATCCTAAACCTAACCTTCTTATTGAACTCATTATTATTATTTGACTGGCTCGATGGCGCATTCGGTAGTGACCCTGCCCCATGCGCCAAGAGTTGTGGGTTCGATTCCCACCCAGGACAAACATTCGTATGATGAATACTTGTGTTTGTTCTGTGTCTGGGTGTTAATATCGAATATTTAAGTATATATTTGTAATACCACTGTTGATTCTGATATCCGTAACACAAGTGCTTAAGCTACTTACCTCGGAGTCAGATCAATGTATGTGATGTAGTCGCATATTTATTATTTATTTATTATTCTAAGGAACTAATTTAAAGGATTTGAGGAAATTCACTGGCCCCTTGGTCTTGTGGTCGGAGACCTTGGCGACGAAACCAAGGGTCGCGGGTTCGAATCCCGCTAGGGGCAAATGTTTCGTGTGATGGACATGGACATTTGTACTCGAGTCATATGCTTATATACCTACGTATTTAAGTATGTGTATCCGTTCACCTAGTATTCATAGTACAAGCTTAAGCTTAGTTTGGAACTAGGGAATTGGTGTGTCAGTCTGGAGAATTTCATTTAAAAATCAATCATTAAAAAATATATAACATATTTTTTACTTTCCATACAAAAGTTGATCAGCTGATTGCAGTTTTGTGTAAAACGTAAAAAATATTTTTAATAGCTCATTTTCTACTATTGTCCCATGTTGGTCTGGGACTTTAAAATAATGTGCCAACTGTGGTTCTTGCGTAGCATGCCGTAGAAGGCAACTTATAGTACATCGGGTTTTGGGTATGTGATTGTGTAGGTGACTAGCCAGCCACTTATCTCTACTTTTTCACAATTTTCAATCTGACCCAGCCCAGTTTAATTTTTGGCTGAATGTGGTAAAAGGGGCCAGTTGCCTCTTTGCCTCTGCCTACCCTTTCGGGTATTATGGGCGTGATGTTAAGTTTGTTTGTTTTGTTTAGTTCCTGCGCGTTCAAGCTAACAGACAGACAAACTCTTCAGCTTTATTTTTGACTGGCTCGATAGCGCATTTGGTAGTGACCCTGCCCTATGCGCCAAGAGTTGTGGTTGCGATCCCCACCCAGGACAAACATTCGTGTGATGAATACTTGCGTTTGTCCTGTGTCTGGGTGTTAATATTGAAATATTTAAGTATATATGTGTAATAGCTCGAACTATGGTAAATTTTAAGATTTACCAGTAAAACCTAAGATTTACAAACTCTTAAGGGTAAAAGTCCGAACAGGTGTACAATTACAACTTTTACCACCATTTACTTAGTAAATCTTAGGATTCTTTACTTGGAAAATTTTACCTAACCAAACCTAACTAAGATTAGATTATATTATAGGTTAGGTTAGGTAAGGTATTTCTTTAATCAGGTTAATAAACCTAACCTAACTAACCCATAATATAACCTTACCTAGAAATGTTTACATTTACCAACTCATGTCGGTACATCCTAAGATTTACTAGTAAAACCTAAGATTGACCAATATACGGGCTTTTACAGTAACATATATTTGCAATACGACTGTTGGTTCTGATATCCGTAACACAAGTGCTTAAGCTACTTACCTCGGAGTCAGATCAATGTATGTGATGCAGTCGGATATTATTTATATTATTATCTTGACTAATTATCATTTTCTCAGCCTCAAAGCTGGGTTTTGGAGATTAGGAACGGGCAATGCCAAGTGCCTAATCTTCATTATGTCTATTGTGAACAGGGATAATAGGGATGATGACTGCATTAAAAATCTATAATTTTATTTAGTCCGTCAGTTAGATTATACAAAAATACTAGACACATATTTTTCGCTTTATCAAATTATAAAAAAGTCACCAAGACAAAGAGCATCAAAGTTTTGGAGTGGGTGCTTGCGACGTCACTATTTTGTAAAAATTGTACGAAAGCGTGACGTCACGCGCAACTTGAATGCATTATAACTTCGTCAATGTTTGTCTGACAAATAAATAAAAAAATACGTGTTCAATATTTATTTGTAATATAACTGACGGACTAAATAGATTTTTTTTGTCATCTAGCCTATTGAAAAATCGACGTACGATATTACATGTATCTAGTATAACTGATTTTTGTAGTTTTATGTAGATGGATTTATGCAGGTCTATTGCTTTTATTGCTGTGTGGAGTGATTTGGGTATCAGTCCAGTAGATGACAAGATGATTGGGATTATTTTAGCTGTTTGTTGACGCCACATCTGCTTAATTTCGTCGGATAAGGCTATGTGCTTTTGGATTTTTTCGTTGTTATATTATTATTATTGTTTCGATATTATTATTATTAGTATAGATACCTCATAAAAACAAAAGCTACAGTACTTACATTATGATGCTTCTAATCATAATCATAATCATTGATTATTTTTAACAATTTATCGCATATTTACTTTGATCCTTAGCAACAGATTAGTTCATACTTAATTTCAATATTGTATGTCACCGTACCATGCAAAACAGGAAAAAGATTAAGAAATTATAGTGATATTTCATTATTGTACTATTAGGATGACAAATAGTCCCATGTTGGTCTGGGACTTGGCCCATGTTGATCTGGGACAAAAATAAAAAGAATGTGCCAACTGTGGTTCTTGCCTAGCATGTCATAAAGGCGACTAATGGTTTACGGGCTTTTGGGTTTGTGACCGAGTAGGCGACGACCTTGCCAGTTGTCACTCCTTTTTCACAGCTTTCCATCCAACCCAGCCCACTGTCCCATGTTGGTCTAGGACTTAAAAAGAATATGCCAACTGTGGTTCTTGTCTAGCATGTCGTAAAAGGCGATTAATGGTATATCGGGTTTTGGGTGTGTGATTGTGTAGGCGACAGGTTAGCGGCTTGTCACTGCTTTTTCGCAATTTTCCATCTAAGCCAGCCCGGCATTATTCTTGGCTGAATGTGGTTGAAGGGGCATGCTGCCCCTTTGACTCTGCCCACTCTTTCGGGGATTATGGGCGTTGTGTATGTAGGATGACAAACAAGTATACGGCTGGCCTGATGGTGTCCGATCCTCAGCCTGGCAGCTGGTCGCTGCGCGCGGGGCGACACTCGTGCGCCTGTGAAGGTGCTGTCTCGTAGTCCCCGCAGCAAGCGCCTCCCGTCTCCGTCGGCGCTGCAGATCCTCAATATTTGGGCTTACTCAGTAATAACCTATACTTATAATAAATCTGTAGAGAGGTCAATTCTGTACATGAAATATATTTTCAAAATAACTGTCAGGGGGTGATTAGTGATCGATACTGAAGCCGAAAATGCAATCAGTAAAATGTTTGTCTGTCTGTCTGTATGTTCCTTATAGAAACAAAAACTACTCGACGGATTTTAATGAAACTTGGTACAATTATTCTTCATACTCCTGGGCAGGTTATATTATACTTTTCATCACGCTACAATCAATAGGAGCAGAGTAGTGAAGGGAAACTTTGGGAAAACGGTAGAAGTTACTCCAATTTTTAAGTTTCCGTCGCGTGTGCAGCTTATAGGGTTAAAGTTACATAGAAAGTATGACGGATATAGTCTTTATAATATTAACCATAAACGCGGGTGACACCGCTGGCACAGCTAGTAATAAATAAATTCTCCGGACTGCGTATTGGGGTACTGAAAAACGTTATGGCGCGTTACACAGGGGGAGGGGAGGTCAGAAATCTTCAAATCAAAAATTGCGCTACGCAATACTTGATCGGTCCCAGACGCAGTGTGAGGATCCAACATCTCCGTGCTACGTGCTCTCAAAGTCGTGACACATAAATGTCTCTAAATCTTATCCGAATGATTTCATTTACAGCACCAGACCGCGTGTATATACTAATGTGTTAAAGTTTTTATTTACATATATACTTTTTAGAGTTCCGTATGTGCGCGTGCGCATTGGTCCAGGGGGGAGGGGGGGAAATACAATTTTATATATAGCTTCTGACAGTAAATACCTTGTCCGTACTTAAACGTTTAACGGGACCTTATTCTAAGACTCCACTGTCCTTCTGTGTGTCACCAGGCTGTATCTAATGAACCGTGATAGCCAGACAGTTGAAATTTTCACAGATGATGTACAGATAGCGTGCGAGTTGAATGCAGTCGGGGCCTGAGACGAGACATATGTGAGCTCTGCATTCAACTCGCGCGCTATCTGTATTTCTGTTGCCGCTGTAACAAAAATATGAGTAAAAACAGAATAGAATAAATATATTAGTGATCCCATATCCCATTTGCCGTTTTTGCTCGATATTAATAAGGACAGGTAGAACTGTACACGCTTGAAATATTTACAGAATATTTAATTGTATATACTAACTAAACTTCACGCCGCTTTGCTAGCGGGGTAGGCAGAGATCCGATCGCCATATGGCACGATCCTTACACACCTCACTCGCCTCTTCAACATTCATAATCCTTGTCATACAAGCTCTACGGTTTTTATGACTCCTAACATCACCTTTTGTTAATACACGATCAATCTGGTCGTGGTAGGTGAGCCTGGGGCTTCCGCGGATCCTACATCCTTCCACTTTCGCATTGTATATTTGTATAGTCAATCTTTCGTCATCCATTCTTTCCACATGTCCGAACCATGTTGATTGTATGTGCACTTTAAAAATTAAAACAAGGTTATAATATAATGTCAAATGTTGTATTTGTGGAAAGAATAGATGGCGAAAGATTGACTAAACATATATACAATGCGAAAGTAGAAGCACAAGTCGCTAAAGGTCCAGGCTTAGGTACCTACCACGACCAGATTGGTCGTGTATTAACAGAAGGTGATGTTAGGAGTTATAAAAACCGTAGAGCTTGTATGAAAAGGATCATGAATGTTGAAGAGGGGAGTGAGGTGTGTAAGGATCGTGCCATATGGCGTTCAGTTCTCACTGCCTACCCCGTAAGGGAAGTGGGGTAAAGTTTAGTTAGTTAGTTAGTCAAATGTTGCATAGATAGTACGGGACTCTTCGTGTGCGAGTTCGACACGCATTTGGCCGGTTTTTTGATTAGATAATTCGTAGAAGTCATAGGGCAAGAAAGAGGTTTGATAACTTAAGTCAGTTGCCACACGCACTCTTTAAATGAGTCAGCGTGGCGTGGGTTATCTACATATAATCATGTCTGGTCAGTCACATACATTTTAGATTTCGTATAGACTTGTCACAGACAGATGTCGCTACAGGCATCATTATATATATATAGACTGATTGAGAGATAAAACCGAATAAAAACGTTATTATTTCACTTTAAAGAAATGCTTTTTTCATAAAATAATTTACGTAATTTCTTAGATAATTTATTAAATTTAAGTGAAATACATGAATATAAAATATTTTATTCAGAAACAAAGCAAAATAATCTTTGTTTTAAAACCATGCATTTTACACGATGGCGTATTATTACTAAGAAACAACTAACTTGTGCTTGTAGCGCTATCTTGTATTATTCCTGACAAACATACTTAACTTTGCTGTAGTTCCAATTACTCACCACTGTCGCTGTTCTTGCGCGAGTTATAGCAGTAACTTTTCAAGTATGGGCAGTGACCCTATGTTGTACGTAGTATATTATTAGTCTGTAATGTAATCATGCTCGCTATTCCTGAAGGGGTAGACAGGGTCTAAGAAAAAGCATAGCTCCTTTAATACCTTCAGATATTAAATAACCTCCGACACCAAGAAACTATAGAAAGTAAAAAATAATTTAATGAATTTCTCTTTCACCTTTTTAACATAATTAAAAGAACGTATAAATATTAAGAACATTGCCGTCGCTGAGGCTTGTACAAATTTTCATAAATTGTAGCTAAGAACCATCTCGGCTGCGTCAGATTTCAAACAAAAAACCGCATCAAAGAGTCGCCTTTCACGACTTGCCTAGCATGTCGTAAAAGGCGACTAATAGAATATTGGGTTTTGGGTATGTGGGTGGTACGCGACGAGCTAGCCACTTTTCACTACTTTTTCACAATTTTCCATCTAACCCAGCCCAGTTTTACGTTTGGTTTTATTTGGTTAAAGGGGCTTGCTGCTCTATTGACTCTGCCTACCCCTTTGGGGATTAAGGACGTGATGTTATGTATGTAAGTTTAATTAAAATAATTACATTATCGTGTAGGTAAAATATTTTATTTATTAACCATTTTGGTGATTCTGTACAATGTTAGATAGAGTCCTATATTATACAGAATATGATCCAGAAGAATAATTAATGTTAGATAACAACAAATTGCTATGAATTTAATGTAATTTAAGGCTTACTTATAAAAAACGTGTAATAAATATTGCCCTATAGCTTAGTGGTTGCCCTCGGTGCCAAGGGATACGGTCTGTTACACACATTTTATCAAGCATATCGCAAATTGCAATCGATGATCCAAAAATTGTCTGGTTCCCCTATCTTACTGTTGCTTCAACAATACCAGACTCGCTAAATCCTGGATCATGGTCTAAGCGGACCCCGTCTAAGCACGGGACATAACGCTAGGAAGATGATGATCGCAAATTGCAATCTAGCGATATTTTAGCCGGATCCAGCAGGACTAAAATTGAACTGGACTCCGCTGGATTGCTTGATCCTGCATTCCAATCCCTAGTACAGGATAAAATCCAGCGGCATTGAAGTAGCACATGTCGCTGGTTCCAGCTAAGTGGTGTGCGGGACCCACCTGGATTGCTGGATCTAGCATTGCAATTTAGCCCCGGGATAGGTAAATCAAATTTTTCGGGATAAAAAGTATCCTTTGGGTTTAAGCGTGAAAGCTGAACATTTTAAGTTTAAACAGTAACTTTAACATTTTTAATATTACAATAAGGAGGTTGACTGGCAATTGAGATACTTTTTAAAAAGCTGTCAAAACCAAATCACTTCATAAATTTTGTACCAACTAGTGACGTCATAAGTTTCTCAACTTATGACGTCACTTGTTTGTATAGTCAACTGACTAAATATTAAGCAGTTTTTGTAAAAAATAAAAATATAATAAGTTTCAATATAATGCAAAATCAATAAGGTTTTACAACATACTACGATTCTTTCTTTTACTGAATTGATATTACAAAATTAAATATGTATCGTGTCAACATCTTTATAGTAGGTAACGATTAGTATGGATATTACTGTTCATTCTGAAGTCGCTTGCTTTTCAGTAGTGTGTACATTGAATAAGCGCTCTTCATAGTCTGAAACAAGGATTAAGTTAGTAATTTAGTAAGTAGGAAATCAAATAAATTATAACTGAACTTTATAACTAGACATCTAAACACAAATAAGCTGAAGTTTGTTTGGTTAAACGCGCTAATCTCAGGAACTACTTGTCTCCAGGGCTGAAGCGAAGAGGGACCTCAAGGTGGGCCGCGACTGGTGTTTTGCCAGCCAGTCGCGGACTTGGATTGCCGAGGAAGAGAAGGAGCTGGGTGTTGTTGTTGCCCGCCTCCCCATCCTCGGCAACCCAGCAGGGAAGCACTGCCGATGCATTGCGGTGGGCGCGGGAGGGCTGGCACTCCCGCGCGTACAGGGATTCGCCCTCAATTTGGGTCGTCGGGTGGAAGGCGCCCCCCCCACGTGCTAGGTGGCCTAGCGCGTCTCGACAATGCGAGCGTAATCGGGCGTGGTGCATCCGTCGCCTATAGCGTTAGGTAGATGTATATCTGTCATATCCTCACCCTGACAAACAAGTCCATCTCATACGTTAGCAGCCCAAAAGCCTTCAGTACCACAGGGCATTGCGCGCGCGCAATCATGAAGGGCACGCACCGGCGCAGGCGCATATCGTACATGCGCTCCCAGCCGGCGGAGTATAGGCGTATAGCTGTTTGTTCACCCTGGAAACATTAATGTCCTCCTAACCGTTATCGGTCACGGCGGCCAATTTCAACGAGGATTAGCCACTTGCGCAGGAGATATTATAGTGCACAAGTGTGTGTGCAATCACAGGTGCACTCTCTGTTCCTTCACTCTCATAGTCCGGTGAGACACCGACATGACCGGAAAGAGGTCAGGCGCAGGACCGACGGATTAACGTGCTTTCCGAGGCACGGGGGTGATCAACCGCCAACTTTCAAGTGATACTGAATAATTTCAATATTACAATACCCAGCCACAAATTTTTAACTCGGGACCTCCTTGTCATCAGTCGGCGCATGCTACCACTAGACCAGAGATAGCGGTGGTAGCTCAATGGTAAGGACACGCGCCTCTTGACCGAAAAGTGCGGGTTCAAACCCGGGCACGTACCTCTGGATTTTTCAAATCTATGTACGTATTTATACCACTAGCTCAACAGTGGAGAAAACATCGTGATAAAACCTGCAAATTCAAACAACTTTGGATTTGTAACCATAATCCAAAATTTGTCTGGTTCCCCTATCTTAGGGTTACGAAGGTCAGATCGGCAGTCGCTTTAATGTAATTACCAGACTCGTTAAATCCTGGATCATGGTCTAAGTGGACCCCGTCTAAGCACGGGACATAACGCTAGGAAAATGATGAAACTCTGAAATCATATATTTCAGTACTCAGAAATACTTACTGTATTTTTTAACTTATCGGCAATCGTACAAGGTATGTACATGTGTAGTATTGTGCCTAGACTTACGCAGGTGAACTGAAAGTCGAAACTGTAGCCCTGGAACGAATAATAATATCTATATTGTGGAGCGGAGGCGAATGTGCGTGCGCAGCTTTTGGTATCGGGCAATCCTACTTATGTTATAAATGCGAAAGTTTGAATGTATGGAAGGATGTTTTTTACTCTTTCACGCAAAAACTACTGAATGGATTTTAATGAAACTTTATAATAATATAGCTTATACACCCCAATAACAAATAGGCTATGTTTCATCGATGTACCACGCGAGCGAAGCCGCGGACAGAAGCTAGTACAATATATGTTTGGTCCAGCGGGGGGCAATGCAATATTATTAACTAGCTTCTGCCGGCGGCGTTGCTTGCGTAGTACATCGATGAAACATAGCCTATTTGTTATTGGGGTGTATAAGCTATATTATTATAAAGTTTCATTAAAATCCATTCAGTAGTTTATGCGTGAAAGAGTAACAAACATCCATCCATGCAAACTATCACGTTTAAAACATTGGGAAAGGTTCTTAAAGTAAATAGATTCCCTAGACATAGAATAAAAAACGAACTAGTTAATTTAGTTTTTGAAATTGATAACATTTAGTTTACCTCATTAGTCAGATACAGGCATATCACGGCTTCGACGATGACGACCACGTACATATACTCAAAGTAGACCTTGTATGTGGCCTGAATGAAGTCTATGAGTCTGAAACGAAGTAATTTGTTTTAAGAGTTAGATCCTGGAAGAGACAGAATAGGGATTTTTGCATACTAATGGTGTATTGGGTGTTGAGTATGTGATTTTGGAGGTGAGAGGAAGGAGGAACTGAGAGGGCAATACAATGTTATTGATAGGCGCTTATAGTAAAAACTCAATGGTTAGGACACGCGCCTCTTAACCGAGGAGTGCGGGTTCAAACCCCGGCACGTACCTCTGGATTTTTTTTAATCTACGTACGTATTTATACCACTAGCTCGACGGAGAGGGAAAACATCGTGATGAAACCTGCAAATTCAAACAAGTTTGGATTTGTAACCATGATCCAAAAAAAATCTGGTTTTCCTTGGTTACGAAGGTCAGATCGGCAGTAAGCGGACCCCGTCTAAGCACGGGACATTACGATAGGAAAATTATGCTTATAGTAAATAGTCCAGCAGGTACCTTGGCGCACAAGTTCCAGGGGGTGCCAGGTGCCCTCCCTCGCGTACTGTTGCGCCAAGAGTCTCGATTTAGTTTAAAAAAAAAGATTTATTTGAATTTAGAAGAGGTTTATTTTTAGATTTTTGAATATTGGAAAACTGGCAGATACGCGCCCGTTTACGGACTGAGAGATGGGATGAGACTGTCTCGTAACGACTGACTTATTAGCTCTGAGTGGAGAAATGCTTACCAAGTTAGAAATGAAAGTTAGGGATCTACAGTGCAATATTGTAAACCTTTTAAATATGTAACAGTACGCCCATAAATGTGGTCCAAGCTTGATGCTCCTTCAACTGTCTACCCCATTTGGGTTTGTAGGCGTGATGTTATGTATGTTGCTTAACCAATTTTTACCTTAAGGTATAGTCAGGTCAGGAAAGCGGCGGCTTATCACTTAAAAGCCGTTTAAAAATAAAAGAAGATGTTTATAAACATGTTGTTTTTTTATCATTACCATAATTTTTATCAGAACTGAAAAACGAGAGGAATAGTTGCACCTCCCCTTGTTCACTAAGAAAAAATAGAACGCTGAAATGTTTAATACCATACATAACATTGCGTCCGCAATAAATATCTTATATAAGTACAAAAATAAATTGCTGTTCGTGGTCTCGCTAAAACTGAAGAACCGTTGGACCGATTTCGCTGATTTCGATTTTAAAATATTTGTAATCTTATGGACGGTTTACAAACCGTATTTACAATATTTCCATATTATTTTCAACCGTACACGGTTGAAAATAATATGGAAATATTGCGAGGAAAATAATAAGAGAAAATCCGAGAACGGGGCGTTACGAAGTGCGCCGGGTCAGCTAGTAAATAAATAAATATCAGACAACATCACATACATTGATCTGACTCCGAGGTAAGTAGCTTAAGCACTTGTGTTACAAATATCAGAAAAAACAGTGGTATTACAAATATATACTTAAATAAATATTCAATAATATAACAATCCCCGAAGGGGTTTTTATAAAATTTACTTACATCGAAATCTCAATCTGGTCTCTAATAGCTTCTGACATGTTATTTTTAAGCTGAGCACCTTTCAGCAGCATAGCATCTTCCACCTTCTTGGTGAAGAGGACGAGGCGAAGACAGGCGTGGTTTATAGAGGAGAGCATAAGCCCGTCGTACCCGGTGAAGTTGATGACGTAGATCACGCTCACGTATATTGTATACACATATATTATCTAGAAAAAACAAATTAAATTATGACTCTCGACTCTGACAACTCTTTCTCTGATTCTGACTCTGACTCTCACCCAGACACTGTCCTTGTCTCTGATTCTGGCTCCTACTCTAACTCTGACTCTGACTGATTGCATGAGCCATACCTGGTGAAGTCAATATCAGTGCCAATCTTATTGTCAGTCTCAGTGTCAGTCTCAGTGTCAGTCTCAGTGTCAGTCTCAGTGTCAGTCTCAGTGTCAGTCTCAGTGTCAGTCTCAGTGTCAGTCTCAGTGTCAGTCTCAGTGTCAGTCTCAGTATCAGTCTCAGTGTCAGTCTCAGTGTCGGTCTCAGTGTCGGTCTCAGTGTCAGTCCCAGTGTCAGTCCCAGTGTCAGTCTCAGTGTCAGTCCCAGTGTCAGTCCCAGTGTCAGTCTCAGTGTCAGTCTCAGTGTCGGTCTCAGTGTCAGTCTCAGTGTCAGTCTCAGTGTCAGTCTCAGTGTCAATATCAGAAAGTATCCTACAAAGAATTCTGAAATGAAATTTAAATAATTGTTTTAAAATAAATAAAATTAAAAATAAATTACATCTATCTATCTATCTTTAATATAAAAATTAATCGCTAAATGTGCTGCTAAGCGCAAATTATTTTTTAGTTATGTTTGTTATCGTCAAGTGAAGGTTTTTATGAAAGAAAAAAAAAAGTTGAGCGGTAAATAAAAACAATGGGTAGGTACGTACTGAAAATTCGAGAACGGGGCGTTACGAAGTGCACTATTGACTGACTTTGACTTTGATCATCTCAGGTACAATTAACGTGATTTAATTAAAACTTGCTAAAGGTGTATATTCTTTAGCGGTGGTAGCTCAATGGTAAGGACACGCGCCTCTTAACCGAGGAATGCGGGTTCAAACCCAGGCACGAACCTCTGGATTTTTCAAATCTTTGTACGTATTTATACCACTAGCTCGACGGTGAGGGAAAACATCGTGATGAAACCTGCAAATTCAAACAACTTTGGATTTGTTACCATGATCCAAAAATTGTCTGGTTCCCCTATCTTAGGGTTACGAAGGTCAGATCGGCAGTCGCTTCAATGTAATTACCAGACTCGCTAAATCCTGGATCGTGGTCTAAGCGGACCCCGTCTAAGCACGGGACATAACGCTAGGAAGATGATGAAAGGTGTATTTTCTACACCTACCTCAAAGTACGGCGTGTCATACCGCTCCTGAGGATCTCGCCCCGGTCTGTTTACGTCATATATCATATATCTCCTCGGTTCTGCCATAAACAGCTGACTAATAATATTCCCTAAGGCCGATGAACTGACAAAAGCTAAGAAAATTATATAAACAGTTCCGTTCCATATATTTATATATAAGTGGCTATTTTTTATGTAGTATCTAGCAATGGATTTGTAGGTTTCCGGCAAAGTGTTGAAATATTGGTAGTCGGCGTTCATTCTGTCTAATACTTCCTTTCCCGGTCTTCTTTTGTAGAACATGAGAGAATTCTGGAATAAATATGAAATTGAATACATAACATAACATCACGCCCATAATCTTCGAAAGGGCCGGCAGAGTCAAAGGGGCAGCAAGCCCTTTTAACCACATTCGGCCAAAAATAAAACTGGACTGGATTGGATGGAAAATTGTGTAAAAGTAGTGACAAGTGGCTAGCTCGTCGCCTACACAATCACATACCCCCATATAGCATTAGTCGTCTTTTACGACATGCTAGGCAAGAAACACAGTTGGCACATTCTTTTTAAGTCTCAGACCAACATGGATATTAAGTATACCTTTAGAAATCCAAGGTAAAAGGGCAACACCATAGCAATATGCTGCAACAATTCAAGGAAAAGACCTTCTCTCCATAGCTTTATCATGTCGCAGAAGAGCAAGATGGCCATAGGTGTAACTGAGACGAATCCGATAGCTGAAAAGAGAAGAAAAATATTTATTGTAGACTAGCTGCACCCCGTGCTTCTACCTGCGTAGTTCCCGCTCCCGTGGGAATACGGGGATAAAATATAGCCTATGTTAATTGCTATAAAGTAGCTTTCCATTGGTGAAAGAATTATTGAAATCGGCCAAGAAGTTTTCAATGCCTATTCAATGCAAAAAATAATCAAATCTTTCGACCTGCCCCATGCGCCAACAGTTGTGGGTTCGATCCCCACCCAGGACAAACATTCGTGTGATGAATACTTGTGTTTGTTCTGTGTCTGAGTGTTATATCCAATATTTAAATATATATTTGTAATACCACTGTTGATTCTGATATCTGTAACACAAGTGCTTAAGCTACTTACCTCGGAGTCAGATCAATGTATGTGATGTTGTCGGATATTTATTTATTATTTATTTATTTACTCTTTATAATATTAGTATGATATTATATGTAATATACAAAGTAATTATTAGTATATACTAAAAGCGAAACACGAGTAAAATATTTTCATTTACAGAATCAGTTTAAAAAAAAAAGAAAAGAAAGCGTCGGAGTCAAGGTAAGAAGAGGCATGCTCCGGTGGTTCGGACATTATTAGGTTTCAGGCTTCGTACCTATACAGGAAGATTTTTTAGTCACTATCCAAATTTTTTCTAGGCATTAGGTATCGCTAATAGAACCCATTTTTGCAAAAAAAAATGTAGGTCATATTTTCACAACAAATTCATTTTCCCGACCCAATTATAAATTTCGCATGGTTACCATTTCTAGCGTAAATATCTACTACGCAAAGCGATAAACATCAATGGGCGATGCCGGCGCGGGCGCGGGGTAGAGGCGGGCGCGGGGTGGAGGCGGTGGGAGGCTGGCGAGCGGTGACAAATTACAAAGGTCAAGCAGTTAAGTAAATAAGTGTGTATACTTACTGATTGCTAAAAGTCGCCATCTATCAGTTGATGGATTGGGGTATATCATGCCAAGAGTCATGGTGAAGCTGGTCGCCCTGAAGGTCTCGTAAAACGGCTTAAATTCCACATCATTTTCGCCTGGGAAGCATTAATACGTTAATTCAATTTATTTTTTATTTTTTTATTTTTGATGGTAATATGGGTGGAGATGGGTTTGCTCTTGGCTTGACACCGAACCATTGAAGGATTGAGAAGAAGCCTACGATGGAGCGAGCTTACCCAGCAGCTATCCAGCTTTAAAAAATTAGGGTTGTAGTCATGCGGAAACAGACACAGGCAAGATGTTCCATTCCTTGGCAGTGCGCATGACAAAGGAAGAAGAAAAGCGCTTGGTACGCATTCGCGGAATGTTAACCAAGTAGGGTTGATAACTTGCAGTGCGTCTCGATTGCCGGTGATAGAAGGGGAATGGTGGAATAAGCTCATGCAGCTCAGAAGCACACTCTCAGAACAGCCTGTAAAATACCGCCAAGAAAACCACTTTACGTCAATGGGCTAGACTCTGGAGCTTGGTTTTCACCAGCTCATCGCCCCCGATTAGTTTTCTGGCTCTGCGTTCCACTGAGTCCAATTACGAAGCATTAATTAATTACGGTCGTGAATATATGTATCGTCCTCTTGCCCTTCTCCCAGGCCATCTGGGGTGGGCTCATGTATGTATGTATATAACCATTAATACATACCTACTAATAATTAGCTTCAATTGTAATCATAGAAATCTGTTCTTAACGACGAAGTTATGCGCGAACATACATAAAAATATGTATATATATATATATATATATATATATATACGGTTGAATTGAGAACCTCCTCCTTTTTTTTGAAGTCGGTTGAAAATGTACAAAAACTTCTGGACGAAATATAAAAAATATGTAATTTTTTTTATAACATATTTAACAACTTGCCTGTTTTGTCGTTTTCCATGGTTATTGTTTACAACATCCAAGTTGAATAAGTGATGCTTAAGTAATTTCTAAGTGTGGCTTTTGTCATGTGTCATAATTACTTAACTATAACTTATGCTGCATGCGTGGCCAACCTTTTCAAAAAGTTTTATATAAATTAATTTCCATCTAACCCACTGGGACCTGAAAAAAGGGGCCAACTGTGGTTCTTGCCTAGCATGTCGTGAAAGGCGACTTATGGTATATTGGGTTTTGGGTATGTGATTGTGTAGGCGACAAGCTAGCCACATGTCACTACTTTTTCACAATTTTCCATCTAACCCAGCCCAGTTATGTTTTTGTCTGAATGTGGTTAAAGGGGCCTGCTACTCCTTTGAGTCTGCCTACCCCTTCGGGGTTTATGGGCGTGATGTTATGTAAGTATGTATGTTTATATAAAAGTGCTGAGTAATGTTAACTAACTTCGTACGTAGATGGTATGCACCAACATGTCCATAATCCCCGAAGGGGTAGGCAGAGTCAAAGGGGCAGCAAGCCCCTAGTTAGATATTGCTTAAGAAAATATTATCCAATATATAGATGCGATTTGAGTTATATGTATACAGAATCCATTTGTTAATGATCGTTATTAATGATGGCCATTAGCGCGTTTGCTGTAATTTAAATGAAAAATTTAACAATTTATTAAATGGGCGGCCCTTTTTCATTGCGATCGCCATCTTTTAATTACGTCTCGTTATCGTTATTTAACCGAAATTAAGCCTTCATATATTATCGTGGACCTAGCGTCATGTCTCTTTCTTATTCGGAATGGGAATGAGTACTGGATCAAAAAATCATTATATTTAGTCCGTCAGTTAGATTATACAAAAATACTAGACACATATTTTTTTCTTTACTAAGTTAACAAAAAAATACAAAGATAAAGAGCATCAAAGCTTTGGAGTAGAGGCGATGTCACTTTTAAGTAAAAATTGCACAAAAGTGTGACGTCACGCGCAACTTGAATGCACTCTATCTTCGTTAGTGTTTTTTTGACAAATAAATACGTGTTTTATTTTTTGATTACACCGCCTATTCCCTTGGGTCCTTTTTTAGGATGGATTTAACGAGTCTGATAATTCTATTGAAGTAACTGATCTAGGTTAAAGATCTTTATTCTCATACGAAATTACATTTCATTTACAATGAGATATAAATTTAACTTAATATAATAAAATAATTAGCCGGAATCTGACCTTCGTGACCCTTAGGGGACTAGACTGGATCAAAGTTACACATGCAAATTTGTTTGAATGTGCAGGTTTCACAACTACACTTTCCCACACCGACGAGCTAACTGTATCGTACATAGATTGGAAAAATCCAGAGGTACGTGCCCGGATTTGAACCCGCATTGCTTGCAAGGCTTGTATGACTTCTTACTTGCTAGTTTTCTTATCTCATCATCTTCCTAACGTTATGTCCCGTGCTTAGACGGGGTCCGCTTAGACCATGACCGCATAGCACAAGCTTATGAGCTTAGTTTGGGACTAGAGAATTAGTGTGCCAGTCTGATTAAAAAAAAATATATATAAATATAAATATAAATATAAATAAATAAATATCCGACGACATCACATACATTGATCTGACTCCGAGGTAAGTAGCTTAAGCACTTGTGTTACGGATATCAGAAACAACAGTGGTATTACAAATGTATACTTAAATATTGGATATTAACACCCAGACACAGAACAAACACAAGTATTCATCATACGAATATTTGTCCTGGGTGGGGATCGAACCCACAACTCTTGGCGCATGGGGCAGGGTCACTACCGAATGTGCCATCGAGCTTGTCAATATAAAAAAAAAACTATGACCCAGGATTTAGCGAGTCTGGTACATGAAAGCGACTGCCGATATGACCTTTGTAACCTATATATAGGGGAACCAGACAATTTTAGATTTTTTTATTTTATTTGCATAGCATAAAAGGTTTACAACTACTGCTTCAAGAAAAGAAAATAATAAAAAATAGATATGTTTTTACAAGATTACACCTAAGCTTCGAATCGTCCCTTTAATTAACAACGAAGCACTTCTACGAAATACTATTTTCAAAGAACTGCACTCTAATTACCTCGTTATTATAGTAGTAATAATGATGGATATTTTTATTTTAGCACGTGAAGGTTGTACTTACTTTGAACAACAAGCTTTGCAAAACATTATTTTTGTAAGAAAATATACCTAGTCTTGGATATGTACTGAATAAAAAAAATTATATATAATCGAATTGTGAACCTTCTCCTTTTTTGAAGTCGGTTAAATAAATTTGTTTTTAAACAAATGATTTGGCTGGTCATTATTAAGGGAAAATTATAAAAAAAAATGTTACATTGTTTAAAATGTTCATACATACATAACATCATGCCCATAATCCCCGAAGGGGTAGGCAGAGTCAAAGAGGCAGCATCCTCCTTAAACCACATTCAGCCAAAAATAAAGCCGGGCTGGGTTATATGGAAAATTGTGAAAAAGCAGTGATCTGTCGCCTACACACAATCACACACCCAAAACCCGACATACCATTAGTCCCCCTTTACGACATGGTAGGCAAGAACCACAGTTGACATATCCTTTTTAAGTCCCAGACCAACACAGGACAGTGGGCTGGGTTGGATGGAAAGCTGTGAAAAAGGAGTGACAAGTGGCTAGCTCGTCGCCTACTCAGTCACATACCCAAAAGCCCGAAAACCATTAGTCGCCTTTTACGACATGCTAGGCAAGAACCACAGTTGGCACATTCTTTTTTTTGTCCCAGATCAACATGGGCCAAGTCCCAGACCAACATGGGACTTTTACAAATGACAATTCTTTAGCCTATGTTAATCAAAGATATAATCTAAAACCCGATATACCATTCATTAGTAGCCTTTTAAACAGGAGTTTGGGAGAAAAAAAATGCGGCCGAAATTATAATTTGTAATATAATATTTATTTGCATTGATTAATAAGTGTTATAAAAATACATCATAATAAGTATTTAGTAACAAAATCTTATCTAAACATAAATCTAATTACTAATTTATAGACAGACATATTGCGTGATATCATATAAAATTTATAGACTACTAAGCTGTTCCGGCGCACTTAGTAACGCCCCGTTCTCTTTCTTTTTTATTATTTTACTAGCAACATTACAAGCAAAATAATAAAAAAAAACACCGAGAATTCTATATTTTCTTACCGTACAAACCTTCCCTGGAAGATTATAAATATTTTAAAATCAAAATCAGTCAAATCGGTCCAACCGTTCTCCAGTTATAGCGAGACTAACGAACAGCAATTCATTTTTATATATAAGATTTTTAGCAGTTTGTGAATAGTACGCCAAAGTTTGGTAGTATCTTATCTTAACTAATATTATAAATGCGAATGTGAGTTTGTTTGTTACGCTTCCACGTCTAAAAAACTGAACCGATTTTAAAAATTCTTTCGCCAATAGAAAGCTACATTATTGGCGAATAACATAGGCTATATTTTATCCCCGTATTCCTACGGGAACAGAAACAGCACTGGCAAAACCATTCAGCTCTGCTAGTTAAATATAATTTTATTGGTACGGTTTCCTGCTATCCTGGAACCAGACTATGAAGGTTCGTATCTGTGTAGGTCGTAACGTGATGACGTATTCCATGTCTGTTTCAGCTTGGTCCGAGCTTTGGTCGGCTGGTTCTTCGTCTTTATTCGTAGCCCTGTGGAGGTGTGCATCGTATGAGATCTAAATGCAACAGTAGGTAGGGTAATGGGTCAGATAACTTCGTGGTTGCCTGTGCTCAGTCGAGGTCCACTTAGACTATAATCCAGGTTTTTGAGAGTGTAGTTAATAGGATATGATCCAGGATTTATTAAGGATGGTTATTAAATGGATGTGACTCAGGGGCGTAGCTACCGCCGTATCAATTATACGGGGCCCCCAGGCCACGGGGGCCCCCGAAGTGCGTAAGCAAAAATTAATGAATCAGTTTGCCAAAAGAAAGGCAAGGAGAGTGTATATTTCATTTGAATTTGAATTGTTTGTTAAACATGTTGAAAAAGTGGCAGATAATTATGATGAATAAATATTTATATTAATTTTATGCAATTTTTTTTTTATTTTGTAAAAAATCTTTACCCCTCATAAGGGCCCCCAAAAAACATTTATACGGGGCCCCGCCAAGGCTCGCTACGCCACTGATGTGACTGCTAAGCCATTATAACCCTTAGATAGGAAAACCAGACAAATTGCATCATTGGTACGTATCCGTAATCACTTGAATGAGCAGATTATATCTCAATGTCTTCCCTCGCCACCGAGCAAGTGGTATAAATGTCGCAGGCAATTCGTATGATTCCGCCGTTTACATACGGCGTCGTCAGTTTATAAACGCTCGCAGTTATGCATTATGCAGAAGGGTATAACTCGCTCAATTGTTATAATTTCGACGTTGGTTGTTCTTCTTCGGTTCTGGCTGTAGGGTCGCAGTTGTACCTAAAAGTCGTCCTCGCTTCGCTCGTCGTCGTACCTATTATTTAAACTACTACCTAACCTGACCTAAACTAAATACTTGCGGCGCACTATATAATGCCCGCAATATACATTTTGCCTTCAGCATAATACATAACTGCGAGCGTTTTTACACCGATGACGCCGTATGTAAACGGCGAAATCATACAAAATGCCTGCGACATAAGTACATAGATTTGAACAATCCAGGTATGGTCACGGATTTGACCCAGTCCTCTACAGGAAAACATATTTGTCGCTTCTATCTGGGATGATTTCCACACATAGACATCAACTTGCATTACACACGACCGTCTTCATCACACGACCATTTGTCCCTAACAGGACTCGTACCGCCACCTCATACTCAAACCATTAGTTCAGGGTTTCTCAAACTTATGGCTTCACCCCCCCAGAGTAGGTTCAGATCAGACAGTACGTTCAGTAGCGCGCGCGCCGACAATCGTGTCGCACGGGCCAGTCGTCCATTCTCCATTACGTAAATCTTCCCGCGAACCCCCTATGATCGAACGGCGAACCCCTAGGGGTTCGCTTACCCCCCTTTGAGAAACGCAACATTGATTCATCCAGCTCGTCTACTTAATTGCTTACCTCTTCCTCCTCACATCCCCTCCTTTCTCATACTGCTCTTTGTAATCATTGTCAGACTCCCTGTCATCTTCTTCAGACTCTGTGTCATCATACTCTTCAGAGTCAGGTTTCCGACGCTTCTCCCTGATATTAGGGACTTGTGACCTTGAAAAATCTGGAATTTAGACAAGAATATTTTTTATCAGCATAGATGGCTAGATAGATAGATAGACATGACTTATTGCAAAAAAATAGACACACATAAATGCAATACAATTTAGGCAGTCTCATCGCTACAAGCAATTTCTTCCAGACAACCTTCCGGTAGGGAAAAATAAGTTTCTGAAAAGAGAGAGGTAAGGCCCTGCAGTTCATTATCCTAGAACTACAACATGCTATTTTGAAATGATTTGAAAAACTACAGTTTATGGTATAAACAAAATCTTCAAAGAATCGGTGCGCAAGCGCTCCTATGCTGCGGTGACCGTGAACTATCAGGGCGGCCGTATGCCGTAGTATATGCAAACTGAAACGTCAACTCGTAACGTTTAAGCGGGAAAATTTAGACGAGTTGTTTTAAAATTTCCTTTTACATACATAACATACATTCATGCCATCACGCCCATAATCCCCGAAGGGATAGGCAGAGTCAAAAGGGCAGCAGGCCCCTTTAACCACATTCAGCCAGAATCAAAACTGGGCTGGGTTAGATGGAAAATTGTGAAATGGTAGTGACAAGAATGGATGACGAAAGATTGACTAAACAGATATACAATGCGAAAGTGGAAGGATGTAGGAGCCGCGGAAGGCCCAGTCTCACCTAGCACGACCAGATTGGTCGTGTATTAACAGAAGGTGATGTTAGGAGTCATAAAAACCAAAGAGCTTGTATGAAAAGGATTATAAATGTTGAAGAGGCGAGTGAGGTGTGTAAGGGTGCCATATGGCGTTCGGTTCTCTCTGCCTACCCCGCTAGGGAAGTAGTGTGAAGTTTAGTTAGTTAGTTTTACCACATAAAAACTTACCTCTGGCTTCATTGCCATCCTCATCCACCAAATCAGCTAAATCCCGTTTCCCTTCTTCCGTACTATCCTCCCCCCCACTCTTTCTATCCCCCAAAAAGAACGGTATATCCGCAGTCACATGTTTCTTCCTATTTCTACTCTTCGGTCTTCTCATAGTAGTGTCTGCCTTTTCTTCGTCATTCTGTCTATATCTTCTGGTCTTCTTTCGTCTTTTGAATGTAGGAGTGTCAGTGATAGGGGCTCTGTTAGGCTTAGAGTAGACTGGGGGTGTGCGATAGTACATATCGTAGATGGACCTTGTGATGCCATCGTCTGAGTTGTCTATTGGAGTATCTGAAAATATGACGAAGATTACTATAATTTGAGTTTGAATTAGAAAACCGATTTTACATACATACCTACCACAGAGTAATAATATACTACGTACAACAGAGGGTCACTGCCCATACTTGAAAAGTTACTGCTATAACTCGCGCAAGAACAGCGACAGTGGTGAGTAATTGGAACTACAGCAAAGTTTAGTCTGTTTGTCAGCAATAATACAAGATGGCGCTACAAGCACAGGTTAGTTGTTTCTTAGTAATAATACGCTATCTGTGTAAAATTCATGGTTTTAAAACAAAGATTACTTTGCTTTGCTTCTGAAGAAAATATTTTATATTCATGTTTTCACCTAAATTTAATAAATTATCTAATAAATGAGGTAAAAAACTAATTTTATGATGAAATCATATTCTAAAAGTGTAATAATAACGTTTTTATTCTGTTTTATCTCTCAATCAGTCTAAATAATGCCTGTAGCGACATCTGTCTGTGTCAAGTCTATACGAAATCTAAAATGTATGGGACTGACCAGACATGATACCTACATATCATTACACCCGTACTCCCGTCAGCGATGCGACTTTTTCTATGAAATATCTTACCTGCTTGGGTGATTTTCGGTAAACCACTTTTACCCTTCTTCCTCTTAGACGATCGTTTCTTCATGTTTGAAGAGAAGTCTTCTTCGTCAGAGCCAATTTCTGCAGATTCTCTCCCTATTATTGCAAGGAACCTAGGGAGAAATTTGTTTTTAATTAAAAATATAGACAAAGGCAGAATTCCTCAAATAGGATAGTAAAAAAAATAAGTTACAGCTTTTGCTTATTATTTGATCTGACTTTAAAGAAATTACCAGCTGAGTTCCTTGCCTAGCATGTCGTAAAAAACGACAAATAGTATATCGGGTGTTGGGTGTGTGATTCTGTAAACGATGAGCTAGCCCCTTCACTACTACAAGCAAATAAATACATTGACTTTGACTTTGAATTTATCACAATTTGACATCAAGTCAAATAGGAATTGACTGGCTAGTCAATTGAGATTTTTTAAGAAACTTTTTAAGAGCCGTCAAAACGAAATCACTTCATAGATTTTGTATGGCCTTGTCAACGTGTGACGTCACTAGTTTTTATAGTCAACTGACTTAATATTAAGCAGTTTTTGTAAAATTAAAAATCTTAGACTCAATATTATACAAAATTAATAAGGCTTTACAGCATACTACGATACTTTCTTTTTCAGAATTGATGTTTCAAAATTAAATATAAAGGGTGTCAACATCCCAATTCACTTTTATTTTTGACTAAAAAGCAGTTAAAAGAATCTTTTTTGCTTCTTAGACTCGCCCTTCAAGAATTGCAATACAATATTTTTTTGGTCTTGGTTGGGGCAACACAATGTTTTATGGTCCAGGGTAGAGCAAGAATATATTATTGATGGAGTCTTCACAGTAAATAGACATTGACACACGAATTTCAGGGCCAGCTGAACATTAAGCTATTATTACTACGTATAGAGAAGCTAAGCATGGACTGACCGTGTTTCAGTATTTGCAGCGCTAAAACTAACAATTGTCGTCTAATTAAGCTATTAAAAAACGCAGCGCTAGATCGCTCTTAGAGTACATTTTTCTCGCGACTAAAACGTCGTAAACGCCGTGAATTTCATGGCACTTACGCGTGTGAATACCGTGAACGCAGGCGAGTGACTAAACGAGTTGTTGCCGATCGGCAACAACGCACGGCGCAAAAAACTTTTTTGCGGCGTCGGTTCCATACGCTAGTAATAATAGTTCAATGACCCTGAAGGGTGTATTTACAAGTTACTTTTAGTCTTTACAAGAATACCTGTTTGGTTTCTCAGTCTTGCTCCAAAAACTCAGTCGCTGGTTCTTTTTGGAAACCCTGTTGTATGCTTCTGTAGTTGACATATTTAATACTTCCGCCATCTTTGTTGAAACGGTGTCATTGTTCAATGAATATTCTGTAAAATAAAAATGTACTGAGGTGTGTAGGGATCGTGCCATCTGGCGTTCGGTTCTCTCTGCCTACCCCTAGGGAAGTGGCCCGAAAATTGTTATTCAGTTACAAATATACAGCGTTATAGCCAGTGACGTAGCAAGGTGGCTAAGGGCCCTTGGCAAAATGAAACTGGGGCCTCTGTTCAGATTACATCAATATTCATGGACGTCATTATGAAAGCTCAATCATTCAATCAAATATTTTGTTATCCTAGTGGGGCGTATAATCAGGTTATAAGGGCTCCCTGAGCTTGGAAGCTCCGGGGCACTGCCCCGCCTTGCCCCTGAGTAGCTACGCCCCTGCTTATAGCTTCACTCGAATTAATGGAGTTTTTTTTCATCAATCTATATACTATACTAATATTATTACCACTTTTTCACAATTGTAATTATGTAGTCAACAGGCTAGCCACTTGTCACCACTTTTTTACAATTTTCCATCTAACCCAGCCCAGTTTTGTTTGTCTGAATGTGGTTAAAGAGGCCTGCTGCTTTTTGAATCTGCCTACCCTTTCAGGGATTATAGGCGTAAATCCAAAATAATTGTCAACAGGACACCTTGCACATTGAGTGGTGGTAGCTCAATGGTAAGGACACGCGCCTCTTAACCGAGGAGTGCGGGTTCAAACCCGGGCACGTACCTCTGGATTTTTAAAATCTATGTACGTATTTATACCACTAGCTCGACGGTGAAGGAAAACATCGTGATGAAACCTGCAAATTCAAACAACTTTGGGTTTGTAACCATGATCCAAAAATTGTCTGGTTCCCCTATCTCAGGGTTACGAAGGTCAGATCGGCAGTCGCTTCAATGTTATTACCAGACTCGCTAATTCCTGGATCATGGTCTAAGCGGACCTCGTCTAAACACGGGACATAACGCTAGGAAGATAATATTGCTAGAAAGATACCAACCTTTATTGATGTCTGGAGTCTCAGCTTTTGTCACGTCATTCAAATTCCCGTTAGTGTCGTTAATGATGATATTGTCACTGATATTATCTGTCATATTGACAGATCTCTTTCTCCTGTCATAATCGTACTGTTTTGTAGTCTTCAACTTTGACTTGATCTTGTCAGAATATTTCTGACGTGGCATTTTCTTGCGGTTGTAATTCTGGTCTTCTTCGGAGTAACCTGTTGGGAAGAATAGTTGAAATTAGATCAGCATACTAGTATCAGTTGGTAGCTCAATGGTAAGGACACCCGCCTCTTAACCGAGGGGTGCAGATTCAAACCTGGGCACGTACTTCTGGAATTTAAGATCTATGTACGTAATTGTTTAACTCAGTGGTGAGGGAAACATCGTGATGAAACTTGCACATTTCAACAACTTTCATGTGCAACCATTTATCCAAAATTTGCCTGGTTCCCCCTTAGATTAAATCAAATTGATTTAATCTAAGGATTCCCCTATCTAAGAGTTAAGAAGGTAAGATCGGCAGTCGCTTTAACGTAATTACCAGAATTGCTAAGTCCAGATTTGCTGAAGCTGAATTTGCAAGTATTTGCAGGTCCTGGATCATTGTCTTGTCTCAACAATGATCCAGGACTTGCAATCCAGGCATTTGACATTTTTAGTGAAGTAAGTTAGAAGTAAGGATCGGCCCTAATTCCGAATTCCGAAAAGCAACTTCTACTGTTAACTATGTACCCAAATTTATACACAATAAAGTTCATTTAATTTAAATGAACGTTGAGAAAAAAAAAAAAAAAAAAAAAATCTTATGAATGGAAGTATTTCTACGTCATACATTGTATTTTCTACACAGTTCGTGTTACATCAAAGCTTATATATCGACATGCTATTGTATGTTAATTCGTATTCTACGCTACGCGCATTATTCAATAGCAACGACCTTTAGCCAATAAGCGAGGCACACGTACTTAAGTATTGTAACTAACAAACAAATTACTTTAACAGATACCAGATATATTAAATTACATCACATACATTGATCTGACTCCGAGGTAAGTAACTTAAGCACTTGTGTTACGGATGTCAGAAACAACAGTGGTATCACAAATATATACATACTTAAATATTAGATATTATACTCAGACACAGAACAAACACAAGTATTCATAACACGAATGTTTCTCCTGGGTGGGGATTGAATCCACAACTCTTGGCGCATGGGGCAGGGTCACTACCGAATGCGCCATCGAGCCAGTCAAATATGTAACAATTTTTTTTGGAAACATCTGCATGTTTTTGTAAACATTTATGATACAGTCTCAATATCATACATATATTGATATCTTTAAACAGTTTCCTGAAAAAAATTCGCCATCTAACCCAGGCCAATTAAATTTTTTGGCTGAATGTGGTTATGGAAGTTATTGGTTATTGGACTCGCCTACCCCTTGGTGGGGTTGGCGTGATTATATGTATGTATGTAGATATTACCAGTGTTTCCAGACTCTTTCTCGTCTCTCTTGGCTGCCTCTTCTTTGTCTGTTTCTGCGTCTTCAGGCAGTATGCCGTCCTCACCACCATTGTATACATATCTACAAGAAATTCGTTGTCAATAGTAAGGATACTCAAATGATATAAGTGCTGGTTCAAACCCGGTATATCTAGCACGGAATTTTTCAAATCTATGTGGCGAGAGAAAACATCGTGATAGATAAATGAGACCATGATCTAATAGGAAAGTTTTCTGGGTAAAAAAAAGTTAAATTCATTAAGTCCGTCAGATAGATGAAAAAAAAACGTTATATTTGCTTTATCTATATATTACTTATAATAAATCTGCAGAGAGGTCAATTCTGTACATGAAATATATTTTCAAAATAACTATCAGGGGGTGATTAGTGATCGATACTGATGCCAAAAATGCAATCAGTAAATTTTTTGTCTGTCTGTCTGTCTGTCTGTCTGTCTGTATGTTCCTTATAGAAACAAAAACTACTCGACGGATTTTAACGAAACTTGGTACAATTATTGTTCATACTCCTGGGCAGGTTATAGTATACTTTTCATCACGCTACAATTAATAGGAGCAGAGTAGTGAAGGGAAATGTTGGGAAAACGGGAGAAATTACTCCATTTTTTAAGCTTCCGTCGCGTGTGCAGCCTTAATGGTTAAAGTTACATAGAAATCATGTATGACGGAAATAGTATAATATTAACCATAAACGCGGGTGACACCGCTGGCACAGCTAGTTATCAAATATATTAAGGTTTTGTAGTCCCATGTTGGTCTGGAACTTGGCCCATGTTGATCTGGGACAAAAATAAAGAATGTGCCCACTGTGGTTCTTGCCTCACATGTCGTAAAAGGCGACTAATAGTTTACGGGCTTTTGGGTATGTGTCTGAGTAGGCGACAAGCTAGCCACTTGTCACTCCTTTTTCACAGCTTTCCATCCAACCCAGCCTACTGTTCCGTGTTGGTCTGAGACTTAAAAAGAATATGCCAACTGTGGTTCTTGTCTATCATGTCGTAAAAGGCGACTAGTGGTATATCGGGTTTTGGGTGTGTGATTGTGTAGGCGACAGATTAGCCGCTTGTCACTGCTTTTGCACAATTTTCCATCTAACCCGGCCCGGCTTTATTTTTGGCTGAATGTGGTTGAAGGGGCTTGTTGCTCCTTTGACTCTGCCTACCCCTTCGGGGATTATGGGCGTGATGTTATGTATGTATGTAAAGTCCTTCGGTGCGTTTATCTGTTTAGTCTGTCTGTCTGTCGCGATAAACTCTAAAACGGATTTTCGTGCATTTTTCCTTAAGGTATATATAATTTGTTAAGCTTTTGTCTACATTGGCTGAAATGTAATGATATTTTTGGGGGGTGTCGGAAAAATAAAGCCGCCACGCGGGTGGAGCCGCGCTCAAAATATAGTCTGTTAATATAATGTTTTTAGGCTGAATGTGGTTAAAGGGGCCTGCTGCCAGTTTGACTCTGCCTACCCCTTCGGGGATTTTGGGCGTGATGTTATGTTATGTTATGTATTTTTCAGTCAACGTGACCAATCTCACGTAGGAGATGTTATGATATCTCCTGAGTAACGAATTAACTTGGCCTTATCAGTTTTCAACACGGCACCTCTTGGTCCTTAGGCAACACATGCTTTAGACCAACGAAGCAGTCAGCAACTTCTGATACCTGGTACTCCAGTCCATCTGCCGCGCATCGTCCAGCCACTGGTTGGCTGCTAATGTGGTCTCCCTCACCATCTTGATCTGCATCTGAAGGAATATCTTGCGGAGCTCCACCGTGATTTGAGCGGTCTTCGTGACGTAGTCCTCTGGGTTGTCTAATTTGTCTTTTAAATTCCCTGGAAGCACGAAGAATATCAAATAAACATGTCACATGTCAGTTCTGTCTGTCTACCCCGCTAGGGAATAGGGATGTTGACTGGCTAGTCAATTGAGATACTTTTTAAGAGCTGTCAAAACGAAATGACTTCATAGATTTGGTACAGGCTTGTCAACGTGTGACGTCACTAGTTTGTATAGTCGACTGTGCTTAATATTAAGCAGTTTTTGTAAAATTTAAAATCTTAGACTTAATATGATACAAAATCAATAAGGCTTAACAGCATAATACGATACTTTCTTTTTAAGAATTGATATTTCAAAATTAAATATAATAGGTGTCAACATCCCAATTGGCGTGAAGTTAGTTAAGTCAAAGTCAAAGTCAAAACACTCTTTATTTATATAGGTTTGAAATAAACACTCATAAATCGTCAATTCAACAAAAAATCAACTAATAATATGAATCTACCACCGGTTCGGAATGTTGCTTCTACCGAGAAGAAACCAGCAAGAAACTCTGTTACTCTTTTTAACAACATATTTCACAAAGGTGTATATATAGATCATGTTTGAACTCTCTCGGAACCATATCATGAAGTCGGCTTGTCAGACACCAAAATAAAAAATAACGATGTTTACAAAATGTAAGCATTAATTAACGAAACCAGAGCAGACCAGTCCCCATAGGTGGCACCTGTTCCCAAGCATGACGTATGTGTCAGCCATCTCTTCACACAATCATATTTTAGGGAATGTAACGACCCGTCTATAAGAATCTATAAGAATATTATAAAAAGCAAAGATCGTGAGAAAATATGGCAATGAAACCAGCAGCTATGAATGTGTAACCATGATCCGAATTCTCTAGTACCCTATCTAAGGGTTACGAAGGTCAAATCGGCAGTTGCTTCAATGTTCGGAATCTTGAGGATTCCTGGATCATGGTCTAAGCAGACCCCGACTCAGCATGATGATGATAGATTCATCATCTTCCTAGCGTTATGTCCCGTGCTTAGACGGGGTCTGCTTAGACCATGATCCAGGATTTAGCGAGACTGGTAATTACATTGAAGCGACTGCCGATCTGACCTTCGTAACCCTAAGGTAGGGGAACCAGACAATTTTTGGATCATGGTTACAAATCCAAAGTTGTTTGAATTTGCAGGTTCCATCACGATGTATTCCCTCACAGTCGAGCTAGTGGTATAAATATGTACATAGATTTGAAAAATCATGAGGTACATGCCCGGGTTTGAACCCGCACTCCTCGGTTAAGAGGCGCGTGTCCTTACCATTGAGCTACCACCAATAATGATGATAGATTATAGACTGAAATAGCACCCAGGTTATGTTTTGTCGATGTACCACGTGAACAAAGCAGCTGGCAGGAGCTTGTAGTAAATAAATTGAACACTGTTTATTAAACGAGCAATTTAAGTATCTACTTAATTGTAAAGTGCCATATGGCGTTCGGTTCTCTCTGCTCACCCTGCTAGGGAAGTAGCGTGAAGTTTAGTTAGTTAGTTAGTAAAGTTCAATAATATAATATGATTGGCTGCAATATGCAAATACCTCTAATTGGTTTTTCGAGAGTATTTTCCAATCTTAGTAACACTGAGCCTGCCTTCCATGGCTCCAGGGTCAGGATATTAACATGGCGCGGTAACCCGTGGAGACGCAGTGATGAGAACTAGAAAAGAGACAAGATTTTGATAACCAATGGCAACAATTCTTCTAGTGTTTATTTTGTATTAAAAATCATAATGTCCTCCTAACCGATATCGGTCAAAAATTTGGCGGCCAATCTCAACGAGGATTAGCCAACACAGGAGATGTTATAGTGCACAGGTGTGTGCGCAAACACAGGTGCACTCTCTGTTCCTTCACTCTCATAGTCCGGTGAGATGGCACCGACATGACCGGAGAGAGGTCAGGCGCAGGCTTAACGTGCTTTCCGAGGCACGGGGGTGATTAAACCGCCAACTTCTTGACTCCGGACTGAATGATTTTAATATTGAAATGCCCAGCCAAATTTTTTTAGCTCGACGCGGTTTTTAACCCCGGACCTCTTGGTCCTCAGGCAGTTGCTACCACTAGACCAACGAGGCAGTCAGTTATTAAAAAGCATGAATTAAACAAGGATTTACATACATACATAACATCACGCCCGTAATCCCCGAAGGGTTAGGCAGAGTCAAAGAGGCAGCAGCATGCCCCTTCAACCACATTCAGCTAAAAATAAAAACCGGGCTGGGTTGGATGGAAAATTGTGAAAAAGCAGTGACAAGCGGCTAACCTGTCGCCTACACTATCACACCCAAAACCCGATATACCATTAGTTGCCTTTTACGACATGCTAAACAAGGATTTAAGAATGAAATAATTGGGTGGGGATATCTCCAATTCTTTAATTATAATGTGTCACCAATTAGTAGGCCAAAGTTTCTTTGCATTATCTATTTACGTCTCAATAAACAATAAACAGTGTAATATCTAACATCTATTATTTTATTTTATTTTATTTTGTTCTAACTATATGCGACATAAAAGAAAGAAAGATACAATTAACTGACTGGCCGGTTGTTCGAGTGGTCAGAGACCCTGGCCACGAAACCAAGGGTCGCGGGTTCATCCCGCTAGGGGCAAATGTTTCGTGTGATGAACATGGACATTTGTACTCGAGTCATGGATGTTTATAAACGTATTTAAGTATGTCTATCTGTTCACCTAGTATCCACAGCACAAGCATATGCTTAGTTTGGGATTAGGGAATTGGTGTGTCAGTCTGAAGAATTTATTTATTATTTATTTATTAAGGCAGGAAGGCGGAAGTGGGAAGGACGGCCGGAAGAAGAGAACTAAGGAAGAAAAAGCTCCTAAAATGGTTGCTACTTATATTTAAAGCAGGTTCATCAGCTCACCCGTTTGTTCCTGACATTCTGCCACTTCCTCCTGTTGATCTTGTCTCCTGAAGCGAAGAACAGCCGTGGCTCCATCAGCCATCTTCTAGCGGCTTGGGCTATCCTCTCGGAGAAGGTCAGGCCGTCAACTGGAGACGATTGACCATGATCAGAATGAAAAGCCCTCAAGACCCAAATAACTTTTAGACAGGCAATCCAGAAACAGTTAATTGTATATAAAAGATTCCCTACTCCGCTAAGGAAGTGGCGTGAACATTAGTTAGTTAGTTTCTGTTCACCATGAAACCAGTGGTATAAAATTGTCCAGTCAGCTTGCGACCGCAGTCGTTGCAACACAGCCGAAACGTCAAGCTGTAAGTAAATAATGTCCTCCTAACCGATATCGGTTACGGCGGCCAATCTCAACGAGCATTAGCCATTTGCGCAGGATATATTATAGGGCACAAGTGTGTGCGCAAACACAGGTGCACTCTCTATTCATTCATTCTCATAGTCCGGAGAGACGGCAATTCTACATGACCGGAGAGAGGTCAGGCGCAGGACCAACGGCTTAACGTGCTTTCCGAGGCATGGGGGTGATTATACCGCCAACTTCCTGACTCCGGACTGTTACTGAGTAATTTCAATATTGAAATAACCAGCCACAAATTCTTGGTCCGACCCGGGATTTGAACCCGGGACCTCTTGGTCCTTAGGCAGCGCATGCTACCACTAGACCAACGAGGCAGTCAAGCTGTAAGTACTCATTGACTATATACACATCGCGTTTATGGTATGTGCAAAATGTGCAGTCCAGTGCAGGCTCCGATTTCACGAAAAAGATCCGCTTATATCTCGGAGAGTTGTAAATATATAACTAACTAACTAAACTTCACGCCACTTCCCTTGCGCGGTAGGCAGAGAGAACCGAACGCCATATGGCACGATCCTCACACACCTCACTCGCCTCTTCAACATTCATAATCCCTTTCATACAAGCTCTACGGTTTTTATGACTCCTAACATCACCTTCTGTTAATACACGACCAATTTGGTCGTGGTAGGTGAGCTTGGGCCTTCCGCGGCTCCTACATCCTTCCACTTTCGCATTGTATATCTGTTTAGTCAATATTTCGTCATCTATTCTTTCCTCATGTCCGAACCACTATATTCTATGTTTGTAAAGATATGATATTCAAAAATGGCTCAAAAGACGCGTTTTCACGAGAGTTGTAAGGTACAAAAAGAATTATTCGAGAAAGTCAACAACGAAGACGTTAAGGCCGAAATAGTAAATAAAAAATTTTGTCGGTCTATATTTTGGAAACGGAATGATATCAAAAATTTGAGAAAAACTCCTCTGGACAATTTAGTCAGCTACGATTTGAACCTGAAACAAAGACGATTGCCCTGTAGCCTAACCTTTCTGAAGAAGTTTAAAAAGTCGAATTCCGTAGATTTACTTCCAGTGTGCTCGATGTTGTGTGAAGCACGAAATCTGTTAATTTTTTTTCCACCTTTAACCTGCTACCTGTAAAAGTCCCGCTTTCAGCTTAGCGAGTAGCCATTCCTTTCTAAGATTATGTTATACTACCGATCCTAAGTACTTCATCTATACTTATAATAAATCTGTAGAGAGGTCAATTCTGTACATGAAATATATTTTCAAAATAACTATCAGGAGGTGATTAGTGATCGATACTGATGCCAAAAATGCAATCAGTAAAATTTTTATCTGTCTGTCTGTCTGTCTGTCTGTATGTTCCATATAGAAACAAAAACTACTCGACGGATTTTAACGAAACTTGGTACAATTATTCTTCATACTCCTAGGCAGGTTATAGTATACTTTTCATCACGCTACAATCAATAGGAGCAGAGTAGTGAAGGGAAATGTTGAGAAAACGGGAGAAGTTACTCCATTTTTAAGCTTCCGTCGCGTGTGCAGCCTTAATGGTTAAAGTTACATAGAAATAATGTATGACGGAAATAGTCTTTATAATATTAACCATAAACGCGGGTGACACCGCTGGCACAGCTAGTCTTTTCTAAACAAATATATAATGTCCCCGCGTGTGCAGCCTTAATGGTTAAAGTTACATAGAAATAATGTATGACGGAAATAGTCTTTATAATATTAACCATAAACGCGGGTAACACCGCTGGCACAGCTAGTCTTTTCTAAAATCATATAAGTCTGGGGCACAAGTCTGGGGTGACTTTGATCTATTATTTCCATGAGTAGTGTTTCTAGTGTACGTAGAATTTCGAAATTCTAGAAAGAGGCTCTCGGACAACTAAGTGGTATATATTTGTCATGTTGTTCTGCCTCGTTGGTCTAGTGGTACCATGCGCCGCCTAAGGACCAAGGGGTCCCGGGTTCAAATCCCGGGTCAGGCCAAAAATTTGTGGCTGGGTATTTCAATACCGAAATTACTCAGTAACGGCCCGGAGTCAGGAAGTTGGCGGTTTAATCACCCCGTGCCTCGGAAAGCACGTTAAGCCGTTGGTCCTGCGCCTGACCTGTCTCCGGTCATGTCGAATTGCCGTCTCACCGGACTATGAGAGTGAAGGAATAGGGAGTGCACCTGTGTTTGCGCACACACTCGTGCACTATAATGTGGCTGCCGTGACCGATATCGGTTAGGAGGACATTATATATTTGTACACAGGATTTTAAAAAACTTTATTCACATTGGAACTAATAGCCATTGCATGGATAAGACACGATTTCTTATTTACTGAGCTAGCAAGTACATATTAATCCTCTTTGATTGTTCTATTTTCAGTCTACTTTGCCATACTCACTTTCTTGTCTGTAGTTCCCAAATATTATTCTGTGTTTGCCCTTCACAATCAGACCAACCCCGTGGGCTTCTTCGTTCAAAGCTTCTTCGAGTCCAAACCCATCATCAGTTAGGAGTCTTCTATGGACCTGTGGAAATGAGGCATGAACCTATTATTACTAGCGTATGGAACCGACGAAGCGAACAAGATTTTTGCGCCGTGCGTTGTTGCCGATCGGCAACAACTCGTTTAGTCACTCGCCTACGTTCACGCGTAAGCGCCATGAAATTCACGGCGTTTACGACGTTTTGGTCGCGAGAAAAATGTACTCTATGAGCGATCTAGCGCTGCGTGTTTTAATAGCTTAATTAGACGACAATTGTTAGTTTTAGCGCTGCAAATGCTGAGACACGCTCAGTCCATGCTTCGTGATAATATTTTTGTTTGACATAGCTTCTCCATACGTAGTAATAATAGCTCAATGGCATGAACCATTAGATTGAAACTACGTCTCTGAAATTATTCGTCGTAAGTTATTTAAGACTACAATTAGAAGCAGTATTATGTAATCTCTGACAAGCTTGATGCATTCGGTAGTGACCCTGCCCCATGCGTCAAGAGTTGTGGGTTCAATCCCTACCCAGGACAAATATTCGTATGATGAATACTTGAGTTTGTTCTGTGTCTGGGTGTTAATGTCTCTCTATATACTTACCATCAACTCAATCTCTCCATCATTATACGAAGTCCCTCCCTGAGCCCTGTCTGTCAGGACGCACATTTCCACGCTAGTGTTAAGCGAATGGATGCAGATACGAGAAGTGACAGGGTAGTAGCATGCAGCCACTGACTTCTTTGTTTGATGAGCTGTAAAAGAGATTAATGTCACTATAAACCTTTTTTGGATCACCTCCCCCTACCTATATAAAAAAAAAATCGCTGAAAAAACGCCCCTTTTTACATCGGTCTTCTAGGAGAGGGTGGTATTTTACCTGTAACCATAAGATAGAACTTAGCCCATGTACCGTTTTGATAAGAAATTTCAGAAAAGCAATATTATTGTACTGTAGGAACAAAAAAGGTCATAGTACTGAGCCTTGTGAAATACCATATAAAATACTTTGTTGAAGGAAATTCTGTGTTGATTTTTTTTAATGTTTCAAACGTTAACCTGATATTGATCCTAATTTCATTTATGCATAACAAAAATATTACCTAGAGACGCGCTAATATCTAAAATAAATATAATTCAAAATTACATTATCTTAAGCTTTGCTGAAAACGCGGTTAGGAGAATGTACGTTTATGCAAGTCCTGGACCAACGTGGGATAGATCAGTGTTTTTCAATCTTTTTGATTACGTGACCCCGTTATAGATTTGAAAAATTTTCGGGACCCCCTTGGGTCATAGACAGAAAACAGCTTCTCACAGGTAGTGTGTGGAACTTTGCCCCCCGGGTATGGCTCCGCGACCCCCTGGGGGTCGCCACCCATAGATTAAAAAACTAACTAACTAAACTTCACGCCACTTCCCTAGCGGGGTAGGCAGAGAGAACCGAACGCCATAGAGCACGATCCTTACACACCTCACTCGCCTCTTCAACATTCATAATCCTTTTCATACAAGCTCTACGATTTTTATGACTCCTAACATTACCTTCTTTTAATACACGACCAATCTGGTCGTGGTAGGTGAGCCTGGGCCTTCCGCGGCTCCTACATCCTTCCACATTCGCATTGTATATCTGTTTATTCAATCTTTCGTCATCCATTCTTTCCACATGTCCGAACCACCGGAGCATGCCTCTTCTTACCTTGACTCCGACGCTGTCCTTCAGACCAACTCTCTTTCTTACATCATCATTCCGAACGCAGTCTGTGAGCGATACACCGCAGATTTTCCGCAGCGCACGCATCTCGACCGCGTTTATTCTACTTTCATGCTCTTTCTGCCATACCCAACTCTCGCTTCCATATGTTAGCGTAGGAATCAGCACCGCATTGTGTATGGCGAGCTGGGCCTTCTGGCTTAATATTTTGCTGCCTAAAAGTTTTCCTAACGCTCCATTCACTCTATTCCCTGCATTCACTCTTCTTTCTATATCAGCGGAGTACCTTCCATCTCTACTAAATGCAGATCCTAGATATACAATTTCATTCACCTGTTCCAGCACTACATCGTCAACCGTTATCCCTGTATCCGTTCTGGTTTCATCTCTTTCTAGATTAAAAACACTGGGATAGATGACCAACAAGTGATTGCGTTATAATTAGATAATTCTTACTGTGACTGTCATTCCAGCAGGATCTCTTCATCATCTGGCGTCCATTGGAGTCGGTGTAGAACTCGCCGCTGTTGGTGATGTTGGTGGTGAACACGCTCACCACCTCCTTACCCAGATCCGTGCTGCAAAAGTGCTCGCAAATCAATTAATGAAGTATCCAGACATACCGATTGCCTAGGTCCAATAGACTGGCCCGTTGGTCGAGTGGTCAGAGACCCTGGCCACGAAACCAAGGGTCGAGTGGTCAGAGACCCTGGCCACGGAACCAAGGGTCGCGGGTTCGAATCCCGCTAGGGGCAAATATTTTGTGTGATGAACATGGATATTTGTACTCGAGTCACAGATGTTTATAAACGTATTTAAGTACATATGTCTATCCGTTCACCTAGTATCCATAGCACAAGCTTATAAGCTTAGTTTGGGACTAGGGAATTGGTGTGCCAGTCTAAAGAATTTATTTATTTATTATTATTTTATTAATAGAAGTATGTATTCTTGTGCTGTGAATACAAGGTATCAACAACAACATAACATTACGCCTATACAACAACATAACATCACATCAAAGTAGTGTTTTTCGAACGTTTTGTATTCGTGACCCCTTATAGGTCAATAGAATTTCGCTACCCCCTTAGGTCATAGACAGAAAAGAGTTTCTCATTGAATGTATGTAGAATTCTGCCATTTTCCTTTTGCCGGCGACCCCTCGAGTAATGCTCTGCGACCCCCCTGGGGGCGCGATCTACAGATTGAGAAACACTGATCTAAAGGAACACTCACCCTATAGGAACAGGTCCTATGACCCACTCTACCTCCAGGAACTCCTCGCCCCGGTACAGCCTGATGACCTGCGTCACCCAGTCGCTGAACCGCTGTCTGATCTCCTTGACTAAGGACCCTCGGACTGCGTGGTAGGTCACTCGTTCGGTAACCTTAAAAATAAAAGGCGTTTATGGAAAGAGTTATGAATGTCAAGGAATGAATGTCACATGTTGGCCTGGAATTAAAAAAAAATGTGCCAACTGTGTTTCTTGCCTAGCATGTCATAAAAGGCGACTAATGGTATATCGGGTTTTGAGTGTGTGATTGTGTAAGCGACGAGCTAGCCACTTGTCAGTACTTTTCACTTTTCCATCTAACCCAGCTAAGTTTTATTTTTAGCAAAATGTGGTTATGGGGCTTGCTGCCCCTTTGACTCTGCCTACCCCTTCGGGGATAACGGGCGTGATATTATGTATGCATAAATGTCAAAGAAGCGAATGAGGTGTGTACCGTGTTATAGGACGCTTGGTTTCCTCTGCCTACTACTTTAAAAAGTTGGTCTGAAGTTAGTTTACTTTAAAAGAATTTTATGTCTTGTTTTTTTAGGGACGGCATTTCAATAGGTAAGGGCTCGTCTCAGAACAAGAAAATTAAAGAAAAAAACTAAAAACAAGATGTTTTTTATTGCATGATCCGTTTTTTTTTCAACTAACTTATGGCCATGGCTTCGCTCGCATGCTAAATCGATGAAACAAAGCCCATATGTAATTCTAGTCCTTAATCTTTAGCTGTGTCTAATTTTATTTAGAACACTTCAGTAAAATAAATTCTCCAGACTGTCACACCAATTCCCTAGTTCCAAACTTACACTAGTACTATAAATACTATGTGAACGGATAGACATGCTTAAATACGTTTATAAACATCCTCGAGTACAAATGCATGTTCATCACACGAAACATTGCCTCTAGCGGGATTCGAACCCGCGCCCTTGCTTTCGTGGGTCTCTGACCACTCAACCAACGAGCCTGTCATGTAATTTGTACCATTATCCCAAATGGGGTAGGCAATCCTTACATTAATCTACAATTTCTGCCCACACCTCATCATCATCTTCCTAGCGTTATGTCCCGTGCTTAGACGGGGTCCGCTTAGACCACGATCCAGGTTTTAGCGAGTCTGGTAATTACATTAAGCGACTGCCGATCTGGCCTTCGTAGCCCTCAGATAGGAGAACAAGACAAGAGATCATGGTTACACATTCATAGTTGGAAAGGTGCCATCACAAAGTTTTCCCTCACCGCCGAGCTGGCGGTATAAATACGTACATAGATTTGAAAAATCTAGAGGTACGTATCAGACTACATCACATACATTGATCTGACTCTGAGCTAAGTAGCTTAAGCACATGTGCTACGGACATCAGAATCAAATTCAAATTTAAAATATCTTTATTTACATGGGCTTCAAGAAAGCACTTATAAATAGTCAACATACATAAAAAGAAGGATAAGAACTAATACTACCACCGGTTCGGAAGGTAGACTCTATCGAGAAGAATCTCTATCGAGAAAAATCAACAGTGGTATTACAAATATTTACTTAAATATTGGATATTAACACCCAGACACAGGACAAACACAAGTATTCACCACAGGAATGTTTGTCCTGGGTGGGGATCGAAGCCACAGCTCTTGACGCATGGAGCAGGGTCACTACCGAATGAGCCATTGAGCTTGTCAAACGTGCGTGCCACTCATTTGTTCCCGTTCAAAGTTTGAACAATTTGAATTTGTATTGAAATCAACTCTACTTACCGGAGTAGGCCTGTCCTTATCTGGTCTGAAGCTGTAGGCCCCGGACTGCAAGCTCTGCTGAGCCTGTTTGTAATAGTAGAAGTTCTGCGATATCTCCAGCTTCACGCCATCCACATGCTGGATGGACTCCAGGAGACCAGTGTCCTTGTTCACAGTCACTTTCAAATACTGGAATGAATACAAATACTGGAATAAATATGAATAACGGAATAAATATGAATAATGGAATAAACACGAATACAGGAATAAATATAAATAATGGAATAAATTTTAATACTGGAATAAATACAAATACTGGAATTACTACAAACACTGGAATGAATACAAATAAAATAGAATAGAATAGAATAGATAGTCTTTATTCGACACACACATTAAAACACAAACTACAAGAAAAATATGAAAACATAAAAACATAACAAATGTGTGCCAAAACGGCGCCCGCGCAGCTGTGTCGTGAGACTGCCTGATATCAGACGTAAATCTGAAGTAAATCCAAATACTATACACCATTCTTAAATAAGAGTGGCTCTACCTACTAGTATAAAAACTAACGTTGTGAAGCAAATTTACCTCATTGGAGATGAAAGGTACTACTTCCAACTCAGCTTCGGAATTTGGCTGAGAAGCTTTCTTCATGTAAGAGTTTTCTTCCTGCAATATAAAAGAATACTATATTATGTTCCATCACGTCAAAACGGTTTATCAAATTTTGATGACTTCATATGCCCGTAATCCCAAAGATAGGCAGAGTCAAAGTTGCAGCTAGCCCGCTAAACCACGATCAGTCAAAAAATAAAACTGGGCTGGGTTAGCTGGAAAATTGTGAAAAAGTAGTGACAAGTGGCTAGCTCGTCGTCTACACAATCATGCACTCAAAACCAGATATATTATTATTAGTCGCCTTTCACGACATGGTAGACAGGAAACACAATTGGCAAATTATTTTTAAGTCCCAGACCATTTAATGACTTTTAGCATAAAAATAGATTAGACCTTCTAGGGGCAGATTCTATAATGATTCGCTCTTCTCGCCAGCATACGTCAAACTTATAACTTGTATATTATATATCGTATTTTAATTTGTCCCATGTTGGTCTGGAACTTGGCCCATGTTGATCTGGGACAAAAAAAAAGAATGTTCCAACTGTGGTTCTTGCCTAGCATGTCGTAAAAGGCGACTAATGGTTTACGGGCTTTTGGGTATGTGACTGAGTAGGCGACGAGCTAGCCACTTGTCACTCCTTTTTCACAGCTTACCATCCTACCCAGCCCACTGTTCCATGTTGGTCTGGGACTTAAAAAAAATATACCAACTGTGGTTCTTGCCTAGCATGTCGTAAGAGGCGACTAATGGTATATCGGGTTTTGGGTGTGTGATTGTATAGGCGACAGGTTAGCCGCCTTTCACTGCTTTTTCACAATTTTCCATCTGACCGAGCCCGGCTTTATTTTTTGGCTGAATGTGATTGAAGGGGCCTGCTGCCCCTTTGACTCTGCCTACCCCTTCGGGGATTATGGGCGTGATGTTATGTGTATGTGTGTGTGTGTGTGTATTTTAATGAACGTAATTTACACCAGTTCCCATGCAGACCAAGTCGCAGATAACAGTTAGTAGGATACAATTAAAACAAGATGATGAAGATGAACAGTGTTTCTTTTCAGACATCAAATGAGCAGCTATCTTACCAGCTGATCCCTCACAGGGGTGATGTAGTACGCGGAGAAACCAAGAGGAGGTATGTTCTCTGCCTCGAAGCATAACTCCTGGATGGCTGTGGTGGTGCGACCGGGGATGTTGATGGAAGCCGTCGGGAGAGGCACTAGCTGGTATTCCACCTCCTCGTCTTGATAGTAAAAAAATACATTATATATACGCAGGCAATTTAAGGCGGGAATTCAGGAAGTGATAACATATGCTGATGGAATGTGTTAAAAACGAGGCTGAAAGGGAATCACTGTTTGAAGAATACCAATGATGAGGGTTTTTATAAACATCCAAAAGATGGCGTGACTGTGACGTGCGGTCTTGTCACCCTCCTCATTGGTTAGTTGTCAGAACAAACTGACATTCAGTCAGCAATGAGCCAAAGATTTTGTATTTTTAAAAACCCTCATTGAATATTATAGACATATAATAAAAAAAAAATACAATACATTCTGTCAAAAAGAAAATTTGACGGCTAAAAAATTATACCCTACTAAAAATAAATCAAGATTTCATTCCTAAGTCTATCATCATCATCTTCCTAGCCTTATATCCAGTGCTTAGACGAGGTCCGCCTAGACCATGTTTCAGGATTTAGCGAGTCTGGTAATTACATTGAAGCGACTGCCGATCTGACCTTCGTAACCCTAAGATAGGGGAACCAGACAATTTTTGGATCATGGTTACATAAGTCTATCATAAGTTTATATTGATTGTTGCTTATCACTGAAAAGATACAATGGGGCTGACATATTCATGGATAAAACCACCAATTTAAATAGAGAATAAAAATATCAATAAAATAAATAAATAAATAAATTCTTCAGACTGGCACACCAATTCTCTAGTCCCAAACTAAGCTCATAAGCTTGTACTATGGATACTAGGTGAACGGATAGACATACTTAAATACGTTTATAAACATCAATGACTCGAGTACAAATATCCATGTTCATCACATGAAATATTTGCCCCTAGCGGGATTCGAACCCGCGACCCTCGGTTTCGTGGCCAGGGTCTCTGACCACTTGACCAACGGGCCAGTCAAATGTATGTGATGTAGTCTGATATTAATTTATTTATATTTATATTACCACTGTTGATTCTGATATCCGTAACACAAGTGCTTAAGCTACATATCTTAGAGGCAAAAACGCGCATTTTTATTAATACTTACATAAAGTTGTAAAATGAAAATTAAGTTGGGTTAGATGGAGAATCGTAAAAAGTACCTACCTGGTGGCTAGCTCATGGGCCGGACCGTGAGTTTAGGGGGCCCTGGGCTAATACCACTTAGGGGCCCACCTAATTACTTAAAGTATAAGACGTAGACTTGAAATAAATGAATTGAATAGGTTTGATTAATCGCAGAATTCACAGAGCTGCAAACCGTACGATCTGTTTAATTTAGTAAAATTAATAATGTCCTCGTAGCCGATATCGGTTACGGCGGCCAATCTCAACGAGGATTAGCCTACTGCGCAGGAGATATTATAGTGCACAATTGTGTGCGCTAACACAGGTGCACTCTCTATTCCTTCACTCTCATAGTCCGGTGACACGGCGATTCGACATGACTGGAGAGAGGCGCAAGACCAACGGCCTAACGTGCTTTCCGAGGCACGGGGGTGATCAAACCGCCAACTTCCTGACTCCGGACTGTTACTGAGTAATTTGGATATTGAAATACCCAGCCACAAATTTTTGATCCGACCCGGGATTTGAACCCGGAACCTCTTGGTCCTTAGGCGGCGCTTGCTACCACTAGACCAACGAGGCAGTAATAATAAATAAATTAATAAATTCTCCAGACTGGCACACCAATTCCCTAGTTCCAAACTAAGCTAATGCTTGTGCTATGGATACTAGGTGAACGGATAGACATACTTAAATATGTTTATAAACATCCATGACTCGAGTACAAATGTCCAAGTTCATCACACGAAACATTTGCCCCTAGCGGGATTCGAACCCGCGACCCTCGGTTTCGTGGCCAGGATCTCTGACCACTCGACCAACGGGCCTGTCAAGCAGTTCGAGAGAGTTAGTAAAATTATAGACTTTTTCGCATTATCGTCTATTTTTTAATTTGACTTGACTTAGCTCGGGGCCCCTTGAATCCACGAGGCCCTGGGCTGAAGCCCATAAAGCCATATGGTAGATCCGGCCCTGAGCTCATCGCCTACATAACTACAATTCAAAATTCAAATTCAAATTCAAAATGTCTTTATTCATGTAGGCCTTAAAAAAATCACTTATAAAATCGTCAATATTACAAAATCTTTAGAGCAATGTGAATCTACCACCGGTTCGTAATGCTGATTCTACCAAGAAGAAACCTTACTCTTTTCAGCGTCAAAATATACATGAGTTATATACACTTTTTTTAAATGTTCTAAACCAAATCATACAATCAATGACTGCGGGAGATGACATAATATGATTACAATAAAAGTGTAAGATTAACCAGAGCAAACCAGCCCCCATAGGTGGCACCTGTGCACAAGCATGACGTATGTGTCAGCCACCGTTTCACTCAACAATGAGAGGATTTTACCATTGAAGTCCCTGATGGTATAGTGCAGAGCAATGGCTGGAATTTTGACGTAGTGGTACGTCTTCACACTCAGCGGATTGTACACTAGGAGTAAGATGGCTTCTTGAGTTTCAAGGAACTGGAACAAGAAACAGAAATCTATATTAATGCTAGCTGACCCGGCGAATTCCGTTCCGCCTAACAGTCAATGACACATAATCGGGTTAAATAAATTGAGATGTAAGCTATCTTATGTTTCAAGTTAGATCAAACTGCACACGGTGTGCAAATTTGATTAAAATCGGTTAAGTAGTTTCGGAGTCCATCGCGGACAAACAACGTGACGCATAATTTATTATAAATAAATTCTCCAGACTGACACACCAATTCCCTTGTTCCAAACTAAGTTTATGCTTGTACTGTGGATACTAGGATAGACATACTTAAATACGTTTACAAACATCCGTGACTCGAGTACAAATGTCCATGTTCATCACACGAAACATTTGCCCCTAGCGGGATTCGAACCCGCGACCCTTGGTATCGTGGCCAGGGTCTCTGACCACTCGACCTCTCATAGTCCGGCAGTTCGACATGACCGGAGAGAGGTCAGGCGCAGGACCAACGGCTTAACGCTTTCCGAGGCACGGGGGTGATTAAACCGCCAATTTCCTGACTTTGGGCTGTTACTGAGTAATTTCAATATTAATATACCCAGCCACAAATTTTGGGCCGACTCCGGAATTGAACCCGGGACCTCTTGATCCTTAGGCGGCGCATGCGACCACTAGAATAATAAGGCAGTACACAATACATTCTAGTCAAAAAACATAGTTGGCACATTCATTTTAACAGACTCAGAGCAACATAGGCATGGCTAATAACAACTGATAATAATAATAATAATAATGGCGTAGGGATGTGACACCGCCCCCTGGTGAGAGTCGCTGATTTTCGCACCATGAAAGGCAGCGACTCTCTACCAGTGCAACCAGTCTCCCCAGGGCAGCTTGTGGCGGGCTGAATGGGATTGGCACCCTTTGGGACCCGTGCCCCTGAGAGTCGACCAGGCCCCTCTCTCCGCTTGCCTTAGTTGGCTGGTGGGAGTGGACCCCACAGGGGCCGCAGGACTCTCACCTCTGGCTTGCCTTAGCCGGCCGTCCAGAGTGGGGCGTTAGAGCTATATGCTCGCAGGGTGGAAGTGAAACATGCCTAAGTCGCGAGTTGGCACAGTGGCGTAACCCACTGGGTAGAAAGCGGTGCACACCTCTCCACACCCTGAGCCGCTCACACAATGTTGCCCACCGTCGCTCCTGCTTCGTGCCTTGTGTGTGCGACCAATGGGGGGCCCATGACAGTGAGGTGGCGAGTCACCACCTGCCCATTTTATTCGTGTTTTTAAACATAGATCGGGCAGGTGCCATAGTCCTTCCCATAGTCCCGGTTACACCCAGTCAACTAGCACCTCATCCTAATAGCCCAGATTCTTTGTTCTTCCACTCCATTCCATAGTCCTGCACTGACCGGGTTTGTCCTTGGCTGCATTTTATAGTGTATACAGGGATAATCGTCTGTTGGTGTCACATTACATTAAAATCATACTTGACTTTAAAGGGCCTCTACGTGTTGGCTTCGGCCCCACGCACGCCTACCAAAAGTCCGGGACTCTATAGTTCCGAGAAATGGAAAAGTCAGAAATAATAATAAAATAATAAAAATGGTTTATTGCTCTCATAGTACATGATATATAGTAACAGTGGTATAATCAGCACATAAATAATGTTAGCAACTGGAAGTAGCTCAGCTTGTACTGGCTCAGGCGGCTTGCGCCCAGTCAGCGCTGGTTTACAGCTACTTACACTTCTCTTTGATGTTATGCGAGAGGTTCAGTCTTGAGGGCTACAAATTAAGGTAAAAAATATCCAGAAAAGTAAAACAGAATAGAAATTACTAAAATTACTAATGTTACTAATGGCACTCATGTCTGTGTGTGTGTGTGTGTGTGTGTGTGTGTGTGTGTGTGAGAGAGAAATATATGATATAACTTAACCTTTTTTTGTTGCCTTACGCATGCCACTTCACTCAGGGGAGAGGAGTGGTTATGTGGGGCTCTGCCCCCGTGATAGAGGGGGGCCTACCCACTAAAACCCAGGGGTGTTCCGCCGAATCGCTTAGAGAGGGGGCCTGGGAACCGCATGGCCTGCCTACGGTCCCCTCCTGCAGCGCTTGCCCCGTTCGGGCTCGACTAAAATTTGCTCCTCGAGCACTCCGTCTAGGCGCCCCTGGAACACGGAGGGGCGCTTACGTCTGGGTGATATAACTTACCCTGCATTGACTGATGTTGAGTTGATGACAGGTGATGAACTGCTGATGATTCTTCGACCTTCTACTGCTCCCCCAAGTTGGAGTTAGGAAGCTGCAAATCAAGGTTTTGATATTGAACTAACGATTTTTCCTGCCAAATGGACACATTGCAAAAAAATAATGTTTACCCCACGGACTAGTAAAAAAAGAAGGACTCCGCGCTACTTACTAGACATTGAAGCTCCTCGGGTGCTCCAACTTGACACGCAACTTACGTCACACATTGACATAATAAGTGCTCCCACATGACAGATATCCGATATCTGGTATCCATAAGTATCTCACTCACACATGCATAAACGTGGCTTCACGCTATAGTATGATAGCTTGGAGTCCTTCTTTTTTTACTAGTCCGTGGTTTACCCTTACTTACATACATAACAACGCGCATATAATCCCCGAAGGGGTAGGCGGAGTCAAAAAGCCAACAAACCCCTTCAACACATTCAGCCAAAAACAAAACTGGGCTGGGTTAGATAGAAAATTGTGAAAAAGTAGTGACAAGTGGCTAGCTCGTCGCCTACACAATCACATACTCAAACCCTATATACCATTAGTCGCCATATACGACATGCTAGAAAAGAAGCACAATTGGCACATTATTTTTAAGCCCCCGACTAACATGGGACATACCCTTTTCTTACAAAATGCTTAGTTGGCCTGATACCTGATGGTATGGCTTAAGCCTTAGGCCATACCTGCTAATGAGGCCTTAGGGCCTAAAGTCTGATTAGACCTGATTAGGCCTGATTGTCTTTTATGAGAATAAATATCTTTAAACCTAATCAACAGGGGACAGACCGATAAGTCCGTCCTCTGTCAATTAGGCTGTCATTTTCGGCTCACCTCAGTAGGTTTGACACTTTCTTGCTGCAAGATTCGACAGCATCACTCAGGATTCGAATAAAATCATTTGCAACATGCTGCTGACTGGTACCTATGAAGATGTTGTTACATAACATTATATACATACTTACATATATACATGTTGTATATATATATATAATATACATGTTAACATACATGTTGTTACATAACATTACATACATACATATATAACATAGCCCCTAAGGGGTTGGCAGAGTGAAAGCGAGAGCAGGCTCCTATAAACACATTCAACCAAAAATAAAACTGGGCTGGGTTAGACGGAAAATTGTTAAGAAGTAGTGACAAGTGGCTAGCTCGTCGCCTATACCCAAGACCCGATAAACAGTTAGTTGCCTTTTACAACATGCTAGGCATGGTACACAGTTGGCACATTCTATTTCAGTTCCAGGCCAACATGAGACTCGTATTTATATACTTACATATTTATATACTACATTTATATACTACATTTATTTATACTATATTAATATTGTATATAACGATAGAAAGATAATGGTATGGGCATGTGATGAGAAGAGAGGAAGGACATGTGACAAAGAGAGTCATGAGTATGAATATTAGTGGATGGAGAGGAAGAGGAAGGCCAAATAAGAGATGGATGGATTGTGTGAAAGATGATATGAGAGAAATGGGAGGGGATAGCTTGATGACGGCTGACCGGGACGTATGGAAGAAGAAGACATGCTGCTCCGACCCCAGATGACCTGGGAGAAGGGCAAGAGGATGATGATAACGTTAGAAAGATAATGGTGTCTTACCAGTGATGGCGTCATGGTGAAGAAATATACCAACAGCATGCCTCAAAAGATGCAGTTCGTAAGAGTCGCCGGTGCGAGCTATTACCGTCAATTGCTTAACTATCTGTAAAACAAAATAATAATTCACAAATCCCATTATTTGAGTTGCCAGGTAACTATTTAATACTACAAACATTCACATATCGCGTAGTCCCCAAAGGGGTAGGCAAAGTCCGAGGACCAGCAAACTCCTTAAACCACATTTAGCGAAAGCAAAGTCGAGGTGGGTCAGACGGATTTTGAACCGGGGCTACAATGTTTGATGTAGGCAAGCACAATTATTGTAAATTGTAACTCACTGGATGGTTATTGCGACACAGGTCTGCGAGCCTAGTGTAATGTCAATCCTTGTAGTTATGTGCTTTTATGAAAATAAATGATTATTATTATTATATTATGACATCACGCCTGTAATCCCTGAAGGGGTAGGCACATAAAGACACATCGAGCCCTTTTAACCACAGCCAAAAACAAAACTGGGCTCGGTTATATGGAAATATGTGAAATGTTATATGGAAAAAATTGTGTGAAGAGCCTACCTCGTCGCCGACTTACACAATCGCAAAGCCAATACACGATGCACCATTAGGTAGTAACACAAGTGCCAATAGGCTTCGCTGATCGCTCACCAACAGGCCATACGCCTGCTCATCATCTTGGTATAGAAAGAGTTTCTTACTTGAAGAAAGACATGGGCATTCCTGACCAGATACTTCAGACCGGGTCTGGATGAATAGTATCCCGTCCAGTAGGTAGACGCGTCGCTGCCGTACGGGAGGTGGTCCTCCTGAAATGTTATACAAAAGTCAAGCGACGTGCACTGCAGCAGAAAATTGGATAGGTGACCACGTCTCATAATCTTCCTAGCGTTATGTAGGCGGGGTCCACTTAGACCATGATCCAGGATTTAGTAATTACATTGAAGCGACTGCCGATCTGACCTTCGTAACCCTTACATAGGGGAACCAGGCAATTTTTGGATCATGATTACAAATTCAAAGTTGTTTGAATTTGCAGGTTTTATCACGACATTTTTCCTCATCATCGAGCTAGTGGTATAAATACGTAACATAGATTTGAAAAATCCAGAGGTAAGTCCCTGGCCAACACGGGACAATGGGCTGGGTTAGATGGACAATTGTAAAAAGCTAGTGACAAGTGGCTAGCTCGTCGCCTACTTGTCACATACCCAAATCCCCATATACCATTAGTCGCCTTTTACGACATGCTAGGCAAGAAACACAGTTGGCAAAATCTTTATAAGTCCCAGACTAACACGGGAAAATATTAAATATAATATTAAATTTAATTAAATTTACTATCGACTTTCCTTATTGGTTAATTTAAAAAATCGTACACTGCAGCTGTGCGCATAAGAACTGCTACCTATGTAAAGGAGAGCAGAAAATACCTCGCTGGCATCACTCGTGCCAGATAAGGGTATATATTTCTTATATATTATATTTTTTAGGCCGGATCTTAGACTAATGTGTAATTATATAAATTTTCTATAAAAGAAAATACAGGGCAAATAAAATATAAATCAGCTACAGTTCACATATATTTCTTTGTATTTTGTTCCTGACTGTCAATTAGTTCATATTGTTTATTTTTCCACAGACTGACACACCAAATAGTTCATATTTTTTTCGCTAGTATTCTGTCTGTAATTGAAAAACAATTATATACTTACTTTTTCCGTGTACATAGCTTTGTCCCTTCTTCCATATAAGTAAATAGCTTTCAAATAACAAGACGGTGTAGAATAAAATATGTTTATATCTGATAAATTGGCTGGATGTGTGTTGACATGGCTGAAAAAATATATTTAAAACTTAGCTTATGAGTTTATTTGTAGATAAACATGTATATTCGGAGCTGTGGTAGCTCAATAGTAAGGACACGCGCCTCATCACAGAGGGGCGCGGGTTCAAACCCGAGCACGTACCTCTGGATTTTTTCTTCAAACAACTTTGGATTTGTAACCATCATCCAAATATTGTTTGGTTCCCCTATCTTAGGGTTACGAAGGTCAGATCGGCAGTCGCTTCAATGTTATTACCAGACTCGCTAAATCCTGGATTATGGTCTAAGCGGACCCCGACTAAGCACTGGTTATAACGCTAGGAGGATGATAAATAAATAATAAATAATAATAAATAAATATCTGACGACATCACATACATTGATCTGACTCCGAAAGTAACTTAAGCACTTGTGATACGGACATCAGAATCAACAGTGGTATTACAAATATATACTTAAATATTGGATATTAACACCCGGACACAGAACAAACACAAGTATTCATCACACGAATGTTTGTCCTGGGTGGGGATCGAACCCACAACTCTTGGTGCATGAGGCAGGATTACTACCGAATGCGCCATCGAACCAGTCAAATGATGATGATGTATATTTCTCTCTCTTTCATGCGTCTCTCGAGATCTTATTAATCTTTCCAGGATAAAATGCAATCTAGAACCTTAGGCTGAAACTTTAAGCTACCAGAATTTCATCCCCAGTTTTTGACATGAAGACGTGACAAACAGACAGCGTCGCCTAAGGACCAAGAGGTCCCGGGTCCAAATCCCGGGTCGGGCCAAAAATTTGTGGCTGGGTATTTCAAAATCCAAATTACTCAGTAACAGCCCGGAGTCAGGAAGTTGGCGGTTTAATCACCCCCGTGCCTCGGAAAGCACGTTAAACCGTTGGTCCTGCGCCTAACCTCTCTCCCGTCATGTCGAATTGGCGTCTCACCGGACTGTAAGGGTGAAGGAACAGAGAGTGCACCTGTGTTTGTGCACACACTTGTGCACTATAATATTTCCTGCGTCAGCTAATCCTCATTGAGATTGGCCGCCGTGACCGATATCGGTTAAGAGGACATTATTATTGACGGATTGCGGGCGCCCGACAGTCGACTCGCCTGTGCTCGGCCACGCTCGGCGCTCGCTCGCTCGGACAAGCCGGACACCGTTTAATATGGCCGGACATGCAATCAAAAAGTCTAACTATTTCCGACTACCTATCATCATCACGCCCACAATCTCCGAAGAGTCCAAGGAGAACTAAAGCTTCCTAAACCGCTTCCAAAACTTGAATTGGGTTTAGAAAAATTGTGATAAAGTAGTGACAAGTGGAGCATCATCATCATCTTCCTAGCGTTATGTCCCGTGTTTAGTCGGGGTCCGCTTAGACCATGGATCCAGGATTTTGCGAGTCTGGTAATTACATTAAAGCGACTGCCGATCTGACCTTCGTAACCCTAAGATAGGGGAACCAGACAATTTTTTGATCATGGTTACAATCTAAAGTTATTTGAATTTGCAGGTTTCATTACGATGTTTTCCTTCACCGTCGAGTTAGTGGTACAAATGCGTACATAGACTTGAAAAATCCAGAGGTACTTCCCCGGGTTTGAACCCGCACACCTCGGTTAAGAGACGCGTCTTACCATTGAGCTACCACCGCTCTTGACAAATGGAGCATCGCTTGCACAATAATCCAACAACACATTAATTACCTCTTACGGCATGCTAGGCCAGGAACACAGTTGGCACATTCTTTTTAAGTCCCAGACCAACATGGGACACATTTATTGGTACTTACTTTATAAGTTTGTCCATATTCATGAACCAGTTAGCAGCACTCTGGTAAGTGAAGTCACCCCCCATGGTGACCACGATATTGTCGTGGTCATAGTATTTCGCCTGCCTCTCAATTTGCGCTATAAAATCATTCACCTGTCAGATAAAAGCATAATTTTTTACAAACTTCTAAATTTTATTTCACATACATTTATTATTATCCCTAAAATATGGTTGAGTGAAGCGATGGCTAACACATACGTCATGCTTGGGAACAGGTGCCGCCTGCGGGGACTGGTCTGCTCTGGTCAGGTCATATTTTTTGTTTTTTTTTTTCTTATTTCACACCAGGCCCACTTTGAATCATCGTTCAAAGTTAAATATTCTTACAACTTTGTTAATACTGTTGTTGAAAGGAGTAACTACCGAGTTTCTTGCCGGATTCTTCTCGGTAGATGCAACCTTCCGAACCGGTGGTAGAATCATATCTCTGTACCTAACTGTTTTTGACGATTTATAAGTGTTTCTTTGAAACCTATATACTTAAATAAAGAATATTTTGACTTTGATTATGATGACAATGATCGCCAAAGGAGTAGACAGAGATAAGCTCCATTAACCATATTCAGCAAAAAATCGAGTAAATTTAGTCGAGTAGTTTAATCGAGAAGGTTACATATAAAATATGTACTGCAAAAGTTATTGAGTTTCAACTTCGTCGCCTACATAATCACATACTCAACACCAAATACCATTAGTTGCCTTTCACGACATGCTAGGCACAAGGTCAACCCAGGTGGTACCTACGTTATTTTTGAGTCAGACCAAACATCTTATTTTATTTTTAGTTAATGCTTTCAAAACACTTTGCGATATTAGTTAAGCTAATTAAACAAGCCCTAATTAATTGTCAGAAATAAATGATGCTTTAAAAACCGTCCTTTTTTTATTATTTTTTAGGACACGTTAGAAAAAAATATGTCTGACGCCGTCTGACATAATTGCTTGCTAGATGTCCAAGGCGTTTGGTGCTAATTGAGACGCGATAAATTTTGATTGCTTTAGTACAATACACTAGCTGACCCGACGCCGGCGCACTAGGTAACGCTTCGTTTCCGGATCTATTTTTATTATTTTTCTCGCAATGTTGCCACATTTCTTATCGTAAAAACCTTCCCCGGGAAATAATACAAATATATTAAAACTAAAATAAGCAAAATTGGCCCAGCTGTTTTCGAGTTTTACCTAAATTTAATAAATTATCTAAGAAATATGTTAAAAAACTCATTTTATGAAAAAAAAAAATATTTATTTAAAGTGAAATAATAACTTTTTTAATCGGTTTTATCTCTGAATCGGTCTAAATGATGCCTGTAGCGACATCTGTCTGTGTCAAGTCTATACTAAATCTAAAATGAATGTGACTGACCAGACATGGTAAGACTTACTCTTTTCTCAGCGTTATAAACTTTGTTGTCAGGATCATCAATAATAGGCTCGTCGTTACATAAAAAGTCGAAGCAGAACCCGTCAGGAGCGTTATATAAGTTGTACATAGTGTGGGTCATTATATCCGACATCTTGCCTGCGAACAAAAAGGTCAACATATTATAAATACATAATAACATCTCCTCGAATGGGTGGGCAAAGTTCAAGGAGCTGTCCAAGGAGTATTTCCCATTGAAATGAAATGAAATGAAATGAAATAATTTATTCTGCAAGTGGATTCATAACAAATTCTTTTGCACGTCAAACATTTTTTTTTTTGCCCTACCAGCACCTCGACGTGAATGGCCTGCTGAGAAGAGGTGCCGCAAGAAACTCAACAGATGGCCTTTTTTTAAATACGTTCTTATGTACCTACTTATATATCTAATTTAGTGACATTATAAATTAAAAATATAAATTTCACTGTGCGTGCGAGCAGACTATCTTGTCCAAATATTTTTGTCATTTAAATAATCTTCTACTTTGTAGTAACCCTTTATCATTAAACGTGATTTAATAAAAATCTTTAACTTATTTATAGGTAATTCAGTTACATTTTGTGGCAATTTATTAAATATTTTTATGCTTAGGCCCACAAATGAGCTACTTATCTTACCAAGTCTGAGTTTTGGGACGGCAAGTTTGTGTTTATTTCGTGTATTAAGACTATGAATATCCGATTTTTTATGAAATTCATCTATGTTCATTAAACCCAGGTCAATGTTATAATTAGCCTTAAACTACTTTAAATCACTTATAAGTACATAAATACATTAAATATCATCACGCCCGTAATCCCCGAAGAGGTAGGCAGAATCTCCTTTAACTACATTCAATAAAATTCAAATTCAAATTCAAATTCAAATTTAAATTCAATGTGCTAACTCTTCCTTACCTAGCATGTCGTAAAAGGCGACTAATGGTATATGGGGTTGTGGGTATGTGATTGTGTAGGCGACGAGCTAGCCACTTGTCACTCCTTTTTTTTTAATTTCCATCTAACCCAGTCCAGTTTTACTTTTGGCTGAATGTGGTTAAAAGGGGTTGCTACCCTTTCGACTCTGCCTACCCCTTCGGGGATTATGGGCGTGATGTTATGTATGTGTTATGTTAGTACTGACAGGACTAAACGCGATATTCAATAAGTAGTACACAAGTACTTACAGCTTGAGTAGTTATTAAGTTCGCTTGGCCATTAAACCAAAACTTAATAAATAACTTTGCAGGCTGTTACCGGATAACGGAAGAAAGATTTTCCATCTAACCCAGCCCGGCATTATTTTTGGCTGAAAGTGGTTAAAGGGGCATGCTGCCTCTTTGACTCTGCCTAACCCTTCGGGGATTATGGGCGTGATGTTATGTATGTATGTGGAAGAAAGATTTTACCTAGAACATCACTTCCCCGCCACATAAACTCCATTCTGTCTTCTTCTATCATCGCCTCTCTTTCTTTATGGTCAACGCGCCCTGAAATTAAAAAAAAAAATATGAACACCAAAATGTACGCACGTCCGGGGGCAGCTGCCTCCCCCTGTGTGCCAAGGTCAATTTAATATAGAAACCTACAATAATATTGAAGAGTGGTGCATTTATTGGTCTTAGTATTAAAATCTATACTTATAATAAATCTGTAGAGAGGTCAATTCTGTACATGAAATATATTTTCAAAATAACTATCAGGGGGTGATTAGTGATCGATACTGATGTCAAAAATGCAATCAGTAAAATTTTTGTCTGTCTGTCTGTATGTATGTTCCTTATAGAAACAAAAACTACTCGTCGGATTTTAACGAAACTTGGTACAATAATTTTTCATACTCCTGGGCAGGTTATAGTATACTTTTCATCACGCTACAATCAATAGGAGCAGAGTAGTGAAGGGAAGTGTTGGGAAAACGGGAGAAGTTACTCCATTTTTAAGCTTCCGTCGCGTGTGCAGCTTTAATGGTTAAAGTTACATAGAAATCATGTATGGCGGAAATAGTCTTTAATTATAAAGTTACTATTAATTAACCATAAACGCGGGTGACACCGCTGGCACAGCTAGTATTTAATAAACTTCCAGAAAGTCAACTACAGCATTACCTTTACATAAGTTCAAATTGTGCATTAGAGCGTTCTTAATGATAAGGGCTATTATAAGATTGAAGACTTCCTAAATGATAAGCATATATGTTTAACTTCATAATCAAGTTTTCACCTGCAGTGTTGTTACCTAATAAGTGTAGATTATTAAGTACGAAATTGTAAATGTTGACATTTAAAAGAGTAACTATCGAGTTTCTTGCCGGTTTCTTCTCGATAGATTCTACCTTCCGAACCGGTGGTAATACTTTTTTCTGTTTAAATTGACTATTTATAAGTGCTTTTTTGAAGCCTATATAAATAAAGAGATTTTGAAATTGAATTTATTGTATAGCCACCCCCCTGGATCAAAAAATATTCAATATTAAAAGCTACGTACGCCCATGAACACTATCCCATTATAACAGTGTGTTTCAATCTGTGTGTCGCGACCCCAAGGGGGGACGTGAAGCCTTACTCGGCGGGTCATCGACAAAAGAAAAAAGGCAAATTTCTAAACACTTAAATGAGATTTTTTCTTTTTTATACAAGTCCAAGGGGGTCTGTTTCAGGGCTTTTGTTCCTGTTAGGTGGTCGCGTATTCAAATAGATTGGAAAATACCGCCTTGAAAATACGTGTTTTCCTCCTATTTGTAATAATATAGTACTGGACATATATTTAGAATAAATAAATAAACTTAGACAATATCACATACATTGATTTGACTCCGTGGTAAGTAGCTTAAGCACTTGTATTACAGATATTATAAACAACAGTGGTATTACAAATATATACTTAAATACTAAATACTTAACACCCAGACACAGAACAAATACAAGTATACATCACACGAATGTTTGACCTGGGTGGGGAACCCACAACTCTTGGCGCATGGGGCAGGATCACTACTGAATGCGCCATCGAGCCAGTCAAGAAATAGGAAGGCCTGTTTTTTTTTCACGGGGAAATACGTTACGCACCGTCACCCTACCCAGGGGGAGAATAGGGTGGTGTGACCTCAAGAAAAGGAGGTCCCTGCTCCGGCCAAGGTGGTAGTAGCCGGGGTATACCCACTAAAACCCAGCAGTGTTCCGTCTCATCACAGTAGGAGGGGACCTGGGATCGCATCGCACGCCAACGGACACCCCGCTCGTGCGGCTGCCCCATCGGGCTCGTCTCAAATGCTCCATCGAGCTCCCGGCTTAGAAGCGCCCCAGGAACACATCGGGACGCCTACGGCTAGGCTGAACGTGCGGCTGACGGACCCTCGATACGTCATCAGCCAGCCAATGGCAGCCTATGGCCGCATGCGCGCGACAATAAAGAAATAGAAAGGCCTACACTCACCTATAAATAGTCCATCATAGCCCATTTGGGCCAGCAACGACGCCTGTTCTCTCGAATGACCGTAAGTGTCAATCTGCCAAGCTGCTTTTGGTTTACCACAGGGTCCTAGAGTGTCATTCAGTTTCCTGAAACATTGCATAGGTATACAAGGTCATGTTTTGTTGCAAAACCACTAACGTATATATTATTATCTTCCTAGCGTTATGTCCCGTATTTAGACGGGGTCCGCTTAGACCATGATCCAGGATTTAGCGAGTCTGGTAATTACATTAAAGCGACTGCCGATCTGACCTTCGTAACCCTAAGATAGGGGAACCAGACAATTATTGGATCATGGTAACAAATCCAAAGTTGTTTGAATTTGCAGGTTTCATCACGATGTTTTCCCTCACCGTCGAGCTAGTGGTATAAATACGTAAATAGATTTGAAAAATCCAGAGGTACGTGCCCGGGTTTGAACCCGCACTCCTCGGTTAAGAGGCGCATGTCCTTACCATTGAGCTACCACCACTCAACCACTAACGTAGGTATTTATTTAACTTATTATTTCTAAGAGACCAATTTAAAGGATAGAAAATTAACAAATATTTTGGATATTCTGGTAGTCCCATGTTGGTCTGGGACTTAAAAATAATGTGCACACTGTGTTTCTTGCCTAGTATAGGTTCTTGGTACGTGATTGTGTAGACGACGAGCTAGCCACTTGTCACTTTTTCACAATTCTTCATCTAACGCACCCAGTTCTATTTTTGGATGAATGTGGTTAAAGGGGCATGGTGCCCATTTGACACTGCCTAAGTGCCTACCACTTCGGAGAATACGAACGTGATGTTATGTATTGTATATATGTCTGTATGTACCTAAGTCCCCAAGTCCCCAAGGAAGCGGTGGTAGCTCAATGGTAAGGACATACGCCTCATAACCGAGGGGCGTGGGTTCGAACCAGAGCGAGTACTATGGATTTTTCATAAACTTTATATATATATAAATTTGAAAAATTCAAATCTTTGTACTTATTTATACCACTACCTCGGCAGTGAAGAAAAACAACGTAATGAAACCTGTAAATTCAAACAAATTTGGATTTGTAACCATGATCCAAAAATTGTCTGGTTTACATATTACGAAGGTCATATCGGCAGTCGCTTCAATGTAATTACCAGACTCTCTAAATCCTGGATCATTGTCTAAGCGGACCCCGTCTAAATACGGGACATAACGCTAGGAAGATGATGTATGTACCTGAGTCCCCAAGTGAACTGGTCTATAATCTGAAGATAGTCCGTCACTGCCTCATCGTTCTGTACCCAACCGCCCCCGGCAAATTCTACCCTCCCCTCTTGCACCAACCCCCTGAAGGTTGCTCTCGTAACAGGCCGCTGCTCCTTCCACCAGCGCCAGAAGTAAGCTGTCTCTGATAAGGTGAATCTGGTGGGAGAGGTGCAAGGCACCATGTCAGGAAATTAAGGGTCTATTTAAAACTTCAAATGTCAATACCTTATTTGAATGGCCCTTTGGTCGAGTGGTCAGAGACCCTGGCCACGAAACCAAGGGTCGCGGGTTCGAATCCCGCTAGGGGCAAATGTTTCGTGTGATGAACATGTACATTTGTACTCTAGTTATGGATGTTTATAAACTTATTTAAGTATGTCTATCCGTTCACCTAGTATCTATAGCACAAGCATAAGCTTAGTTTGGGACTAGGGTGTTAGTCTAAAGAATTTATTTAATTTATTGCTAAATGTATGTGAAATTATCCTACTAATATATTAAATGCGAAAGTTAGTTAAAAGGAGGGATTGCAATTCAGTAGTATTTTACGCTGGACCTAGGACATGTTACTGGATCGAGATCAGCTGAAATTGGGCCCAACTGCATTGCAGGATTCAGCATTGCAATCCCTAGTTGGAATGTATGTAAGGATTTGTCTAGCTCTTTCATGCAAAAACAGCTGAAGTGTTCTGGATGAAATTTGGCAGTTAGCACAGAAATAGTTTATAAATAATAATAAAATAATAAAGTGACGTGATATTTAGTTAGTTATAAAATAATAAATGCTTCAGACTGACACACCAATTCCCTAGTTCCAAACTAAGCTTATAAGTTGTCTTATGTATACTAGGCGAACGGATAGACATACTTCAATACGTTTATAGACATCCTTGATTTGAGTACAATTGTCCATGTTCATCCCACGAAAAATTTGCCCCTAGCGGGATTCAAACCTTGCGTTGTTCATTATGGAATCGCTGGCGCGCATTTGGCTAAGCACCCTGGTGTATTTTGTTAAATCATTCCCATTAAAAATAATACTTATAATTAATAAAACATTTAAATACTCACTTTCTCCTTTTATCATGCAATAACTCCGACAATACAGAGTGAAATATCAGCTGTACATTAGCAGAGCTCACGGCTGTCCTAGCTGAAAATGAACAGAGTATGGCTGAGCGAAGCGATGGCTGACATATATGCCATGATTTGAACAGATGCTGTCTTAGGAGCTAGTCTCCTCGGGAGCTGTGGTGGCTCAATGGTAAGGGCAATTGCCTCTTAAGTTAGTAATGTTAGTTCAAACCCGGGGACGCACCTCTAGATTTGTCAATTCTATATACATATTGTTGATATAAAAGATTGTAATGAACTATGTACATCCAAAATAAAATATTCTTAGAAATTAGAAGGTGATGAAAATGATTTTTTTAAAGAGACAACAACTCCGACTGATTTATTTATTTAAAACCAAAAATATTAATTAACACTTTCAACGGAATAATTATTTAGCGAGAAATCAACTAAGCACTATAGGCACGTCCGTCGCGTCCGAGCGCTCGAGGCAAAGTGAGCGGCAGACGTAACCGTCGCTTGCCCCACCACCTGACGTCCCTCGGTAGAGGGGCCGGGTCTTGGAGAATTCTCTAAGAATATTATATATAAATTCTCCAGACTGACACACCAAATAATAAGTACCTACTATAAATAAAATATGTGTTGATGCTGAAAGAAACTATGTACTACACAAACCCCTAGCGGGGTAGGCAGACAGAACCCAACGCCATATGGCGCAATCCTTACACACCTCACTAGCTTCTTTAGCATTCAGGATCCTTTTCAGCTCCTAACATTACCTTCTGTTAACATACGGCCAATCTGGTCGCGGTAGGTGAGCCTGGGCCTTCCGCGGCTCCTATATCCTTCCACTTTCGCATTGTATATCTGTTTAGTTAATCTGTCGTCATCCATTCTTTCCACATGTCCGAACCACCGGAGCATGCCTCTTTTTACCTTGGGACATATAGTATTATATGGTTTGATCCAGGTAGGTGAGCCTGGGCCTTCCGCGGCTCCTACATCCTTCCACTTTCGCATTGTATATCTGTTTAGTTAATCTGTCGTCATCCATTCTTTCCACATGTCCGAACCACCGGAGCATGCCTCTTTTTACCTTGGGACATATAGTATTATATGGTTTGATCCAGGTAGGTGAGCCTGGGCCTTCCGCGGCTCCTACATCCTTCCACTTTCGCATTGTATATCTGTTTAGTTAATCTGTCGTCATCCATTCTTTCCACATGTCCGAACCACCGGAGCATGCCTCTTCTTACCTTGACTCCGACGCTGTCTTTTGCCGACTCTCTTTCTTACATCTTCATTCGAACGCAGTCTATGAGCGACACACCGCAGATTTTACGCAGCGCACTATATTTATAGTAAGAAAATATCATCTTCCTAGCGTTATATCCCGTATTTAGACGGGGTCCGCTTAGACCATGATCCAGGATTTAGCGAGTCTGGTAATTACGTTGAAGCGACTACCGATCTGACCTTCGTAACCCTAAGATAGGGGAACCAAACAATTTTTGGGTCATGGTTACAAATCCAAAGTTGTTTGAATTTGCAGGTTTCATCACGATGTTTTCCTTCACCGCCGAGCTAGTGGTATAAATACGTACATAGATTTGAAAAATCCAGATGTACATGCCGGGTTTGAACCCGCACTCCTCGGTTCAGAGGCGCGTGTCCTTACCATTGAGCTACCACCGCTCTAACATAAGACACTATATCTTTTGGAAAAGGAAATACTAAACAAAGATTTCGTTTTTTATCTCAAGAACTTACTTCCATAATAATACTCGTCAAAGGTCTTCACCCAACCGGCATCCATGTGAGAATGAGGAATGAGGTGGACGTTCAACGCACCTTCTCTCGTTTGGGGACATTGCTGGAACAACCATTGATTTATCTTTTATTACATACATACATAAATAAATAAATAAATTCTCCAGACTGACACACCAATTCCCTAGTTCCAAACTAAGCTTATGCTTGTACTATGGATACTAGGTAAACGGATAGACATACTTAAATACATTTATAAACATCCATGACTCGAGTACAAATGTCCATGTTCATCACACGAAACATTTGCCCCTAGCGGGATTCGAACCCGCGACCCTTGGTTTCGTGGCCAGGGTCTCTAACCACTCGACCAACGGGCCAGTCGGTCACACACATACATAACATCACGCCCATAATCCCCGAAGGGGTAGGCAGAGTCAAAGGGGCAGCATGCCCCTTCAACCACATTCAGCCAAAAATAATTCCGGGCTGAGTTAGATGGAAAATTGTGAAAAGCAGTGACAAGCGGCTAACCTGTCGCCTACACAATCATACACCCAAAACCCGATGTACCATTAGGCAGAACTAGTTTTAACATAACAGGAACTGACAACTTAGTTATTTAGGTATTGCAAATTTGAGGACAGGTGTATCACAACAATTATAGTAGATAATAGATGTAACGAATATTATTTATGGATTATTCATTGGAAAGAAAGAAATAACTGGCAGCTTGGTTCGGCAAGAAATGTAAAAGGATAGAGGCAGTAAGATAAGTATATTTTGCATCCCGCTCCAATCTATTATTACTTATAATAAATCTGTAGAGAGGTCAATTCTGTACATGAAATATATTTTGAAAATAACTATCAGGGGGTGATTAGTGATCGATACTGATGCCAAAAATGCAATCAGTAAAATGTTTGTCTGTCTGTCTGTCTGTATGTTGTTCCTTATAGAAACAAAAACTACTCGACAGATTTTAACGAAACTTGGTACAATTATTTTTCATACTCCTGAGCAGGTTATAGTATACTTTTCATCACGCTACAATCAATAGGAGCAGAGTAGTGAAGGGAAATGTTGGGAAAACGGGAGCAGCTACTCCATTTTTTAAGCTTCCGTCGCGTGTGCAGCCTTAATGGTTAAAGTTACATAGAAATCATGTATGACGGAAATAGTCTTTATAATATTAACCATAAACGTGGGTGACACCGCTGGCACAGCTAGTAAATAATAAATAAATAAATTCAGATTACATCACATACATTGATCTGACTCCGAGGTAAGTAGCTTAAGCACTTGTGTTACGGATATCAGAAACAACAGTGGTATTACAAATATATACTTAAACACTGAATATTAACACCCAGACACAGAACAAACACAAGTACTTACTCATCAGACTTTATTATATATAATATTAATTGTCCTGAGGATCGAACCCACAACTCTTGGCGCATGGGGCAGGGTCACTACCGAATGCGCCATCGAGCCAGTCAAATAAAAGAAACGCAGGATAAACCAAGTATCAATCATATTTTTCACTTACTTTGTATCCACATTCAAGTTTGGGCTTCACAGCTAAAATACTTTTAATGAAAACAGCCAGATAGCACCAACACACTTGCATTATTTCACATTAATTCTAACACATTTTTTATGTTTTTACAACACAAAATTAATCTTTGTATTTATAACTAACTTAAATTCAATTAGACATATATATTAATTTTATATCAAAATCGTTTGATTAAAGAACAAATTTATTAAATTAACAAATAAACAATAACAATTTAGAACATTTACTTTTTCAATGCTTTTTTTCTTTAGTTATTTTTAGCACATATTTTTCTTCTCTTCTTTTTTTTTATTATTAAGAATTTGAAATAAAAATTTGTCGATGACTCCAAAAGGTAGGCACTGTGTGAAATATGTCTTTGCTACAAGAACTGTTCGGTATATGCGGTAACCCAGAAAACGTTAAACTATTGTTTTGTTTACCGTAAAACTGTGTTCACATTTGCTAATGATTGCATAGGCGACGAGCTAGCCCTTGTCCTTTTCACAATTTTCCACCTAACCGAACTCAATTTTCAGCTGAATGTGGTTCTTTTCGGACTCTGCCTATGATATATATCACTCTTGGTATGATGATTTCCAAATCAAACTTACTTCACGTTATTTTCCTAGCAGGGCAGAAAGGTCCGAGCGCCATAGTCACAGACACACTCACACACCACACTCGCTTCTTTGGCTTCCTCTCTAACTTCTCTTTGACTTCCTCTCTAACTCCTCTTTGACTTCCTCTATAACTCTTTTCATTCACGCTCTACGGCAGCGTACGGGTTCGCCATTCAATCATAGGGGGTTAGCGGAAAGGTTTACGTAATGGAGAATGGACGACTAACCTGTACGACACGCTTGTGAACGGGGGGGGGGGGGGGGGGGGATGTTTGGGGTTCGCCGTCTCTGGATACTTTAAAAGAGGCAGGGTTTGCTCTACGCTGATTATGGCTCCTGCCTCCTGGATAAAGAAAAAAGGCAAGACGCAATTTTGGTCCAGCCCGAGATTTGGACCTCGTGATTGCTACAATAGACCTAGCAGCCAACCAACCATGAGATCCACCAATTCGGTTACTACCAACAGACCGAGCAACCAACTAACCAAGAGATTCAAATCGTGGACTGGGCTAATATTTTTTTCTTCCTTCTTGCACTAAACTTGGCTGATTTAGCGCATGTGCATTAAGCCTTACCTTCTGTCTGCGCGTACGACTCCTAAACACTCGATGTTTAACCAAACACGGTTCATATTCATGTAAACATCACCAGTTTCGAGAGTATGGGAACAATACACCTCTAATGATCTCATACTCGGAACTTGAAAGTTGAGTATGTGGAGTATCCAACATAAATATCTTCCTAGTGTGAGTATAGGTCAGAGTATGATATTAAAAGATTTATTTCTGCAAGTATTCGTAACAAATTCTTTTGCACGTCACACTTTTTTACCCTACCAGCACCTCGACGTGAATGGCCTGATGAGAAGAGGTGCCGCAAGAAACTCAACAGATAGCCTTTGTAAAAACATGTTTTACTTATCATGTGTGGTACATTAAAATATCATGATTAAAAATTTCCTATGAGCCATTTGAATGCCCAGACGGCGAGTTGGGCACCCCAGATGATGATGGATTGATGAAGTGGTGAAAGACCTGAACGAGCTCCAAGTGCCCAACTGGGCAAATTTGGCACGAAACAGACCAGAATGGGGTTCTTTAATGTCGGAGGCCAAGACTTCGGGTCGCTGAGCCAGCGTAGTAAGTAAGTATTTGAATGGGTCGTACTGATATTGATATCAGCATTTTCATACTGTGAGTACGGAGTAGAATGAGTCAAAATGTGAGCCATGCAACATCATCATCATCCTAGCGTTAGTCCCGTGCTCAGTCGGGGTCTGCTTAGACCATAGTCCAGGATTTATAATGTCCTCCTAACCGATATCGGTTACGGCGGCCAATCTCAACGAGGATTAGCCATCTGCGCAGGAGATATTATAGTGCACAAGTGTGTGCGCTAACACAGGTGCACTCACTATTCCTTCACTCTCATAGTCCGGTGAGACGGCAATTCGACATGACCGGAGAGAGGTCAGGCGCAGGGCCAATGGCTTAACGTGCTTTCCGAGGAACGGGGGTGATTAAACCGCTAACTTCCTGACTCCGGGCTGTTACTGAGTAATTTGGATATTGAATAGGCTAGATGACTAAAAAATTCTGTTTAGTCCGTCTGTTAGATTATAAAAAAATATTGAACACGTATTTTTTTATTTCTTTTTCAAACAAACATTGACGAAGATACAATAGTATTTTTGTATAATCTAACTGACGGACTAAATAGAATTATAGTTTTTTAATGCAGTCATCATCCCGGTTTGAACCCGGGACCTCTTGGTCGTTAGGCGGCGCATGCTACCACTAGACCAACGAGACAGTCTAAGTGCAGGATTTAGCGACTACATAGATTGCAGCATATTTATTTCACTATTGTAACCCTTAGATTGGGAAACCAGAAAAATTTTATCATTACCATATCCATAGTTGTCGGCAATACAATATTATTGATAGTTTCTTAGGTATAATATAAAAATGAATCGCTGAATGTGTTGCTAAGCGCAAATCTCGAGAACAGCTGAACCGATTTTGCTAATTCTTTTTTAGTTGTGTTTGTTATTATCAGGTGAAGGTTCTTATAAAACGAAAAAAATTAAAATGTAGCACGAAAAATAATGGGCATTGAAAATCCGAGAGCGGGGCTTTACGAAGTGCGCCACGTCAGCTAGTATTAAATAGACCAGGTACCAGGGTACCTGCTGGGCTATTTACTATACGAACACGGATCAGTACACGGGTTCCGATGGGGGGAGGTTTCCCCCTCCCTCTGCGTACGCCCTTTAAGTAAAGTATTCGTTGTTTTAAAAATTCGCAACACATAATACTAATATGACTGGCTCGATGGCGCATTCGGTAGTGACCCTGCCCCATGCGCCAAGAGTTGCGGGTTCGATCCCCACCCAGGACAAATATTCGTATGATGAATACTTGTGTTTGTTCTGTGTTTGGGTGTTAATATCCAATATTTGAGTATATATTTGTAATACCACTGTTGTTTCTGATATCTGTAACACAAGTGCTTAAGCTACTTACCTCGGAGTCAGATCAATGTATGTGATGTTGTCGGATATTTATTTATTTTTTTTTTTATTTATATTATAAACGCGAAAGTTTGTAAGTATGGATGGATGTTTGTTACTCTTTCACGCAAAAACTACTGAATGGATTTTAATGAAACTTTAGAATAATATAGCTCATACAGCCGAATAACATATTGGCTATGTTTAATCGATGTACCACGCGAGCGAAGCCGCGGGCTGAAGCTAGTTTTATCTATAAGTATTTAAATCGATTTCGTCACACAGAAATGAATTTTAAGTGTTTTATAATAAAACCCATTAAATAACAATCAATATATTTAAGTCAAGTGCCTTAGCCAATTGCTTGTATATAAATTGTGATAATTACATAAGTGATTGTATATTTACATACTAACTTTGAAGGATTAACCAAGGTGTTCGTATATTTGGAAAGGAAGCATGTCGTATAAGGCGACTAATGGTATATCGGGTTTTGGGTATGTGATTGTGTAGATAATGAAATGAAATAAAATTGAAATGAAATGAAATTGTCTTTATTTACGTAGGCTTCAAAAAAGCACTTATAAATCGTCAGAATGAGATAGTCACTTGTCACTACCTTTTCACAATTTTCCATCTAACCCAGCCCAGTTTTGTTTTTGGCTGAATGTGGTTAAAGGAGCCTGCTGTCTCTTTGACTCTAACTACCCCTTCGGGGATTATGGGCGTGATGTTCTAATGGTACTGAGGTTATTGCCCACAGTTAGCCCATTATGTTTATGTCCCAGACCAACATGGGACAATTGGCTGGGTTAGATGGAAAATTGTGAAAAAAAAAAGTAGCGACAAGTGACCTCTTTCTTAAATTGTTCTAATACAAGCTGGTTTATGTATTTAGTTGGTAAGCTTTATTAAATAAATAAATATCGGGTAACATACATACAAAAAAAAAAAACAAAAAAAAAATATATTCAACCGAATTGAGAATCTTCTCCTTTTTCGGTCGTCGTCGGTCGTAAGTCGGTGAAAAAATCGAGATCGCCTCGATAGAATCAATATAATCCATTTTATAGTATCGATAGAATCGATAGTTTCAAGAAGCTTGGATAGATCGAGACTAGTATTTCTGTGGTCTGTGATCGAGACAGTATTCTTCTGTTAAGTTAACGCTAGTTTTCCATAAAAAAAAGTTATTAATTATGGTTAATTTTCGAATCATTACTTCAAAGTTTCATATTTTCTTCTTCTGAATAGCCATCAACACAAATTGCAAAAAATGTATACACGCACTTTTTAAATAGCGGGCTAGGCAGAGAGAACCGAATGCCACAATATGGCACGATCCTTACACACCTCCCTCGCCTCTTCAACATTCATGATCCTTTTCATACAGCTCTACGGTTTTTATGACTCCTAACATCACCTTCTGTTAATACACGACTAATAATTCTATCATTGTTAATTATTTTAAAATAAAATTGACTATAATTATTTTATCGTTGCAGGAATTGCATTCTGGCGCGCATTACTCTTAACCGACTACAATCAAAATCAAATCAACAATCGGAAATGTCACTTTTCGTAATTAAAAGCTTGTAATAAAAAAAGTACGTTAATTGACTACATACAGGAAGTACACCATTAGACCACTTCCGTTGCCTAAATTATGTGTAGAATTATATGACATTATCAATGACTGATTTATATATTGATATGTGATTTAGTTACTTTGGAATTAATGACATTACGGAAGTGTTAAGACTACCCACTCTCAAAACGGAAAACTAGTAGAAGGGGCATGTCACAAAATTAATATTTGAACCGATGAAGCTAAACTCATACAAATGCGCCACTAATCATATACTACTAATAAGCAATGAGCTGGATTGGCCATTCTTATTCTAGTCAAAAATAGCTTATCTCGTTAGTCCTACATCAGAAAACATACCTTAAATTTATTTAAAAAAGGTTCAATAATAATTTATAATGTAAGAACTCTATCTCTAAAAAAAGTGCTTAATACCTTTCGTAATCCAAGAGCGGTGGTAGCTCAATGGTAAGGACACGCGCCTCTTAACCGAGGAGTGCGTGTTCAAACCCGGGCATGTACCTCTAGATTTTAAAAAATCTATGTACATATTTATACCACTAGCTCGACGGTGAGGGAAAACATCGTGATGAAACCTGCAAATTCAAACAACTTTGAATTTGTAACTATGATCCAAAAATTGTCTGGTTCCGCTATCTTAGGGTTACGAAGGTCAGATCGGCAGTCGCTTCAATGTAATTACCAGACTCGCTAAATCCTGGATCATGGTCTAAGCGGACCCCGTCTAAGCACATGACATAACGCTAGGAAGATGATGATGACCTTTCGTAATCCAAGTTCAAATGTGGAGAAAGTTTTTCTTGTCGTCAATAGATGGCGTCCTATTTATATTGAAGCAATTATAATCCTTACTTTGGTGGAAATAAGGTGTACATTTAGACACAATCAGTCTACGCGTGGTCTTGCGTTACAACACAGTATTGTGGCTTCACTGCCACGCCCACTTGGCACTTTCAATTAATATAAGTCCGTGTATACATATAGTTGGTAATGTTGTGTACTACTTAACATTGGGAACTTTAAAAAGGCTTATATGCTATGTATTTTAATTTAAGCTAACAATGTGCTATATAAAGCTCTTTATATAAATAAATAAATAAGTTACATGCACGGATTAGTAAAAAAGAGGTTAAGGGTACATTTTTGATCCATCCGCCCGAGGGCGATTTGATAGGTAATGTCTATCACCCCTTCAAGGGATCGCTACGTATTTTGTTTTGACGACATCACCTAAATTGATCTGACTCCGAGGTAAGTAGCTTAAGCACTTGTGTTACGGATAACAGAATCAACAGTGGTATTACAAGTTTACATACATACATAACATCACGCCCATAATCCCCGAAGGGGTAGGCAGAGTCAAAGGGGCAAGTTGCCCCTTTGACTCTGCCTACCCGGGCGGGGTTAGATGGAAAATTGCGAAAAAGAAGCGACAAGCGGCCAACTTGTCGCCCACACAATCACACACCCAAAAACCCGTAAACCATTAGTCGCCTTTTACGACATGCTAGGTAAGAACCACAGTTGGCACATTCTTTTTTTTTTGTCCCAAATTAACATGGGCCAAGTCCCAGACCAACATGGGACTACAAGTTTACACTTAAATAATTAATATTAACACCCAGATACAGAACAAACACAAGTATTCATTACACGAATTTTTGTCCTGGGTGGGGATCAAACACAATTCATGGCGCATGAGGCAGGCTCACTACCGAATGCGCCATCGAGGCAGTCTTGTTTTCAATAACCCTGTTTATAAATATATAAAATTCGCTTGGGCGTCTATCTGTCTCGCTGTTACTGTCACCACGCATTATCAATTTATCGGACAGTTTCAAGATTGGTGACTCATGTGTTGAGTGACCATGCAACGAGAATATTTTGGATATTCCCGAATTAAACAAATGTACCTATCAATTTAGGTATACTGATATTATAAAAAAAAATGTAAGTACCTTACGACATACCTACTAGGCAAGAAATACAGTTGGCACATTATTTTTAAGTCCCCGACCAACATGGGACCAAATCATTTCAAATATTTTGTGGATAAGACAGACGAAATCATTAAAATTTAAAGTTTTGTTATTGGTTTAAAGAATTTCATATACATTTAGTAATAAACATTATTATCATTCTAGCGTTATGTCCCGTGCTTAGACGGAGTCCGCTTAGACCATGATCCAGGATTTAGCGAGTCTGGTAATTACATTGAAGCGACTGCCGATCTGACCTTCGTAACCCTAGGATAGGGGAACCAGACAATTTTTGGATCATGGTTACAAATCCAAAGCTGTTTGAATTTGCAGGTTTCATCACGATGTTTTCCCTCACCGTCGAGCTAGTGGTATAAATACGTACATAGATTTAAAAAAATCTAGAGGTACGTGCTCGGGTTTGAACCCGCACTCCTCGGTTAAGAGACGCGTGTCCTTACCTTTGAGCTACCACCGCTGACATTTAGTAATAAACAGCTAGTTTGAAATTACAAACAGACACTCCTAATTTATTTGTCTGTATTGATCTTGTGGTTGATACGTGCTCGGCTTTGAACCAACACTCCTCGCATTAAAAGCACGTGACCTGATCTGCTCAGTTACTACATTCATTTGTGCGTGAAGTTTTTTATGTCTTTTTATAGGAATGTCCTTTTGTGTTGCGAACGCGTGGCGACTCATTGTGCGCAGGAGTCGACGATTTGACGGCCCAAGAGCAATCGTTACATAATGTTAAGGCGAGGCTTTTTCTTTTCAATAAAAATACTGAGGGCATAATTCTCAATAATTTGTTTTTATTATGATATTTAATTTATTTTGAGACGCCTATAATTTTGTGAGGTTTGAAGGGAGTGGGGGGAGGGAGGGGGGGTTAATTTTAGTCACTCTCATGACAAGACTACGATACAGGATTTAGCGAGTCCGGTAAGTACATTGAAGCGACTGCCGATCTGACCTTCGTAACCCTTACATAGGGGAACCAGACAATTTTTGGATCATGGTTACAAATCCAAAGCTGTTTGAATTTGCGACAAGCTAGCCACTTGTAACTAGTTTTTCACAATTTTCCATCTAACCCAGGACATTTTAATTAATGGCTGAATATCATTAAAGGGGCTTGCTGACCCTTTAACTCTGCCTACCTCTTTGGGGATTACAGACGCGATGTTACGTATGTATATAAATTAATATTCGCGATAAATAGTGATCGTTTCCCCTTAACGGAGCAAAAACAGTATTAAAACATTGCAAATGAAATAATCCATGAAATTAATATTGGCAATTCGAATATTTCTGTTTCCGTCAAAGTCATAATAGCTCATGTAGAACGCAGTCGGTTAAGCGGAACTAATCAAATCATTTACAAATGGTAATGAATACGACATTTTGGATTTACTGTTAAACTAGGTTTTGTCCGTGGCTCCGCCCGCATGGGTATGTCAGAAACTGTCGAGATTTAACCCTCCCATGCTATTAAAATCTACCTATCATACTTTTTGATTTTATTTTTTTCATTCTATTTCGTCGTTCTTCTTTGGCTTGTTCTGTATGATTTTCACCATACCGATCTCTTAACTTCAAATGTAAACTACACCTAATATTTGTTAATATTAACTTACTAAACTTCACGCCACTTCCTAGCGGGGTAGGCAGAGAGAACCGAACGCCATATGGCACGATCCTGACACACCTCACTCGCCTCTTCAACATTCATTCAGTTACACCATATTTATGTACCTTTTAACTGCCTTATTGTAATTGTCTTATGTATAAAGGAAGAAATAGGTTAGTAAACATATTTCTACAATCATATATATACATAACATCACGCCCGCCCCGAAGGGGTAAACAGGATCCAAAAGGCATTAATCTCCATAAACTACATTTAGCCAAAATAAAATGGAGTTAAAATAGATGGCAGATTGTGAAAAAGTAGTGACAAGTGGCTAGCTCGTCGCCTATACCATCACAAACTCAATATCTACACCATGACTGGCCCGTTGGTCGAGTGGTCAGAGAGCCTGGCCACAAAACCAAGGGTCGCGGGTTCGAATCCCGCTAGGGGCAAATATTTCGTGTGATGAACATGGATATTTGTACTCGAGTCATGGATGATTATAAACGTATTTAAGTATGTCTATCCGTTCACCTAGTATCCATAGCACAAGCTTATAAGCTTAGTTTGGGACTAGGGAATTGGTGTGCCAGTCTGAAGAATTTATTATATATTATTATTTATTATTATTATGATTCGAATTTTACGTCATGATTCGGGTTGTCAACGGTAGGTACTTTATTATAAAGTATTGCACGTTATTTATAGCAATTGTACTCTACAATTTACAAGGAAAATAATGTACGCGACAATACTTTATTTCGCTTGATTTGATTTCTCTAGGATACATTTTCTTCATCCAAGTCGGTACACTCTTGCCAGAGTGGTCTTGGTCATCACTGTGAATCACGATAAGTGATGATCTTGGTAACACGGCGCCACTCTTCGCGGACTGCAGCTTACCAACATTCGTTAACCGAACACTTATCCAGTTTCATGCCGGTTCTTCTCGGTAGAATCAACGTTCCGAACCTGGCGGTAGAATATTTATTTTGTACTAGCTGTGCCAACGGTGTCACCCGCGTTTATGGTTAATATTATAAAGACTATTTCCGTCATACATGATTTCTATGTAACTTTAACCATTAAGGCTGCACTCGCGACGGAAGCTTCAAAAATGGAGTAACTTCTCCCGTTTTCCCAAAATTTCCCTTCACTTCTCTGCTCCTATTGATTGTAGCGTGATGAAAAGTATACTATAACCTGCCCAGTAGTATGAAGAATAATTGTACCAAGTTTCGTTAAAATCCGTCGAGTAGTTTTTGTTTCTATAAGGAACATACAGACAGACAGACAGACAAAAATTTTACTGATTGCATTTTTGGCATCAGTATCGATCACTAATCACCCCCTGATAGTTATTTTGAAAATATAATTCATGTACAGAATTGACCTCTATACAGATTTATTATAAGTATAGATTATTATGACAATTCATAAGTACTTTTGTGGAGTCTACATGAATAAAGATATTTCTATTTTTTAGTTGCAGCCTTGATCTGGTCTGTCCATCTCATTGGTGATCTACCACGTGGTCTGGTTCCTTCTTTTCCCTGCACTACGAGACGTTCTATGGATTCATTACCGCGACGGGATACATTTTACGAATACCAAACACAGAAAAAAAAACTCACTACTCTATGGTGCATGGGGCAGGGTCACTACCGAATGAGCCATCGAGCCAGTCAAATTATATAATACTAGCTGTGCCAGCGGTGTCACCCGCGTTTATGGTTAATATTATAAAGACTATTTCCGTCATACATGATTTCTATGTAACTTTAACCATTAAGGCTGCACACGCGACGAAAGCTTAAAAAATGGAGTAACTTCTCTCGTTTTCCCAAAATTTCCCTTCACTACACTGCTCCTATTGATTGTAGCGTGATGAAAAGTATACTATAACCTGCCCAGGAGTATGAAGAATAATTGTACCAAGTTTCGTAAAAATCCGTCGAGTAGTTTTTGTTTCTATAAGGAACATACAGACAGACAGACAGACAGACAGACAGACAGACAAAAATTTTACTGATTGCATTTTTGGCATCAGTATCGATCACTAATCACCCCCTGATAGTTATTTTGGAAATATATTTCATGTACAGAATTGACCTCTCTACAGATTTATTATAAGTATAGATTAACCATAAACGCAGATGAAACCGTTGGCAGTAGTTTACAAGAATAAGGTAAAAGCATAATTTCGGTGGAAATATTCCATCCAGTCTGATAAATCATTGATCTCGTATTTTGGTAATTCAAGGTACGAAAGTAAACGACACGTAGATACGAACACTCAGACGTAATTATACATACCTATTCATATTGGATTTACTCCAGGAAGGTTTAACCACTAGACTCGAGGTTAATTCAACGAGTATAGTTTTACATTTGACTAGGTTTTGTGTACACGTAATAAATAAATTTCAAATTCAAATTCAAATTCAAAATCTCTTTATTTATATAGGCTTCAAAAAAGCACTTATAAATAGTCAATTTAAACAGAAAAGAAAACATTACCACCGCTTCGCAAGGAAGACTATCGAGAAGAAACCGGCAAGAATCTCGATAGTTACTCTTTTAAATGCCAAAATTTACAATTTCGTACTCAATGATCTACACTTATTAGGTAACAACACTGCAGGTGAAAACTTTATTATGAAGTTAAACATATATGCTTATCATTTAGGAAGTCTTCAATCTTATAATAGCCCTTTCAAATCTATGTACCTACCTTTTTATACCACTAGCTCGACGGTGAAGGAAAACATCGTGATGAAACCTGCAAATTCAAACAAGATTGAATTTGTAACCATGATCCATTAATTGTCTGGTTCTCCTATCTTAGGGTTACGAATGTCAGATCGGCAGTCGCTTCAATGTAATTACCAGACTCGCTAAATCCTGGATCATGGTCTAAGCGGGACATAACGCTAGGAAGATGAGGAAGATAATGGCATAATACAATCCAAAATGAATTGTGATGCTATTGTTAAAATGTTTATTTCTTTAAACTTTTCTCTAAGAGAGTCACAGTTTAGTTCGGGCCTCTACGTACAGTCTTACGGTTAAACAGTTCACACATTAACAAAATGGCTTCCTTTTGTACATTCACTTCCAAACATAATTCTGACGTCATTTTTAATGTTTTCCGTTATGTGTGACTCTTAATTGTATTTTAATTAGTAGTAGTACTAAGTACGATGGCTTATTAAATATTAAGTACATTCTTCCTACTAGCCCATTCATACTGTAGTTCAAAACTAAACATATGCTTGTGCTTTTGTTAGAACAGGTTGCTAACCAAATTAGGTCTTTGATCATCCGAAGATTAATAAATAAATAATTTCTCTTCCGCACCAATTTCCTAGTTCCAAACTAAGCTGAAAGCTTGCCCTATGGATACTAGGTAAACGGATAGATATACTTAAATACGTTTATAAACATCCATGACTCGAGTACAAATGACCATGTTTATTACACAAAACATTTTCCCCTAGCGGGATTCGAACCCGCGACTCTTGGTTTCGTGGCCAAGGATGATGATGATCTTTAAACAGCTATAGTTAAGTTCTTATCATTTATAATAATTATTTTATTTCATTGTTATTATAATGTTTCATACATACATATGTAATTTTGTAATCAATATTAACAACAAAATTTTATAATTGCAACCAATTACTGGAAAATGTGTTTCTAAAGAATGTTATATTGTAGACCTAATACCACATTACGCAAATAAATAATTCTTTCTTTTTTTTTGAAGCGACTGCCGATCTGACCTTCGTCACCCTTAGATAGGGGAACCAGACAATTTGGATCATGGTAACACCATAGTTGTTTGAATTTGCAGGTTTCATCACAATGGTTTCCTTCACCGCTGAGCTAGTGGCATAAAAAGGTAGGTACATAGATTTAAAAAATCCAGACATAGCCCGGATTTGTACCTAAATCCCTCGCATATAAGACTCGTGTGCTTACCATTGAGCCTATACATCATTGAACCTATACATCAAAGTTTAAAAATAAATATGAAAGTGGCTGACCTCGCTCCGTTGTAAGTAATCCCTTGACTCCGTATTACAAAGGGAATAGGGTTTAAAATATCATACAATTTCTTAACTTCATCGAAATGACGTCAAAATTTGATTTAAATTGTTTCTCACGCCATAATTCTCTTTTAAAGAACTTAAGTGGAATTCTTTATAGACTTAAACTTATCTATGTCGGTCTGGGACTTGAAAATAATGTGCTAACTGTGTCAATTGCCTAGCATGTCGTAAAAGTCGACTAATGGTGTATCGGGTGTTGGGTGTGTGATTGTGTAGGCGACGAGCTAGCCACTTGTCACTTGGTTTGGGTAGCTTGTCGCGTAAACAATCACACACCCAAAACCCGATATACCATTAGTCGCCTTTTACTACATGCTAGGCAAAGATCATAAATGGCACATTCTTTTTAATAATGTTGCTCGATAGGTCAATATCGATTGTGTATCGACAGCCTATCGATAGTTGAAGAAAATATATAGTATCGATAGTCTATCGATACTAACTGGTCTTCAATACTGAACAGACTATCATACATACATACATAACATCACGCCCATAATCCCCGAAGGGGTAGGCAGAGTCAAAGGGGCAGCAGGCTCCTTCAACCACATTCAGCCAAAAATAAAGCCAGGCTGGGTTAGATGGAAAATTGTGAGAAAGCAGTGACAAGCGGCTAACCTGTCGCTTACACAATCACACACCCTGATGAACTGCAGACTATCGATAGTACAAAACTATCGATACTATCGGTTGTCCTATCGATCGTATAGATAACTGTATCGTTCAACTATCGATTTTTCGGCAACACTACTTTTTAAGTCACAGACCAACATAGGACTAAGTTAGGTTGCGATTATCCAAAATTAAAACCGTAATATTACTTTGCGCAATAAACTAGTAATTAACTTAAAGTTTATACTTAATTCGATATAAGGATATCGTTAAATTGCTTCAACATCCGAAACACATGTTTAAAAATAAGTGCAGTTTCCAAAATAGGTTATAGTACAGTAACCAGTTACTACATCAGAACTTAGATATTAACATCTGAATGTTAGGATCGTAGCAAATGGAAGGATGTGATCTCTGCCTACCCGCATGGGAAAAAGGCGTGACATTATGTATGTATGTATGTATGGTATTATACATACATAGGTGAGCGGTGGTAGCTCAATGGTAAGGATACGCGCCTCCTAACCGAGGAGTGCGGGTTTAAACCCGGGCACGTACCTCTGGATTTTTTAAATCTATGTACGTATTTATACCATTAGCTCGACGGTGAGGGAAAACATCGTGATGAGACCTGCAAATTCAAACCACTTTAGATTTGTAATCATTATGCAAAAATTGTCTGGTTCCCCTATCTTATGGTTACGAAGGTCAGATCGGCACTCGCTAAATCCCGGATCATGGTCTAAGCGGACCCTGTCTAAGCACGAGACATAACGCTTGGAAGATGATGATATATCATCACACCTGTAATCCCCGAAGGGGTAGGCAGAGTAAAGGGGCAGCTAGCTCCCTTAACCACATTCAGCTGATAGATAATAATCTAAAGAGAGAAACAGCAACCAATTTTCTTCATTATGTCCCCTTTCAAGTCGGGGTCCGTTAAGACCACGATTCTAATATTAATAATAACAATATGAGACTACATCACATACATTAATCTGACTCCGAGATAAGTAGCTTAAGCCCTTGTGTTGTGGATTTCAGAATATGCACTGGTACTAACTAACTAAACTTCACGCCACTTCCCTAGCAGGGTAGGCAGAGAAAACCGAACGCCATATGGCACGATCCTTACACACCTCACTCGCCTCTTCAATATTCATGATCCTTTTCATACAAGCTCTACGGTTTTTATGACTCCCAATTTCACTTTCTGTTAATACATGACCAATCTGGTCGTGGTAGGTGAGCCTGGGCCTTCGCGGATCCTACATCCTTCTACTTTCGCATTGTATATTTGTTTAGTCAATCTTTCGTCATCCATTCTTTCTACATGTCCGAACCACCGGAGCATGCCTCTTCTTACCTTGACTCCGAAGCTGTTCTTCAGATCGACTCTCTTTCTCACATCATCATTCCGAACGCAATCTGTGGGCGATACACCGCAGATTTTCCGCGGCGCGCGCATCTCGACCGCGTTTATTCTACTTTCATGCTCTTTACCAACTCTAGCTTCCATATGTTAGCGTAGGAATCAGCACCGCATTGTGTATGCGAGCTGGGCCTTCTGGCTTAAGACTTAACTGCCTAGAAGATTTCCTAACGCTCCATTCACCCTATTCCCTGCATTCACTCTTCTTTCTATATCAGCGGAGTACCTTCCATCTCTACTAAATGCAGATCCTAGATATACAATTTCATTCACCTGTTCCAGCACTACATCATTAACCGTTATCTTTGTATCCGTTCTGGTTTCATGTTTTTCATTACGATCTCGACTATTTAAATAAAAGCGAGATACGTGTTTGACAGGTGATGTTAGGCGTCATAAAAACAGTAGAGCTTGTATGAAAAGGATCACGAATGTTGAAGAGGCGAGTGAGGTGTGTAAGGATCGTGCCATATGGCGTTCGGTTCTCTCTGCCTACCCCGCTAGGAAGTGGCGTGAAGTTTAGTTAGGTAGTGTTTTACGTCTCCTGTCGTCAAAATGGTTTTCATTACAGCTACCAGGCCTGATAAGTCTTGTAAAAATGGGTAGAGGTGTTTTCTTATTATCGAGTGACTGTACCTTTGACTCTGCCTACCCCTTCAGGGATTACGGGTGTGATGTTTGTCTGTTTTTTGAGTGACTCGTTGACCCATTTGCCGTCTCCACCTTAAAATCTATAAATGATCTAAGTAACTTAAGTAATTAACGTATTAATGTGTTTGTCAAGCGATTAACGTACGTACAAGGTTGAATTTTAGTCGTAATTATATTTAATGTATAATTTAGCCGCTAGCTTATGTGGGTGACCATAATAAGTGGATGTCCTAGTTTTTTATCACTGCTGTTTTGTAACTAAGTCCAATGTTGGTTTGGCTTATAATGGACCAAATGTGTTCCTTGTCTAACATGTCGTAAAATATGACTGAAGATGTATTGGTTATTAGGTTTGTAACAATTTCGCACCCACTTGTCACTACTTTTTTAATTTTAATCAAAGTCAAAGTCGAAATGTTCTTTATTTATATAAGTTTCATAGACAACATAACCAATCTCGCCCGAAGGTGTAGGCAGAGTCAAAGAGAAAGTAAAAAAAAACACATTCAGCCAAAAATAAAACTGGGCTGGGTTAGATGGAAAATTGTGAAAAAGTAGTGACAAGAGGCTAGCTTGTCGCCTTCACAATCACATACCCAAAACCCGATCTTCCATTAATCGCTTTTTATAATATGCTAGGCAATACACAGTTAGCACATTATTTTTTAAGTCCCAGACCAACATGGGAAAATGACCTGGGTTAGATGGAAAATTGTGAAAAGGCAGTGACTAATTTGTTACCTATGCAATCACAAGCCAATACACCATTAGTCCCCTTTACGACATGCTAGGCAAGAAACACAGTTGGCACATTATTTTTTAAGTCCCTGACCAACATGGGACTTTTCCCGTATTTTTTAATACTAAAATAACCAAGTACGTAGTTTTATAACCATCTATGTATGTTGTCCTCTGTGTAAGGCTCTTGACCTGTAGTATACTTCAAAAACACACATAAAACAATGATGGCTTTTAAGATAACTCTCATACTTACTATATCCATGGTCATTTTTACCATAAAACCGTGTGTACTTGATACTTTGAAATAAGATACTTTGATACAAGAGCGCATGGTCTATTTTTATATGTTTTGTCGTAATGATAATGGACTTAGATGTGCAAAATTAATTAATAAAATTAATAAATAATCCAACTAAACTTCACGCCACTTCCCTAGCGGGGTAGGCAGAGAGAACCGAACGCCATAAGGCACACATACCTTTAATAAATAACTAATTATCATCATATTTTTATCCCATGTTAGTTTGGTACTTATTAATAATGAGCCAGCTGTGTTCCTTGCCTAGCATGTCGTAAAAGGTGACTAATGGTCAACCCGCTTGCATCCGTCACGCCCGTTATCCCCAAAGGGGTAGGCAGAGTCAAATGGACAGCTGTCCCCTTTCACCACATTCCGCCAAAAAAAAACTAGGCTAGGTTATATAGAAAACTAGCTGACTGAACTTTGTTCCGCCTAACAGTCAATGACACATAATCCGGTTAAATAAATTGAGATGTAAGCTATCCCATCATTCAAGTTGGATCAAACTGCACACGGTGTGCAAATTTGATTAAAATCGGTTAAGTAGTTTCGGAGTCCATCGCGGACAAACAACGTGACGCGTAATTTATATATATTAAGATTGTGATAAAGTGACAAGTGGCTAGCTCGTCGCCTTCACAATCACACACCCAAAATCCGATATACCAGTCGCCTTTTACGACATGCTAGGCAAGGAACACAGTTGGCACATTATTTTCAAGTCCCAGACCAACATGGGACAAACGATGAGTTGATCGTTCTTAAATGTGCACTAATGTAAATACCAACTTGACCTTGTATTAAGGTTAATCTGCCCTGAAAATGGCGATATTAATGTTTTCATAACTAATTTGTTTTATGAACGATAAAAACTTTTAAACGAAATGTAGTATAAGCGTGGATGTAGTTTTAAAGATAATTCAGTACTTAAATAATTTTTTTTTTTATCTATACTTATAATAAATCTGTAGAGAGGTCAATTCTGTACATGAAATATATTTTAAAAATAACTATCAGGGGGTGATTAGTGATTGATACTGATGCCAAAAATGCAATCAGTAATTTTTTTGTCTGTTTGTCTGTCTGTATGTCTGTATGTTCCTTGTAGAAACAAAAACTACTCGACGGATTTTAATGAAACTTAGTACAATTATTCTTCATACTCCTGGGCAGGTTATAGTATACTTTTCATCACGCTATAATCAATAGGAGCAGAGTAGTGAAGGGAAATGTTGGAAAACGGGAGAAGTTACTCCATTTTTGAAGCTTCCGTGTGTGCAGCCTTAATGGTTAAAGTTACATAGAAATCATGTATGACGGAAATAGTCTTTATAATATTAACCATAAACGCGTGTGACACCGCTGGCACAGCTAGTTTGCCATAAATGAACTATGTTGTCTGAAATAAAAGTTTTTTTTTATTTTTCTTCTTATTTTAACACTTTTGTTTGGTTCAGGATAATTACCCGATTTATGAAATACATCTTCAAAAACCTATGTAAATAAGACACCGTTTCTTAAAAAAAAGACAATAAGAATGTATCTTTAAGAAAACTCGTGTTAGTTTAATGTAAGAAATATTGTAGGTAGTTGAGTTCTTTATCTATTCTGTCGTGAAAGGCCACTAATGGTATTGGGTTTATGATTGTATACGCGACGAGCTAGCCACTTGTCACAATTTTTTTACCAATGTTTCTTCTGATAGCCTATCGATAGTTGAAGATAATCGATATTATCTATAGTCTATCGATACTGAAAACTATCGGTGAACAGCAATACTATTGTTTATATCGATACTATCCATAGTCTATACAATATTAAAGAGCAATACTATCAATAGTATCGATACTATCGATAGTATTGCTGTTTACCGATAATATTACACTAACAGAGTCTTCGATGCTATCGATTGTCCTTTATATGATTTGGCCGTTAAACTATCGATTGAAAACTATTGATATTTTGGCAACACTACTTCTAACTCAACTCAATTTTATTTTTGGTTGTTTAGTTTTGTGTTGTGTTGTTTTAGCATCTTTTGTTCTTGTTTTTCTAATTCTATTACTTAAATAATAATAAGATAATGTTCCTACTTATGTTTAATTTAAGGTATTTAAATACGATTGTATAGTTAAGAAAGAGTGCCTCCCTCTGACAAAGGTCATATTTTCTACACCAAAAATGGAATCAACAAAATGTTTGCAAATACTCTCATACCTGAAATGAAAAAAAGCATTTATTTTATTTATTTATTTTAAGTGATATAAAAACTACTCTAACTCTGCTACCCCTTCGAGGATTGTACATTTCGATAGTTTTCTGTCACCAGTCAATGTGACGCTTCTGCGCTTTTCGCGTATACTACAGCAATAAAATTTGACAATATACTAGAGTAGACCTTGGTCCACTTTTGTGTCATTACGTAACGACGGACAAAGCGACTTTTTTGTTATTAGCAGTCATTGTTGGGAGACGCGTAGAAAATTGATGCACATAGCAGAATGGGACGATTTCCGATGGCCCCGGTAAAAAAGGGCCAAGTTTGGAAATATTCAATCTATGTATTATAATGAAAATAATAAAAAAAAAGGGAGAGTTTATTGGGTAAGAGTGAGCAGATTGAAAAAATAATTATCAGGTAAAAGGTCAGGATCAGGTAAAAAGTAACCTTAATCGATGACTTCGACGAGCATGCATGAATAAATAAATAATAAATAAATAAATATCAGACTACATCACATACATTGATCTGACTCCGAGGTAAGTAGCTTAAGCACTTGGGTTACGGATATCAGAATCAACAGTGGTATTACAAATATATACTTAAATAATAGATATTGGATATTAAGACCCAGACACAGAACAAACCCAAGTATTCATCACACGAATATTTGTCCTGGATGGGGATCGAACCCACAACTCTTGGCGCATGGGGCAAGGTCACTACCGAATGCGCCATCGAGCCAGTCAAAATAAAGACCCTTATGTATGTAGAAATAGCAAAATGTTCCAGAATCGTTGCAAGTGGAAGGATTGTAATCTCTGCCTACCCCATGGGAAAAAGACGTGACTGTATGTATATAGTTAGTTTATTTTAACGAGTTAACATCAAGAAGAATCGACAGAGTTTGAAAAATACAAAAAAAAATATCTACACGGACTAGTAAAAAAAGAAGGACTCCGCACCACTAACTAAACGTTGCAGCTCCTCAGGTGCTCCATCTTGACACGCTACTTACGCCACACATTGACATAATAAGTGCTCCAAATGACAGATGTCCGTTATCTGGTATCCATAAGTATCTCACTCACACATGCTTATACATGGCTTTACGCTTTAGTATGACAGCGTGAAGTCCTTTTTTTACTAGTCCGTGATTATGTATTAGATTAATATATACCCCATTTGTAGAGGAATGATTTATGTAATAGATATATCTGCGCAAGCGACGCAAGTATACAAATAAGGTTTTTGTATTTTAATAGGGAAATGTGTGCTTTTGTGATGGAAGGGCCGCGCTGGTTGCAAGCACTAGTTAAAACATAAACTAGCTAGTCCAAAATGGTAAAGAGATCATTGAAAAGATCGACGAAGAGTAGCAGTATTAAACATTTCGATGAGTGATAGTTCCGAATGCTACTATAAGACAGACTACATACATGTAATCACGCCCATAAACCCCGAAAGGGTAGACAGAGCCAAAGGGGTAGCCCCTAACCACATTCGACCAAAAATAAACTAGAATGGGTTAGATGGAATATTGTACAAAAGTAGTGACAAGTGGCTAGGTAGTCGCCTACACTGTCAATTAAAAAAGACTAGTTTATTCAGATGGTAAGGAAATGTAATGAAATTATCTTTATTTATGTAGGCTTCAAAAAAGCACTTATAAGTCGTCAGTACAATTAACGAAAATTACCGGTATCTTTGTTTGCCAAAATTGGTGGTATGAAAAAGTTAAAGAAATTGAAAGAAAGAAAAAAAACATATTTATTTACAACACAAAAAAAATAAGTTACAGTCGTCTTACAAACAAAAAGAATAAAAAAAATAAAATTGTGTGCTAATAAGGCTTCCACTCAGCATTATGTCATGGTACCAATAGCTGACACTAAGATATTGGAATCAACTTGGCGGTGTCAACTATCGTGCACCAAAAGTAGAATGACAAAGGTCGTTTCCCGAATCAATAGACTGCATGGGTGATTTTTGGATCACAATCATTAGTGTTATAATACCAAATGTCCTTACCATCATTATGATGATGATTTATACATACAAACAAACATTATCCAAATCAAAAATAAGTTTGTTTTCATGTAATGAAACAGTGGGGAAGCGGTGGTAGCTCAATGGTAAAAACACGTGCCTTTTATGCGAGGTGTGCGGGTTCAAACCCGGGCCTCTAAATTTTTTAAAATCTATGTACGTATTTATACCACTAGCTCGGCGATGAGGGCAAACATCGTGATGAAACCTGCACATTTAAACAACTATAGATGTGGAACCATGATCCAAATTTGTCCGGTTCCCCAATCTTAGTCAGATCGGCAGTCGCTTCAATGTAATTACCAGACTCGCTAAATCCTGGATCATGGTCTAAGCGGACCCCGTCTAAGCACGGGACATAACACTAGGAAGACGAAGAATGAGACAGTGAAGTTTTTACAATTACTACAAATTCAATAAAATTAGCAATTTGTGTATGTATATAACTATTCGCTTATGATGTCCCATGTTGACATCTCTCCGGTCATGTCGGTGTCTCACCGGACTATGAGAATGAAGGAACAGAGAGTGCACCTGTGTTTGCGCACACACTTGTGCACTATAATATCTCCTGCGTCGGCTAATCCTCCATCCTTGAGATTGGCCGCCGTGGCTAGGGTTGCCAGGTCGCCAAACCTATTAGTCGGACAGACCGGCCAGATTGGCCGGACACCCTACATTATTGACGGATTGCGGGTTCGATCGACAGTCCACTCGCTCGGCGCTCACTCGTTTGCGAAATGTAGAAAGCTTAATAAAAGCCGGACAAGCCGGACACTGTTTATGTTGGCAGGAACATGCAATCAAAAAGCCTAACTATGTCCGGATTTTTCCGGACGCCTGGCAACGCTAGCCGTGACCGATATCGGTTAGGAGGACATTATTCTATGATGCGCCGATGACCATTGTGCTACCACCGCTTTATACAAAGAGTAATTATCTCATGTTTGTCCTGGGTGGAGATCGAACCCACGCCATACGCCATCGAGTCAGTCAAAGTTATTTACATACATACTAGTGTTGCCGAAAACTCGATAGTTTTGCAATCGATAGTATACGATAAATCATTGGTTAGCAGCGATCAAAAATAATCGATACTATCGATAGTATTGATGTTTACCGATACTTTTCAGTATCGATAGGCTATCGATATTGGCCTATCAAGCGGTAACACTAACACATACATCATTCCACGGCCGTAATCCCCGAAGGGGTAGGCAGAGTCAAAGAGACAGCAGGGCTCTTTAACCACATTTAGCCCAAAATAAAACTAGGCTGGATTAGATGTAAAATTGTGAAAAAGTAGTGACAAGTGGCTAGCTCGTCGCCTACAAAATCACATACCCAAAACCCGATATACCATTAGTCGCCTTTTACGACATGCTAGGCAAGAACCACAGTTGGCACATTCTTTTTAAGTCCCAGACCAACATGGGACAGTGGGCTGGGTTGGATGGAAAGCTGTGAAAAAGGAGTGACAAGTGGCTAGCTCGTCGCCTACTTAGACACATACCCAAAAGCCCGTAAACCGTTAGTCGCCTTTTACGACATGCTAGGCAAGAACCACAGTTGGAATATTCTTTTTTTTTGCCCCATATCAACATGGGCCAAGTCCCAGACCAACATGGGACAGGCCAATAACAGGTTTTCCTAATATATTCCTGATTGTGTACTTGGTAGAATTAATTAATTAAGAAAAACATGAATTACACACAATTTAAAAAAGAAGTTTTTCTTAAAAAAAAGGAGAAAGAAAAGAAAAGAAGACGTTTTATCGTAGAGACTGAAGTTATCGTTGGAAGTTTTACTTAGCTTCAAATAAAATAAATATAATTTTAACTTTACGATATCTAGTATCTAACTAAGTTCACTTAGACCTAGGTATTGGCATGGCAGCCTAAAACTCTATTTATTTACAAACAGGTTATCTAGAGCGTGTCCACCGCGTAACACAGTGTATCGCAATCAGTTGCAGTCGTGCGTTTATTCACTTAGCCAGTACATTTAACAGGTATATTGAACTCGCGAACATGATATTATGAGATCAGATTACTTTACACACATACATAACATCACGCCCATAATCCCCGAAGGGGTAGGCAGAGTCAAAGGGGCAGTATGCTTCAACCACATTCAGCCAAAAATAGAGCCGGGCTGGGTTAGATGGAAAATTGTGAAAAAGGGTTTTGGGTGTGTCATACGCAATGACACACCCAAAACCCTTAGTCGCCTTGTAGATATACCATTAGTCGCCTTTTACGACATGCTAGGCTAGGAACAAAGTTGGCATATTCTTTTTTTTTTGTCCCAGATCAAAATTCAAAATATCTTTATTTATACAGGCTTCAAGAAAGCACTTATAAATAGTCAATATACAAAAACAAAAAAGAACAAATAATACTACCACCGGTTCGGAAGGTAGATTCTATCGAGAAGAAACCGGCAAGAAACTCGATAGTTACTCTTAAATAAGTACAAATAAAATAACTAGTTATGGTTATAAGTATATTAAATTTAGCTACAGCACTAGCCGTCAGTTATTCTAGTCACAACCTAAACACTAAATCTAGACTTGAGAAAACCAACAAAAAACCCACGGAAGTGAACAAAAACTGAATTATTCTCAACCATTTACAATTAGCATTAATTGAGATTGACTATTGTTTTCTATGGCAGACATTTTAACTGGCAAAAACTACTTCCGAACTTGCAGATAAAAGTAGTTTGACAAAAACTGTGGGTGCTGAATGCTGTAGTCTGACCGGCGAGGCATGACAACGAACCTAACAGTCTGGTCCGATAAATTTGATTGGTGTCCTAGCAGAAAGTGAGAAATAATTATTGACCACTTGTAAAGTAAATAGGGAGATTTGTATTGCTCTCAAACTAGATAAATACATACATACATAACATCAAGCCCATAATCCCCGAAGAGGCAGGCAGACTCAAAGGGGCAGCAGGCCCCCTCAACATTCAGCCAGAAAAACTGGGCTGGGTTGAATAGAAAATTGTAAAAATTGTCGCCTACACAATCAATCTGCGATAATCCTCCTAAACCACAATTACCTAAAAAGCAAACAGAGAACGTTCTGATGGAAAAGAGTGAAGAAATAGTGACAAGTAGCTAGCTCGTCGCCTACGCTATCACGAACCTAATACATTATTAGTCGCCTTTTATGACATACTGAATACAGTTAAATAGCACATTCTTTTTAAGAGCGGTGGTAGCTCAATGGTAAGGACACGCGCCTCTTAACCGAGGTGTAACCCCGGCACGTACCTCTGGATTTTTCAAATCTATGTACGTATTTATACCACTAGCTCGACGGTGAGGGAAAACATCGTGATGAAACCTGCAAATTCAAACAACTTTGGATTTGTAACCATGATCCAAAAATTGTCTGGTTCCCCTATCTTAGGGTTACGAAGGTCAGATCGGCAGTCGCTTCAATTTAATTACCAGACTCGCTTAATCCTGGATCATGGTCTAATCGGACCCCGTCTAAACACGGGACATAACGCTAGGAAGATGATGAGTACATTCTTTTTAAATCATGTACTACTCCTGATCAATATGAAAAAAACTGATAAATGACGCAATTTCATCAACTAATTACTCAATTAATATTATCTAAGCCTCCATTATTCGCTGGCCACTCTACAAACGCCATTTTTTTATGCGAATCAACTCGGTACCGAGCATAAAATTCGTACGGTGTCATTTCTGTAAGTTTTTGTCTAAACATTTATTGCATTTAGGATTCCTTAGGAGAAAATTCAGATAAAACGTTTATTGAAAGAAATAAATTAAAACGAATCTGTTTATTACATTGAAGCGTCCCATGTTGGTCTGGGACTTGGCCTATGTTGATCTGGGACAAAAAAAAGAATGTGCCAACTGTAGTTCTTGCCTAGCATGTCGTAAAAGGCGACTAATGGTTTACGGGATTTTGGGTATGTGACTGAGTAGGCGACGAGCTAGCCACTTGTCACTCCTTTTTCACAGCTTTCCATCCAATGTTGTGTCCCATGTTGGTCTGGGACTTAAAAAGAATGTGCCAACTGTAGTTCTTACCTAGCATGTCGTAAAACGCGACTAATGGTATATCGAGTTTTGGATGTGTGATTGTGTAGGCGACAGGTTAGCCGCTTGTCACTACTTTTTCACAATTTTCAATCTAACCCCGCCCGGTTTATTTTTGGCTGAATGTGGTTCAAGGGGCATGGTGCCCCTTTGACTCTGTCTACCCCTTCGGGGATTAAGGGCGTGATGTAATTTTTTCACATCGATGTGTGTCGTTACCCTTCTATCGACATCGATCTACGTAAAACTACATCGATGTGTCTCGTTACCCTTATATCCACATCGACCTACGTCGAACTACGTCAATCTGTATCTATCTACACGTCTACTGACATAAACCTACGTCGAAGCACGTTCGATTAAAATTATGTTGACTCGATAACTGTTTACGGAACCCCGTCTAACCTTGCTTCTCGCTTGACCAAACTTTTTGCGCCAATTAGTGTTATTAATTAGTTTAGGTCTTAATTATTGGCTAGGGCCTTCATGGTGATTGGTAAGGTTAGGTTTTTATGACAGATGACACATCGCAACAGTTTAATTCTGGTTAGATACAGACGTAAAAAATTAAAACAAAAACTGCTATGTAATAAACTACACTGGTTGTTAAAAATAATAATGTCCTCCTAACCGATATCGGTCACAGCAGCCAATCTCAACGAGGATTAGCCATCTGCGCAGGAGATATTATACTGCACAAGTGTGTGCGCTAACACAGGTGCACTCTCTGTTCCTTCACTCTCATAGTCCGGTGAGACGCCGACATGACCGGAGAGAGGTCAGGCGCAGGACCAACGGCTTAACGTGCTTTCCGAGGCACGGGGGTGATTAAACCGCCAACTTCCTGACTCCGGGCTGTTACTGAGTAATTTGGATATTGAAATACCCAGCCACAAATTTTTGGCCCGACCCGGGATTTGAACCCGGGACCTCTTGGTCCTTAGGCGGCGCATGCTACCACTAGACCAACGAGGCAGTCATAAAACATGTTAAACATGTTAACATGTTAAAAATTATCCCATTTATGTCACGGCTTGAATAGACTGTCCTTTTTTATGGCAGTGGGTCCGGCTGCACGCCCTCTAGAGAAATATGTCCCATTTCTTTTGTTTTCTTGCTGTATGGAATAGGGATGTTGACTGGCTAGTCAATTGAGATACTTTATAAGAGCTGTCAAAACGAAATCACTTCATAGATTTTTTATGGGCTTGTCAACATGTGACGTCACTAGTTTGTTTAGTCAACTGACTTAATATTAAGCAGTTTTTGTAAAATTAAAAATCTTAGACTCAATATGATTGAAAAGCAATAAGGCTTAACAGCATACTACGATACTTTCTTTTTCAGAATTGATATTTGAAAATTAAATATAAATGGTGTAAACATCCCAATTATGTGTCTGATATAAATGATTTCATATGATAAAATATATAAAGTATTGAAGTGTGTCTATCCGTTCACCTAGTATAACTTAGTTCACCTAGCACAAGCCTATAAGCTTAGTTAGGAACCAGGGAAAAGGTTTCAGGTAGAAGAAAAGAAAATTTTATATTCAAATGTACTCAAAGATATTCAAAGTAGTGTTTCCGAATAACCGTTAGTTTTGCAATCGATAGTTGAACGCTACAATCATCTATACGATCGATAGGAAAATCGATAGTATCGATAGTAAACAGTCATCTATACGATCGATAGGACAATCGATAGTATCGATAGTATCGAAGTCTCTTAGTGCAATACTATCGGTAAACAGTAATACTATCAATAGTATCGAAAGTTTCGATCGCTGCCAACTAATGAACTATCAAAAGACTATCGATACTATCGGTTTTCTTCAACTATCGATAGGCTATTAATAGACAAACGATATTGGCCTATCGATTCAAAGGAACTGCTTCGTTGGTGTAGGTAATACGCACTTTCTTAAGATCCAGGATTCATATCTGTCAGTCTGGAGAATTTATTATTATTATTTATTATTATTATATCCCGGGTGGGGCAAAAAAGTTACAATATTGAAATCAATAGTACTTACGAACCTATGGGTTCGTAAGTACTATTGAAGGTAGTTGGAATTATACACACAAACATACAAATAACATTACGCCCATAATCCCCGAAGGGGTAGGCAGAGTCAAGGGGACAGCATGCCCCTTCAACCACATTCAGCCAAAAATAAACCCGGGCTGGGTTAGATGGAAAATTGTGAAGAAGCAGTGACAAGCGGCTAACCTGTCGCCTACACAATCACACACCTAAAACCCGATATACCATTAGTCGCCTTTTACGACATGCTAGGCAAGAACCACAGTTGGCACATTATTTTTTTGTCCCAGATCAACATGGCCCATGTCCCAGACCAACATGGGACTAACTAGGAATTATAGGAGAGGTCAATTCTGTACATTAAATATATTTTCAAAATAACTATCAGGGGGTGATTAGTGATCGATACTGATGCCGAAAATGCAATCAGTAAAATTTTTGTCTTTCTGTCTGTCTGTCTGTCTGTCTGTATGTTCCTTATAGAAACAAAAACTACTCGACGGATTTTAACGAAAATTGGTACAATTATTCTTCATACTCCTGGGCAGGTTATAGTATACTTTTCATCACGCTACAATCAATAGGAGCAGAGTAGTGAAGGGAAATGTTGGGAAAACGGGAGAAGTTACTCCATTTTTTAAGCTTCCGTCGCGTGTGCAGCCTTAATGGTTAAAGTTACATAGAAATCATGTATGACGGAAATAGTCTTTATAATATTAACCATAAATGCCAACTACATAAACCGTTTGTAAAACTGTCTGTAGTGTCTAGAAATGCTTTTATCATGTGCATAGATATTTACAACAGATTACCAATTCGCTTTAAAAATAACAATTTAAGTTTATATGAATTTAAGAAACTAATGAAAATGTGGTTATTAAGTAATTGTTTTTATAGCCTCAATGACTTTAAACAACATACAATCAGACAAATCTGATAAATTGTTGTGTTCTATGTTATATTTTTATTTTTTTGTTTTTATCTCTATAAACTGTGTATACACCTGTAAAGGTAGGATTTGGCGATCTTCATAAAAAGCAACTTCTACTGTTAACTATGTACCCAAATTTATACACAATAAAGTTCATTTCATTTCATTTCATTTCATAAACGCGGGTGACACCGCTGGCACAGCTAGTATTAAATAAAAAAAGCATTATCAAAATCGGACTAGTCTGTAAAAAAATATGCATGGTCTTACATTACAATAAATGAGTGAACAATCAATCATCCCTTGTTTTCATTCCCTTAGGGTTGGTATTGTTTATCCAAATTTATATGGGACCAATTTCAGGGCATACCGTTTCCAATTAAATTAAAAATATCAAAATCGGACCACTCTGTAAGAAGTTATGCGTGCTATTCCGTTTTTTTCGTTAGTTAAAAATGATTGATTTGATTAAAAATTAAGAAAAAAAAAAATTGCACACATTTTTTTTTTGCAAAAATGCACTCTATACGTTTGGACTACAAGGCCACTCAGTATTGAAAGCTGGATCCTCAGAGTAGTGAGTAATTAATATGTTGTCATTAAAATTTGATTTTTTTATTAATTGTCGGAACGAAATCTTCCACTGTTACGCTAAGCCGTAGTACGTCACTATTGGTCGTGAATAGTATTTAACTGGGTACATAATTGGTTTGATCATTATGGTGATGTGTATATAAATATAAATTGGTCAAGAGTGACCGTGACTCGCTTATGTGAAGCTCCGTATATTACAATTTGAATACACACATACATACATAACATCACGCCCATAATCCCCGAAGGAGTAGGCAGAGTCAAAGGAGCAGCAGGCCCCTATAGCCACATTCAGCCAAAAATAAAACTGGGCTGAGTAAGATGGAACATTGGAAAAAAGTGCTGACAAGTTTACAATCACATACCCAAAACCCGATATAGCATTAGTCGCTTTTTACGACATGCTAGGCAAGAAACACAGTTGGCACATTATTTTTGAAGTCCCAGACCAACACGGGACTAATATAATTCTAACTTTGTTGTTATGTGTTCGTAAGTTTGAGGAATTAAAATTAAAGTCCTAGATAAAATACTTTCGCCCCCATTCTCCTTGGTGTAATATTTCTCTGCTTAACTGAATCTATTTTTCATGGTTCGATAAGCTTATCCTGTCTTGGACTCTTCAAGTAAAGATAAAAAAAGAACGCAGAGGCCTTTGTTGTTTCAAAGTCAAAGTCAAAGTCAAAGCCAAAGTCAAAGTCAAAGTCAAAATATTCTTTTTTTATATAAGTTTCAAAGAAAGAAATACTAATAAAGATATATGATTCTGCCACCAGGTCTTTTTGTAGGACTTATGGTATGTAATTATGTATGTATGTATGTACCGATGGGATCACAAATCCACACACCATGGATGTGTTTCCCATAAAATTACTTTCGACCCATTTCTTATCTAAAAAGGTTTTTTCATCATTAAAACCAGAACCACGGAACTCTTAAATAAATTCTCTGGTTATTAAATGATATTACTAGTGTAAAATTTCGTGTTAAGAGGAAAACCTAATGATGTAATTTAGTTATTCCCCTTCTCACTCTTTTTAATTCACAAATAAAAAAAAAACTTCCGAGATTTTCTCTGCCAAACGACGAACATACATCTTGATTAGTTAGTTACTTTGGAAACAGGTAAATAAATATCAGACAACATATTATATATTGTTATATCATCATCATCCTCTTGCCCTTCTCCCAGTTCATCTGGGGTCGGCGCAGCATGTCTTCTTCTTCCATACGTCCCAGTCAGCCGTCATCAAGCTATCCACTTCCATTTTACTCATATCAGTTATATCTAAGTATACATATAATAATATGTACATATAAATAAATAAATATCAGACTACATTGATCTGATTCCGAGGTAAGTAGCATAAGCACTTGTGTTACCGATATCAGAATCAACAGTGGTATTACAAATATGTACTTATAATATTTGATATTAACACCCAGACATAGAACAAACACAAGTATTCATCACACGAATGTTTGCCCTGGGTGGGGATCGAACCTAAAACTCTATGCGCATGGGGCAGGGTCACTACCGAATGCGCCATCGAGCCAGTCATATATATGCATGTATATATTGTTATGTGATATTGTGATATTTATTTATATACAATTTTAGTTTTCCGAGACTTTGTCGGCGAAAAGTTAACTTTAACGATAATTTCTTTTTTTGTAAATAAAAGGTAAATAAAAGTATCCTAAATAAAACCTCCTTATTGGTAAAAAAGGAGCATAAGTTACTCCTTATAATACCAGCTATCTGCCATTGAAAAATTGGTCAAATTTGGATCAATTATTACAGATATTAGCCGGAACAAAGAAATAGATAAAAACATACAAGCTTGAATCCGGATTCAAACCAATATCCCACACATAGGAAGTGACCTTCGCGCCGAACTGTACATACAACTATTCATACATACATACACACATACATAACATCACGCCCATAATCCCCGAAGGGGTAGGCAGAGTCGAAGGGGCAGCACGCCCCTTCAACTACATTCAGCCAAAAATAAAGCCGGGCTGGGTTAGATTGAAAATTGTGAAAAAGTAGTGACAAGCGGCTAACCTGTCGCCTACACAATCACACACCCAAAACCCGATATACCATTAGTCGCCTTTTACGACGTGCTAGGCAAGAACTACAGTTGGCATATTCTTTTTAAGCCCCAAACCAACATGGGACAGTGGGCTGGGTTGGATGGAAAGCTGTGAAAAAGGAGTGATAAGTGGCTAGCTCGTCGCCTACTCAGTCACATATCCAAAAGCCCGTTAACCATTAGTCGCCTTTTACGACATGCTAGGCAAGACAGTTGGTAAATTCTTTTTTTTTGACCCAGATCAACATGGGACGAATTTATAATTATTTATTGACTAGCTGTGCCAGCGTTGTCACCCGCGTTTATGGTTAATATTATAAAGACTATTTCCGTCATACATGATTTCTATGTAACTTTAACCATTAAGGCTGCACACGCGACGGAAGCTTAAAAAAATGGAGTAACTTCTCCCGTTTTCCCAACATTTCCCTACACTACTCTGCTCCTATTGATTGTAGCGTGATGAAAAGTATATTATAACCTGCCCAGGAGTATGAAGAATAATTGTACCAGGTTTCGTTAAAATCCGTCGAGTAGTTTTGTTTCTATAAGGAATATACAGACAGACAGACAGACAGACAAAAATTTTATTGATTGCATTTTTGGCATCAGTATCGATCACTAATCACCCCCTGATAGTTATTTTGAAAATATATTTCATGTACAGAATTGATCTCTCTACAGATTTATTATAAGTATAGATATACTTATAAATTTATTATGATTATGATATATATAATTTATAATTATTTATTGATATAAACTTTAACTGTGCCAAATCTATTCTCCTCCGTGCGCGTAATTCTCTTAAAAAGGGGTACAAAGTTTTTGCTTCACGCTGTGTATAAAATGTACATTATTATTTATATTTATTTAAAATTAACATTAAATAGGTACTTTAAATAAAATTACACATAGAAACAACTCGTACTGAATTAAAACATAGAAATCACACCTCATTTCAAAGTCTTAACTAAATTTCCTGAGGGTATGTAACTAATCAGGAACCAAATATACCAGTTTAACGACCAGTTTAGCAGACCCCTGGCTTGTTTAACGCACCAAGATTATTAAAGAGAGTGGGAGGTCAACGGATTCTGGTCACGAGCGAATTGCCAGTTTATAAGTAAGGTTAAGTTGGATTTTCAACAGTCGACTTAACCACGTCGGTTGAGGTACACGCCACACCAAGTAATGTTACTGTAGAAAGTAACAGTACTTGGCAACGAGTAAATTTACCTCCGTAAATTAGTAAATTTGACTCCGATAATTTACTATTAAGGGGAGTATAGTACTTGTTAAGTGCGAATTTTGGTACAGAGAAGTTGCGTAAATTTCTGGTGCCGGATTTTTGGTGTTTTGTGATATTCTTTTTTGTTGAGAATCGTTCCAGTTTTTTGTGAAAAAGGGGACGAAGGTGAGTGTTTTTTTTAATTAAATTTAGTTTTAATGAAAAGAAAAAATATTTTTAATATTAATGTAGTATTAATCCTTTCGTTACAATTGATATTTATAATGATTTTTTATTTGTCATTGAACTTAAGACCTATTTCTATTTGTCAGTTTGGTCTGGTTTCTTAGGACATTCGCTTTTATTAGTACTAGTGGTTAGAAACTAGCTATAAAACCAAACGCTGCGGATTCGAATCCCACTAGGGGTAATTTTTTCACGTAATGACTGTCTTTAGTTAATAATAAACATACAAGTATATCTATCAGTTGTATCGTCTTGTATAATATATTCGTATACATATATAGTAAGGAACTTGGACTAGTATAAAAGAAGGACTCCGCGTTACTAACTGGACATTGAAGCATCTGCGGAGCTCCAACTTGACTTGACAACTTACACACATTGACATAAGCGCTCCAAATTTCCTGTATCTGGTATAACTCAGTCTTACTTGCACATGCTTGAATGGCTTCACGCTGTAGTATTACAGCGCGGAGTCCTTCTTTTTTTTACTAGTCCGTGGTAAGGAGAAAGGATAATTCCTATGTTGTTATAATAATGTTATTATAATATCGTTCTAATACATTTAAATATTTCAAATCCTTAATTAGAAAAGACAGTTTTAATCCCACCCCCTTTTTCGGGGTAGCAACAAAGTATTATACAGTTAACTCCACTTTCCAAATCAGTTTTTCTTAGACTATAAATCATTTGATTAGTATGTTTTTAAAATTTAGTCGGTTGAATAAATAAATAAATTCTTTAGATTGACACACCAATTCCCTAGTCTTAAACTAAGCTTATAAGCTTGTGCTATGGATACTAGGTGAACGGATAGACATACTTAAATACGTTTATAAACATCCATGACTCGACTACAAATATCCATGTGCATCACACGAAATATTTGCCCCTAGCGGGATTCGAACCCGCGACCCTTGGTTTCGTGGCCAGGGTCTCTGGCCACTCGACCAACGGGCCAGTCATGTTGAATATACGAACTAGTGACGTCATATGTTAACAAGCCCATATAAAATCTATGAAGTGATTGCGTTAACCTTAGCACCACTATCCGAATTAGTTTTTCTTAGACTATTATATCATTTGGTTAGAATGTTTTTATCGAACTAAATCACAATGGACTGGCCAATGTCAAGTACAGGGCTATGCTTAGGTGGCGTGAATTTTGTTAACAATTGCATCCGATCTGTAATACGCCAACTTGCACCGGAAAATTGGAATGTTGACACCATTTATATTGAATTTTGTAATATCAATTCCGTAAAAGAAAGTATCTTAGTATGTAGTAAAACGTTATTGATTGTCAATTATATTAAGTTAATAAAAGAATATATCCCACAACATCACATTAATTGATCTGACACCGAGCTAAGTAGCTTAAGCACTTGTCTTACGGATATCATAATAAACAGTGGTATTACAAATATATACTTAAATATTGGATATTAACACCCAGACACAGAACAAACACAAGTATTCATCACACGAATGTTTGTCCTGGGTGGGGATCGAACCCACAACTTGGCGCATGGGGCTAGAAGTGATTGCGTTTTGACAGCTTTTGTAAAGTATCTCAATTGACATCCCTATTCATGTCCATATAGGATTATATTGGTTGGTTTTATTGGTTAGATGGAAAATTGTGAAAAAGTAGTGACAAGCGGCTAGCTCGTCGCCTACACAATCACATACCCAGATATACCATTAGTCGCCTTTTCCGATATGCTAGGCAAGGAACACAGTTGGCACATTCTTTTTAACATGGGACAAGTAATTATTATATTATTATCTATTTTAATATATATATCTGCTGTTTCGCGTTTATGTTTTTTTATGTTATAAAGCCTTCCTCGATAAATGGGCTATCTAACACTGAGAGAATTTTTCAAATCGGAGCAGTAGTTCCTGAGATTAGCGCGTTTAAGAAAACAAACAAACTCTTCAGCTTTATAATATCTAAGTACATATTAATATGTGAAGCATAATCTTTGTACCCCTTTTTACGAACATTCCCCGGATGGAAGAGTATGAGATTTAGCACAGTTGAAGTTATGGAGAAGGTGTGCAGACAGCTAATATTTTAAAAAATATTGCGGTAAAAAATTCAAGCAAAAATTTAATGAATTATAGTCGAATTTCGACCATTTGTTAGTAAGGATTCCCTTCACGAATCGTTGTAAGTACATCTATAACATAGCCTTCACAGTCTACATAAGTTAATGCATAAGTAATTCAAGTCGAATGCAAATTATAAGTTATAACTACTTCCTACTTAAGTAATGGAATATATAACTTGTATAGTTTGGTACGAAAACATTTTTATGCCTCTAAACATGGGAAAAAACTTTAAGAAATAGATTTACAATTAATGTTAGCTTGCATTATTCATGAATTAACCATGATCAATGAAAATTAATAATTTGTGTTGTAAAAGACGACTAATAAATGTAATGATATTTATTCATAGGCTTCAAAAAAGCACTTATAAATCGTCAGAACATAACAAAAATAAAAACCGACTTAAAAAAAAAACCAGCTAAAATGTTTATAAAAAAAACACGAAATTAAGGTGTTATGAAAAAAAGAACCTGTCTCACTATCTATTTAAATATCCAAACACTAAATACTAAAAAATAAATTTATCTTTAAATCCTGGATCACGGTCTAAGCGGACCCCGTCTAAAAAAAACACGGGACATAACGCTAGGAAGATGATGATGATGATTTATATTTTGAGGCATTTTATTAAATACTAGCTGTGCCAGCGGTGTCACCCGCGTTTGTGGTTAATATTATAAAGACTATTTCCGTCATACATGATTTCTATGTAACTTTAACCATTAAGGCTGCACACGCGACGGAAGCTTAAAAAATGGAGTAACTTCTCCCGTTTTCCCAATATTTCCCTTCACTACTCTGCTCCTATTGATTGTAGCGTGATGAAAAGTATACTATAACCTGCCCAGGAGTATGAAGAATAATTGTACCAAGTTTCGTTAAAATCCGTCGAGTAGTTTTTGTTTCTATAAGGAACATACAGACAGACAGACAAAAATTTTACTGATTGCATTTTTGGCATCAGTATCGATCACTAATCACCCCCTGATAGTTATTTTGAAAATATATTTCATGTACAGAATTGACATCTCTACAGATTTATTATAAGTATAGATTTTTATGCTTAGCCCACAAATGAGCTACTTATCTTACAAGTCTGAGTTTCGGACGGCAAGTATATATAATAAATAAATATGCGACTTTATCTATAGGACATAAATACTTGTAAAAACCTATCTCAAACGTATGAAGTAATTTGTGCAAACTCACGTAATATTACACAGTAATGAATGCATCTATTATTTCCTTACGCAATGGTATTCAAATTTTGTCCGAATCTCAACCTTGGTTGGACGTGAACTTGAATCTGTTACCTCTAAGACATGCCTAACACTGCGTCACTATAACTGCGCTAACTCACTGCGCCACGTATATCAACTCACTTTAATGTGTAGATTTGAGTTAGTTTAGATGGAAAATTGCGAAAAACTGGTGTCAAAATGGCCATTTTTTTATTAGTTATCTATTATCTGATAGGTCCGTTGGTCGAGTAGAAAGAGACCCTGGCCACAAAACCATGGGTCGCGGGTTCGAATCCCACTAGGGGCAAATGTTTCGTGTGTTGAACATGGACATTTGTACTCGAGTCATGGATGTTTATAAACGTATTTAAGTATGTCTATCCGTTCACCTAGTATCCATAGCACAAGCATAAGCTTAGTTTGGAACTAGGGAATTGGTGTCAGTCTGGTGAATTTATTTATTTATTATCATTTATCATCATCATCATACCATCACGGCTGTAATATTTTTTTCTTATGGTATTGCCCAATTGTGCGTCCAGTAAGTAAATGTTTTTTTTTCTTTCTTGCTTCAATTATTATACACTAGCGGCCCCGTACGTGCTTCGCTACGTATAAAGTGAAATCAATTTGACAGCACAATCCCCATATGGAAAAAGTTTCAATTTGACAGAAAAATCCCCAATAACAAAATGATCCGCCATTTATAATTCATTTGTTACAAAAAATGTGATAAATGAAGAACCGCTCTACCGATTTTGTGCAAACTTCACATAAACCATCTACTAAATAGTCCGAACAAAGCCTAAACATTTGGTTTGGATAGGTGAGCCCGTTCTTGAGTTATAAAATTACAACGAAAAGTGGCATTGATTTTTATATATATTGATTAATTAATAGCAGCGTCCCGCAGTTTGACGCACGTAGATAAAACATAGCCTATGTTACTCGCTGATAAAATAGCTTTCCATTGGTGAAAGAATTTTTCAAATCGGTCTAGTAGTTTCGGAGCCTATTCAATACAAACAAACAATCAAATATTTCCCCTTTATAATGTTAGTATGGCTAGCTTCTGCCCGCGGCGTTGCTCGCGTGGTACATCAATGAAACTTAGCGTATGTGTTATTCTAATGTATAAGCTATATTATTGCAAAGTTTCATTAAATTCCAATCAGTAGTTTTTGCGTGAAAGAGTAACAAACATCCACACATCCATCCAAAATGTCATGATTGCTTCTTAATTGTTAATCCAATATTTAAAAATGGCAATTTGACGCGTGTATTTTTAAATTTTTTATGTATGAAGACGCATAACTTTTTACAAAATATTCTGATTTCATCATCTTCCTAGCGTTATGTCCGTGTTCAGACGGGGTCCGCTTAGACCGTGATCCAGGATTTAGCGAGTCTGGTAATTACATTAAGCGACTGCCGATCTGACCTTCGTAACTCTAAGATAGGGGAACCAGACAATTTTTGGATCATGGTTCCAAATCCAAAGTTGTTTGAATTTGCAGGTTTATTTTATTTTTATTTTATTTTATTTTATTTATTTATTTCATACACAATACAGATTACAATCGTTGTGAAATATAAGATAGATTCCAAGTTTAGATTTCATCACGATGTTTTCCTTCACCGTCGAGCTAGTGGTATAAATACTTACATAGACCTTAAAAATCCAGAGGTACGTGCCCGGGTTTGAACCCAGTCCTTACCATTGAGCTACCACCGCTCCCTACCACAGAATAGTCTGATTTGATAATTATTTTTTTTTTATTCTAATTTATACAACCGTTATTATCTGATATACGCAATGTCAAGTTCGGTTGTCATTAGGCAAAAAACTACACTTAAAATCGTCTAACTGCACTTTATATCGAGTTTAAGCCTAGTTTTAACTTTTTTTAAGCCTAAATCTTACCTCATTAGCCCGCTGTGCTGTAATCATTAAACAATCATTAAGGATCCATGATTATTCACGTACAAATTGCAATATTATTTTAAGTACGACCATTGGATTTGCCTCAAGGAAATACTGAGTTTACTCGGAGGTGCGAAGGTGTGTGTTTCTTCTATGTTTCTTGGATGTGGCATTTTGCGATTGGAAAAATTATGGTTTTAGTGGCGACAAGGTAAAGTCGATAAGTACCCAAATTGTATTTTTTTAAAGTAGAATTTTCAAAGTTAATTTATAAATCCCATTTGTAAAATTAAATGTATTTTCTTTAATATTTTTAAATTAAGCCAAAAGTAAATCGTATTATTGACTTAAATTATTAAAATAAAAGAGCTTTTTGCTTGGAAATTAGGTAGGCCACTGGTAGCGTGATAATTTGTTTCATATTATTTCAATTAATGCATAAATTCACACATTCTCAATAATTATTTAGCTACACACTAAGCATTGTGCCAGGTAAAAGATAACGGATTCATGTATAAATATGTTAGTAAACGTCCAAGAAGCGAGTAAAAATTATGGTGTGATGAACGTTTCCCGAGAAGTTTTTACAAAGTTTTAACCAGTCTGCCTTTATTGCTTACAAACGTTTCTCCTAAATCTGTTAAGTTTAACATGAAATCACGTCCAAACCAACCCAGCATAGTAATTAGTACTTATACATGAATATTAATGATAATAGCTTAATTAAGAACAATGGTTTGTCGCTATTAGATAACTGTTCTTTGAATTAACAAGGTTTTCAAGTAGGTTAAACCTAAGATTACCAGAAATATAACCAATTAGTCTGCAGTAAGGCCTTTTAAAATTATATAATTGGTTTGAGGCATGACAAACTCGATGGCGCATTCGGTAGTGACCCATGCGCCAAGAGTTGTGAGTTCGATCTCTACCCAGGACAAATATTCGTATGATGAATACTTGTGTTTGTTCTGTGTGTGGGTGGTAATATCCAATATTTAAGTATAATATTTGTAATACATATTTTGTTTCTGATATTCGTAATACAAGAGCTTAAGCTACTTACCTCAGAGTCAGATCAATGTATGTGATATAGTCTGATATATAGCAAGAACATAAACGATCATCTATCCTTATGTACATAAATATACAACTAATATTATAAAGACGACCTCTCTCCGGTCATGTCGAATTGCCGTCTCACCGGACTACGAGAGTGAAGGAATAGAGAGTGCACTAATCTTTGCGCATACACTTGTGCACTATAAATCTCCTGCGCAGTTGGCTAATCCGGTTGAGATGGGCCGCCTTGACCGATATCGGTTAGGAGGACATTAATATTATAAAGAGGAAAAAATTGTACTTTTAAACGTATGTAACGAGTAAGGTCATAAACTACTCGACAGATTTCAAAACTTCTCTCATTATTAGAATTCTACATTATTCCTGATTAACATAGGCTATATTTATCCCAAAATGTGTAAAAATAAATCCACCTGTGCAAAGGGACAGGGTGCTAGTGTTAAATCCTTCTAATATCATGAACGCAATAGTTTGTGTGGTTGGATAAATAGAAATGCGAATGTCACGTCGAAAATACTCAACAAATCATCATAAAATTTTACATAAACATTGTCATGGACTGAAACAAAGATGTAGGAACCATTCAGCGTAGATATTATTTTCCATAAAAAGTATCTTATATCTATACTTATAATAAATCTGTAGAGAGGTCAATTCTGTACATGAAATATATTTTCAAAATAACTATCAGGGGGTGATTAGTGATCGATACTGATGCCAAAAATGCAATCAGTAAAATTTTTGTCTGTCTGTCTATCTGTCTGTATGTTCCTTATAGAAACAAAAATTACTTGACGGATTTTAACGAAACTTGGTACAATTATTCTTCATACTCCTGGGCAGGTTATAATATACTTTTCATCACGCTACAATCAATAGGAGCAGAATAGTGAAGTGAAATGTTGAGAAAACGGGAGAAGTTACTCCATTTTTTAGGCTTCCGTCGCGTGTGCAGCGTTAATGGTTAAAGTTACATAGAAATCATGTATGACGGAAATAGTCTTTATAATAATATCCATAAAATCGGGTGACACCGCTGGCACACCTAGTAATAAATATAATAACTAAATTCTCCAGACTGTCACCAATTCCCTCGTTCCAAAAAGCTTATAAGCTTGTGCTATTGATACTAGGTAAACGGATAGACATACTTAAATACGTCTATACCATCCATGACTCGAGTACAAATGTCCATCACACGAAACATTTGCCCCTAGCGGGATTCAAATCCCATATTCTTCTGTACTCCTGACAAAGTGCCAAATTTTACAATAGTCAGGCTATTATTAACGTGAAAGAGAAACAGAAATACTAACTTTCGCATTTTAAGTAGTAGTATAATTAAAATAGCATTTTAAACTTATACATCACGTTTCTACCTAAAGATAATAATCAAAAACATTTGTTTATTTAATTTTTTTAATTACTTAACAAATTTTTGCGAAGAAAGCCTAACTAATTTTGAGTATATCAATTATATGTAATTATTAATTTTATTATTTGTTAGACAACATCACGATTATTACAAACGGATGTGTTCCATTAAATATTAGTATTGAAATGCTTATAAATGTATATTCACTTAACCAAGGTTTATAAATTTAGGCGTATAATATTATCTATTATTTTTGTAAAGTCAGACAGCAGTCGCTTCAATGTAATGACTAAACTCGCCAATCCAGAATCATGGTCGACGTAGACCTTAACTAGGAACAGGACGCAACTGTTTAAGAAGAAAAGGCATTATTTTATTTAACTCGATTTTTTTCAAATCAAATACCACATCCATAATTCCGAGCCTCGAACCAACTATTATTCCACGATGATCACTAACTATTCGGGTCATTGTCATCTGTGTTACGCCTTCAGACAAGCCAAAATCAACCTTATTCCCACCACATAAGGTCTACCAGCCATTCTGCATTGCAAAAAAATTGCCAAGTTAGTTTTGCAGTTACGTAAATAAAATCTGTTTGGAGTTTCTATGAAAGTTAGTATTTGTCGACGGTAAAGATAAATTTGTTTGTCGGTTAAGTAATTAAAATGTGCATTGACTACAATGAGTGGATGAATTTTAGTTTTTTAGCAGAAAAAATTAATAAAAAATGGCCTCTAGTCATCAATCTTACGCCTTAGTGATTAATTGTTGTCATAATTGTTCTATCAGATAGAAATTGTAGGTATTTTTAATAGATAAGCAGCGCTGCAGTTTCACCCGTATAGTTCCCGTTCCTGTAGGAAAATAGTGATAAAATATAGCCTATGTTACTTGCTGATAAAGTAGTTTTCCATTGGCGAAAGATTTTATTAAATCGGTCTTGTGGTTTTGGAGCCTATGGAATGCAAACAGATAAACAATCAAATCTTTCCTCTATACAATATTAGTATAGTATAGAAGTCTAGATTAGAGATGCCACGAATAGTTATTTGGCCGAATACCGAATATTCGGGGAGGATCTTGGCCGAAGCGTCGTCGGGGGTTATTCCCACTTGTCCCCAAAGAGCTTGTCCCCGCTGGAGACAAGTGGGAATTCATTTAAATAAATTTCCCAATATTCCCCACTAGAGACAAGTAGGATATATTTTTTTTGGTTATTCCCACTTGTCCCCGATGGGGACAAGCTCAGCGGGGAATTCCTTTGAAAACAATGTCCCAATATTCCCCACTAGTGACAAGTGGGAGTTTAATGTTTATATTTCCCAGTATTCTCCACTTAAGAAGGTGCCGTAAACTACCTGTCCGTTGCTAGAAGTGACAAATTCAATGTCTTAAGATATCCCACTTGTCTCTAGTGGGGAATATTGGGAAAATTATTAAAATGAATTCCCACTTGTCCCCAGCGGGGACAAGCTCTTTGGGGACAAGTGGGAATAACCCGTCGTCGGCAGCCTAATATTCGACAGCAATTACTATTTTCCGCAGGTGAAAAGTCACAACTTGTCACTTACGAGTTCAAACTTGCATCGCTGAAGTAGTATGTAGGCGCCGGTTTTGTTAAATTTGTGTTTAAAAGATAAAGAGCATCAAAGTTTTGGAGTGGGGGCTTGCGACGTCACTATTTAGTAAAAATTGTACGAAAGCGTGACGTCACGCGCAACTTGAATGCATCTTCGTCAATGTTTGTTTGACAAATAAATAAAATAATACATGTTCTATATTTTTTTATAATCTAACTGACTAAAAAAAATTGCTTAGTCACCTTGCCTATGAGGATTTTTTTTTTTACTGACACACCAATTCCCAAGTTATTGGTGTGTCAGTAAATACTTAAATACCTTTATAAACATCCATGACTCGAGTACAAATGTCTATCACACGAAACATTTGCCCCTAGCAGGATTCGAACCCGCGACCCTTGGTTTCGTGGTCAGGGTCTCTGACCACTCGACCAACGGGCCAGTCTCAATGAAATTAAAGTGCAATGCATGATGCAAGTTACGTAAAAGCTTGTGATATTAATTAATTACTTATTTACAACCGTGGAAGTGCGCCATTTAGTGCAAGAAAATTCGTCGGTAATAAATATTTATTAGTGCCAAATCCATCATTTAATGAGCAAACAAGTTGAGATTTGCGAAATGTTGCCTTGGAAAAAATAAATTTACTACTTTATTTAGACAAGTTAGTAGGATCTCGGTAATTCTGTTAAATGCTAGGATAAATAGGATTATACAAGATAACTTTTAGTTTAAGCGAAACCGTATCTAATTTTAAGTCATTATTATAAGGAACTAATTTAAAGGATTTAAAAAATTTGCAATATTTGATTTTTATTTATTTTGTATGAAAGTAAAAAAAATTTTTTGCTTATTTTCGATAATTATATCAAATGTTCCTTTTAAATAATAAGTTAATTAAGTGGATAAGAGATTTCGCGTTAGCTAAAATTAAGATGGAGATGGATAGAGAAAAAAAGTTATAAACATTTTTATTAAATTAAATTCTTCAGAGTGACACACGAACTCAACTAAGCTTGTGCTATAGATACTAGGTGAACGGATAGATATACTTAAATACGTTTATAAATATCCATGACTCGAGTACAAATGTCAATGTTCATCACACGAAACTTTGCCCGTAGCAGGATTCGAACCCGCGACTTGGTTTCGTGGCCAGGCTCACTGACCACTCGACCAACGGGCCTGTCAGTCAAATAATAACCATAAACAAACTCATTTCGTAGCGTTAAGTAAGCGTAATGACACTTTCGCAAGCATTTAGTTAACAACCTGTTGACATTTAACAAAATCTTTCTAGTGATATGTCCCGTACCTAGTTTCACAATAACTGGCTCGATGGCGCATTCGGTAGTGACCCTGCCCCATGCGCCAAGAGTTGTGGGGTCGATCCCCACCCGGGACAAACATTTGTGTGATGAATACTTGTGTTTGTTCTGTGTCTGGGTGTTAATATCCAATATTTAAGTATATATTTGTAATAGCACTGTTGATTCTAACATCCGTAACACAAGTGCTTAAGCTACTTACCTTGGAGTCAGATCAATGTATGTCATGTCGTCGGATATTTATTTATTTATTTTATTTGTTTATAATCATTTAGTAATATGCTTTTATTTATAAATTACAGACACATGAACTTTATTAATCTTATACATTTAGCAAGATATAATATACAAAGTTCGTATCTTAAATCGCTAATAATTGCGCTAAATGTCACATGTCACATATATTATGAGACACTACCACCGTTTGCGACCAAGTATATACGTACAAGGTTATTTTAAGTTTATGCAAAACCTCTTACCTACATAATTAACTTATATTCTAAGGAGTCAATTTAAAAGAGTAAAAAAAATTTACAATATATTTTTTTTCCATCCAACCTAGTCCACAGTCCCATGTTGGTCTGGGACTTAAAAAGAATATGCCAACTGTGGTTCTTGCTCAGCGTTTCGTAAAAGGCGACTAATGGTATATCGGGTTTTGGGTGTGTGATTGTGTAGGCGACTAGCTAGCCACTTGTCACTACTTTTTCACAATTTTCCATCTAACCCAGCCCAGGTGGCTAGTTGTCCCTTTGAATCTGCTTACCCCTTCGGGGATTGCAGGCGTGATGATATATGTATATAATTATGTATTGTATATACGAGTATATTTCGGTTCTCTCTGCCTACCCCGGGTTTAGCTAGTTAGTTAGTTTTACATATTTCATGAAATGTGGTCACCTTACACAGTATACACGCGACCGAAATAATTCGAATTTGATTAATTGCTTGTACGAATTATATTAAAACCAATTGCAAATTCTTGTTTGTGATCGATGACCAGAAATAAAAGCAAGGACAACCGAACTGCGCGCATAAAGCATAGACAAACATTTGCGCATTCAAAGACAAATGGCCTTAGTTTTACACCTTTAGTTAATACGAGCTTCTGTCCGCGGCTTTGCTCGCGTGGTACATCGATAAAACATAGCCTATATGTTATTCGGGCGTATAAGCTATATTATTTTAAACTTTCATTAAAATCCATTCAGTAGTTTTTGCGTGAAAGAGTAACAAACATCCATGTATCCTGACAAACTTTCGCGTTTATAATATTAGTAGGAATTAAGAGATTTGCAACTTGGCTGCCTAGTCAGCCAATGATTCTATCAATATGTCAAAAATAATGATTGACAAGCTCGATAGCTCATTCGGTAGTGACCCTGCCCCATGCGCCAAGAATTGTGAGTTTGATCCCCACCCAGTACAAACATTCGTGCGATGAATACTTGCGTTTGTTCTGTGTCTGGGTGTTAATATCCAACATTTAAGTGTATATTTGTAATACCACTGTTGTTTCTGATATCCGTAACACAAGTGCTTAAGCTACTTACCTCGCAGTCAGATCAATGTATGTGATGTAGTCTGATATTTATTTATTTATAATGATTGAGGTGACATTAAGCATATAGTTTATCAAACCATCATAATCATAACATCACGGCCGTTATCCCTGAAGGGGTGGTAGGCTCCAAAGACCTTAAACCACATCAGCTACAAATTGAGTTCGGTTAGATGTAAAATTGTAAATTAAAAAGTAGTGACAAGTGGCTAGCTCGTCGCCTACACAATCACACACCCAAAACCCGATATACCATTAGTCGCCTTACGCCATGCTAGGCAAGGAACACAGTTGGCACATTTTTTAAGTCCCAGACCAACATATCCCGAAAAAAAATATAGATCCTACGGGACATGGAATAAAATATGTGACGGAGCGAATTGAACGCGAGTAAGTCGCGCGCGAAAACTAGTTCAATGAAATTAAATTCAATAGTTGTTGCTAAAAAGTATTGAAGCTCGTTATTCCTTGGACTCTACCTACCCCTTTGGGGATTGCTGGTGTATATTTATGTATGTATATATAACATCACACCCATAATCCCCGAAAGGGTATGAAAGTATTTATATCTAGGGCAAATTTTTTAACAAATTCTTTCTTGTAAAATCACGGTGAGCAATATTTATATCCGTTATTAATTATTTTTTGCAGCATAAATTAATAGTAATATTATATTATTACTATTGATTTTGACTAAAAAAATAACGAATATAAGATTTGATCACCATTCCTTTAAAGAATTATAGCCATCGCGACATGGTATTAAATCAATGTGAACCAATTCGACTAAATATCAACAAAACCCTACAAAATGCGACGTTGCCAACGCGAAAGCTACAGTTAAGCCTGTCTCAAATACCAAGCTATCGGGTCTAATCGATTCATAGTCTAACCTGCACCTGTAGTAATGTCAAATGGCGCAATCGCAAGACCTCGATAGGTACTTACGCGAATGAGTAAAATACGCAATAAAGATCTTGTTGAACCTGATTATAACAGGGGTGGTAGTTCAATGGTAAGGACCCGCGCCTCTTAACCGAGGAGTGCGGGTTCAAACCCGGGCACGAACCACTGGATTTTTCAAACCTATGTACGTATTTATACCACTAGCTCGACGGTGAGGGAAAACATCGTGATGAAACCTGCAAATTCCAACAACTTTGGATTTGTAACCATGATCCAAAAAATTGTCTGGTTCCCCTATTTTAGGGTTACGAAGGTCAGATCGGCAGTCACTTCAATAATTATCAGACTCGCTAAATCCTGGATCATGGTCTAAGCGGAACACGGGACATAAAGCTAGGAAAATGATGATGAACCTGATTATAACAGAAGTTAATACGTCCCATGTTGGTTTGGGACTTAAAAATAGTGTGCCAATTTTTTCCTTGTCTAGCATATCGTAAAAGGCGACTAATGGTGTATTGAGAGTTGGATGTGTAATTGTGTAGGCGACGAACGGGCCACTTGTCACTACTTTTCACAATTTTCCATCTTACCTAGCCCAGTTTTATTTTTGGCTGAACGTGGTTAAAGTTGCTTGCTGTCCCTTTGACTCTGCCTACCCCTTCAGAAATTACGAACGTGATGTTATGTTTAATCATAAATTTTTGGATACCGATGATTTGGGGAGGTTGGACTCTGTTTACCCCACTGGGGATTGCTGGCATGATGGTATATGTATGTAATTATAATGTGCATTTCTCTTTGTTCCAGATCGAAATAAAGCTACAAACAAGCATGCGAATTTGATCTCAAAAGTAAAACAATTAGAAAATCAAAATGGCACCCCAAGAAAGAACTCCGTGCTGCGACCAAGATGGCGATTCCCGCCAAAATACGTTAGACGACAAACTGTCAAACATAGACCTCGGAGGAGGTTTCGTCAACAAAGGTTACATTAACGACAGTGCCGATAATGTTGCCAGCGAGAAAAAACTACCGGAGAATAGTAGAAAAGAGGATAAAAATGAGAAAACGAAGAAAGCAACTGATTTCGACGATTTACTACCATATGTCGGAGAATTCGGACTCTATCAGAAATTGCTGTTCTTATTGATGATCCCGTTTGCATTTTTCGTCGCATTTGTGTATTTTTCGCAAATATTTATGACTATTACACCAGAACAACATTGGTGCTGGGTGCCGGAGTTGGCGAATCTTACTGTGGAAGAGAGGTGAGTCCTTTTTTAACCGACTTCAAAAAAAAGGAGGAGGTTCTCAATTCGACAAAATTTTTTTTTTTTTTTTTTTTGTATGTATGTTACTCGATATCTCTGTGAATTGTTAACCGATTTCCAAAATTTTTTTTTTAATCGAAAGGGTTTACTCCCGAATTGGTCCCATTGCCACCAAGTCAGGATCTGATGAAGGGATCCCAGGAAAATCGAGGGCAACCCTCAAACTTTATAGGCACGTACAATGTGTTTTAGACATTTTCTAAGATTTTTCAAGTATTTACGTATGGTACCTATCACCTTATGATGGTGAGCTGATGATGGAAGGTACAAATCCTTAACGATTAGGAATTAGTTTATGATTCTTTAAATATTGATATATTCGAGAATTGTAAGACGATTTTTAGAGTTCATTTTTTTATTCAAAAGGGTATATCCTGGAGTTGGTCCTATTGGTACCACATCTGGATCTGATGAAGGAATCTTAGGCAAATCGAGGGAAACCCTCAAGTATTATAGGCGCGTACAATCTATTTTAGTTATTTTCTAAAACAATTCAAGTATTTACGTCTAGTATTGATAATCTCATGTTGCTGAGCTGATGATGGAAGGTGCAACTCCTTAACGATTAGGAGTTCGTGGATAATTCTTTCAATATTATAGGGCCATATTGAGTGTTATTCTCGAGATAGTCTCAATTTCACCAAGTCTTGGTCTAGTGATGGGGTTCCATGAAAACGAGGGCCACTCTTAAATTTTAACGACATGTTAAGTGTTTTATTTATTTATTCTACAATGATTCCAGTATTTGCGTCTCGTACTCATCATGTTATGTTGCTTAGCTGATGATGAAAGGTATAACTCTTTTAAGATTAGTAGTTTTAAGTAATTCTTTAAATATTAAAGGCTCGTTATACCTTTTCGTCTTTAGTCCCATAAGACCGGCACTGTCTCATTAAAGCAGCTCGTTTTGATTTGGTCTACCTACCTATTAATAAATTTCACTAAAAAGTAACAAATAAGTTAAATTTTAACAAAAATAAAAACCGACTTCAAAAAACCCCGCAAAAAATGTTTATAAAAAAACACAAGTAAAAACTGCCCTAATAGCTATTTAAATATCCAAACACTAAAAAGTATAAAATAAATTCTATCGACTGCTTCGACGAAAGTATAAATCTTTAACACGTATTTAAATATTTACAATAATCAGTTAGTTTTGGAGTCGGTGCCAGCCAAACTAAAAAAAAAAGTAGACACTTAATAACAAATTACCTTACTAATAACAATATGAAACAAATTAGTTAATATATGAGTATATTAACTTACTATTGATTTTGTATATTCAAAACCTATTTTACCACCCTTCACCAAGAAACAAATAATTGCAAATTCCGAAATGATGATATAATTACGCGGGCTGGCACCGACTCCAAAACTAACTGATTATTGTAAATATTTAAATACGTGTTAAAGATTTATACTTTCGTCGAAGCAGTCGATAGAATTTATTTTATACTTTTTAGTGTTTGGACATTTAAATAGCTATTATTTCTAATAATTACCCATATACAAGGTTAGTAGAGCGGTGGTAGCTCAGTGGTAAGGACACGCGCCTCTTAACCGAGGAGTGCGGGTTAAAACCCGGGCAAGTACCTGTGGATTTTTCAAGTCTATGTACGTATTTGTACCACTAGCTCTACGGTGAAGGTAAACATCGTGATGAAACCTGCAAATTCAAACAACTTTGGATTTGTAACCATGATCCAAAAATTGTCTGGTTCCCCTATCTTAGGGTTACGAAGGACAGATCGGCAGTCGCTTCAATGTAATAACCAGACACGCTAAATCTTGGAAAATAAAATCAGACAATTTGGATCATGGTCACATCCATAATTGTTTGGATGTACAGGGTACAGCAGGAACTGTCAATCTTTTTGTACAAATACATCCTACTAATATTATAAATGCGTAAGTTTGTATGTATGGATGGATGTTTGTTACTCTTTCACGCAAAAACTACTGAATGGATTTTAATGAAACTTTACAATAATATAGCATAAACACCAGAATAACATATAGGCTATGATTTATGGATGTACCACGCGAGCAAAGCCGCGGGCAGAAGCTAGTACACATATAATTAAAGTTGGACAAACCACAGGTAATTGTCCGGGTTTGAACCAATTCTCCTCGCATGTGAGAAAAAGCAACACCATTCAACAGATTCGGCCAAAATTTTAACGGAGAGTTAATAAACTACGACGTATGCATCCGCTAAGAAAGTATTTATGAGTATCAAATGTGCTTAATATGCCCAGATTAGGACCATAACTCCTCGAGTATAAGGCGATGTCTTCACCATTAAGCCACTACTCCAATGAGGGGTTTCACAAATACAAAACCCGCCAGATGGCACGAGGAAGTCTCGTGGTCTTATCACTGTCATTATTGGCTCTTTGCTGACAGCATGTCAGTTTGTTCTGAAAACTTACCAATAAGGAGGGTGACAAGACCGTACGTCACAGTTACGCCATCTATCTGATGCTTTAATTTAAAAAACCCTCATTATAATAAATTAAAATAAATAAATTCTCCAGACTGACACACCAATTCCCTAGTTCCAAACTAAGCTTATGCTTGTGCTATGGATACTTGGTGAACGGATAGATAGATAAACACGTTTATAAACATCCATGACTCGAGTATAAATGTCCATGTTCATCACACGAAACATTTGCCCCTAGCGGGATTCGAACCCGCGACCCTTGGTTTTGTGGCTAGGGTCTCTAACCACTCGACCAACGGGCCAGCCCGTTATTAGCCAGAATAAAAACTTCAAATATAACTCCAGTCAAGCATCATTCTTTATGAACACAGCAAGGTCTTATGAAATACTCTTTAACAATGAAATAAAACAAAAAGATTTTTTATCTCATACAAAAACGGCATTTTCCGGTTATCAGCTTGTTCATTTGTAATTTTTAATTATTGTTATCAAAGAACGAATTGTCGGTACTGAACACTCCACTTGTGAGAAAAAATGTAAGGTTTGATCGGAATACAAAAGAAGATTTAATGAGATATAAAATTATGTTGGTATTGCGGCGACCGCGCCAAAGATAGTCAAGATTATAGCTACAATAATGTATCAACCGATGACGTTGATCGAACATGCAGTAACGCCATACAATCCTGCATCGCGCTGACGCGTTATTCTCGCCACTAAGTATATACACAACACACCTCACGGTCAGTCGGCGCTAGGTCTCCGAGCGAACAACACCTAACTTCATATTGTATTCACAATATGAAGTACTTATGCATGTCTTTTTTTTATTTATTTGTTTAAATCTAGCATAGCACGACTGGCCCGTTGGTCCAGTGGTCAGGGACCCTGGCCACGAAACCAAAGGTCGCGGGTTCGACTCCGTTAGGGGCAAATGTTTCGTATATTGAATATGTACATGTGTACTCGAGTCATGGATGTTCATAAACGTATTTAAGTATAATTTTGCTTTTAAAAAAGTAACTATCGAGTTTCTTGCCGAATTCTTCTCGATTGAGTCTACCTTCCAAACCGGTGGTAGTATTATTTATTATCCTTTTTTTATGTATATTGACTATTTATAAGTGCTTTCTTGAAGCCCATATAAATAAACATATTTTTAACCGACTTCAAAAAAAGGAGGAGGTTCTTAATTCGACTGATTTTTTTTTTAATTTTGAATTTTTTGGATTTTATTTCTATCCGTTCACCTAGTATCTATAGCACTTGTGCTTGCACAAGCTTAATTTGGAACTAGGGAATTGGTGTTTCGGCCTGGAGCATTTATTTATTATTATAGCAAAGGTAATTGTAGTAGATTCTTGTATTCTGATTATGGACTAAGCTATTAAAGTTTAATAGTTAGAGAGAGAATTACGACATGTGTGTGCTGTCAAATTTTCAAAGCGTAATAACATCATTCAGGCAAAAATAAAACTGTTCTGGGTTTGATGGAACATTGTGAAAAAGTGGTGACAAGTGGCTAGCTCGTCGCCTACGCAATTGGGTTGTTGACACCATTTATATTTAATTTTGAAAAATCACTTCTGAAAAAGAAATTATTGTAGTATGCTGTTAAGCCTTATTGAATTGTATAATATTGAGTCTAAGATTTTTAATTTTACAAAAACTGCTTAATATTAAGTCAGTTGACTATACAAACTAGTGACGTCACACGTTGACAAGCCCCATACAAAATCTATGAAGTGATTTCGTTTTGACAGCTCTTAAAAAGTATCTCAATTGACTAGCCAGTCAACATCCCAATTGCACACCGAAAACGATATACCATTAGTCGCCTTTTGCAACATGCAAGCAAGGAACACAGTTGGCAAAGTCCCAGACCAACATGGGCCATTCATAATAAGGCTAAAATATTTTAAAATTCATATTAAGTAGAAAAATCTCCATAGAATCCAGAAAATAACAATTAAAATAAGTTTATCAATAAAAAAATGCTAACTAACTAACTAAACTTTACGCCACTTCCCTAGCGGGGTAGGCAGAGAGAACCGATTATTCATAAAACTCGAAATATACTACGCAACATTAACAGATACAACCTTGCAAAACTTTAGTAGCCATAGCAAAAAATCAATGTACAAAAAAATACTAATATTTTTTTTTATTTCAAATATGGCAATACTCATGTTTATGTAAGTATTTTAACAAATGTCAACCAGGAAATGCCAAAACTGGAACGTTTTTTCAAATATTGAACGCCATCAATCAAGTATCCAATTATAAAATAACAAATTTCAAAGTATACACGTTAATTTGTGTGCAATTAGCGATAATTCATCATGATCTTTGCCACTGATTCCGGAATGATAAAAAAATGGAGCGAAAACTTGCATAAAAACTCGCTTAGTTGTTTTTAGACTTGAGTTATATGTTATTTCGTAATCAGGATATTAAAAATAATTATTTTGTCGTTCTGCTTAACGCCCACAGTAGAAAAAATATTTAAACAGAAGCTAAAAATAGTCTCTTGTCCCGTGTTGGTCTGGGACTATAAAATAATGTGCCAACTGTGTTAGTACTAGACTAGTAAAAAGAGAAAGACTCCGGGCTCTAACTAGACGTTGAAGCTTCTCATGTGCTCTAACTTGACACGGAACTTTCGTCACATACATACATACATAATGTCACGCCTTTTTCCCATGGAGGTAGGCAGAGATCACGTACTTCCATTTGCTACGATCCTGACATACACCTTTCGCTTCTTCTACTTTCGTCACACATTGACATAATAAGCGCTGCGCTCCAAATGAAAGATATCCAATATCTAATATCAATAAGTATCTCACTCACACATGCATAAACGTTGCTTCACGCTGCAGTATGACAGCGTGGAGTCCTTCTTTTTTTACTAGTCCGTGACATCACGCCGGCTTGTCTGCCACCTTCGTATTCATATGACCCTACCCATTCAAGTCAATATTGACATTGACAATCACCTGTCACTTTGACATTGGCAAATTAAAAAGCGTGATCTATTAACCGATAGATTCTACATTTAAACAGTCAAGGGTATATGTTAATTTAATTCCGAATTATAATGAGATAAGATCTAGTAATTATGTACTTACGTTAGTTGCAAGTGAAATTAAGAAGGTGATATTTGTGATTTAAACTAACTAATTTTAGCTAATTAGCTGTTGCTTGCGATTTTGTCCGCGCGGAATAAACCAATTATCGTTTTTTTTTTCTTTGGTAAAAGTATTTGTTTTTGAGCGGTGGTAGATCAATGGTGAGGATACGCGCCTCTTAACCGAGGAGTGCAGGTTCAAAACCTGGGCATGTACCTCTGGATTTTTCAAATCTATGTACGTATTTATACCTCTAGCTCGAAGGTGAGGGTAAACATCGTGATGAAACCTGTAAATTCAAACCACTTTGGATCTGTAACCATGATCCAGAAATTGTCGTTCCCCTATTTTAGGGTAACGAAGGTCAGATCGGCAGTCGCTTCAATGTAATTACCAGACTCGCTAAATCCTGGATCATGGACCCCGTCTAAGAACGGGACATAACGCTAGGAAGATGATGATGTACTTGTTTTTTAATAGTGGTTGCTTATATAACACCAACTATCAGTCAATAAATTTGCGTCAAAATCAGTTGAGCCGTTTTGGAGATTAGCTGAATCAAAGAGACAAACGTTTAAAAAATTAAATAATAATAAGTTTATTAAATGTCATGTTTAATAAATAAATGTATATAGATATAAATTAAAAGCCTTAAATTACCACAAAATTCAACAGTTAAAAAAAATCCTAAAAAAAAATGCCGTTTATTTCCCTTACATAATTGATAATTATAATAATTATTCAATCATTACAATTTAATTGGTCAAAATCAAGGCTGTATTGAAATCATTGACAATATGCAAATTTATGCATTCAAATATGTCCGCATTGGTTTAGTTATGGATACAGTATAATTTGTACTAAAAAAATAATGTTTAATGGCAATGATAGGTTTGTTTGGACAGCACTAAACGCCCAGGGTGCTTAGCCAAATGCCCGCGAATGAATGCGATTCCATAACGAACTTCGCTATCGCTCGTATCGCGCCACAGACTTATTCGGGTGGACAAATCGGGAACTAACTCCGAGTTTCGCACTATGAGTTCTTAGTAAACAAATTTGTGGCGCGATACGAGCGACAGCGAAGTTCGTTATGGAATAGCTGGCGCGCATTTGGCTAAGCACCCAGATCTATCAATACAAGGCATTCGCAGAAAACTAGCGTCAGGTACGCTTAGCGCCACCGCGACAAATGCTGAGCGGAGACCTTTTAGGTACCACATAGTTTTTACTCTTTTTATGTTAAAATGTCATGTATTATGCATGTAAATACATAATAAACAATTTTCTTTCTTTCAAAAATAGACGCGCACTTTGTACAAGTATAAAAAGCTATGCATATTTTGCGTTAATTATTCAGTAGTGACCTTGCCCCATGCGCCAAGAGTTGTCGGTTCGATCCTCACCCAGGACAAACATTCGTGTGATGAATACTTGTGTTGTACTGTGTCTGGGTGTTAAAATCTAATATTTAAGTATTATATTTGTAATAATACCACTGTTGTTTCTGATATCCGTAACACAAGTGCTTAAGCTACTTACCTCGGAGTCAGATCAATGTAGGTATGTGATGTACTCTGATATTTTATTTATTACTAGCTGTGCCAGCGGTGTCACCCACGTTTATGGTTAATATTATAAATACTATTTCCGTCATACATGATTTCTATGTAACTTTAACCATTAAGGCTGCACACGCGACGGAAGCTTAAAAAATGGAGTAACTTCTCCCGTTTTCCCAACATTTCCCTTCACTACTCTGCTCCTATTGATTGTAGCGTGATGAAAAGTATACTATAACCTGCCCAGGAGTATGAAGAATAATTGTACCAAGTTTCGTTAAAATCCGTCGAGTAGTTTTTGTTTCTATAAGGAACATACAGACAGACAGACAGACAGACAGACAAAAAATTTTACTGATTGCATTTTTGGCATCAGTATCGATCACTAATCACCCCCTGATAGTTATTTTAAAAATATATTTCATGTACAGAATTGGCCTCTCTACAGATTTATTATAAGTATAGATATCAAACACGGCAGCTGTATTAGGAATTCTAATAAACTTAATGCATTTCGGATGCATATTGTAAATCTGTTATACAATACATTAGATTTTTTGTATTATATGTTTAACTGTGCGAAAAAAAAAAACACAATCCGTCCGTAATTTCTGACAACACGAAAAGCGCCTCATGTCCCCGTCGGCGCGGCGACTCCTCAATATTCGGGCTCCGGTACTCTCAGCGCCCGCTCTCAGCCGCTACTTGCCGGTCGTCGCTGAGGGCGCGCCAGGTCGAGCCGGCCCGGTGCCGACACCGACGCGGATTCAGGGAGGCTCTACCGCCTACCATATAATATATATAATCGTATTTAATATATAACCTAAATTTTATGCAAGAATTCGTCTATTACGCCTCATGCGAGGTCGATAAAAAATATCGTTCACCAGTACCACCATTAAAAGATTCCTCAAAACAAGTCCAAGAATGCTTAAAATTTTTTCTTGTAAAACTTTTAGTATTAACATTTAATTGAAGTGTAATTGCTGTGATTTATTAATTTATGGATTTTTTTCATTGTGGAGCTAAAATTAATTATTTATTGGACATCTCTATGAATATTAACTTAAACGGACAATTAAATGTAATAATAAAAGAATAAAAATACATCCTTGTTGACTTAAAAATAATGGGCCAACTGTGTTCCTTGCCTAGCATGTCGTAAAAGGCGACTAATGGTTTACGGGCTTTTGGGTATGTGACTGAGTAGGCGACGAGCTAGCCCCTTGTCACTCCTTTTTCACAGCTTTCCATCCAACCCAGCCCACTGTCCCATGTTGGTCTGGGACTTGAAAAGAAACGAAGAAAAAGGACTTGGGAAAAGAAAATGCCAACTGTGTTCCTTGCCTAGCATGTCGTAAAAGGCGACTATTGGTTTATTGGATACTAGCTGTGCCCGCGGCAGACCATTAATAATTATTTTAAAAGAATTTTATGATTGCCAGATTATTCAGAATTTATGAGACGCAAGAAAATGTCTCTGTAATATTTACGATATCTAACAGACAGATAGACAGAGTTACTGTTGTATTTATAATATTATAGGACAAGCTCAATGGCGCATTCGGTAGTGACCCTGCCCCATGCGGCAAGAGTTGTGGGTTCGATCCCCACCCAGGAGAAATATTTGTGTGATGAATACTTGTGTTTGTTCTGTGTCTGGGTTTTAAAATGGAATATTTAAGTATATATTTGTAATACCACTGTTGCTTCTGATATCTGTAACACAAGTGCTTAAGCTACTTACCTCGGAGTCAGATCAATGTATGTGATGTAGTCTGATATTTATTTAAAAATTTTTAGGACTCTGACCATGAACCGATTCGAGCATAGTAATAGTAAATAATATAATAGATATGTATTAAATGGTCAAGGATTTTCGTGAATATTGTTAGTTAGACCCTAATGAAATCTAGATAGACATGTTTATACCTATTCATACAAATGTGATTTTATCTCAAAATAAATCACTTATAAATAAATTGAAGTCTTAGTGTCTAGATGTTTGGTAACCCTGGAATTTAATAAACATATAAAATGCGGTTTTAAGTTGGAGCGGTGGTAGCTCAATGGTAACGACACACGCCTCTTAACCGAGGAGTGCGGGTTCAAACCCGGGCCTGTACCTCCTCTAGATTTTTGAAATCTATGAACATATTCATACGACTAGCTCGACGGTAAGGGAAAACATCGTGATGAAACCTGCAAATTCAAACTACTTTGGATTTGTAACCATGATCCAAAAATTGTCTGGTTCCCCTATCTTAGGGTTACGAAGGTCAGATCGGCAGTCGCTTCGATGTAATTACCAGACTCGCTAAATCCTGGATCATGGTCTAAGCGGACCCCGTCTAAGCACGGCACATAACGGGAGTTGGAGTTGGAATTGGAGTGGAGTTCGAGTTGGAGAAAATTCAGTCGAATTGAGAACCTCCTCCTTTTTTTTTGAAGTCGGTTAAAAATACTCTCAATTCAACGTTCGTTTATTATAAAAATACTGTCTTGATGGCAATAAATAATGGCTTGATGGTCGACCTCGAAGAGCCGTAAAACTTAAAAAAAAACTTTCGTTCGGCTTGATGGATCCAATCCCCAAAGCCGTAAAACCATAAAATAAACACATTTCATAAATAAGTATAATAGACAGTTTTATTTATTACCGAAAACATCGATTAGAATATCGATTGAAAAACATCGATTAGAGTAATCGATGTTTTTCAATCGATATTTATCGTACATCGATACTTTTAATTCGATGTTAACATCGACATTTTTCAAATATCGATCATCCCTACACTATATCCGTTGCAAGGCATAAGCGTTAGTGTCCTACAAACGCTTTCGCATTTCAGCAAAGATTACAAAATCACAATTCCTCGTAATTTGTCAGTATGCACTTAATATTGCAATTACCATCTCATAATCATTTAAGGAGTGTAAATTTTACCTCAAAAGGCGATTACTCATAAAGATCTTAATTTACGCAATTAATTAGCTTAAATTAATTATTCGTTTACTTTTAAACCAGATGTTTGTGAAGATACGTGGGAATGCAATCCAGCTGCATTTTTGCTCGTACCAGCAGAGCTGAAATTGTGCCGGACTCAGTTGGATTGCTTAATGCAGCATTTCAAACTGTAGTAGCGACTGAAATCCAGCGGCATTGAACCAACACATGTTGTTGGTTCCAGAAAAGCTAAAATTATGCTGGGGCCAGATGGATTGCTAAATCCAGTATTGCGATCCCTAAGAAGACAGCGAATCTATTTTTTATTTAATTTTTACTAGTTGCGTCGTGCGGTTTCTCCTGCGTAGTTTCCATTCTTCTAATAATATATGGATGAAATATAGCCTATGTTACTCGCTGATAATGTAGCTTTTCATAGATAAAAGGATTTTCAAAATCGGTTTAGTAGTTTAGGCGTAAAAGCGTAACAAATAAACAAAAAAACAAATGTCCCATGTTGGTCTGGAAATTTAAAAAGAATGTGCCAAGTGTGTCTCTTGCCTAGCACGTCGTAAAAGGCGACTAATGGTATATCGGGTTTTGGGTACGTGATTGTGTAGGCGACTTGTCACTACTTGACGAGCTAGCCACTCGTCACTACTTTTTTACAATTTTCCATATAACCCAGCTTAAATTTCTTTTTGGCTGGCTTATTGCTCCTTGAGCTCTGCCTGACTCTTCGAGATATGCGGACGTATTGATATATATGTCTGTATCTTCTTTGGATTCTGAGCGCCTCTCCTCTTCAGTGATTTCGGGTATGATGGAATGTAGATACGTAATATTCCATTCATTCAAGTGCCTCTCCCTGAACGAAAAGCTGCGTACGCCCAACGTCTTAACGATTTAATGATTTAACAACTATATCACATTTCGCATTTCTTTAAACGTCTGTTTCCGTAGGCCTTCGTAAACTAGGGATATCCTACAGTGGGCAGTTGCTACAGCCGAGGTTAAGTGTCAGGAAGTTCCTTTGAAGATTAAGTGATCATCAGATAGCAAAGATTTTGCATTGATAACAACTTGTATGTTCGATGGCGCATTCGGTAGTGGCCCTGCCCCATGCGCCAAGAGTTGTGGGTTCGATCCCCACCCAGGACAAACATTCGTGTGATGAATACTTGTTTTTCTGTGTCTGGGTGTTAATATCCAATATTTAAGTATCTATATATTTGTAATACCACTGTTGATTCTGATATCCGTAACACAAGTGCTTAAGCTACTTACTACGGAGTCAGATCAATGTATGTGATGTCGTGGAATATTTACTTATTTATTATTTATTAATATAAAAATTAATCGCTGAATGTGTTGCTAAGCGCAAATCTCGAGAACAGCTGAACCGATTTCGCTAATTCTTTTTTAGTTGTGTTTGTTATTATCAGGTGAAAGTTCTTATGAAAGAAAAAAAAAAAAAAGTTGCGCGGAAAATTTTAAGAAATGGGTACTGAAATCCGAGAACGGGGCGTTACAAAGTGCGCCGGATCAGCTAGTTATTAATATTAATATACAGACATATGGTGAAATATGTTAAGAATTAAATAAAACTGTTATATTAAAGTCGGGCGTTGGATATTTTTTACTTGTTAAGAGGGGCAGTTATCCAAAAAAGGTTGGAAATCTATGTTCTAGACTTAAATAAAGATAACTAACTAACTAAACTTCACGCCACTTCCCTAGCGGGGTAGGCAGAGAGAACCGAACGCCATATGGCACGATCCTTACACACCTCACTCGCCTCTTCAACATTCATAATCCTTTTCATACAAGCTCTACGGTTTTTATGACTCCTAACATCACCTTCTGATACACGACCAATCTGGTCGTGGTAGGTGAGCCTGGGCCTTCCGCGGCTCCTACATCCTTCCACTTTCGCGTTGTATATCTGTTTAGTCAATCTTTCGTCATCCATTCTTTCCACATGTCCGAACCACCGGAGCAAGACTCTTCTTACCTTGACTCCGACGCTGTTTTTCAGACCGACTCTCTTTCTTACATCGTCATTCCGAACAAACATTTTCGGACATAATAAAATAAATTTCCAGAATGACACACCAATTACCTAGTTCCAAACTAAGCTTATACTTGTGCTATGGATACTAGGTGAACGGATAGACATACTTAAATAAAAAACTAACTAACTAACTAAACTATAACACTTAAATACGTTTATAAACATCCATGACTCGAGTACATTTGCCCTTATACTACTTTTACTATTTGTCCCATGTTGGTCTGGGACTTGGCCCATGTTGATCTAGGACAAAAAAAAGAATGTGCCAACTGTGGTTCTTGCCTAGCATGTTGTAAAAGGCGACCAATGGTTTATCGGGTTTTGGGTGTGTGATTGTGTAGGCGACAGGTTAGCCGCTTGTCGCTGCTTTTTCACAATTTTCCATTTAACCCAGCCCGGCTATATTTTTGGCTAAATATGGTTGAAAGGGCATGCTGCCCCTTTGACTCTGCCTACCCCTTCGGGGATTATAATCGTGATGTTATGTGTGTAGCCTTCCTCGATAAATGGGCTATCTAACACTGCAAGATTTTTTAAAATTGGACCAGTATTTGCTGAGATCAGCGCGTTCAAGAAAATAAATAAACAAACTCTTCAGCTTTATAATTACAAGGAGAAAGATAGATACAGGCCCGGATATGAACCAATATAACCCGGATGTAATGCACATGTCCTTACCATTGCGCTACCACCGATCTGTCTGGGTAATTCCGTTTATATATACATAATACATCTGTATATAAGAATACTGTAGCATTAATATGTTAGCTCAGTGAAAACCCAATGTCTTAGAATTGAACACAAAAAGTACTTTGATGTTCTACTAGTATTATAAACTTGTAAGTATGTTTGTATGTAATATATATTACTGTTAAAGCTCGAACTACGGTAAATCCTAAGATTTAACAGTAAAACTTAAGATTTTACCAACTCTTTATGGTAAAAGTTCGAACAATTGTGCAATTCGCACGCATCTTTGGATTCTTCACTTGGTAAATGGAACCTAACCAAACCTAACTAAGATTAGGTTTTTAAAACCTTTTTCAATTAGGTTAAAAAAACCTAACCTAACTAATATTCACGAGAATTAGCCAACGCAGGAGGTTTATAGTGCACAAGTGTGTGCGCAAACACAGGTGCACTCTCTGTTCCTTCACTCTCATAGTCCGGTGAGATACCGACATGACCGGGGAGAGGTCAGGCGCGGGACCAATGGCGTAACGTGCTTTCTGAAGTACGGGGGTGATTAACCGCCATCTTCCTGACTCCGGACTGTTTATGAGTAATTTTGAATTTGAAATATTGCGTCACTTCTTTAGGCGGCGCTAAAGCTACTGCTACCATTAGACCAACGAGGCAGTCAAACTACTTAAGTAATACAGAATACAGACGCGATTGTAACTTTGTAAGCGAATGAAGTCGGCGGCCAAAACTAGTTTCAAGTGCCAAGCTAAATCGATTTAATAAAAACGTGTACCACGATTGTTTAATACCAAGAAATAAATTTATGATTACAATCAAATTAAGCCGTGTGACCGCAAACCATTTAAATGATAAGCATTTTTACGAAGAAGATACAAGTTAGCTGCGCAAATAATGGATTCCTTTTGAATCGGGTTTTTCCAACATTATTAGTCCGCCACTACTAATCGGGGGCGGAAGGGGCGGTCCGCCCCGGGCCTCAGGTCCTGGAGGGCCTCATATGGCCCGTTGGTCGAGTGGTCAGAGACCCTGGCCACAAAACCGAGAGTCGCGGGTTCGAATCCCGTTAGGGGCAAATTTTTCGTGTGATGAACATGGACTTTTGTACTCGAGTCATGGATGTTTATAAACGTATTTATGTATGTTTATCCGTTCACCTAGTATCCATAGCACATACTGACTGACATTGACTCCGTTGGTCTAGCGGTAGCATGCGCCGCTTAAGGACCAAGAGGTCCCGGGTTCAAATCCCGGTTCGGGCCAAAATTTTGCATACTTTGACAAAATTTAACAGTGACAAGCAGCTAACCCGTCGCCCACACAATCACACACCTAAAATCCGATATACCATTAGTCGCCTTTTACGACATGCTAGGCAAGAACCACAGTTGGCATATTATTTTTAAGTCCCAGACCAACATGGGACAGTGGGCTGGGTTAAAATACATTATAAGGATAAACTTCTCATCCTTCCTTATATTATAAAATTATAGGAGGATAAGACTGTATTTAGAGTAGTTTTATTATCCTGATATGATCACTTCGTGTTTTCCTCATCTACTATTACTAGCAGCACCCGCGGTGCTACCCGCGTAGTTCCCGTTCCCGTGGGAATATGGGGATGAATATACGCCTATGTTACTCGCTGATAAAGTAGCTTTCCATTTGTGAAAAAAAAATTCAAATCGGTTCATTAGTTTCGAAGCCTATTCGATACAAACAAACAATGATATTGTTTTGCTTATAATATTAGTATAGATTTATGATTGCACCTCAGGCTAAGAATGTTAAAGATGAAAAAACCGACCGTGACAAATAATTTAAACTCGGATGAAAATGTTTAAATAGAAATCGTGATTGAACAGTTTGTTGTTGTTGATAAAAAACGTAAATAACGACAAAAAATTTGCAACCACGGTCTGTCTGTCTGTCTGGTCATGCGTGACGTTTCCCCGGAAGATGTTGAGCTAACTAAATATGCTGTTTCCGGTTTTTAAACGTTATAATTTAAAAAAAATAAAAAAACGTCCGCTTTTGTATTGAAAATCGTACTCGATATGTTAGATAATATAATGAAATATTCAACCAACATCACGCCCACAATCCCCTAAGGGGAAGGCAGACACAAAGCGCTAACAACCTCTTTTAACCACATTCAGCCAAAAACAAAACTGGGCTGGGCTAGATTGAAAATTGTGATAAAGTACTGACAAGTGGCTAGCTCGTCGCCTACACAATCACATACCCAAAACCCGATATACCACTAGTCGCCTTCTACGACATGCTAGGCAAGGAACACAGTTGGCACATTATTTTTAAGTCCCAGACCAACATGGGACTACAATAAATTAAATAAATAAATTCTTAAGACTGACACACCAATTCCCTAGTCCCAAACTAAGTTTATAAGCTTGTGCTATGGATACTAGGTGAACGGATAGACATACATAAATACGTTTATAAACATCCATGACTCGAGTACAAATATCCATGTTCATCACACGAAATATTTGCCCCTAGCGGGATTCGAACCCGCGACCCTTGGTTTCGTGGCCAGGGTCTCTGACCACTCGAACAACGGGCCAGTCATTACATTAACAATAAAATATTACTTATGTAATCTTTACTAATATAATAAATCTGTAGAGAGGTCAATTCTGTACATGAAATATATTTTCAGAATAACTATCAGGGGGTGATAAGTGATCGATACTGATGCCAAAAATGCAATCAGTAAAATTTTTGTCTGTCTGTCTGTCTGTCTGTATGTTCCTTATAGAAACAAAAACTACTCGACGGATTTTAACGAAACTTGGTACAATTATTCTCCATACTCCTGGGCAGGTTATAGTATACTTTTCATCACGCTACAATAAATAGGAGCAGAGTAGTGAAGGGAAATGTTGGGAAAACGGGAGAAGTTAATCCATTTTTTAAGCTTCCGTCGCGTGTGCAGCCTTAATGGTTAAAGTTACATAGAAATCATGTATGACGGAAATAGTCTTTATAATATTAACCATAAACGCGGGTGACACCGCTGGCACAGCTAGTATTTACTAATATTATAAATGCGAGAGTAAATCTGTCGGTAACGTCTTCGTAAACGTTTTAACCGAATTTCATAGAATCAACCCTGTTTGAACCCTGTAGTCATTCCATAGACTACTTATGATAGGCCCTGTGGTCGAGTGGTCAGAGGCCCTGGCCACGAAACCGAGGGTCGCGGGTTCGAATTCCGCTAGGGGCAAAAGTTTCGTGTAATGAACATGGACAAAACGTTAATAGATTTTGACAAATTGAATTTGAACCTGCACCCCTCGGTTATGAAACGCGTGTCCTTACTATTGAGCTACCACCGCTCTTCTTATAGGTTCTTGAGTAAACATCATCTTCCTAGCGTTATGTCCCGTGCTTAGACGGGGTCCGCTTAGACCATGATCCAGGATTTAGCGAGACTGGTAATTACATTGAAACGACTGCCGATCTGACCTTCGTAACCCTAAGATAGGGGAACCAGACAATTTTTGGATCATGGTTACAAATCCAAAGTTGTTTGATTTTGCAGGTTTCATCACGATGTTTTCCCTCACCGTCGAGCTAGTGGTATAAATACGTACATAGATTTGAAAAATCCAGAGGTACGTGCCCGGGTTTGAACTCGCATTCCTCGGTTAAGAGGCGCGTGTCCTTACCATTGAGCTACCACCGCTACGGGTTCGTAGGTTCTTGAGTAAATGCAAAAAAAAAGTTAAATATATAAGCAAAGTGTTAAGTTTGTTTTATAACGGTGTTTAGTTGTGGTCTATGGTTCAGTTATCCATGGACAACCGTTCTACATTGGTTGTGGTTTTTTTTATGGGAAGTAAACAATGCCGTAACATGCCGGATACAACCTTATCGATAAATACTATAACGGAATTTACTTTGGGAATTCGTGACGATTCAGGGACGAATCGTGACAACTTTTTATAGAAGCTTTGACAATCATGTAATAATCCATGGACAAAGTAGTCTATAATAAACACAGACTAGTAAAAAAAGAAGGACTCCGCGCCACTAATTAGACATTAAAGCTCATCAAGTGCTCCACCTTGACATGCAACTTACGTCACACATTGACACAACAAGTGCTGCAAATGAAAGATATCCGATATGTGGTATCCATGTATCTCACTTACACATGCATAAACGTGGCTTCACGCTATAGTATGATAGCGTGGAGTCCTTCTTTTTTTACTAGTCCCTGATAATAAATTAGATACTGTAAATAAATGTCCCATGTTGGTCTAGGACTTGAAAATAATGTGCCAACTCTGTTCCTTGCCTAGCATGTCGTAAAAGGCGACTAATGGTATATCAGGTTTTGAGTGTGTGATTGTGTAGGCAACGAGCTAGCCGCTTGTCACTACTTTTTACAATTTTCCATCTAACCCAGTCCAGTTTTATGGAGTGACAATTGTCACTGACACCTGATATACCATTAGTTAAGTGGCTAGCTCGTCGCCAACACAATCACAAGCTAATGAAATTATCTTTATGTAATAACGTTAGCCTAAAAAAACACCTATAAATGGTCAGTACATACAAATGAAAATTTACCACCCCATTACCAAAAAGAACTAGCAAGAAACTTGATAGTAACTCTTTTCATCGCCAAACATAAAATAAATATCAATAAAACTCAGTAGAATAGAATAGAATAGAATAAATGTTTATTTGGCACATTACAAAATTTGCTTACAAACTAAAACTATAACTAGACTAAACTATATGTAGCCAAATAGGCCTCCGCTCAGCTATTGTCGAGACACAGTGTGCCACGGCGCTGGTTTTCTGCGGACACCTTTTCTGAAGATGGCGTCTGGTACATGGTATTTTTGAATCTCAGACTAACATGGGACATACTACTAGGTACTACTACTAAACTTCACGCCACTCCCCTAGCGGGGTAGGCAGAGAGAACCGAACGCCATATGGCACGATCCTTACACACCTCACTCGCCTCTTCAACATTCACTATCCTTTTCATACAAGCTCTACGTCTTTTATGACTTCTAACATCACCTTCTGATACACGACCAATCTGGTCGTGGTAGGTGAGCCTGGGCCTTCCGCGGCTCCTACATCCTTCCACTTTCGCATTGTATATCTGTTTAGTCAATCTTTCGTCATCCATTCTTTCCATATATCCGAACCACCGGAGCATGCCTCTTTTTACCTTGGGACATATAGTATCATATGGTTTGATCCAGGTAGGTGAGCCTGGGCCTTCCGCGGCTCCTACATCCTTCCACTTTCGCATTGTATATCTGTTTAGTCAATCTTTCGTCATCCATTCTTTCCACATGTCTGAACCACCGGAGCATGCCCCTTTTACCTTTTTACCTTATATAGATTATAATGTCGTCCCAAAATAAACCAAAAAAATCTCGATTTTAAACATACGCTGACTAGTGACTACATAATGCTTAGAACAACATCGCTATAATTAAATGACCTCGAGGTAAAATTAAGAGACAATGAAAGCCACGGTCGAAATTAATCGCTTCGGTCTCCATCCGTATTTTTTGTCGCGTAAAATGTCGAGAATCGTGCGACAAGTCACGCGTCTATTCTCGAGTTCTTACGAGATGTCGAGAATGGAATTTAAGGTCGCACATGCCACCGAGCCTGTAATCCTCGAATGGGTAGTCTAAGGAGCAATAAACTCCTGAAACCACAATAAGCAAATAATAAAGTTGGATTAGACGGAAAATGAAGATTTTTTCAAAATTTTCTCAATTTTCCATCTAACTCACGTTGTCCCATGTTGGTCTGGATGTGCTAACAGTGTTTCTTACCTAGCATAACGTAAAAGGCGACTAATGGTTTAGGGGGTTTTAGGTATGTGATTGTGTAGGCGACAAGCTAGCCACTTGTGACTACTTTTTCACAAGTTTCCATCTAACACAGCCCAGTATTATTTTTGGCTGAATCCGAATATATATCCGAATCCGAATATATATCCGATTACATCACATACTGATCTGACTCCGAGATAAGTAGCTTTAAGCACTTGTGTTACGGATATCAGAATCAACAGTGGTATTAAAAATATATACTTAAATATTGGATAATAACACCCAGAAACAGAACAAACACAAGTATTCATCACACGAATGTTTGTCCTGGGTGGGAATCGAACCCACAACTCTTGGCGCATGGGGCAGGGTCACTACCGAATGCGCCTGAATGTGGTTAAAGTTAAAGGGGCTTGCTGCCCCTTGCTGCCCTTCGGGGACTGGGTCCCCGCACTGGGTCCAACACAATTTTAGCTCAGTTGGATCCATCAAACTATGCCGCTGGGCTCACAACCTTATAGTGACTGTAGACCACTAGAGCGGTGGTAGCTCAATGGTAAGGACACGCGCCTCTTAACCGAGGAGTGCGGGTTCAAACCCAAACACGTACCTCTGGATTTTTCAAGTCTATGTACGTATTTATACCACTAGCTCGACGGTGAGGGAAAACATCGTTATGAAATCTGCAAATTTAAACAACTTTGGATTTGTAACCATGATCCAAAAAAAATTGTCTGGTTCCCCTATCTTAAGTTTACGAAGGTCAGATCGGCAGTCGCTTCAATGTAATTACCAGACTCGCTACATCCTGGATCATGGTCTAAGCGGATCCCGTCTAAACACGGGGTCTTCCCCATCTAAACAAACTTTATTAATATCATCAGGAACCGAAAACGAACTGTGTTAATTTTAAAATAACCTTTTCTTTCCTTTAAATCTAATAAAATTTTAATTCTTCCGCGGACCAAATAAGTCTTGCGGACTACGGTTGCTCTAGCTAATCTCACACGATGCATTCTTATCGAACAGTCAGGTCGTTCAACTAATCAAAACGTTTTAAACTGTTATCCAACCACGATTCGGCCCTGACCTTCAAATTGGCGAGGCGGACCGTGCTATACGGATATTTCCAAGGTTTGTCTGTAGTTAGAAGCGTAAACTTCCGTAGGGTTCAAAGAGCGTTAGTAATTAAGGTCTTTTGTGGTTGCCATGGTAATTTATATTGGTATTGCTTGTTATTATGATCAGTAGTCATGTGTTGATAGATCAGTCAGTTAGAATTTCCTCATTAATAAACAAATATATATATTAGTGTTTAGACGGAGTCCGCTTAGACCATGATCCAGGATTTAGCCAGTCTGGTAATTACATTGAAGCGACTGCCGATCTGACCTTCGTAACCCTAAGTTAGAGGAATTTTTGGATCATGGTTACAATTCCAAAGTTGTTTGAATTTGCAGGTTTCATCACGATGTTTTCCCTCACCGTCGAGCTAGTGGTATAAATACGTACACGTGCCCGAGTTTGAACCCGCACTCCTCGGTTAAGGGGCGCGTGTCCTTACCATTGAGCTACCACCGCTTAATCAATTACCTTATTTAATCAATGCCTTTGTAGTAGTAAAAATAGTAGGTACCTACCTATTACATAATTTCTAGTCAGGACGTTTTACAGAAGAATCAACATTCCAAATCGATTCGATTGACGACATCAATAATTTGATTTTCTGAATTTAATGATTCTAATTGTTTAGCTAAAAACCTGTATAAATAAAGAACATTTTGACTTTGACTTTGGCTGTAATTGTTTCCATCAATAAATTAGTTCACACGCTAATATAATGGCGTGTTTCAGTACAAATTGATATTAATGGCCTACAAATTGCTTGTACGAGGTTGTTCCTGTGTTTTTAGATTGCGGTAAAGTTAAACAGTTATTGATTAGAGGATATTGACGTCACGAAAAGTGATTAAGTACCTAGCTTAGGTAGGACACGCCCAAATACGAGGGGTAATGGTTCAAACCTATTATGTACCGATGGATTTCTTTAAATCTGAGTACAAACGTAATTCAGGCGACGAGCTAGCCACTTGTCACTACTTTTTCACAATTTTCCATCTAACCCAGCCCATTGTCCCGTGTTGGTCTTGGACTTAAAAAGAATGTGCCAACTGTGTTTCTTGCCTAGCATGTCGTAACAGGCGACTAATGGTATATCGGGTTTTGGGTATGTGATTGTGTAGGCGACGAGCTAGCCACTTGTCACTACTTTCTCACAATTGTCCATCTACCCAGCCCAGTTTTATTTTTGGTTGAATGTGGTTAAAGGGGACTGCTGTCCATTTGACTCTGCCTACCCCTTCGGGGATTACGGGCGTGATGTTATGTTATGTTATATTGAGTACAAACGCATGAGAAGAGGCATGCTCCGGTGGTTCGGACATGTGGAAAGAATGGATGAAGAAAGATTGACTAAACAGATATACAATGCAAATGTGGAAGGATGTAGGAGCCGCGGAAGGCCCAGGCTCACCTACCACCAGATTGGTCGTGTATTAAAAGAAGGTGATGTTAGGAGTCATAAAAATCGTAGAGCTTGTATGAAAAGGATTATGAATGTTGAAGAGGCGAGTGAGGTGTGTAAGGATCGTGCCATATGGCGTTCGGTTCTCTCTGCCTACCCCGCTAGGGGAGTGGCGTGAAGTTTAGTTAGTTAGTTAGTTAGAGTACAAACGCATTTATTTGACTAGTTCGGACACAATGAATCTACAAATCCAAAATACTTGGATGATCATTGATTTGTCTGGTTTCTCTATTGACCATCATCCTAGCGTTATGTCCCGTACTTAGACAGGGTCCGCTTAGACCATGATTCAGGATTTAGCGAGTCTGGTAATTACGTTGAAGCTACTGCCGATCTGACCTTCGTAACTCTAAGATGGGGGAACCAGACAATTTATGGATCATGGTTACAAATCCAAAATTGTTTGAATATGCAGGTTTCATCACGATTTTTTCCCTCACCATCGAGCTAGTGGTATAAATACGTACCAGAGATATTGGATAATGATTCTCAATCCTACATACATTGACATCCCAACTTATAGTCACTGAAATATATTCAATTTGGCTGGCTCAATGGCGCATTCGGTAGTGACCCCTAAGAGTTGTGGGTTCGATCCCCACCCAGGACAAACATTCGTGTGGTGTATACCTGTGTTTGTTCTGAGTCTGGGTGTTAATATCTAATATTTAAGTACCTAGATATATACATATGTCGGAGAAGGCACAGCCGGTTAACTATTTTCTGCAATAAGCCACTCCATTACAAGGGAATGCGGCAGTTTCTAGGAGTTGCACAGCCGGAGAGCGATGAGTCGAAAGTGAGCTCCCTCTCGCTGACTGCTACCTCGTAGACTCTGCTAAGCGTCGCTAGGCAACCCTGGCGTTCCGCTTACTTCTCTGTCAATAAAGATGGCGCTGGTATCGCGGTGATTCCGACATATATGTGATACCACAGTTGATTCTGGATCTCCAAACAAATTGAATAAACTACTTGCCTCGGAGTGAGATCAATGTATGTGATGTTGTCTGACATTAATTATTATTTTCAATTCCAGACGAGCCCTCGCCATCCCCCCCAAGTCGGACGGGCCGTACCCCCACGAGAGATGCCGCATGTACTCCGCCGACTGGGCGGCTGCGCTGGCGCAGGGCCGGACCACGCCCGACGACGAGTGGCCCATAGTGCCGTGCACCAGCGGGTGGGAGTACAACCGGAGTGACGTGCCTTACGACACTATTGCGTCACAGGTAAATACATACATAGGCTTCAAAAAAGCACTTATAAATAGTCAATTTAAACAGAAAAGAAAACATTACTATCGCCTCCCACCAATAGCCGTCTTTTACGACATGCTAGACAAGGAACGCAGTTGCTATATTCTTCACAAGTTCTAGACCAACATAGGAAATATTCCCTGCATAAAAAAGAGCAACAAGATTCATAAATTTTGTAAATTTTTGCATTTAAAAGAGTAACTATCGAGTTTCTTGCCGGTTTCTTCTCGATAGATTCTACCTTCCGAACCGGTGGTGATACTTTTTTTCTGTTTAAATTGACTATTTATAAGTGCCTTTTTGAAGCCTATATAAATAAAGAGATTTTGAATTTAAATATGAATTTGAATGTTTGTTTGACAAATAAATAAAAAAAATACGTGTTCAATATTTTTTTATAATCTAACTGACGGACTAAAGAATATTTTAGTTAGCTTGCCTATTATAATGCTTTACAAAGGCAATACACAACGAATAAAAAAATCGGCACCATAATTAGGCAGAGGTCAAAATTATAAAAAATTACCCACACTACGATGGTGGAAACCACATTGGACTATCGTTCAGTCCCAATAAATCACTTTTTGAATTCATTAACATCCATCTCTTTCGCCCTTCCAGCTGGACTGGGTGTGCGAGAAAGACAACCTACCAGCCACAGCTCAGGCCATCTTCTTCTGTGGAGCCATTGTCGGAGGGCTGGTCTTCGGGTGGATAGCTGACAAGTACGGCAGGATACCAGCACTGATGGGTACGTGAATTGTGACGTCAGATTGAGGAATAATGGTTAAACAAATCGACCATATTTTGCATAAAAGATCCAACCAAGTTTTTTCCCTAATTAAGGAAACAACTGGTATTATAAGTAGCAAAAGATACTGTAATAACCATAAATAGTTTTCAAGTCAGTAAGACATACTTAGATATTTTAAACAAGCTGTGCCCGCGGTTTCACTTGCGTTTATGTTTAATAATATCCTATAGACTTCCTCGATAAACGGGCTATCTAACACTGAAATAATTTTTCAAGTCGGACCAGTAGTTCCTGAGATTAGCGCCTTCAAGCAAACAAACAAACTCTTCAGCTTTATAATATTTGTATAGATGAAGTAATTAAGAGCAAATGCGAATTAAAGTTATATATTTTAAATCTGTTATGTGTAAGAGTTCTATGTGATGTGACTACATTTACCAAAACAATTTGGGGACAAACATCAAATAGTGTACTTAAATAAATTCTCCAGACAGACACACCAATTCCCTAGTTTCAAACTAAGGTTATAAGCTTATGCTTTGGATACTAGGAGTCGATAAATGATGTCTATGGACTCGAGTACAAATGTCCATGTTCATCACACGAAACATTCGCCCTTAGTAGGATTCGAACCCGCGACCCTTGGTTCAGGGTCTCTGACCATTCGACCAACGTAGTAGCAATTAACTTTAGGTAGTAGCAATTAAAAGTACGGTATAGTTAGCCACTAAAGGGAGAGTCGACTGTTAAGCCACCGGTTTCAGAAAATGATGCCCATCTCGAGGGAGAGGCAACCTCGCCCCCAGCACGCTTCGCGGTGCTTACGACGGCACTGACCACAGTGTCACCCCATCCTATTTAGCGGACGAGGGTCCACTTGTCGTCTTCTCTGGGGCTGCTTGAACAAAGTGAATGCAGGCCCCCTCGCAAACACTCCACAACCCCAAAGGCCCTTTTAGTCGCCTCCTACGACAGGCAGGGATACCACAGGAGTATTCGGAGCCCCCCCTGCAGGTCGCAGAAATTAACCCTAGTTTAACTACTCAACCATAGAATGACCACGACTTTACGATATTGTCTTGAGACATACCTATGAAGGAACAAGATTAGCATAACATATTTGCGGTATGACTTACAATAGAAGAATTTTCCACTAACTTAAAGTATTGAATCAAAAATGCAATGATTGTGGTTTTTCATATTATTGTCTTGTAAACTGCGTCTGCGGTTCCACCCGCGTTTATGGTTAATGTTATATAGCCTATAGCCTTCCTCGATAAATGGGCTATCTAACAGTGAAATAATGTTTCAAATCGGACCAGTAGTTTCTAATATTAGCGCGTTCAAGTAGACAAACAAAGTTTACAATCTCAATATCAACGTCACGTTGTTAGTCCGCGATGGACTCCGAAACTATTTAACCGATTTTAATCAAATTTGCACACCGTGTGCAGTTTGATCCAACTTGAAATATAGGATAGCTTACATCTCAATTTATTTAACCCGATTATGTAACATTGGCTGTTAGGCAGAACGAAGTTCGCCGGTCAGCTAGTATTAGTATAGATTTAAAAGGAATTATCAGTTTGCCGGGAAATCTTACCGTGAAAAAAAAAAGCCTTGAAGAATCTTTATTCGTCTGTCAAAACTAGGGTTTGCAATGCTGGGTCCAGCGACATGTGCTGGTTCAATGCCGCTGGATTTCAGCCTCTACTAGATATTGGAATGCTGCCTCAAGCAGTTCAGCTAGGTCTAACACAGTTTTAGCTCTGCTGGGTCCAGTGACATGTGCTGGTCCAATGCCGCTGGATTTCAGCCTCTACTAGAGATTGGAATCCTGCATCAAGCAGTTCAGCTAGGTCTAACACAGTTTTAGATGTGTCGGTCTAGCGACATGTGCTGCATTCGGCAAAAAATGGCGCTAGGTTCCATCCTTAGACAAGACCTTTTATCTCAGAAACGCAAGCGAATCAAGTTAAAATGATTACTTATAGCTAATTTAGTTCATAGTGATCATTTATACTGACTGCCTCGTTGGTCTAGTGGTAGCATGCGCTGCCTAAGGACCAAAAGGTCCCGGGTTCAAATCCTGGGTCGGTAACAGTCTGGAGTCAGGAAGTTGGCGGTTTAATCACCCCCATGCCTCGGAAAGCACATTAAGCCGTTGGTCCTGCGCCTGACCTCTCTCCGGTCATGTCGGATTGCCGTCTCACCGGACTATGAGAATGAAGGAATAGAGAGTGCACCTGTGTTTGCGCACACACTTGTGCACTATAATATCTCCTGCGCAGATGGCTAATGCTCGTTGAGATTGTCCGCCGTGACCAATATCGGTTAGGAGGACATTATTTAATACAGAAAGTTAGATATCGCGAGTCATTAGTTGGTACTTCACTTAAAGGGCCACCCCGTAATGGATTGGGAGGGGTATGGACTAAGGGACTCGACACCCCCCTCTCCCTATAGTGGCTAACTATATTGTACTTCTAATTGCTACTACCTAAAGATTGACTTTTACTGGCCCGTTGGACGAGTGTTCCGAGAAAGGCCACAAAACCACGTGTCGCGGGTTCGAATCCCGATAGGGGCAAATGTTTCGTGTGATGAACATGGATATTTGTACCCGAGTCATGGATGTTTATAAATGCATTTAAGTATGTCTATCCGTTAATATATTATCCATAGCACAAGCATAAACTTAGATTGGAATTAGGGAATTGGTGTGTCAGTCAAACCCATACCAAAATCCTGGTTTTACCATTGTGATCAATATACGGCTGTCCCTCTCTTACCACTGTAACCAATATATGTTTGTCTCTTTCTAATAACTTCTTCTCTCCAGGCACCAATCTGATCGGCTTTGCTGCTGGAGTTGGCACCTCCTTCTGCGACAGCTTCTGGACGTTTGCAGCGTGTCGGTTTCTCGTCGGCTTGGCCTTCGACAATTGCTTTACTATGATGTACATCCTGGGTTAGTATCCCATCAGTATTGTTTCTATTGTTGATGGTTCTCCTAACTAGGAGGACGATACGACAATAGGGATGTTAACTGGCTAGTCAATTGAGATACTTTTTAAGAGCTGTCAAAACGAAATCACTTCATAGATTTTGTATGGGCTTGTCGACGTGTAACGTCACTAGTTTGTACAGTCAACTGACTTAATATTAATCATTATTGGTAAAATTAAAAATCTCAATATGATTGAAAATCAATAAGGCTTAACAGCATACTACGATACTTTCTTTTTCAGAATTGATATTTCAAAATTAAATATAAATGGTGTCAACATCCCAATTGGGATGTTGCCACTATTTATAGGTTTTTAATTTTTTTTTTTAATATATAGCTGTCAAAGAAATTATCATAGTATGTTTTTAAATAAATATCAGACTACATCACATACATTTATCTAACTCTGAGGTAAGTAGCTTAAGCACTTGTATTACGGATATCAGAATCAACAGTGGTATAACAAATATATACTTAAATATTGGATATTAACACCCAGACGCAGAACCAACACAAGTTTATTCTTCACACGAATATTTTTCGTGGGTGGGGATCGAACCCACAACTCTTGGCGCATGGGGCAGGGTCACTACCAAATGCGCCATCGAGCTTGTCAAAACCATATTGATTGTTGTAAAACCATATTGATTTAGAATTATATCGAGTCTGCGATTTAAAAAATTACAAACACTGCTTAATATTTAGTCAGTTGACTATACGAACAAGTGACGTCATAAAACTACAAGCTTAAGCAAAATGTATGAAATCATTGCGTTTTGACAGCTTTTAAACGGTATCTTAATTGACTGCCAGTCAACATACCTATTGACTGGCTCGATGGCACATTCGGTAGTACCCAGTACCCATCGCTGTTGGTATATAAATATGCCTGTTACTCAGCGACTATAATAGCATTCAAATGCTTTAATATTTTTATTTAATAATATATATATATATTTTTTTTAATATCAGAATAGATCATATACATTGATCTGACACCGAGATAAGTAGCTTAAGCACTTGTGTTACGGATATCAGAAACAACAGTGGTATTACAAATATATACTTAAATATTGAATATTAACACCCAGACACAGAACAAACACAAGTATTCATCACACGAATGTTTGTGGGGTAGGGATCGAACCCACAACTCTTGGCGCATGGGGCAGGGTCACTACCGAATGCGCCATCGAGCTTGTCAAATCAATATTTAAATCGGTCCAGTACTTTTAGATTTATTTGTTACAAAAATACAAACACTTCCTCTTTACAATATTAGAGTTTATTAATCCGATGTTGGTCAGGGACTTTAACAACACTGCTTTCTTAAAATTTTCCATCTAACCCGGCCCATTGTCCCATGTTGGTCTGTGACTTAAAAATAATGTGCCAGCTGCGTTTCTTGCCTAGCATGTCGTAAAAGGCGACTAATGGTATATCGGGTTTTGGGTGTGTGATTGTGTAGGCGATGAGCTAGCCACTTGTCACTACTTTTCACAATTTTCCATCTAACCCAGCCCAGTTTTGTTTATGGTTGAATATGGTCAAAGGGGCCTGCTGCTCCTTTGACTTTACCTACCCCTTCGGGGATAATGGGCGTGATGCTATGTTTGTTTGTTTAAGTTTATTAATGAAATTACTTATTATTTCAGTTTTGGAGTATGTTGGACCTAAATGGCGTACGTTCGTGGCCAACATGTCCATAGCCCTGTTCTTCACTCTGGCTGCCTCTCTGCTACCCTGGATCGCGCTCTGGGCAGACGACTGGAGGACATTCGCTTTGGGGACAAGCGTGCCTTTCATTCTGGCTGCGTTCACACCCTGGGTGGTCCCTGAGAGTGCTAGGTAAGGCACTTTACGCTTTTCATCTTCCTACCGTTATGTCCCGTGCTTAGACGGGGTCCGCTTAGCCCATGATCCAGGATTTAGCAAGCCTGGTAATTACATTGAAGCGACTGCTGATCTGACCCTTATAACCCTAAGATAGGAACCGGTAAATTTTTGGATCATGGTTACAAATCCAATGTTGTTTGAATTTGCAGGTTTGATCACGATGTTTTCCCTCACCGTCGAGCTAGTGGTATGAATACGTACATAGATTTGTAAAATCCAGAGATACGTGCCGGTTGAACCGGCACTCCTCGGTTAAGAGGCGCGTGACCTTACCATTGAGCTACCACCGCTCTAAAGGCACTTTACGCTTTTAGTTTATATTTCATTGTTCATCTTGAGTGTAGCAAACCATCACATTCTGCCATTGTTATATAAGATCTACTGAATTATTGAAATTATAGGGAAACCACGAAACAAGACTAAAACACTAAGCAATGGTGTTTAATGAACCAATCTTACCTTTTTCTTCTTTTTTGTATCGCGAATAAATGCGTTACGCACCGTCACCCAACCCGGGGGAGCGAGATGGTGTGTGGGACTCCCGGGGGGCCTTGAGTAGGGGGCCCCTGCTCCGGCCGGTAGTAGCCGAAGTTAACCCACTAATACCCGGCACCCGTCATCGCCTGAGTGAAGGTGTTTACGGGGGGGATCTCGGCACAGCCATCGCTGCCGTAAACAACTCTGGCGAACCAATCTTACCTACTAATACTATAAACGTGATAGTTTGTATGAATTGATGGATGTGTGGATGTTTGTTGCTCTTTCACGCAAAAAGTACTGTATTAATTTTAATGAAACTTTATAATAGTATAGCTTATATATTAAAATAATACATAAGCTATGTTTTATTGATGTACGACGCAAGCAACTCCCCAGGCAGAATCTAGTATATTATAAATTTCCCATATACTATGGGACTTGGAACATTAGCAGACATTAACCTCTCAAAAAGAAGAAGTTGCCATTGATCAAATAAAGAAATGATTGTTAATTAAGTACATTAAATTATCGCTGGTAATCTAGAAAATCTTTTAAATGCATACATATTTGCCAATATAGAAAACGCCTAAAGAAAATTCATAGCAACAAATGACATTTAGTAAAATTTTTTACTTTTATTTCTAACAAGTGAATATTAAACTCAATGACTACTTCCGAATTTTGGCAATAAAAAACATTATATTCTATTCTATTCTATAAAGTGCTTAATATACTACATCATCTTCCTAGCGTTATGTCCCGTGCTTATACGGGGTCCGCTTAGACCATGGTCCAGGATTTAGCGAGTCTGGTAATTACATTGAAGCGACTGCCGATCTGACCTTAGTAACCCTAAGATAGGGGAACCAGACAAATTTTGGATCATGGTTACAAATCCAAGTTGTTTGAATATGCATTTCATCACAATGTTTTCCTCACTCGAGCTAGTGGTATAAATACGTACATGGATTTGAAAAATCCAGAGGTACGTGCCCGGGTTTGAACCCGTACTGGCGTGGGCGCGTATCCTTACCATTAAGCTACTACCGCTCTTAGTATACTCTATATAAAAATGTTGGTACTTTAATTTCCGAAACGGAGCATTTCATAAAAAAAAAACTATAGAAAATAATAAATATGTCATTGTTAAATTAAATGAGAGTACTATTAAATTTTCATTAATTTCATTGAAGTTATGTTAAGTTGCCATTGACCAATATATTAAAAACATCATGATAAGCCGACGTCACATTTAAGCTATGCTTATTTTCTTCAGAACAATCTAAATTGTATAATTAAATCTTCTTTTTCAGATGGTTGGTCTCTCAAGGTAAGATTGACAAAGCTCTGACAATCATGAAGAAGTTTGAAAGGATTAACAAGACCAAAATACCGGAGAAAGTACTCAGCGAATTCACGGTAAGACTACAACATTAATAACAATAGGCTTCAGGGATAGCAAACCTTTTAAACAAAAGTTCCAAAATTATATGAATTAGCAGCGCCCCGCGGTTTCACCCGCGTAGTTCCCGTTTCCGTGGGAATACGGGGTTAAAATATAGCCTATGTTACTCGCTGATAAAGTAGCTTTCCATTGGTGAAAGAATTCTTCAAATCGGTCCAGTAGTTTCGGAGCCTATTCGATACAAACACACAAACAATAAAATCTTTCCGCGTTATAATATTAGTCTAGATTTCAGTTGAATTGATTCTTTTTGTGCCACGGAAGTAATTTAAGCGTATGTTATTGGGAGTCGTTGTACATACATTTGTTATCTCGAAGAGAATTCTGAACTGCTGAGTGCTGAACTATTTTTATTTCGTGCCACCTATGGAAAGGGTGCCAATGGTTGGCCATCACTGCCAGCCGATTAAAAAGTGTCATTCGTTCGTCTTAGATACTTACACAAAAAAAAATAGTTTAAACCAGTAGTTTTTTTTTTAATTTTTATTCATACAAGTTTTGTAGTGGAATTTTTTAACCAAACAAAAATAATTTTACCATCCAATTTGGTACAGTCGTTTGGAATTGATGTGCGTGTATAATTTCGGCTATTTATTTTAAGTACTTACCAAGTAGTCGACCAATAGTCGTAATACGTCCATAATTAGATTTTTTTCATGAATTTAAGGTATTTTTAATGCATTATTCATTTAAATATTAGCTTTTTGCACTGTCTCCATAAAAACGTTAACTGTGCCAAATGGTATACTCCTTTGTAAAAGTAATTTTCGTAAAAATGGATACAACATTTTTGCTTCACATATTTATTTATATAGACTAGTGGTCGCCTAATGGTCGAAATCGACTTTTTATTATCATTAAAAAATTAATTCATTTAATTTTTTAATGATTTTCTAACGTAATATTCACATTAGCTTTCTACACTCCTCCTCTATATAAACTTTAAGTGTGTGAATTCTCATACTCCTCCGTCCGCGCTATTTTCGTAAAAAGGGGTACAAAGTTTTTGCTTCACGTATTATATAAATAATAATAAATAAATAAATAAATATCAGACTACATCACATACATTGATCTGACTCCGAGGTGAGTAGCTTAAGCACTTGTGTTACCGATATCAGACACAACAGTAGTATTACAAATATATACTTAAATATTGAATATACAGAACAGAACAGAACAAACACAAGTATTCATCATACAACTCTTGGCGCATGAGGCAGTGTCACTAACGAATCCGCCATCGAGCTTGTCAAAATTATATAGATTTAATAATCTAATCAACTATCCTATTACATTAGATTTCAACTTTACTTACTAACACACCACCGTTTCGTCTTGTAGGAAGCTTCTCTAAAAACCATTAAAGAGAGCGAAGCGGACGGCCGCACCTACTCCGTCCTAGACCTCTTCAAGACACCCCGCCTGCGCAAGAACGCGATCCTGCTCATCGTCATCTGGATGGCCATATCCCTCGTCTTCGATGGTCACGTCAGGAACGTTGGCTCTTTGGGCCTGGACATCTTCCTGACCTTCACTATAGCTTCGGCTACTGAGCTGCCCGCTGATACGTTTTTAACTGCTGTTCTGGATAGGTAAATAATCATCATTTTTCAAATTTATCGCTATCATCTTCCTAGCCTATCATAGTTTCAAGATTTTCATATTAATCTTCCTAGGCTCTCATTATCGTCTTTCAGAAAAATGCTAATAATATTGCATTTTCCTGGCATATCATTATAATCTTCCTGTGCTATCATCGTTATCTTCTTAGATTATCATCATCATTTGTGTAAATACTTTGATTAATTTTAATTTAGGTTTGAACAATTAAGAATTAGGTACTTATTTAAATCAGAATTCCTTGTGTGAGTAACCTTAGTAGTTCTTGTCCAAGATAAAGTCAGTAAATTTATTCATAATCTTCTCAACAGGTGGGGTAGGAGGTGGCTAGCATGTGGATCCATGGTCATCAGTGGTATTTTCAGTCTTCTGGCTACAGCTGTTCCCGTAGGTAAGTATCTAATCGTTCAGCATTATGATACATCATAAAGCATAAATACACTTATTATAGTATTAAATTCTTAATTTTATTTGAGTCAAAATAACACGTACAGTAATCCTCGCACACCAATTTCCTAGCTCTAAACTAAGCACGTACATATCGATGCGAAGTAACGGATGGACGTTCTACTAAATATATTCAAACTATCCATCCATCCAACCATCCAAACATATTCAACCAACCTTTGACTTCGCCAGGGTCTTTGACCTCGTCCAGCCAGCATCTAACATCTGTTCTACTTCTGTCCCCAGGTGGCCCGTCAGCCACACTCGCTATTCTTGGCCGTTTCGCCGTCAACATCTCCTACAACATTGGCCTGCAATACGCGGCAGAGCTGCTACCGACAGTCGTGAGGGCTCAGGGTGTGGCCCTGATACACATCATGGGTTATGTGGCTTCTATCGTAGCTCCGTTCGTGGTTTACTTGGTAAGCATAAAGAAAATAAATAAACATAGTTTTTGGTCAGGCACTTAAAAAATTATTAAAACAATCGGGAACTGTAATTCTAAAAGTACTTAGTCATTTTATATAAGAAACGTATTGTATTTTTAACCTTTCCAACAGGCTAACATTTCGCAAGACCTGCCCCTGCTCATTCTGGGAGTTTTAGGAGTGCTGGGAGGTATGCTGTGCCTTTTCCTCCCAGAGACCATGGACACTGAGATGCCTCAGACCCTCCAGGATGGAGAGAACTTCGGCAAGGACCAAAGGTTCTGGGATAACCCTTGCTTCCCCAGGTAAATAGAAATTACAAACATTCAAAAAGAAACACGTCAAAATATTCATAATCTTATGCACCAGTGAGATTGGAGCAACCACTTAATAGCCAGTTTCTATATTTCTCACGTTAAGAACACCTCAGTCAGCCACTTGATATAACAAAATACTTAAGTAAGGCTGGCAGCGCACCTGTAACTCCTAATGTTGCAGATGTACATGGGCGACAGTAATCACTTACCATCAGGTGAACTGTCTGCTCTTCTGCCCGCAATAACATAAAAAAAAACTTAAGTAAGGCTTCATTTATATACATGGTAACAAAAAGTTTATGTTTCTGTCTTAAAATCATTTCTTATATCACCTAAATCAATCAATTTCTCAATCAGATGATTACAGTCATATTTTGTTTCAAGGCCTAGTGGTTACTTTTCAAAACTTATGTTTATCTTTTCCCAGAAAATCTCCGGAGGATTCTGAAAACCCCGGTCACTACAGAAAACGGCTATCCATTTCAAGCAACAAGGATGATAATTTCGTTCGATCCCTGCCAGCTATCGGATCAAGAGCTTCCATTAGAGCTTCGGTTCGGGCGTCTGTCAGGTCACGAAAGGTTAACACAGAGAATAGAGAAAACATCGTATGAGGTATTTAAGCTTAAAAACTGTTCCTACGTTTTAAAATTTCTTTATGAGTGCTCCATAATAATAATAAGGAAAGAAGAGAGAATGTAGATTGAGAATTGTTGTGTCATTTATTTGGATGATGTTGTTATATAGGGTATGTCGGTTGTAGAACAGCTGTTTTGTTACTGAGGGTCCAATTGAATTTGTTTGTCAATTTAACGATAGCCAAAGCGTGATTTATTTTTATGATTTTATCACAGCTATAGAAATGACTTCGTATTTAAAATATTGTTGAAAATTTGCTGATAAAACCAAATATGTGCAAAATATAAAGTTTTTTTAACCATGGCTATTTAAGAAAAGTTCAAATCTATAATATCAGCTGAAAACGGAAAGGTAAAGTCATTTGGAATGGAAAATCAAAACTGAGCCAATAAGATTACAGTTTGACAATAACTTTAAATAAATCTTCCATGTACTCGTACAAACCCATATAAAATGTACTTAAATGGAAAATGCAGTAAGTTTTCTATACTATTTGCATACTTAATCAATATTATGGACTAATTTTTAAATATTTGGATAAACGGTTAACGCAATAAATACAAAAAATCAATCCTTCATAAAGTGTTGAAGGATTGATTTTTTAATACAAAAGTAATAAAAAAGGATTTAAGTATCCCTCTTTAATGGGATAACGTTATAAGCGACTATACGCACCCACCCAGTCAAAAAAAGGTAAGGCTGTGTTATATTATAGACGGAACCGAATAATAGTAACATGCTTTAAGTCTTGTACATACTGATGTTATAGTATTTATTGTTAGTAGTAATATTTTTGTGTGTTTTTCATTAGGATTTTGATAAAAAACGGTATTCTTTATTCTTACATTTATATGAGATAGTATTAAATATATAGGATGTTATCTTGAACAATAAACGTTTTACATATGATTTGGGTAACAAAATGTAGGAATATGTGCGAACTACGCGCTCGCACTAAAAGTGAAAGTACTTCCGCGGAGCTAGGTGTTGCTCGCTCGGGGACCTAGCGCCGACTGACCGTGAGGTGTGTTATATATATACTTAGTGGCGAGAATAACGCGTCAGCGCGATGCAGGATTGTTCTGCGCGTTCGATCGACGTCATCTGTTTACATATTATTGGAGCTATAATCTTGACTATCTTGTGGCGCGGTCACTGCAAATATCATTTTGGTAAGCTGAATAATAACAGTACAAATTAGACCTCTATATAAATAATTAAATATCAAATCAAACGTACTTTGATCCAAGTATCTTAAACATTTAGTCTCTGTACAGACAAATATCATCACGGGCGAAGCCATGGGCAGCTTGTATAACATGTATGACTCAAACTTAAGCAGTCATAGATCGAGCAAGCAAAGGCTAATTCTCGTTGAGATTGGCACCCCGACTGAAATCGGTTAGCGGGATATTATTATACATAACATCACGCCCATAATCCCCGAAAGGGTAGGCAGATTCAGAGGGACAGCATGCCCCTTCAACCACATTCAGCCAAAAATAAAGCCGGGCTAGGTTACATGGAAAATTGTAAAAAGGCAGTGACAAGCGGCTAACCTGTCGCCTACACAATCACACACCCAAAACCCGATATACCATTAGTCGCCTTTTACGACATGCTAGGCAAGGCTGATCTGGGACAGTGGGCTGGGTTGGAAAAAGGAGTGACAAGTGGCTAGCTCGTCGCCTACTCATACACATACCCAAAAGCCCGTAAACCATTAGTCGCCTTTTACGACATGCTAGACAAGAACCACAGTTGGCACATTCTTTTTTTTTTGTCCCAGATCTGAAATTGCCACGGGCCTCAACCGGCATAGTTATATGTTTCCTCTTCTCTGTATCTTCAGCAACAGATAATAGATAGCTTAAACTATATTACCGTATTATTCTTTGCAATGTTCATTTATAATGCTAATGAGAGTGGAGTCACGTTAAGTACGCCATAAAAGTGTTTGCGAAACTAATTCATTTATTGTCATGCGCACCTTGTTGCAACTGATAAGTGATTTAAAGTTGTAGTTCCAATGAAAATTAAGCTCAAGTTTTAATAATGCGGTTATATTCTATTCTGATATAACCATAGAAACACCCGGTCGTTTTTGCGTCGGGATTTATAAAACTGTCCGTGATGTATATTTTTTTTCATAATTAAACTTCTACTAAGTATACATAACTCGTTATACTTAACTATCTAAGTATAAGTCAAGTAGATCAGATACTGTGCAATTCGTTTTGTGCACGTGACTTCTCAATCAAGCGAATGAATTGACTACAGCAATGACACAGTGTAAAATATTAAACAGAAATAGGGATGTTGACTGGCTAGTCAATTGAGATACTTTTTAAGAGCTGTAAAAACGAAATCACTTCATAGATTTTGTATGGGCTTGTCAACGTGTGACGTCACTAGTTTGTATAGTCAACTGGCTTGATATTAAGCAGTTTTTGTAAAATGAAAAATCTTAGACTCAATATGATACAAAATCAATAAGGCTTAACAGCATACTACGATCCTTTCTTTTTCAGAATTGATATTTCAAAATTAAATATAACGGTGTCAACATCCCAATTACGAAGATTCGTAACAAAATATGCAGTGGATATTATAGGTTCATCTCTTAAGTGATTAAGAATTTATACTAATATTATAAAGCTGAAGAGTTTGTTTTTTAGCTTGAACGCACTAATCTCAGTAACTACTGGTCCGATTTAAAAAAATATTTCAGTGTTAGATAGCCCATTTATCGAGAAAGGCTACAGGCTATATAACATTAACCATTAAGGCGGGTGAAACCGCGGGCGCAGCCAGTAGAATTTATAAAACCTCATTACATTTAAAAATCATTGGAGCGGTGGTAGCTCAATGACACGCGCTTTTTAACCGAGAACTGCGGGTTCAAACCCGGGCACGTACCTCTGGATTTTTCAAATCTATGTACTTATGTATACCACTAGCTCGACGGTAAAGGAAAACATCGTGATGAAACTTGAAATTCAAACAACATAGGATTTGTAACCATGATCCAAAAATTGTCTGGTCCCCTATCTTAGGGTTACGAAGGTCAGATCGGCAGTAGCTTTAATGTAATTACCAGACTCGCTAAATCCTGGATCATGATCTAAGCGGACCCCGTCTAAGCACGGGACATAACGCTAGGAAGATGATACATTTAAAATCGTAAGCATATAACGTATTTTTAGATTAGTTGCAACCTTTTTGGCGTTTGTTTGCTTAATATTAAAAAATTCAGTCGAATTGAGAACCTCCTCCTTTTTTTTTGAAGTCGGTTAAAAAGACAAATTTAACAAGCACTTATAGAGACTACAAAAAATAATTGTTAGCCTCTATACCTACAAAAAACAAACCTTTTCAGGGGTAATCCTAATCTTAATACTTATAATAAATCTGTAGAGAGGTCAATTCTGTACATGAAATATATTTTCAAAATAACTATCAGGGGGTGATTAGTGATCGATACTGATGCCAAAAATGCAATCAGTAAAATTTTTCTCTGTCTGTCTGTCTGTCTGTCTGTTTGTATGTTCCTTATAGAAACAAAAACTAATCGACGGATTTTAACGAAACTTGGTACAATTATTCTTCATACTCCTGGGCAGGTTATAGTATACTTTTCATCACGCTACAATCAATAGGAGCAGAGTAGTGAAGGGAAATGTTGGGAAAACGGGAGAAGTTACTCCATTTTCTTCAAGCTTCCGTCGCGTGTGCAGCCTTAATGGTTAAAGTTACATAGAAATCATGTATGACGGAAATAGTCTTTATAATATTAACCATAAACGCGGGTGACACCGCTGGCACAGCTAGTCAGAGACCCTGGCCACGAAACCGAATCAAGTTCGAATCCTGCTAGGGGCAAATATTTCGTGTGATGAACATGGATATTTGTACTCGAGTCATGGATGTTTATAAACGTATTTACGTCAAACCAATGGTGTCACCAGAATGCTAAAACAATGTTAAATACAGCGTTGCCTCACTGCGTCTCCATTGCTGTATCTCATAACACAAATGCATCTTGCAATAGTTAAGTGGCGCGGCTTTATTAAAGAAACTTCAATTGGTTTTAAACGAACGATGCATTTTTATTGAGCACTCTATATTTTTAGAAATCAGCCGTCTGTTCTTCTGCCATGACTTATTGTACAATATACACAGAGTCTCAAGTGGATTATTAATAGTTGCCAAAACTAAAAATCGCATAGAATAACTAAACTAACTAACTATAGTTAAGTTTAGTATAAAAATAAAAAAAAATAAAAAAATCTGTCAAATCGAACCACCTCCTTTTTTTTAAGTCAGTTAAAAAGAGAATTGATTTCTGCAAGAATTCCTTATTATTTTGAACACTTTTTTGTAGATCTCATACGGTAATGTCTAAGTTATAGGAAAAATCACACGCAGACGGAGCCGGGGCCAAAATATACATACTAATAGTATATTTGAAAATATACATACTAATAGTATATTTGTGGCCACTTAAGAAACGTATATTTACTTCAAATAGCATTTTGGCTTTGGAATTTTGGAATGTGGTTAAAGCGGCATGCTGCCCCTTTGACTCTGCCTACCCCTTCGGGGATTATGGGCGTGATGTTATGTATGTATGTAAATAGCATTTAAATCTCTATTTAGCCTTTTTAGGTACAAACGTAGTATACAACCCTTCTACAAATTGATCATGTAATTCTATGCTTAAGACAAGAAGTTACATGTTCAGATGATCAGTTGTTCTTATTAAAAACACACAAAAATATTTATATGTATATATTAAAGAAATTGTCTTGCCTTAAATTGATATTTTAAAAAAAAATGTGATATTAAAAACTTAAAAGTACAACTTGGCGGTAAAAGTTCTCTATGCTCAAAGCACGAAGTTATTGCGAAGTGATATTTGTAATATCAGTCGCAATAAATGTAATATCACTTGCGATTATCATTACTTGAATGTGATATTTAATGATAATTGAACAAGACGCAAATGGAAAAATGAACCTGAATAATTATGTAATAATTTTATGTGATAGTTGCAATTAGGATGTTTATCATTATTTTTTGCAATTAATTTGTGATACTTTAACAGGATTTGTCGTGATATTAATTTAGAAATTAAAGTATAGCCATTGTAAAAATTATTTCGATAAAATTAATTCTATTTTTGTGTAATGTACATGCATAAAATATCATGACAAATTGTGATAAGTAAATTAAACAGTTAAGTTTTAGTAATAGTAAGTTATTATACGTACTTAAGTTCTACTAGAATTATATTGTAATTTGGTGTAAATATAATATAATTGTTTTGATATAAGCAAATTGTACATTGGTCTTTTATTTTTGAAAACTGTTTACCTGGGATTAACTTTAATTAATTTATCAGACGTTACGATAATTATAATAGTTTAAATAACATTTTGAAGTATTCCGTTATTAGTTTCTAAGTATATAGTGATTCTTAAAATATTTATCACCAATAATATTATTCATTTGTATAATATATAGTCAATTATTTTACAAAATAAATTCATATATTTGTATAATGTGTAATTTTGTATAGAGAAATCCACATTTAAGCTCTTTTAATGGTGTATTATACTTTTGTTTTATCTAATAACTATACTATTTAAAAAAATAATAACTTATATTTTAGTATATGATATTAATCATATATATATAATCCCAGTGGTATTATTGTATATTATAATATAACAAATGACAAATTTTAGCAGTATTTTTGTATGTTGCCATTTAGCTGACGCTGTTTTGTGCAAAATTATTATTAATAATTATTATTGTATTTGTGATCATTGGAATTTTCTCTGTGATAGATAATAAATAATAATAATAAAACTACGTTGTGTAATTTATAATTTGGTTTTATTATATACCATTATTTTTTTATTTATTATAACCAGACAACTGAGAGACAGCTGAGCTTCGTGATATATAAGGTTATTTTTTAGTATATGCAAAACCTTACCTTCTATAAACTAGAAATATATTTTTGATAGACTGGCCCGTTGGTCGAGTGATCAGAGACCCTGGCCACGAAACCAAGGGTCGCGGGTTCGAATCCTGCTAGGGGCAAATGTATCGTGTGATGAACATGGACATTTGTACTCGAGTCATGGATGTTTATAAACGTATTTAAATATGTCTATGTCGACGAACGATGCATTTTGTCGACATAGACATATGTCACATGTCTATTCATTCACCTAGTACCCATAGTACAAGCATAAGCTTAGTTTGGAACTAGGGAATTGGTGTGTCAGTCTGGAGAATTTATTTTATCATTTTATTTATTATATAATATAATAACATTGTATAAAATTATTAATAGCACCCACATTCAATTTAATCTTAATACAAACCGTCTTCTAACATAACTCAAAACTTAAGTATTTTTTTATTAGTAAATATATTTTTCTGGAAATTTACTTCCACAAGACAATAAATTATAATTTACCAAATCATTAATTAAAACAAATTTACTTACAATGAACTTTGATTGTTTTAATAGGACATTCATTAAGATCGTTTATGTAATGAAAACGCGGGCCTCTTAAGTACCAAGTTCCAACCGGTAATCGAACCAGGCTTGTTTCGCAATAACTAGTTCAATGCTGTTGGCAACCGATCCTTTCTGATGATGAGGTACTATTTATATCTATGCTGAGGAGTTCTTCTTTTACATACAAATAATATGGACTGGCACGTTGGTCGAGTGGTCAGAGACCCTGGCCACGAAACCAATCGCGGGTTCAAATCCCACTGATGCAAATGTTTTGTGTGATGGACATTTGTACTTGAGTCATGGATGTTTATAAACGTATTTAAGTAAGTCTATCCGTTCACCTAGTATCCATAGTACAAGCATAAGCTTAGTTTGGAACTAGGCAATTGGTGTGTCAGTCTGGAGAATTAAAAAATAAATGTTGGGTATGTGATTGTGTAGGCGACGAGCTAGCCACTAGTCACTACTTTTTCACTAGGCTAAATTTCTAGGCTAAATGTAGTTAAGGGTCTTGTACCTTTGACTCTGCCTACCCCTTCGGGGATTGCGGGCGTCATGATATGTATGTTTGAATGTATGTATGTATGCTTCAACGATTTTTTTGTTGTATGAATATCATTCTTAAGGAATCATCCTTAATTAGAACAAGCACAATGATAATATGATTGCACTCGACTGTCTTCTGACAGTACAGTCGGCAATAAAAATAGACTAAGAGTTTTAACCTTTTATTATTGACGAACTATTTGGTTTGGTGGTGTCAGATCATGACCACGAAACCGAAGTCTGATTTAAATGGGAATAAAGATGCATACCTTTAATTATTAAAACAAACCACTTTTATTTAACTAACTAAATTTCGCCACTTCCCTAGCAGGGTACCCATAGATACCTTAATTACGTTTAACGTAATTTTTTGTCATAATGTGTTTAATAAAATGTTTTGTATAGGTAATATATTACAAACCCAGACCGTATTTCATCAACTATTTGTTTCGTACAAGGATCGAACCTGCATAGTTTGCGTTTAACACAAAGTAATTTCACTGCATCATTGCACCAACGGGGCTATCAAATAAATAATACATTATTTATGTTATTCCCTTCTTAGGGGGACATCAAACGACCAACAACACACACCTCACTTGCTTCTTAAACATTTATGATTCTTTTCACACAAGCTCTCGGTTTTGTTTTTCTATTCCAATCGTAACTTGGCTGTATTTTCGCAGTATAATCATTAAATTATTATTATTCGTATTTGTTATCTTCAGGACAAGAATTTCATTAAAAGTTTTGTTTTTTTTTTAAATTTTCTTTATTTTTCTAGAGACCGAGATGATTCGCGGATTCGCGAAGTCTTGTATCGGAGGCCTAGACCCAATTTGGGTTGCTGAGCCATCGGAGTTAGTTAGTTAGTTATTTTTCTTAGAATATGAATTTCTTGCCACATAGCGGTATCAAATTATGGTAGAATTAAATTGTGTATGTGGGTAATCCTTACATCATTATAAAGTGTCAGTATTTCTTTTCCTTTGGTTTTTTCAAATTATGTTAAAATAATAAAATGTTAAAATTATAACACAATTACAATATTTTATGTTAAAATTACGTGGCCGACTGTACTCAGAGGCGAAATGACATCATCTCTTTATTTTATCACAGTGTAATGACATGTCTCACCCAGTTTAGTTCTGCAAAGGACATTAAATTGGAAATTACTTGAAAACTTGATATAAAATTACTTTCTAACTATTTATAAAACGTTGACTAAGTCATATTCCTAGCGGCATATCCCGTGCTCAGACGGGGTCCGCTTAGACCATGATCCAGGATTTTGCGAGTCTGGTAATTACATTGAAGCGACTGCCTTCTAATCTTCGTATCTAGAAGGCAGTCCTTGACAGATCGTGGTATAAATATATATTGGCATAATAGCTACTTTACTCAAAAAATGTTTTGTATGGGTAATATATTGCAAACCCAGACCCTTTCATCAACAACTATTTGTTTCGCACTAGGATTGAACCCGCATCCCTTGCGTTCGACACGAACCCTGAACCATTGCACCAATGGGGCTATCAAATAATTAATACATTACATATATTATTCCCTTGTTATGTTACTCATCAATCGACCAAAAACCCTCTTTGTTTCGATGAAAATAAGAGCACTTTCAAAATAATGCCAGAAACACATCAAAAGCTAAGCGATATCCGAAAAATATTTCCAGTTTATAGAATGGCATGGAATTCTAAAAACTGGAAATATATTACATGCCTCATTAATAGGTGTATGGGCCATCGCGAGATCAATCTGACAACCGCGCGTTTGGCAGCCGCGCGACTGCATCATGACCATAGATTTAGGATGTACAAAAATTCTAAATCTATGACCATGACCATATTAACATGAATTTATATTGATCCATACGCGCGTCTGTATTGCATCGTTAAATGAAATGAAAATGAAATTATCTTTATTTACGTGGGCTCAAATAAGCACTTATAAATCGTCAGTACATACAAATGAAAATGAAAATTTACCACCGGATTCGGAAAGTAGCTTCTACCGAGAAGAACCGGCAAGAAAATCGATAGTTACTCTTTTCATCGCCAAATTTACAATAAGTATCAATAACAATTAACATATTCTTAAGCTACTATGCTATACAAATCTAAATAAAGTAAATATGTATAATAGCAATTACAGATATTTGTCACTTAAAAAATCTTCTATAGTTAATAAGACTTTCTCATAAGATGCTCTTTAATGTGTAATTTAAATCTATGCATAGGCAGTTCAATTATATTGCCTGGTAGTTTGTTAAATAATTTTATACTTAACCCCCTAAATGAACTACTAGTCTTGTGAAGTCTTAGATACGGAACGGCAAGCTTGTGTTTATTTCTGGTGTTAAAATGGTGACAATCAGATTTATGAATAAAGTTATGAAAGTTCTTACGTACATACATAATACAGTCAAAGATGTATTGTGATGGCACGGTTAATATGTCAATTTCTTTGAACATATCATATGGAGAATCTCCTGCGTAAACTAATCCTAGTTGAGATTGGCCGCCGTGACTGAAATCAGTTAGGAAGATATTAAATTTGACATCACTTCCCTAGCGGGGTAGGCAGAGAGAAGCTTAGTTAGTTAGAAATTATTACTAGCTTCTTATAGTACAGTATCGCCTCGCTTGCAATACGCAACCGGCTTTGTCTCCAGCTGTGTTAATTGGTATAAACAACTGAATCGATCGCTGACGATATTTAACTCCATTCGCGTTCTCCTCACGTCCGCGTACAGACAGACAGACAGCTGTTTAGTTTAATATACATAATATCTACATGGACTTCTCATAGCGTCTTTGGTGGAACCAGGGATCAACGATGTAAGTCTTTGTATGCTCTCTTTTCCTTTTTTAGGATTTATTTATTTACTAGCTGTGCCAGCGGTGTCACCCGCGTTTATGGTTAATATTATAAAGACTATTTCCGTCATACATGATTTATATGAAGGAAGACATGCTGCGCCGACCCCAGATGAACTGGGAGAAGGGCAAGAGGATGATGATGATTTCTATGTAACTTTAACCATTAAGGCTGCACACGCGACGGAAGCTTAAAAAATGGAGTAACTTCTCCCGTTTTCCCAACATTTCCCTTCACTACTCTGCTCCTATTGATTGTAGCGTGATGAAAAGTATACTATAACCTGCCCAGGAGTATGAAGAATAATTGGACCAAGTTTCGTTAAAATCCGCCAAGTAGGTAGTTTTTGTGTCTATAAGAAACATACAGACAGACAGACAGACAGACATACAAAAATTTTACTGATTGCATTTTTGGCATCAGTATCGATCACTAATCACCCCCTGATAGTTATTTTGAAAATATAATCATGTACAGAATTGACCTCTCTACAGATTTATTATAAGTATAGATTTATTAATAATACTAGTTGCAGCATTTTTAGTTATTGCATTGAATTATCTAATCTTAATAACTTTACGACAGAAAAACAGACAATTGGACAAAACACATCTGTAATTACCAAAAATGTGTAGTGTCCGCTACAGTTAAGTAAATAAATAAATTCTCCAGACTCACACACCAATTCCCTAGTTCCAAACTAAGCTTGTGCTATGGATACTAGGTGAACGGATAGACATACTTCAATACGATTAAAAACATCCATGACTCGAGTACAAATGTCCATGTTCCACTCGAAACATTTGCCCCTAGCATGATTCGAACCCGCGACCCTTAGTTTTGCGGCCAGTTTCTCTGACCACTCATACAACGGGCCTATAAAAATCTATATTTAAGTATTAGTTTTTAAATGTATTTAGTATATCCTTATATAATAATTATTAAGTGCTTTTTGGTTTCCATCTAATTAAAGACATTTTGATTTTTTTTTTCTAGTTTCTTCTGGGTCAGCCAAATAGTCTTATTAGGCTAGATGACTAAACAATTCTGTTTAGTCCGTCAGTTATCATCGCTATTCCTGTTCCTCTTTTAATACCTCGACAATAAACTATGAAACAATTTTTAACACAATTTGCCAACTAACAATACCTATTATTTAGCACTTTTACGAACTCTATCTAGGACGAATGTTAACACATGCGAAGATTGAGTGACGTTGGTATGCGCAGGCGAAGGGGGACCTCGTCAAGGGCCTCGCACTTATAGGGGCCTCACGAGTAGGGCTGTCATCACCTAAATTGCCGACGCCGGATATATAAGGCAAAAATCCCAGACATTCGGACGAAATATGTTTTTTTCCCCGGATACCTCTGAAAAATATTTTTTTGCAACAAAAATCAAAACATCGTTATATTTTTTTTATTTATACAGCTTTTAATAAATGGCATTTTTTTTAAATTACACACTCTTTCTGAGGTAATATGGTAACAAAAATAATTAGTAACCGTCTTATTTCTAGCATCAATCAAATATTTAAAATTACTTATTTTTAACTAAGATTTATTTAAATTTTTCGCTTACTTATTTAAAAAAAATTGGGTTTTCCCTGACAACAAAAGTGACTGGACACTTTTTAAAAACCCCTGTCGAAAGCCCCCTGACGCCCTTCAAACTAGGACAAATCCGGGGAATCCCGGACGGATGGCAGCCCTACTTATGAGCCCTTTGCAAGCAAGTTTGGTAAGACACATTTGTGAGTTAGAACTTGAAAACGAAAGAAGACCCCTGTTCATGATAATATGAAACCTTTTTGTTAAATACTGGCCAAAAAATATATACATTGTTTTTTAGGAAAAAGAAATGTATTTTTGGCAGATGGGTAGAAAACGCGGCAAAACAAAAACATTGTAATGGTATCGGAACAAATAAATATTTACAAAAATTAAAAGTACGTAATTATCATTCTGCACAATAACTTTCGGCGGGTAAAACATTTAACACCCCACGCTGATGCGCCTTCACCCACGTCTATTTTAGTCCTCGCTACGCCACAGCTCTGAATGTGCTAACATAATATTAATTTACGAACAAACAGACAAATATTTAAACTGCAAGTGCGTCATCCAGTTTGAGCCGGTAACAGGCGGTATTTAAAAATATTGTGTAACATTTGATAACTGGTATTTGGTATTCGAATTAAATGGATGAAGCATGACTTTGATAAAATACAAAATTTAAATGCGTTAGGTTAAAATTAAAGCAGGTTACTGTTCAATTGTTTTAAATAAAATGATGTATTTTTTTGCTTTTTTTCTCTCCTGTTGGTCTGGAACTCAAAAAATAATGTTACCTTAATTTTATTTATTTAAAACAACGAATTATTATACAACAATCTTGGCGCATATAGGTAATATCCGGGTCCAGTACGTGGTTTCGAATGACGTTGTAGCGAAAGGTCGTTGTGGCGATAAACTTTTAGCGCGGTTTTGGAGCGAATAGTCTTTGAACCGAATTCCACCCGAGCTAATGACACTGCAGCGACAAACATTGTGGCGAAAAATGTATTAAATTACATATATATGCTACTTTAAAACTATAAAGATATAGAAGATAGACTATTGAAATAAAAGATAGAAAGTAAAAGTTTAAGTTTAATTAACATAAAACAAAAGTTAAATTATGATTATTATGTCTTTGATGGTTCTGGAGCGGTGGTAGCTCAATGGTAAGGACACGCGCCTCTTAACCGAGGAGTGCGGGTTCCAACCCGGGCATGTACCTCTAGATTTTTCAAATCTATGTACATATTTATACCACTAGCTCGACGGTGAGGGAAACATCGTGATGAAACCTGCAGATTCAAACATCTTTGAATTTGTAACCACGATCCAACAATTGTCTGGTTCCCCTAGGTTAGGGTTATAAGGGTCAGATCGGCAGTCGCTTCAGTGTAATTACCAGACTCGCTAAATCCTGGATCATGGTCTAAGCGGACCCCGTCTAAGCACGGGACATAACGCTAGGGAGATGATAATGTCTTTGATGGTCCGTTTTTAACAAAATTAAATTGTTATTAATATTATACTAATTTTGACTGGCCCTTTGGTCGAGTGGTCAGACACCCTGGCCACGAAACCAAGGGTCGCGGGTTCGAATCCCACTAGGGGCAAATGTTTCGTGTTATGAACATGGACATTTGTACTCGAGTCATGGATGTTTATAAACGTATTTATGTATGTCTATCCGTTTACCGAGTATCCATAGCACAAGCATAAGCTTAGTTTGGGACAAGGGAATGGGTGTGCCAGTCTGGAGAAGAAGAAGAATTTATAACTGTGGCCATTCGACCAAAGGGCCAGTCAAAATTTGTATTATATTAATAACAATTTAATTTTGTTAAAAACGGACCATCAAAGACATAATAATCATAATTTAATTGTTGTTTATGGTAATTAAACTAAAACTTTTACTTTCTATCTTTTATTTCACCTTTATAGTTTTAAAGTATCATATATGTAATTTTTTTATATATGTAAAGAATATATAAAAAAATATACACGTTGACTTGAGAACATCCTCCGTTTTATTCGTCGGTTAAAAACAAACACTTCATTTATCATAACAGAGATTTAGTAAGTCAATGAAGTAGCGATATTTTTCTCCCCGCATCCACCATAAATGCGCTACTTATTTTATTTATCTCTAGATAAATCTTTATACAAACATTGCCATCTGTATATAAAGTGAACTAGTTTTCCTTCAAATTACTTGTCTGATAAGCGAACTGTGCGTGTCAACTAAATAGTTAATATTTGATGAGCTAATTTCTGAGTTTTAAAGTTGTAAGGAAAATCATTCTGAACAGAGTAAGTGGAACAATCTGACATATTGGTAATTGTATTGTATTTCCCACGTTGGATTGCCCTGCCCTCTCCGGTCATGTCGGTGTCTCACCGAACTATGAGAGTGAAGGAACAGAAAGTGCACCTGTGTTTGCGCAGACAATTGTGTACTAATACCTCGTTGTTGGCTAACCGAGTTGAAATTTGTAGCCTTGATCGAAAATCGTCATGGAGCATATTTTGTCAGAGGCGTTTCAAATGCGCAAATACTTCTTTAATTTTCATATTATTATCCACGTACGAATTAATACCACTGACTGAGCGGTGATGGAAAACATTTTGAAGAAACTTGCACCTTCAATAACTGGTTATGTAACCATACTCCTATATGGCTTTCAATCTTTTATCAATCCAATTGTCTGATTCCCATAGAATCTGGCAATTTGGATCATGTTTATGTGTATGTGCAGATTAAATCACGATATATCCCCTGCCAATCTGACCTTCGTAACCCTTAGATAGGGGAACCAGATATTTTTGGATCATGGTTACACAGCCATAGTTATTGGAATGAGCAGGTTTGATCACGATTCGCTCACCGGCGAGCTAGTGGTTTTTATTTGTATATACATAGATTTGAATAATTCAGACATATGTGTCTGGGTTTGAACCCGCATCTCTCGAATAGGCGCGTGTCGTTACCATTGAGCTACCACCGCTCACAAATAAAGATTTCATGACTTTTTTTTTTCAGATCAGCTTTCTAACTTGCAGTATCAGGCTCCGTAATCACGTCAGAAAAAGTGTCATTTAAGGCAAAAACGCAATTCGAAAATGGAATCACATGAGAAGAAGGTCACCTCGACAGGTCTGCAGACGCTTGACCTTAGAAATGTGACCTTGGAAGCACCGAAAGGTGAAAATACAGGTATGTGATGTTAAATCTTCACTAACGTCATATGTTGGACTGGGACTTGAAAAGGATGTACCAACTGGGTACCTTGGGTCTCTGATTATGATTTTGTATACTGTGGCTACTAGAAAACAGATAGAAATGCAAAAATATTTTTTTTATAAACATCCATGACTTGCTATGTTCAACACATTAAGCATTTGCCGTACGACCGCGGCCTGCCACAATAATATATTCAATTAAATTTAAATATGAAATTGCTTTCCTCAAAGTGCAGTGCTTCAAAGACTGTACTATGGTCATGTACCCATATTCGGGCCAAAAATTTGTGGCTGAGTATTTCAGTATTGACATTACTCAGTAACAGCCCGGAGTCAGAAAGTTGGCGGTTTGATCACCCCCATGCTTTAGAAAGCACGTTAAGCCGTTGGTCCTGCGCCTGACATCTCACCGGTCATGTCGGTGCCGTTTCGAACTATGAGAGTGAAGGAACAGAGAGTGCACCTGTGTTTGCGCACACACTTATGCACTATAATATCTCCTGCGCAGACGGCTAATCTTCGTTAAGATTGGCCGCGATGACCGAAATCCGTTAGGAGGATATTATTATTATGGTCATGTAAAATATGGCGTCACAATACCACGTCTAATCAATACGGTGCTTCCTTGAGATAAATTATATTTATACAAGTTTTTCTCACCTCTCAGAAAATGGAGTCCCGAACCTGGAGAACTTAGACGACCTGTTTCCGTACATCGGCCACTTCGGCTGGTACCAACGCATCCTGTTCCTGCTGATGATTCCCTATGCCTTCTTCTTCGCCTTCGTCTACTTCGCTCAGATCTTCATGACTGTGGTCCCTGAACACCACTGGTGCTACATTGAGGAGCTGGCGAATTTGACTGTGGAGGAACGGTAGGTAGTGAAGCATGCTTGAGAAGTACGGTAGAAAGTAATTGCGGAGACTCCTAATAGATGGCGCTGTTTGTACGTTTAATAGAACTATTATATTAGCATAATATTTGTCATGATTTCTTGCTTGCTAAGAAACCAATCCATTAGCAATCAAAAACGATCGTTTAGCAGTTCTAAAGACTGCCAATAGATGGTGCTATTTGCAATGTAATTTTGTTAGTTTGTATCTTACTTACTTACTCAGTAGCAATAAAATTAGATATCAAGAAACACTTAAGACTGTGCTAATGTCCATAACTAGGTGACGGATAGATTGAGCATGTGTTGTATCACGTGTACATTAAATTCTTAAATAAACTTTGGGTTCGTGGCCTGGCTCTCTAACTCGACATGTCACACAGGTCTTCTGTCTCTTTCAGGCGCCACCTCTCCATACCAAAAACAGCAGACGTTTACTCAAAATGCCTGGTGTACGACGTAGATTGGCAGCAAGTTATACAAGATGGCGTCCGTCAGCCTGACACAAAATGGCCGACAAAGAAGTGTCAAGACCGCTGGGAGTTTGATTTGAACGAAGTGCCTTACGAGACTATCGCTACTCAGGTATGTAGTCTTACACTTCTTTTATTTTGTGACGGAGCAATGGAACTGAATTTTTTTTTTCTTAAGAATAGATAGAAAAACGAAGTTTAAATCAGTTTATTCAAATAACTATGGATGCAACCATGATCAATGTGTTTGATTCCCCTATTCAGGGTTACAAAGGTCAGATAGGCAATCGCTTCAATATGATCTGACTAAGTCCTTGATCATAGTTTAAGGACCGCGAATAGAGTAACGACTTCTAGACAGCTATTTAATATGATCTCTGAGTCAACTCCTGTCAGTGTGTTACTTATATTAAAAACTATTGTAAAAAGAGGCTAAGAAGAGTAATGGTAGCTCAATGGTAAGGACACGCGCCTATTAACCGAGGAGTGCCGGTTCAAACCCAGACACGTACCTCTGGATTTTTCAAATCTATGTACGTATTTATACCACTAGCTCGACGGTGAAGGAAAACATCGTGATGAAACCTGCAAATTCAAACAACTTTGGATTTGTAACCATGATCCAATAATTGTCTGGTTCCCCTATCTTAGGGTTACGAAGGTCAGATCGGCAGTCGCTTCAATGAAATTACCAGACTCGCTAAATCATGGATCATGGTCTACGCAGGCCCCATCAAAGCACGGGACATAACGCTAGGGAGATGATGTAAAAAGAGGCTAATGTGTATTTGGAATATTTTTTTATTCTTGTTAAGGTAACAACAAACTATTTAAAATAAATAAATTGTTTGTCACTTCTCTTTCACAATTTTCCATCTAACTAAGCCCAATGAAATATTGGCAGAGTGAATAAACAAGTTTACCGCTCCGTAAGCTCTGCGAACTAGTCTGCAGACGTCATACATATGCATCTCTTTCTGTCTCTCAGCTGGGCTGGGTGTGCGACAAAGACAACTACCCGGCCACAGCTCAGGCTATTTTCTTCTGTGGCGCTATAGTTGGAGGGCTCATCTTTGGCTGGATTGCTGACAAATATGGAAGAGTTCCAGCATTGCTTGGTACGTATAAAAAACATCAAGACAATAAAATTCTGCTCATAGAAGCATGCTTCGTTGGAGTTTTTAATACAAGACATTTAACGATAATTCAATGTTTTCAATAAGCTCCGACCTGGTCTAAGTTTTAATTTTAATTTTTTTATTTTACGTTCATAGTTAGTATTTTGAATAATGCATTTCCCCACAATGCTAAATCAGGAAGTTTGCGGTGTTTCACCCTGTACTTCCGAAAGCCTATTAAGCCGTCGGTCCTGCGCCTGACCTCTCTCCGGTCACATCGGTGCCGTCTCACCGGACTATGAGAGTGAAGAAACAGAGAGTGCACCTGTGTTTGCGCACACACTTGCGCATTATATTACCTCCTGCGCTGACTCTCCTTGAGATTGGCTGCCGTGACCGAAATTGGTTAGAAAAATACTAGTTATTAATTTGTTACTTTCCTTCTTCTCTTTCCAGGGACAAACATGGCAGGCTTCTTGGCTGGAGTCGGCACAGCCTTCGCCAATAGCTTCTGGTCTTTCTGCCTCTGCCGGTTCCTCGTTGGTCTGGCTTACGACAACTGTTTCGTCATCATGTACATCATTGGTAAGTCATCGTCACCTAGCATCACGTCCCATTTTCAGTGAGGATTTGATCACGATTCCATAATTAAGTTGGAAAGATTGAGATCATTTGTAACCCTTCGCTGTGTGCATCTTCTTCTTTTACTTCGGCTTCTTTGGTCCCACTGCAAGGGTATAAGCCTACTCCGTCTTGCGCCATGTACAACAGTCCTGTTATACAATGTCCTGTATGCATCATCAGCGCTCCCTCGCTGATGATTAATACTACAAAGGTGTCAAATAAGCGTAAGTACGGCCGGTTTGATGGTTTCCGGTCCCCGCAGCCTGGCGGCTGGTCGCTGCGCGCGCGGCGCCACTCGCGCGCACCTGTGAAGGTGCTGTCGAGGAGTCACCGCGCACTACGCGTGAGGGGTGACGCAACAAACACCATAGCCTAGCAAATACATAAATAAATATTTTTTTCAATTTTTTCATAGAAAGTCTGTCTAGGTTTATCTCTTCCGACGGCTACATTTACGCTTGCCTTATTATGTTTATTTTATATATCCACTCAACATGCCCAAACCATTGAGGCATACCTTTCTCAATAGGTAAGTTATCTCAACATTTTTTAAAATAAGTTAGATTATCGTAAAATATTGGATGCGTATCTTTTGTTATATCAAATACTCGAAAAATGACTAAGATACAGCGCTTCAAAGATCTGAAACAGCCTTTGACGTTACTTAGGCGGTAAAATTTTACGGACCTAGTGACGTCACGTGGTACTATAATGCGCTGTACCTGCCTCTTTTCACAGCCTTCCATCCAACCCAGCCCACTGTCCCATGTTGGTCTGGGACTTAAAAATAATATGGTTCTTGCCTAGCATGTCGTAAAAGGCGACTAATGGTATATCGGATTTTGGGTGTGTAATTGTGTTGGCGACAGGTTAGCCGCTTTCAAACCCAGCCCGGCTTTATTTTCGGCTGAATGTGGTTGAAGGGGCATGCTGCCCCTTTGACTCTGCCTACCCCTTTGAGGATTATGGGCGTGACGTTATGTATGTATCTTCATCATTTTTGGTTTGCTGAACAAAAGAAAAAATACGTAAACAATATTTTTTTGCAATCTCAATAATGGAATTCAAAAATGTTTTGAGTAAACTAGCCTATTTCAGTCACTACATCTTTCACTTCACTGCTACAATAATAACTGTTTTTTCCAGTGGTCGAGTACGTAGGCCCCAAATGGAGGACGTTCGTAGCCAACATGTCTATCGCAGTGTACTTCACGTTCGCGGCCTGTCTCCTTCCATGGATCGCCCTAGGCGTGGCTGACTGGAGAGTCTATACCCTTATTACGAGTGTGCCCTTGGCTTTGTCTATATTGACGCCATGGGTGGTCCCTGAGAGTGCGAGGTGAGAGGTTTTTGTTGATCGAATCATGAGCGTTAGAAGTCTGCTAGGTCCTAAAGTTAGCTCACAAATAGGAATGATGACTGCATTAAAAACTATAATTCTATTTAGTCCGTCAGTTAGATTATACAAAAATACTAGACACATATTTTTCGCTTTATCAAATTAACATGAAATCACAAAGATAAAAAGCATCAAGGTTTTGGAGTGGGGGCTTGCGACGTCACTTTTTAGTGAAAATTTTACGAAAGCGTGACGTCACGAGCAACTTGAATGCGTTGTATCTTCGTCAATGCTTGTTTGACAAATAAATAAAAAAATACGTGTTCAATATTTTTTGACTTTGAATGACGGACTAAACAGATTTTTTTAGTCATCTAGCCTATTAACCCTTTGACTTGGTTCATCTAGTTTTTTCACTGCAAGTTTCAGCCCCATGTTGGTTTGGAACTAAAAAATAATGTCACAGACATTCCTTGCGCGACATAGTCGTAAAATTATGGTGTACTGAGATTTAGGTTTGTGATTATGTCGGTGACGAGCTAGCTATGTACTTGTCACTCGTACATTTCCAGATTTTCCAATAAACTAAATTTTCGTTTTGGCTGAATGGAATTCAAGGAACTAATCTCTTATTGGACTCTTCCAACTCCTTCGAGGTTTGCAGTCCAACTGTGGATCCGTAACCTTAATCTACTAAATAACAATCTTGACTGGCCCGTTGATCGAGTGGTCAGAGACCCTGGCCACGAAACTGAGAGTCGGGTTTGAATCCCGCTAGGGGCAATGTTTCCCCTGACGTGTAGGGCGGGCCGGTCACTGTAGAGCCTTATGGTAGAAAGGTTCAACCATACCCATGACGTCACTCCACTCGAGTGATGAGGGGTACCACGGAGTTTAAGTGGGTATACTCCGGCCATTTTCCTTCCTTGGCTGGAGCAGGGACTTCCAATTTCAGAGGTTACTGGGAGTCCCACATACCACTCTACCCCTGGGTAAGGTGAGGGTGTTTAATGCTTTCCCCCGCGTCAAAAAAATGCGGGCAAATGTATCGTATATTGAACATAGCCATTTGTACTCGAGTCATGGATGTATATAAACGTATTTAAGTATGTCTATCCGTTCGCCTTGTATCCATAGCACAAGCATAAGCTTAGTTTAGACTAGGGAATTGGTGTGTCAGACTGGAGAATTTATATATTTTACACACATTTTTTTTGCTTTTTTCGGCAGATGGCTTATTTCTCAAGGCCGTGTTGATGAAGCAATGAAGATCTTGAGCAGATTCGAGAGGGTTAACAAGAAGAAGATTCCAGATGACATTGTTAAACAGTTCAAAGTGAGTATTTTGAAAGAAAGATGAAGGATTCATACTTGTGCGTTGGTGAAGGAAAGCATTGTAGAGAAACCACGGTGTAGTAAAAACCGAAGGACTTCACGCTGTCATTCTACAGCGTAAAGCCACCATTATGCCTGTGTATGTAAGACTTACGCATATCAGATATCGCAAATTTGGAGCGCTTATGATGTAAATTGCGTATCAAGTTGGAGCTCCGCAGATGCCTCAACGTCTAGTTAGTAGCGTGGAGTCCTTCTTTTTGTACTAGTCCGTAGGGGAAGCCTTCACATTTGAACAACTTTGATATGTATCTATAATCTATTTTCTCTCGTTTCCTCTCTTCTCGTAATACTTAAATGTTTACCATTATATTTTGACTGCCCGTTGATCGAGTGGTCAGAGACCCTGGCCACGAAACCAAGGGTCGCGGGCTCGAATCCAGCTAGGGGAAAATGTTTCGTGTTATGAACATGGACATTTGTACTCGAGTCATGGATGTTTATAAACATATTTAAGTATGTCTATCCGTTAGCCTAGTATCCATAGCACAAGCATAAGCTTATTTTGGGACTAGGGAATTGGCGTATAAGTCTGGAGAATTTATTATTTAATTATTTAATGTCGCCAGACTCAATATCTTAGCCGTTGATATCGTAGTCCAAGCAGAATCTGAATAAGCACGGGACATAATGCTAGGAAAATTATGATGGATAAGGTCAGGATCATGGTCTAAACGGACACCAACTCAAAACGGGACATAATATCAAGAAATAACTCCGAGGTAAGTAGCTTACCTAAGCTTGTGTTACGGAAATCAGAAACAACAGTGGTATTACAAATATATACTTGAATATTGTATAATAACACCCAGAACAAACACAAGTATTAATAATACGAATGTTTGTCCTGGGTCGCAATCGAACCCACAACTCCTGGCGCATGGGGCAAGGTCACTACCGAATGCGCTATCGAGCTCGTCAATTCAATAGGAAGATGATGATGGATACATTTCCTCACATTTCAGGATACAGCGACGAGACTAGCGAAAGAAGACCAGGAAACAAAGAACTACTCAATCATGGACCTCTTCAAGACTCCTCGCCTGAGGAGGCACAGCATTCTCTTACTCTTTATATGGACTACAATAGCCATGGTCTTCGATGGTCACGTCCGTAATGTCGGATCTTTGGGTCTGGACTTGTTCACAACATTCACTGTAGCGACGGCTACTGAGTTCCCAGCTGACGTGCTGTTAATAATGCTACTGGATAGGTAAGTCAAGCGACTGTCACCGCAGCCGGAAATTTGATGGGTGACTGAGATTTTTTTTTATGATCATAAACTTAGTGGAAATATTTCTTTACAGAGTTGGACGTAGGTGGCTTGCATTCGGATCAATGATATTGAGTGGTATTTTCAGTTTCTTGGCAACAACTGTGCCTATAGGTAAGAAAAGAAAAAAGAAAGAAAGAAATGTTTATTAGGAAACACACATGTGACAAATACAAAAACATAATTAAATAAATAAATATATCAGAAAACATCACATACATTGATCTGACTCCGAGATAAGTAGCTTAAGCACTTGTGTTACGGATATCAGAGACAACAGTGGTATTACAAATATATACTTAAATATTGGATATTAACACCCAGACACATAACAAATACAAGTATTCATCATACGAATATTTGTCCTGGGTGGGGATCGGACCCACAACTCTTGACGCATTGGGCAGGGTCATTACCGAATGCGCCATCGAGCTTGTCGATTCAATCGAGAAGCATAATTATTTACATGTTTGTTCCAGAAGCATTGAAACTTTCCTTGGTGTAAAAAAAATAAAATTGTAGTAGATTATATTTTTTCTGTCAGTTAGATTATTAAAAAAAATATTAAGCACATATTTTTGGCCTTAACTTATGCTTAAAACTTGACGCAGATGGTAGAACTACGAGTGGGCGCTTTAACGTCACTAGTTTTTTATTTTTGTTGACCCAAGGGAATGAGTTACGCACCGTTCCGCTGAAACCGGGGGGAATCAGCGGGGTGTGTCGGACTCCCAGGACATGGAGGCCCTGCTCCGCCCAAGGTGGTAGTGTGCGGGGTATACCGACCAAACCCCTGGGATGTACCCTTTACACCTTTATATAAGACGTCCACGGGATCGCTCATAGCCAAACCACCGTTGTAAGAAAGAAGAAGGTCTAAAATGGGTCTAAAATGTTTATTTGTCTTTATAAACAAGTCTGGTCGTAATTATAGCTAAATCGGTCGTCTTGTCAGCTAAATTGGTCGTCGTCTTTCTTCTTACGCAATGTCATAGTCTTTTTCGTCTATATGTCACCTCATTGTCGTTGGTCAGGCCAAAAAGGTCGTAACAACCGTGAACGCCCCAAACGTCACTAGAGCCTAAAATTTTAAAGGTTTAGTGACGTCATGCGAAATTTTGACGCTGTGTCTTCGTCCGGATTTGCTTTATTTGTAATTTGCTGGACAAATAATTTTTTGGTAATCTCACGGCTAAACAAATTTTAGTCAAGTAGCCCATACATTTTCTATATATTCATATGTATAGAAGTTTATATGAACATACATACTTCAGCTTGAAGTACGAATACTTGGTGACAAAAGTCATACTTAAATACGTATATAAACATACATGGCTCGAGTACAAATCACCGTGCTGATCATCAGAACATTTACCCATAGCAGTATTCGAACTTACAACCTGTTCTTTATACCCAACGCTCTAACCACTCACCTTATCCTCTCAAACTATACCAAGCTTCAACTTTCTTCCAGGAATCCCATCAGCATCTCTCGCCATCGTCGGCCGCTTCGCAGTCAACATATCGTTCAACATTGGTATGCAGTATGCAGCTGAGATCTTGCCTACAGTCGTGAGGGCCCAAGGTCTGGCCCTCATACACATTACGGGCTACGTGGCTACTATACTGGTTCCCTATATTGTTTATATGGTGAGTTGCTTTCCTCTGTATTTAAGACTAGCAGCTGCCCCGCGGTTTCGCCCGAGTAGCTCCCGTTTCCGTGGGAATACGAGGATACAATATAGCTTATGTTACTCACTGATAAAGTAGCTTTCCATTGGTGAAAGAATTATTCAAATCGGTTTAGTAGTTTCGAAGCCTATTCGATACAAACAAACAATAAAAAAAATCTCCTATATAATATTAATATAGGTTTAGGCTGGGGATTGCAATGCTGAATCCAGCAATCCAGTTTAACCCAGCCCAATTTCAGCTGTGCTAAATCCAGTGAAATGTGCGGGTTCAATGCCACTGGATTTCAATCCCTACCAAAGATAGGACTACTGGATCGAGCAATCCAGCTTGGTCCAACACAATTTAAGCTCTGCTGCTCAGCAAAACAGGCGCTGGATTGCAATAATCGCTTATCCTAGGGATTTTATACTGTATGTACCTATACACATGAGTATAGTCGGTATATACTGAGGGTAGTCGATAATTTCGGTATACACCAGAATTTGTGGTCGGTATACGCTGAGGGTATAGTCGGTATACACCAGGAATGTAGTCGGTATACGCTGAGGGTATAGTCGGTATACACCAGGAATGTGGTCGGTACATACTGAAATATGGTATGGCTCGTTCTTAGACAATTTCAAAAGCTTCGGCATATTTTAACAGTGTCTTTTTTTTTCAGGCAACCATAGCTGTTGAAATACCTCTGCTAATTTTGGGAGCACTCGGCGTGTTGGGGGGTTGTCTATGCCTCTTTCTGCCGGAGTCTATGGGCAAGAGGATGCCAACGACAATCCAAGATGGCGAAAATTTTGGGAGGGGGGAGAAGTTCTGGAATATGCCCTGCTGTTCTAGGTAATTTTTCATATTAGTAATTTGTATACATATGTTACGCTAGGTAGTTAAAAAAATATTTTTAGTCTTGTTTGCATTGAATAGCCTTCGAAATTACTGGACCGATTTGAAGAATAATTTCACCAAAGGAAAGCTACTTTATCAGCGAGTAACATAAACTACATTTTATCCCCGTGTTCCCACGGGAACGGGAACTACGCGAGTGGAACCGCGGGGCGCTGCTATTTTCTGATATAAAATTTAGCCTATCGACAGTTTAAAATTTTTCCTGTAGATAATCCTACTAATATATAAACGCGAAAGTTTGTGAAGATGTATGGATGTTTGTTACTCTTTCACGCATAAACTACTGAATGGATTTTAATGAAACTTTACAATAATATAGCTTATACACCCATATAACATATAGGCTATGATTTATCGATTTACCACGCGAGCAAAGCCGCAGGCAGAAGCTGGTATTATATGAAGCAATGGCTTTAAAAGAAAATGATTTAGAATAGAATAGAATGCTTTGTTTTCAAGAAAAGTGTTATATACATTTGTAGATTGCAAATATAAAAAAAAACTACATTCATTACAGTTAAATATCAATGTAATTTTGTTTTCTGTTGTTAAATTTCAGCCTTGCAATTAATTGGTGAATAAACGAAACTTTTTTTAAATGCACATTGAATAAGATCTACGTTGTACTTAATCATATTTCCTTCTTCCACAGACAAGAAGTCGAAAACTGATGGATAAGCAGAAAATGAAAATTAAACTGCTCAATAAAAAGTATGAATCAATGTTATTTTTTATTTACAACGTTTTCTTTTATCGCTAGTTAATCTAAGGTTATTGGAAAGCTTGTTAGATATTTTTCTAAAGTCGTAAAATAATGTCTGCCCTATTTCTGAGAGTTTAATGCTAAGTTAGACAAAACAAAACGTTTGTCTTTATTTCATGTCATTTATTTGGGACAAAGGTAACGCTAGGATGATGACTATCAATATCTGGAGCCACGACAGTGCCCCCGCCAAGACGAGCCAAGCGAACGGCAATGACACTACCATTTCTGGAAGCGCTTCGTTTTTTTGAACGCTCATAACTTGGCCTTAGATATTTCTTTCAGAAATACGGCACCTATAATCTAGTTACCTACTTAAACCCAAAAACAATTTTCCCAAAAACAAGGTCAACGACAATCTGAAACAATAGTAAAGCTGTTAATTTGTGAATGAAAAATAAAAATGGCAGAAACTGTAAACAGACTGAATCACATCGCGCCCGGAGAAACGTAAACATTGTAGTGTTGTGCTGGTGTAGGTACTATCGATAAATGTCGACATGTCGATAAGCTTAAAATTTTCAGTTCCATGTTAGTTTCGAACTCTAATAATATTGTAGAAGGTTTAGAATGATGGTTGGTGACGATGTGTGCGAGCTAGCCATTTGTGATAACTTTTTCACTATGATTCATCTAACTCTTCGGACTAAATTTTATTTCAGACTAAAAAAAAATAAAACATACATAACATCACGCCCATAATCTCCGAAGGGGTAGGCAGAGTCAAAGGAGCAGTATGCCCCTTTAACCGCATTCAGCCTAAAACAAAGCTGGGTCGGGTTAGATGAAAAAATTGTGAAATAATCAGTGACAAGCGGCCAACCTGTCACCCACACAATCACACACCCAAAACCCGATATACCATTAATCGCCTTTTACGACATGCTAGGCTAGTACCACAGTTGGCATATTATTTCCAAGTCCCAGACCAACATGAGACAGAGGGCTAGGTTGGATGGAAAGCTCTGAAAAAGGAGTGACAAGTGTCTAGCACGTCGGCTACTCAGTCTCATACCCAAAAGTCCGTAAACCATCAGTCGCCTTTTACGACCTGCTAGGCAAGAACCATAGTTGGCAAATTCTTTTTTGTCCCAGATCAACATGGGCCAAGTAACAGACAAACATGGGACGATAAGATAATCATTTATTGCATAAAGAGTGGATTTGCACAATTGGTGGAATTTTACATTGCAGTAATCTGACTATTTACCTTATATAAAACGGCATGCAATAGTCGTTGATTAATTTTCCAGAATGACACACTAATTCCCTAGTTCCAAACTAAGCTTATAAGCTTGAACTATGGATGCAAGGCGAATGGATAGACATACTTAAATACGTTTTTCCATGAATCGAGTACAAATGTCCATGTTCATCACACGAAACATTTGCCCCTAGCGGGATTCGAACCCGCGACCCTTGGTTTCATGGCCATTGTCTCTGACCACTCGACCAACGGGCCAGTCAATATCAAGTCATATACATGGAAGTACCTAATAACCAAGATGGTTCGTCAGACCATGGTTACGAACCTTGGTTTCGTTTCAGCGTATAATGCATTTACACTCAGTGGCAAGGACAATTATAAAATATGTACGGGGCGTGTTTGCTATTACAATAAACACCATGTGATGACACGGTTATTGAAACTACTAATTAAGTAGTCTGATTGATATGTATACAATATATGTATGTGTATAATCTAGATAACAGTTTATTTATAAAAAAAAAAACATATCGCCGTATTCAGAATTTTTGTAAAGAACCGCCAAGAAACTGGGTAATTACAATTTCCATAGCCATATTTAAAAAAAAGTAAAATATAACGTATTGATATTGAAAAAAGATTCATCGCTATCAAAACTTTTCACTAACACAATTCATCGACACCCTTCCCACACATCACTAAACCCACCGTTTACAAATAAACCTAAACATCTCACATAACACTCAAATACACCGAAATTCCAAAGCCGACAACGCCATTCCATCGCGCCATGTCAAACTGAAACATAGTGATGTCCTACTCAATAAAAATATCGATATTCGTGATAACGTTGAAAATTATATCGTCAACTTATCTACGGGCGGAATCGAATTATTTAAAGCCTTTATTAGAAAGAAATAATATTATCAATAAAGGGGTCTGGGTGAGAAATCCTAAGGATAAATTTGTGGAGCCATCGAATACAGGAGATTTTCTTTTTAGAACAAATTCTTTGGATGTTGATAATATCCTGCAGAACAATTTTGACGCGTTCGGCGATGACGATATGCAGGATTCGCCGGGGATTTTTGGTTACCATGAGAGGACAAAGAGGTCTACAAGTCGTGAGTGTTTTATAAATATTTAATTTAATTAATAATAGCTCAATGGTAAGGACATGCGCCTCTTAACCGAGGAGTGCGGGTTCAAACCCGGGCATGTACCTCTGGATTTTTCAAATCTATGTGCGTATTTATACCACTAGCTCCACGGTGAGAGAAAACATCGTGATGAAACCTGCAAATTCAAACAACTTTGGATTTGTAACCATTATCCAAAAATTGTCTGGTTCCCCTATCTTAGGGTTACGAAGGTCAGATCGGCAGTCGCTTCAATGTAATTACCAGACTCGCTACATCCTGGATCATGGTCTAAGCGGACCCCGTCTAAACACGGGACATAACGCTAGGGAGATGATGACATATTATCACGCTTGCAATCCCCGAAGTGGTGAGCGGAGGGACACAAGTCCCTTAAACCATATTCGGTCATAAATAAAATTGAGTTCGGTTAGATGGAAAATTTAAGAAAATTAGTGACAAGTGGCTAGGTACTTCTTTGCTTACGTAATCACAAAACAACATCCAATACTCCATTAATCGCCTTTTACGTCGTGCTAAGCCAGAAATTTAATGAGACATTATTTTAGAATCCCAGAACTACATGCGACAAATGTTCATGTATACATTTATCTATACTTATAATAAATCTGTAGAGAGGTCAATTCTGTACATGAAATATATTTTCAAAATAGTGATCGATACTGATGCCAAAAATGCAATCAGTAAAATTTTTGTCTGTCTGTCTGTCTGTATGTTCCTTATAGAAACAAAAATTACTCGACGGATTTTTACGAAACTTGGTACAATTATTCTTCATACTCCTGGGCAGGTTATAGTATACTTTTCATTACGCTACAATCAATAGGAGTAGAGTAGTGAAGGGAAATGTTGAGAAAACGGGAGAAGTTATTAAATTTTTTAAGCTTCCGTCGCGTGTGCAGCCTTAATGGTTAAAGTTACATAGAAATCATGTATGACGGAAATAGTCTTTATAATATTAACCATAAACGCGGGTGACACTGCTGGCACAGCTAGTTATATAATAAACTCTTATTTTCACAAAACACGTAAATTTTACTTGTCTGTATACATTAAACTCTTCACGCCATTTCCTTAGAAAGATTAATAATAAGATAAGATATTTTAATATAAACATTTACAGTCGAAAGAAAAAACCTTCTACAACAGAATATGAAAGAATGCGAAGAAAACAAAGACTGCCTCTTAAAAACAATCAAAGAGAAGTCCTATGTAAAATCAAAATTGATGTCAAAGCTAAAACCGGCGTCAGTTTTCAACGACTATCCTTACGAAGTCGCTATACTCCTAGGAGACAACAAATTAGAAGCTTCTAACAAAATCAGGAAAGTCAAAGAGAGCGGAGACATCGATACAATTATACCTTTGAATGGTAATATTGAAATTTCTAACCTAAACGAAGAGTTAGTTACTACCGAATATAAGCCGGATTCGGTAAACCTCAATATTATTAACAACAGTTACGTAACTCCAAAAAGAAGCATGAAAAATGAGTTCGAGAGTGAGGTTATAAAAAAAATTGAGATAACAGAAGACCTACGCAATGAAAATGGAAGTATGAAATTCGATAGAGGCATCTTTGATAAGGATGAAAGAGTTTGGCATCAAAATTTACCTGATAATAGTTATAAAGTGAACGCTGCGTATCCTAAAAATAAATTGATTAATGAAAGAGGATTACTCAAAGTACTTTCAATGCTAACTAAGACGTTTAAGAAGATAATGAAACAGCATAACGATATTAGGAAGATTCATAGTAAACTCCATAATATTAATGATGAAGTGAATAGAAATATCATTGATGTGACAAAGAAATATCAAGATATTGAAGAAAAGTACGCAGCTATTTTAGCAGTGAATAAAAAGATGAAAGACTTTGAAGCCAATATGAACAGCAAAGATGAATATTTCAGAAATAAAGATAGAGAGATGGCGAAAAATATGGCGGAGTTCGAAAATCAGCAAAAGAAATTCTTAACTCAACAGAGACAGTTCTACAACATACAAAAACTGATGTTGGCTCAAAACGAAAAGATTAACATAAAACAGAACTTAATAGCTAAAACACAAAGTGAAATATCGCATAGACAGAACAATTTTGCCAGAATTTTGAAGAAAGCCAAGCAGATATACATTGATAACAAGTTCAATGCAAACAAAACGCCTACATCTACTGAAAAACCTATCAATGATACGGAAGAAACCGCTAAAATCACACATACAACCACATCAGCTCCTTATACAACAGAATCTATCAAAATTAACCTCTTCTCTATACCGGCTTTTAATAAACTAGTTAACCAAGACATTCAGATTTTAAAAGAAAAAGACGAACAACCAGTCGACGACTTAGTTTACAAATATTACTTCAACAACACATTCATAGACAATCTCATGAAGAGCAAAGTCCTATCAAGCTTCGTAACAACTGCTGAAAACACTGAAATTGCCAGAAACGCAAAGAATAAGAGACACAGAAATGAATTAGAAACTACAGTCCTATTACCGATTAACACGAATAAATCCGATAATTCAGGCAAGTTGAATAGAGAAAGAAGATGGATTAGACATCGACATCAATCTAAGTCTAAATTGAAGAAAACAAATAACAATAAAGTTCCCAACCAATTCAATGATGGTAAACCTATAAGACCAACAGAAATGCATTTAAAAAACGATAATTCGGTTACTAAATTGTTCGCGAAAGACAAAAATAGCCCGTTTCTAATAATGGCTAAGAGTTTTTGCAACGAAATAGGGCAGAACGTGAATGATCAGATGCTGAACTGGTGTGTTGAGAAATCTTTGAGACGGCTGCAGTTTATTGGTAAATATTTCATCTCTTTCTTAGTCGTATTCTTCATTATTAAAGATCGTATTAACTCTGGAGTTTGTTGGTAACTTTAACCAATTGTCTCCACGTTGTCAGGTCTTTTCTAAGAGCAGCAACTATATAACAACGGTAAATATTTCAGAAGATTTGATAATACCTAGGTCAAAAAGGTTATTAAATTAGTTAACAGGTAAAAATATGTGTAAAATATTTTTAAAAATATGTGTAAAATATTTTTACCGGTTAACTAATTTATCGTTAATCATTAAAATAGTGTCAACAGAATGAATATTAATCGGAAGACTGAATTTTTAAGCAATGTAAACATGCTCAGTTAATTAACTATGGAACAAATTTCAATTAACTATGCACAATTTGAACCATGTTGTGTAAACCCAGGCCAGGAAGGTTGGATCGGCAGTCGGTTTAATGTGATAACCAGACTTGGTAAATCCCTAATCATGGTCTAAGCAGACCCTGGTTAGCCACAGGATATAACGCTAGCAAGATGATGATATAATACGCAAAATAGCGCCAAGACGCAATAAAATTCAACGCACCTAGAGAGCACGTTTTAACCCATTTGTTTAATGCCTTTCCAAAGTCTGTACAACTCAGTATTTTTTGTTTTTATCTCTTTTATAAATTACAGATTCCAAAATTCCTTTCATCCCCTCCCCTTTACCGGAGCCTCCTAAAAGTCCAGGGAGTGAAGACCAGAAAACGAAGGTTCCTATGACCAGACAGGATGTTACTCAATCTCCTTCAAATCCTATGGGTTAGTAATTACATTGTTTTAATTTATTGATAGATATAGATGTGATGGTGCAGTAATGTACGATAGACCACTTATTTAAAATTCTCACATCTATACTTATAATAAATCTGTAGAGAGGTCAATTCTGTACATGAAATATGTTTTCAAAATAACTATCAGGGGGTGATTAGTGATCGATACTGATGCCAAAAATGCAATCAGTAAAATTTTTGTCTGTCTGTCTGTATGTCTGTCTGTCTGTCTGTATGTTCCTTATAGAAACAAAAACTACTTGACGGTTTTTAACGAAACTTGGTACAATTATTCTTCATACTCCTGGGCAGGTTATAGTATACTTCTCATCACGCTACCATCAATAGGAGCAGAGTAGTGAAGGGAAATGTTGGGAAAACGGGAGAAGTTACTCCATTTTTTAAGCTTCCGTCGCGTGTGCAGCCTTAATGGTTAGAGTTAACATATAAATCATGTATAACGGAAATAGTCTTTATAATATTAACCATAAACGCAGGTGACACCGCTGGCACAGCTAGTGGTAAATAAAGCAGTAACAACATATGAGACACAAAAGTACAATGATGTATCAACATAGATTGATACCTTAACTGATATCAATCTATGTTGATACATAATACAGATTGATACCTGTTAAGGTATCAGTCTAGCTGTAAACTGAGTTACAACACGTTTAATGTTTAATTGATTGTTATCTGTTTTGTTGTCCAAATAAAAGATTTTTGAGGTGAATGACTTGTACTTGTAAAAATACTATACACATTTTCAAAGGTTTTCAGTTTCTTTTTGATAATTTTCCACTTTTTCATAACTTTCCTACAAAACTTCATTAGTTTCAGAGTCAACAATTCCAGTGACGTCATCTTCGCCACCGTTGACAATCACCCCAATACTGATGACAGATTCAACGCAACCCACACTTGTATTCTTCCCAGGTAATATAAATAAATAATTGAATAAATAATTGATATTTACATACATAACATTACGCCTTTAATCCCCGAAGGGATAGGCAGAGTCAAAGGGGCAGCATGCCCCTTCAACCACATTCAGCCAAAAATAAAGCCGGGCTGGGTTAGAGGGAAAATTGTGAAAGAACAGTGACAAGCGGCTAACCTGTCGCCTACACAATCACATACCCAAAACCCGTTGTTTACATAACCCAAAATATTAGGTATATAAACAACTATCATAATATACAAAAACTAATAATAGAGTCTAAATTATTGTATCCTCTTTTTCTCTCCTAATTTTTACAGTGCCCGATTGGTTCCATAATTTAATCTAATTACTGTACCTAAATTACGGAAGAAATAAAATGATTTCATTTGATATGTTTTATTGTTTTTGTAATGTTATACATACATACATACATAATATCACGCCCATAATCCCCGAAGGGGTAGGCAGAGTCAAAGGGGCAGCATGCCCCTTTAACCACATTCAGCCAAAAATAACACTGGGCTGGGTTAGATGGAACATTGTGAAAAATTAGTAACGTGGCTAGCTCGTCGCCTACACAATCACATACCCAAAACCCGATATACCATTAATCGCCTTTTACGACATGCTAGGCTCTTTTAACGTTATCGTGGTTAATTTACTGATCTAAATCACTTTTGTTTCAGACAACGATGAGTTGGAATCCAATTTAAAAGAATTTGGTAAACAAAACCCATATTATACTTTTTGTAGTTTAAATTATTGATGAGCCAATGGTTACATAAGCTAGGAGCGAAATCAAAGGCCACTGATTCGATTCCAGCTATGGGCAAATCTTATAATCATTCTGTACCGCTACCTAAGCCTTAGAAAGCACGTTAAGCCGTCGGTCCTGCGCCTGACCTTTCCGATCATGTCGGTGTCTCACCGGACTATGAGAGTGAAGGAACAGAGAGTGCACCTATGTTTGCGCACACACTTGTGCACTATAAAATATCCTGCGTGTCTAATCCACTTTGAGATCGGCCGCTGTGACTGAAATCGTTTATGCGAATATCATTATTCTAATACAATAAAAAACATAAAAGATTAATTCTTGATCCACAGATTTGAAACCGGACACAGAAGGGAATTTCTACTACGATGGAAGCCTTCACGCTAGCGATTTGGGTAAGAGAACAGACAATATTTTGTAGAAATAGATCTTTAATAGGCTTCACAAAGTAGGTGCCTTAAATCTTCAAAATACAATACAAGGATACTACCGAGAAGAACCCGCATGAAACTCGGTAGTTACTCTTTACCAACAAGCTTACAATAATTGTTATCTTAATTGGATACTATTATACCATTGGTCGCCTTTTACGACGTGATAGGCTAGGCACACAGGAACACAGTTGGCACATTATTTTAAGTCCCAGACTAAAAAACATAACATCACGCTCAATAATCCCCGAAGGGGTAGGCAGAGTCAAAGAAACAGCAGCCCCTTTAACAACAGTCAGCCAAAAATAAAACTGGGCTGGGTTAGCTGAAAAATTGTGAAAAAGTAGTGTATTGCGCCTGCACAATCGCACACCCAAAACCTCATATACCATTAGTCGCCTTTTACGACATGCTTGACAAGAAACACAGTTGGCACATTATTTTAAGTCCCAGACCAATAAGGTTAGATGGAATTTCTGAAAAAAAAATGTCTGTAACATTTCTGAAGTTTCGGATAAAAATTAGTTTTTATTACATATGCCCACATGTTCATAATAGGGATGTTGACTGGCTAGTCAATTGAGATACTTTTTAAGAGCTGTCAAAACGAAATCACTTCATAGATTTTGTATGGGCTTGTCAACGTGTGACGTCACTAGTTTGTATAGTCAACTGACATATTATTAAGCAGTTTTTGTAAAATAAAAATCTTAGACTCATTAAGATACAAAATCAATAAGGCTTACCAGCAAATAACGATACTTTCTTTTCAGAATTATTATTTCGAAATTAAATATAATGGTGTCAACATCCCAATTAGAATCATATCATCATATTTAATATCTTGTCTTCTACAGGTTTAATAGAAAACAGTGACGCACTCTCTGACATCATTCCAGGGTTAGAGAGCAACTCGAAGGTCCAAGTGGACTCCCTGGCCTTCGACCTTCAATCCAGGAGACGGGACACCGTTAGAAGGTAACAAAAACTCAGGGTCTTCATAATAACAATCAAATATTATGTAACTAAAAATCACATTCGCTCACGCTCCTGCGGCGTTAGTTTGACGCCGCAGTAGCATAATGCTGAGGCAGGGACCCAATTGGCGCCAATCTGTTTTCTTTTTTTCTTTTTTTTTTTCTACTGGTTTTCCTTTTTTGTACTATTTTGTCCTGTGTATGTATTAACAATTGTGCGTCCAATAAATGTTATTTCTTTATTTCTTTCTTTCTTTCATTCTTTTTCCACAGGACAGGCTTAGTTTAGTGTGGAGACTAGAAAATGAAACTTGCCAAAATTTTATAGTAAGCCAAAAATAGAGAACGGTGGCGGAGAAGAAAAAAATCCTGTTCATCAAGCAATTGTCTGGTTTCTTTATCTAGAGTCAGATCGGTTAGAAGATCAGATCGGTAGTCGCTTCAATGTAAACCAATCTTGCTAAGTCCTGTATCATGGTCTAAGCAGACCGTGTATAAGAGAGAGTTGGGTTAGATGGAAAATTGTGCAAAAGTAGTGACATGTTGCTAGAACATTGCCTACACAATCACATACCCAAAACTCGATATACTGTTAGCCGCTTTTACGACATGCTAGGCAAGGAACACAGTTGCCGCGTTCTTTTTAAGTTCCAGACCAACATGGGACATATTTATGATAATACTTACTGCCTCGTTGGTCTAGTGGTAGCATGCGCTGCCTAAGGACCAAGGGGTCCCGGGTTCAAATCCCGGGTCGGACCAAGAATTTGTGGCTGGTTATTTCAATATTGAAATTACTCAGTAACAGTCCGGAGTCAGGAAGTTGGCGGTATAATCACCCCCTTGCCTCGCAAAGCACGTTAAGCCGTTGGTCCTGCGCCTGACCTCTCTCCGGTCATGTCGGATTGCCGTCTCACCGGACTATGAGAATGAAGGAACAGAGAGTGCACCTGTGTTTGCGCACACACTTGTGCACTATAATATCTCCTGCGCAGATGGCTAATGCTCGTTGAGATTGGCCGCCGTGACCGATATCGGTTAGGAGGACATTATTATTAATACTTAAGTATCGTATTTTTGTTTCAGAATAAATGCTGACCTGATTAAGAAATTATACGGATAAATAGTTTAATTAGTTTTATATAATGGGTTACTTATTTTTATGTTGAACAAATGCAAATTGTATAACTAATAAAATACTTCGTGTAAACTGTAGGGTTTCATTTAAACATTAAAGTGGTGTTTAAACAATATTGCCTTATTTTTTACCTTTTTTACATTAGTTAAGTTAGGTATTGATAATAAGGATGTTGACTGGCAAGTCGTTTGAGATGCTTTTTTAAAGCTCTCAAAATGCGATCATTTCATAGATTTTGTATGGGCTTGACGTCACTAGTTCGTATAGTCAACTGACTAAAGCAGGTTTTGTAAAATTTAAAATCGTAGACTCAATATAATAAAAAAAACCGACTGCAAGAACGAACCTAATAAAAGTAAAAAAACAATTTGACTTAGGTCAAAGTAATACGTATTTTAATACTTATAAATTTGAAGTCGGTGCCAAGCAAATGCTTCTAATTGGTATAGATACAATTATCACTCAACAGATACATATTAGGTGATAATTACCTACTAATATTAGCTTCAATTAAATAAATAAATAAATTGTACCAAGTCATTGTTTAATTTGGCACCGACTTCAAAATTATAAGTATTAAAATATCTACGTGTTACTTTGGCCTAAGTAATTTTTTTTTTACTATTATTATCGAAATCGGTTCATAAATGACAAGGTTATGCGCGAACACATTAAAAAAAAAAACGGAAATATACGGTTGAATTGAGAACCTCCTCCTTTTTTTTAAGTCGGTTGAAAATCAATAACGTTTTACAACATACTACAATACTCTCTTTTACGGAATTGATATTACAAAATTCAATATAAATGGTCTCAATTCGACACGCAGGAGATATTATAGTGCACAAGTGTGTGCGCTAACACAGGTGCACTCTCTGTTCCTTCACTCTCATAGTCCGGTGAGACACCGACATGACCGGGGAGAGGTCAGGCGCAGGACCAACGGCTTAACGTGCTTTATTAAATGAACATCAATACCATACCTTCATCTCCGTACCATACAATCTCTGCTGGGTTAAACGGACTCCAAGAAATTAGCCAGAAATAAAATTTACTTGGGCTAAATACAATTGCAAATCGTAAAAAAGTAGAGCCTCTAATTGACATGATTTGCATTAAGCTTCAACATATCTGATGGCATTATTACAAAAGTTCCGAGGTTCGAAATCCCTCAGCGTCGTTCGTCAGGTCTAGTAATATAGCTACATGAACACTTTGACTGGCTCGATGGCACATTCGGTAGTGACCCTGCCCCATGCGCCAAGAGTTGTGGGTTCGATCCCCACCCAGGACAAACATTCGTGTGATGAATACTTGTGTTTGTTCTGTGTCTGGGTGTTAATATCCAATATATAAGTATATATTTGTAATACCACTGTTGTTTCTGATATCCGTAACACAAGTGTTTAAGCTACTTACTTCGGAGTCAGATCAATGTATGTGATGTCGTTGAATATTATATTATATTATATTATTATAAAGCTGAAATTTGCATATTTATTGCTCATTCTACCACGACATAAACAGGAAAATATATTCCATGCCAGGACCGATTTACTTAGTAGCTACGGACCTCCCGTCTCTAATTGACAAGTCTAATTGTTAAATTAGTATGTAACGAAAGTATTTATTTACTTAATGTAATTAAGTATTCGTCTCACCAGAGACACCTATAGTTATAAACTTAAATCTTATGTCTTTGGTTCCTTTTTATTGTCTTTGGATTTTTTTCTCTGTGGTTCTAAATAAATTTTCCTTCTGTTTCGAGCAAGCACAACGGTCGTTTTAATAATAAGCTAGTTCATCGGCTACAACGCCACTTATTTATTTATTTATTTATACAAATATAAATAAAAGGAGCGATGGCAGCTCAATGGTAAGGACACGCGCCTTTTAACCGAGGAGTGTGGGTTCAAACGAGCACGTACCTCTGGAATTTTTAAATCTATGTACGTATTTATGCCACTAGCTCGACGGTGAGGAAAAACATCGTGATGAAACCTGCAAATTCAAACCACTTTGGATTTAACCATGATCCAAAAATTGTCTGGTTCCCTATCTTAGGGTTAGAAAGGTCAGATCAGCAGTCGCTTCGATGTAATTACCAGACTCACTAAATCCTGGATCATGGTGTAGGCGGACCCCGTCTAAGCACGGGATATAACGCTAGTAAAATCAAAAAATGGCATACGTGAACAGTTAATGACATAGATCTCCTTATGACCTCATCATCAGACCAGCAACTAAGTAGCTTTACGCCACTTCCTTGGCGAGGTAAGCAGAAAGAACCGATCGCCAAACGGCACGGCTCTTTCCAATTCTTGACACCAAATTATTATTCTTATCAAGACAAATCAAACGAGTCCAGACACCATGGGTTTATCATATATAATTTAGGAGTTCCTACACCACATTCATGGGCGTCATCAGATCAGCTCGATAGCACCATAACATTGCGTCACCACCAAACTTAATAAGCAAAGCAAATGTCAGTTAAAATAAACGTCAGCAAGTTGTTGGTTTTCAAATTTTGGAACAGACAACTTACAGACAAGGGTTTCAAATAAAATCTTATAATTACTCCTAACATAATGAATACTGTAAAAAGTCATCGCATACTCAACGAGACCAATAAAATGAGTCCAAACACGATATATCTGCTGTAAGTTGGTGAGGAGTGGGGTATCCCGCAGACCAGATAATGTTACAGCCTCAAATCATGACTACAAGGTTACATACATACATAGATACATACATACATCACGCCCATAATCCCCGAAGGGGTAGGCAGAAACTAAAGAGCAGCAGACCCCTTTAACCACATTCAGCCAAAAACAAAACTGGGCTGGGTTAGATCAAAATTGAGAAAAAGGAGTGACAAGTGCTAGCTCGTCGCCTACACAATCACATACCCAAAACCCGATATACCATTAGTCGCCTTTTACGGCATGCTTGGCAAGAACCAGAGTTGGCATATTCATTTTAAGTCCCAGACCAACATGGGACAGGGGGCTGGGTTGGATGGAAAGCTGTGAAAAAGGAGTAACAAGTGGCTAGCTCGTCGCCTACTCAGTCACATACTTAAAAGCCTGAAACCATTAGTCGACTCTTACGACATGCTAGGCAAGAACCACAGTTGGCACATTATTTTTTTATGTCCCAGATCAACATGGGCCAAGTCCCACACCAACATGGGACAAATAGCATATATGTATAATTAATTAACAATACTTTTCTTCCCAAATACTAAACGGAACCAATCAACGAATTCTCACAGTATCAATTCTACTTATTTTCCTAAAAAACCAAATATAAGACAATCAAAACCCACCTAGCCATGTTTATCAAACAATGCGATTTCTGATTTCTCACTTTCGCGTTTTCTTTGTAAACGTACTATCAAAGACTTTAGTAAGAGGTTTAGCGATAGAACTAGTCTCTATGGCTGCAATTTTAAATTGATCTATACTTTTGTAAGCATTTATACAAAATTAACATTTATATGATTTATAACAAAATTTTTTATTGACAAAGTTGGTGATTGTAAGGAAACACATCAAGGTGCGTACATTTACTATCGTAAAAAGTCAAGTTAGTCTTGGTGTTACATAGTTTAGTCTTATTATTTTGACAAGCTCGATGGCGCATTCAGTAGTGACACTTTTTTTTTTTTTTTTTTTTTTTACGTGAGGAATGAATTTACGCACCGTCCAAGTAAACCTAGGTTCGGCCTACGAGGGATGTGTCGGGCTCAGAGGCGGGGAAAGCACTCTACTACCGACTAAACCTTACGGTGGTCATTCTTCGGGCGTTGGCGCAGATTCCGGGCTCCCCACTCGGGACTCTACGCGAAATCTACGTCTACGCCGCTGCCGATCCATGCGGCCCATCTCGAGGGAGAGGCAACCTCGCCCCCAGAACACCTCGCGGTGCTTATGACGGCACAGACCACAGTGTCACCCCATCCTATTTAACGGACGAGGATCCACGTGTCGTCATCTTCTCTGAGGCTGCTTAACGAAGTGAATGCAGGCCTCCCCCGCAAACACTCCACAGCCCCAAAGGCCCTTTTAGTCGCCTCCTACGACAGGCAGGGATACCACAGGAGTATTCGGAGCCCCCCCTGTAGGGCGCCGCCGGGCTAGACACCATCGCCACGGCGGCCTCGCCTTCTGCGTCGGGCGGGATTGTCGAGCTCGCGCTGACGTTCGGCGCTCTCCTTCTGCGACATAACGATGCCGCAGAAGGAGAGCACCGCCTCCCAGGAGCTCTCGCTCGCCACCATGGCTGACACCACGGATGGCAGCGAGAGGTCCTGCCCAACGGCGGCGGAGAGCGCTGCGCGCTCGCCGGCAAAAGCCGGACACACCTCCAGCGTGTGCTGGGCACAGTCCTCGATGGCACCGCAGTGGTGACACGACCTGGACGCCTCCCGACCAATCCGACACAGGTACTTCCCGAAGCAACCATGCCCCGAGAGCACCTGCGCCAGATGGAAGATTACCGCGCCATGGGTCCGGTCTAACCATGCGGCTAGGACTGGCCGGATCGCTTGGATGGTCCGAAGACCAGCTCCAGGATCGGCTAGTCGCGCGTCCCAGGGTCCCACGGCAAGACCGCGGAACTCTTCCAACCAGGAATTCACCTCGCGAGCGGTGACCCCGTGGACTGAGGACCGACGCGCCTCCTCTCGGCAATGGAACACGGCCGAGAGGGCTCTCGCGTCAAGGTCCCAGGGGAGGGCACTAGCTAGCACACAAGCCGCCTCGAACGAGATTGTGCGGTAGCCCCGTATTACCCTGACCGCCATCGCGCGCTGCGGACGTCGCAGCTGCGCGAGAGACCGGCCTGTCAGGGTATCGGCCCACACGGGTGAGCCGTACAGTTCGATGGACCGCACAACCCCGAGGTAGAGCCTCCGGCACGAAGCCCTCGGCCTCCCTATGTTGGGCAGAAGTCTGCCCAAGGCGGCTGCAGTCCCCATAAGTTTAGGTTCAGTAGTGACCCTGCCCCATGCGCCAAGAGTTGTGGGTTCGATTCCTACCCAGGAAAAATATTCGTGTGATGAATACTTGTGTTTGTTCTGTGTCTGGGTGTTAATATCCAATATTTAAGTATATATTTGTAATACCACTGTTGTTTTTGATATCCGTAACACAAGTGCTTAAGCTTACCTCGGAGTCAGATCAAAGTATGTGATGTAGTCTGATATTTATTTATTTATTAACTGTTTGGTTAATGGTAATAAATCTATATGCAATTAAGTTACGTTCATATTTCTAATAATTTAAGACGAGGTTTAAGTATGGAACGATGTAGGAGCCGCGGAAGGCCTAGGCTCACCTACCACGACCAGATTGGTCGTGTATTACCAGAAAGTTATGTTAGGAGTCATAAAAACCGTAGAGCTTGTATAAAGATCATGAATGTTGAAGAGGCGAGTGAGGTGTGTAAAGATCGTGCCATATGGCGTTCGGTTTTCCCTGCCGACCCCGCTAGGTGACGTGAAGTTTAGTTAATTAGTTAGTTAGGTTTAAGTATTACACGTATTGGTGTTTCATCAATGGACACTACTCTCTTTGCTCCTAATACCTCCAATAGTAAAAATTCTTTTCAGTATGTTACTGATGCCAGTAATGGCCGTCAGTGTATTACAAAGGCAATGGTTGCTCATTTGTTACTGACGTCAATAACTAACTAACTTAACTTCACGCCACTTCCCCAGCGAGGTAGGCAGAGAGAACCGAACGCCATATGGCACGATCCTTACACAACTCACTCGCCTCTTCAACATTCCTTTTCATACAAGCTCTACGGTTTCTATGAATCCTAACATCACCTTCTGTTAATACACGACCAATCTGGTCGTGGTAGGTGAGCCTGGGCCTTCCGCGGCTCCTACATCCTTCCACTTTCGCATTGTATATCTGTTTAGTCAATCTTTCGTCATCCATTCTTTCCACATGTCCGAACCACCGGAGCACCTTGACTCCGACGCTGTCCTTCAGACCAACTCTCTTTCTTACATCATCATTCCGAACGCAGTCTGTGTGCGATACACCGCAGATTTTCCTCACGCATATCGACCGCGTTTATTCTACTTTCATCGTCACCCGTTATCCTTGTATCCGTTCTGGTTTCATCTCTTTCAATCGTCAACGTCACGTCAACTTTCAAACGTCAATAACGGTTTCAGATTTGTTACTGACCCCGGTTGCTACTGCCATTAACAACGGTTGCCAGCTTGATTCTATATCTCATATTATTGGTTGCCCGTTTTTTACTATTTCCATTAAAGGTTGCTCATTTGGGGCTTCCCCAAAAACGGTCAACCACTTGTTACTTACTACATGTCACAGACGTCAATAACGATAGTCGGGTGCTGCGTCCAATGACGAGTGCCCATTAGTCATCATTAATAACGATTGCCGTCATTCCAGGCGCGGTTGCCGGCTCGACACATGTCACGATGCGACTACGACACGATCTTCCAGCGGGTCTCGTGCGTGACCCTCATCGCCATAGCCGTCACTTTCACCATCATCCTGACGAATGTCTTCGTTGATATTGACGGATTGCTGACTAAGAAGGAAAAAGGTATAGTCAAAATTAAAATAACAAATAAATTGACTTGTATACGCCCTGATCCCGGTCATGGTGGCTAATATCAACGCGGATTAGCCAACATACAAGTGTGTGCGCAAACACAGGTGCACTCTCTGTTCTTTCACTCTCATAGTCCGGTGAGACGACACCGACATGACTGAAGTGAGCTGAACTGAACGCAGGACCAACGGGTCCTTGCCTGCTTGCTGGCAGTCCCCCGTGGGAGCTTGAGGCCGCTGTACTCGCGGAGGTTCACAGGAGAAGACAGGAAGCCATAGAGTTGGGCGATAACCCTCGTCCTCACCCCCGCGAAGTTCAAGCGTGGCGGAATGAGGCCCAGGACGCGCTGTTCACAGTTTGGGGGGGCGACTGAACAACCCGGGAGCTAGCCGGGAATTGGTAGAGGCCATAAGACCAGTCCTCCGTGACTGGGTCTGTTGCAAATTCGGCGAGATGACGTTCCACCTGGCACAGATACTTATGGCCATGGGTGTTTCAGCAAATATTTGTGCCAGGTGGCACAGCGAGAACCATCGGTGGCGTGTCACCACTGCCATATCGGAGTTGATGGCACAGCTTAACACACGAGAGAGCTGTGTCCTGCGTAGTCGGTCCCGCGTGAACAACTGTCCGCGGTCATCGGGAGATACCTATCACTGCCAGCCATCGTACAAGTCATGATCGACAGTGAGGAGGCATGGGCGGCCGTTGCGACTTTCTGCACCACTGTCATGTCCCAAAAGGAGGCTGCAGAAAGAGAAAGGGAGCAAGATCCTAACTCCCTGGCCATGCGCCGTAGTAGGCCCGGCCGGCGCCGCGCGAACTTTATCGCGCGAATGCCGCCATAGCCTCTAGCTAGCCGATAACGGATCGGGGGGTCCGTCATCCGCACTTCATAGCCTAGCCGTAGGCGTCCCGATGTGTTCCCGGGGCGCCTCGGAGCCGAAAGCTCGAGGGAGCATTTTGTTGTAGAGCCCGATGGGGCAACCATAGGAGGGGTGTCGTTGGCGCGCGCTGCGATCCCAGGCCCCCTCCTACTGCGACGACACGGAACACCGCGGGGTTTTAGTGGGTATACCCCGGCCACTACCATCTTGGCCGGAGCAGGGACCTCCTTTTTCCTGAGGTCCCCGGGAGTCCCACACACCACCCTGCCCCCCCTGGGTAGGGTGACGGTGCGTAACGCATTTCCCCGCGTAAAAAAAAAAAAAAAAAGGACCAACGGCTAACAGGTGAATGATTTCCGAATCATGTTAAGTCGTTGTTCCTGCGCTGAGCTACATTGAACCTGGTATGAAGTTACGACCACCTAGTTAGTTAGTTAGTTGGGTATTTGTTTCCCGCACTTAGCCTAAGTGGGCCATTGTGCGTAAATGATCACTGTACCACTACAGTGTTCATCAAACCACCCCAGTTCCGTCCAGAAGACAATTCTTTTTTCTTCTGGACGGAGACTTAATTCTTTGGACGTTTGAGTGCAGCCTCCATCGAAGGAGGGTTGCCTATAAGCCGTGCCCTTGTGTCACTCACGCTGCTGCAGTGTAGGAGAACGTGAGTTGGTGTTTCTTCCGCCATCATACAGCCTCTGCATAGGGGGCTGTCAGTGGCTCCTATTTTGTGTAGGTGTCACGACCAGCTAAAGAGAAAATTGGCATAATTACTGAGAGCTAGGACGCTAAGGCTCAAATATTGAGGATATCAGCGCCAAAGACGAGTCGCATAATGTGCTTGTCGCGTCTCTTCCGTCACAGCGCGCGCGATTGCCGCTCCGCCATTTATAAGCTGCGGGGACCGCGCACCATCAGTGCTGCCGTACGCCTGTCTACATATCATCATAACATCACGCCCATAACCCCTAAGGGGTAGGCAAAGTCAAAGGGCAGCAGGCCTTTTTAACCACTTTCAGCCAAAAATAAAACTGGGCTGGGTTAGATCGTAAATTGTGAAAAAGTAGTGACAAGTGGCTAGTTTGTCGCCTACACAACCACACACCCAAAACCCGATATACTAATGTCTACCAAGTAGCTTTATCAATCTATTTTGACCTTTATACTTCTACCTTCTTTCAGTAAAACCTTACAATATCCCTGAACCAGTATTGGAAAATGAACTCAATCAGATGAAGATAAAACCGTCCCCAAATATGATTCGTCCAGAGTTGTACAAAGAAGATAAGAATTATGACGACGATACAGAAGATGTTTATAGGAGTAAGAGATCTTTAGGTTTGTATAACAATGTATTATTTTTTCATTATCATAAATAAGTAATCTTTACTAACAGAACGAAAGAAATAAAGAAAAAAAACCCTTTTTTCGTTTTTTTAACGGACTTCAAAAAACAGGAGGAGGTTCTCAATTCGACTGATTTTTTTTTTTTTTACTTTTTGTTGTATTTTTACGGCCGTTCCTCTACTTCGTACATCTGATCCTTCCGACGTGTTCTCGCCTCGTTGGTGAGTGTCGTGGGGGTCAGGTGTGCGAAGTGGATTAGGCACCCGCTGAAAACCAGCGTCGTGATCTGCCTTAAGGTAGCTCGCGACTCAAGCTGAGCGGGCGCCCTTTTGGCACAATCTTTTTTTTTTGTGTCTTTGTTTCTGTTAACTCATGTTGTGTCAAATAAATTAATTACTTTCTTTTTTCTTCTTTCTTCTTTCTTTCTTCAAATAAATAAAAATGTCTATTAGGTACTTACATGCATAATACATAACATTGTAACATAAAAAGAGTAAAAACTATGTGGTACATAAAAGGTCCCCTCTCAGTATATGTCGCTGTGGCGCTAAGCGTACCGCGTTGCTGGTCTGTGGATGCCTTTTTATTAATACGAAAATAACTCTCAACAACTTAACATATGCCGATAAGCCATGCCTTCATTTTGAACCTTGAAAGAGCCCATGGACTTTTCATCCCAAAACCTAAAAGACGAGAATACCCTTGAATTCAACAAACTAACTGACTAAACTACACGCCACGCCACTTAGCGGGGTAGCAGGGAGAACTGAACGCCATATAGCACGATACTTAGGCCGCGTCCTGGACGCCAGCGGGCGGTGCGGGCGGTACGCACACAGCTTGACGCTCGTACTCCGCCGCCCGCGCCGTTGTCGTCGAGAACAGCTTTACACAAATCTATGAATTTGATCAAGGCGCGCCGGCGCCCACGCCGCCCGCTCCGCCCGCTGGCGTCCAGGACGAGGCCTTACACAAAAGCTAGTATAAAGTAAAAAAAGTAGCTTCTTAGCCTGCGGCGTCGACCGCGTGGTACATCGATAATTACATAGCCTTTGTGCTATTTCAGTCTATACTCTATCTGTGCCTTATTTCATACAGAACCCTTCAGTAGTTTTTGAGTTTATTCGTAACAAATAAAAAACTAAAAATCTTTCCCCTTTATTGTATCATTGTAGAATTGTAGATAAAAACTTCCACAGATTACTACCCCCTTTTTCGAAACGGTAAAAAAAACCTAAACATTTCAGAACCACCAAACTTCTTATTTCACGTTAAAAACCCAAAAATGAAAAGCATCTTGACGGACCGTTTAGCGAGTCTTCTAGAAGAATTGGACGATGAGGAAACAAACCCTGAAGTTGCTAAGAAGGAAGAAAAGAAGGAGGAAGAAGTTGCAGTAGAACGCAACAAGAGAAAACAAAAAATTCAGAGCAAAGACAACCTGGATATGCAGAAGAAGTTAGATTCCATTATTGATGTGATTAAATCCAGTGATCACAAAAGAGATGGTGAGATTTTGCTTATTTTTAGAGTTCCGTAGGTTCTTATAGTTAAAAATACGAACATATATACATAACATAACTAACTAAACTTCACGCCACTTCCCTAGCGGGATAGGCAGAGAGAACAGAACGCCATATGGCACGATCCTTACACATCTCACTCGCCACTTCAACATTCATAATCCTTTTCATACATAACATCACTCCCATAATCCCCGAAGGGGTAGGCAGAGTCAAAGGGACAGCAGACCCCTATAACCACATTCAGCCAAAAATAAAACTGGGCTGGTTTAGATGGAAAATTGCGAAAAAGTGGCTAGTTTGTCGCCTACACAATCACCTACCCAAATCCCGATACACCATTAGTCGCCTTTTACGACATGCTAGGCAAGAAACACAGTTGGCACATTCTTTATAAGTCCCAGACCAACACGGGACAATGGGCTGGGTTAGATGGAAAATTGTGAAAAAGTAGTGACAAGTGGCTAGCTCGCCGCCTACACAATCACATACCCAAAACTCACATACCATTAGTCGCCTTTTCCGACATGCTAGGCAAGAAACACAGTTGGCAAATTCTCTTTAAGTTCCAGACCAACACGGGATAGTTAAAAATAAATAAATAAAACTTTATTTGGTGCATAAAACTTAACCTAAAAGAAATATATTACGATATTTTAGCAGTCACATGACCGTAATGTAACCATGATCCAATTCGTCCAGTTCCCCAATATATCATGAAGAAAGATCGGATACGCAGTCGCTTGAATGTAATAACCATCTAACTCCTGGATCACACTCTATAGCTACTCTACCCCTTAGGGGATTACTGACGTGATGTTATAAATAAACGCGTCTCATCTTCCAGGTATAAAGCACGATGGTTAACCCATTCCAGCACAAATAAATGCAATCCAATCTTCCAGGTCCAAAACACGACACGCGCAACGACGAGGACATGGTCCACCTGGCGATGCACAACATCCTGCTGCAGGGCATCATCGGCCACATGGACCTGAACGATGTTTTTAAGAAGGTGCACATGCTGGTCAAGAACTTTAAAGACCCTGAGGGGTCCAAGGGTATGTCTTCAAATGCATATATACATTCATCCCCAGTCAGGCCAAAATAGGCTAGATTTCAATATTAAAATTACTGTACCATCCCGAAGTCGGGAAATTGATGGTTTATCACTCCCGTGTCTAAGAAAGCACGTTAAGCTGTTGATCCTGCGACTTCTCTTCAGCCATGTCGGTGCCGTCTCACCAGACTTAAGAGTTAGCCGCATTTTTCGACTGGCTAGACAAGAACAGAGTTACATACATACATAACATCACGCCCATAATCCCCGAAGGGGTAGACAGAGTCAAAGGGGTAGCATGCCCTTTCAACCACATTCAGCCAAAAATAAAGCCGGGCTGGGTTAGATGGAAAATTGTGAAAAAGCAGCGACAAGCGGCTAACCTGTCGCCTACACAATCACACACCCAAAACCCGATATACCATTAGTCGCCTTTTACGACATGCTAGGCAAGAACCACAGTTGGCATATTCTATTTAAGTCCCAGACCAACATGGGTTGGATGGAAAGCTGTGAAAAAGGAGTGACAAGTGGCTAGCTTGTCGCCTATTCAGACACATACCCAAAAGCCCGTAAACCATTAGTCGCCTTTTACAACATGCTAGACAAGAACAGAGTTGACTCATTATTTTTAAGTCCCAGACTAACATGAGTCTACAAAAATTACTAGGACTAATACAGTTAACTACTTCTATTATTTGCAGAATCACAAAAGCAAACGAACAAGCAAGAACGATATGACATTCAAAAGGATCTTAATGATCACATGACGAAATCGAATCAACACAATCCTTCGGTCGAAGAAAGTAAGTTCTTTGAAGAGCTGACGAAGTGTGACAAGCTTCAGACTGACGTTACTGAGTCGAGGAGGAATATAGAAGCGAAAGATATGAAAGTCAATACAGCAAAAGGTTGGTCTTCTAAGTTTAAGAGTCGAATGAAGTATTTTCATGATTGGGATGCAGACACCATTAACAAAGAATAGGATAGAGGTCTACAAAATTATGTTCAGACCGTCAATTAGATTAAAAAAAAATATATTTAAATAAATATCCGACAACATCAAATACTTTGAATCTTTGATCTGACTGATAAATATATACATTCAAGTTGCGTGTGACGTCACACCTAGGTAAAGTTTTTCGAAAGTGACGTCACAAGCCCCTCTCCAAAACTTTGATGCTTTGATCTTTGTATTTTTTTGGTAATTTGGATAAAGCGAAAAATATGTGTCTTGTATTTTTGTATACTCTAACTGACGGACTAAATAGAATGACAGTTTTTTTAATCCAGTTTTCATCCCTATCCCTGTACATCATGTTTTTTTAACACCTCATTTAAGACGGTTAGCCATTGATTGTTTTTAATTACTAGTCAAATAAAATTTTAATCGTTTTCTAATCATTATGTATAGCACCGCCCTGCGGTTTATTTTTTTCTAAGTATAATGGTATCTACAACCCTATTAAAACTAGACAAGATTCTGCCTAAATAAATAAAAAAAAAATAAAAATCTAAACAAAAATCTGATAATTTAAATAACTATTGACATATTAGTCATTAGAAAACTAACCTTTGCTTATGATGTTTCAATAAGTGAATTATAAGTGCATACGACTTTACACAACATATTTTTTGTTTTATACTTAAATAATGATTTATAATTAACGATTTCAGGACCGAAATTACTAATAAAAACAATTATAGACATCACTTCAAACAAAGACAAGAACCACAAAGATATCATGTAAGTTTTGATTAAAGTATTTTTTTTTATTTCTGAGCAAAACGGGACATCATTATATTTCAAAACCCACCTTGTATGTAACGGTGCTTTTATAATATACTTCATGGTACTTAGCCAAATGCGCGCCAGCGATTCCATAACGAACTTCGCTGACGCTCGCGCCACAGTCTTATTCGGGTGGACAAATCGGGAACTAACTCCGAGTTCCGCACTATGAGTTCTTAGTAAACAAGTTTGTGGCGCGATGCGAGCGATAGCGAAGTTCGTTATGGAATCGCTGGCGCATTTGGCTAAGCACCCTGGTATTAAAATATATGGGGGTGAGTTCACAACCACACCACCTATTTATGTTCCCCCATCACCAATATATTGGTGAAGCACATAGATTTTAACAAAACAGAGTTTGAATCTTTGAATGGGTTTTGAACCAACAACATGAGGTATATGTCCTTACCATTTATGCTACCACAATCAAAATAACAACTCATTTTATTTTCCAGGAGCTCCAAAGAAAGTATCAAAGGAATCATAAAATTGATCTACAATGGCAAATCTGTTAAATTCAGCAGAATGGAGGACGATGACAAACCGCCCCCTAAAAAGAAAGAAAAACTAGTAGCTACCACCGACACCACTCCCAGTGAAGTTACAGAAAAACAAACGGACCCTATAGATATTAATGACCCTATAGATATATTGCCTAAAATCGACCGTCTGCAAAGAAAAAAGTCTTATTTCAACCAAATTGTTGATAGTTACATGAAGAAATTTCCTAAATCCCTTGGAGACCTACTTGACAATCAAGATCCAGACAAGATCTCTGATAAATATGATGCTAAAAGATTAAAAAGACAAGTCAAAATAAGATACGAAGATGATGATGTCACTACAACTACTCCGAAGCCAAAATCTGATGACGACGATGAATTATACGTTGAAATTGAAACGCATTTCGACAGCAAAGGAATGAAGGGCATGAGAAAGAAAAAACTGATTAGAAACATAATTGACAAGATACAGAAAGCGATTCATTCCGATTTAGACATACTGAAAGACGATAAGAAAAAGAAACACAGACATTTGCAAGTCAAGAAGAGAATTCAGAATCCTTTAGACAAGAACAAGGCGCTGCTTTTAGACAAATTAATGATACCATTGAACTCAGTAATTAAAAGGCATTCAGACCCGATAAGCAAGATAATTCCGCTGGATAAAATTGCGAGCAAATCTGGAGAAACGTGGAAGAAGTCTTACTTCGGTCCTGGTTTCCTGACCGCATCAAAATCTTTGAACTCAGCTGAAATGGGACAAGTAGATGTTGATTACAACAAAATAATGGCCGTCAACGGTATACCTCAAAGATTACAGAAACCTCTTAATACGGATGCTAGTGACGAGTTGCTAAATGCAAAAACGTATTTCGATTTAGGTAACCTTAAATTCTTCATCAAAAACATCGATGGTACAGGTCTATCGATCGGTTTCAATCAATATACAGACGAACCTCCCGACCCTGATACTATTAAACTTTTCACTGGCATAGAAAATTTAATTCAAACTTTCAATAAAAATAATGATGATGAAAACACGGAGGCGCCAAGGCAAAAAGAGAAAAACTCATCAGAAGAGCTTGAACATGAAATGTCGAAAAGAGATGTCAATAGCGGGAGAAAGAGTAAGGAACACATCATCATTCGAAGATCTGTCGAACAAATGCGCGAGAAAGATTACCATTCGAACGAGTACAAGATAATTTTCGATAACAATTTCTTGCCATATGATAGTTACCAGGAAATTTATGAAGATAATAAGAAAAGAGTTGCAGTCACCGTGAATAAAGAGACGGCAAAGCTTAACAATTTCGACCCAAACACTATAGAGAATGCAAGAAGGAATATTGAAACGAGAATACTGCCAGCTTTGATGGATGAAAACATATTTTACAAGAAGTTAAAGCCGTCAGAGATACTTAGTCTAGCTACGTTACTGGATAGGAAGAAGCGATCGTTGACAGTGAAGAAAATAAAGAATATAAAAATGAACAGATATCTCAACACGAACGCACGCGGTAGAAAAAAAATTATCCTGAACAAGAAGAGGAATAAACGTCAAATTGACAAGATAAGAATCATTGCAACTGACTCTATGAATAAGCAAAGACAATCTGAAGAAAATATTTTTGTTATAGACGACGATAACGTGTTAGCTGATAGAGCTATTATAAGAGAAATAGATACTCCGGACGTTGTAGAGAATATAGAAGAGAAAGTTCCAGAAGATCATTATGATATGCTACCACTGCCATATGTTTATGACGAACCTTCTTACACAACCAACGTCTTTGACGGTAGATCTAGACATAACCAGCTTATGTCGAAATACCCACACATTTTCCTTGAAGAAATAGGACGATCCAGAGAAGATATGGAACCAATTGTCCTCAATAAATATGAAATGAATCCCAGAATACTAGTTCCGACCAATAATATTCAACCACAACCTCGTCAAATGCAACAACCAAACAAAACAGTGCTAATCGAAAAATCTATACCCAAAATAGACGAACTAGTAAGTGCTATTGAACCTAAACAAAACTACAGATTGACTGTAAAGATATTCCCGAAAAATGATACGGACATAAATTCTGGCTTCAAAGAGATCCACACAAGTATTAATAAGAGTTTCAACAAAGACGGTTTACTATACTCTTCATTGGTAAACGTATCTGAAATATCAAAGATAGTTAAAATGAATAACATTAATAATACGACTCATCTGTCGGCACCAATGAACCCAACAGAATCTAACTTCGTAAAACATATACAAGACCAGCAGAACAAAATGGATTTCCTATTAAAACAACATAAGAAACGAATTGACGATCAACTAGACCACTTAAAGAAGGAACGCTTGAATCTAGACACTTATTCTAATAAAGCTTTAGAAAACATCAAAACACTGGACAATATAAAATCTGCAGAAACAACGGACAATCCCAGACCAGACATAATGCGCATGAATAAAGAAGATGTAACTAAACTATTAGCGTCTGCTCTATTCAACTTGCAATCTCAAACTAAAGTGACCACAACGGGACAGACTACATCATCATCAACACCAACAACAACAACACTAAGAACAACAACAACACAAAAACCATCAACAGCAGACCCACTAAAAGTGAAGCTACTTAACAAAATCCAACAAAACGAGAATGTAACCAATGAAATCTTACACCAAATTAACAAAAACACAGAAATGCTACAAAGCTTCCTTCTCAAACTAACAGAAAAACTTACTAAAGAACGAGACAATGCGAAAGAGACAGAAGATAAACAGATCCACGATAAAACAGCAAGACGCAAATTAGATTACAACGACCCACCAACCTTTTGGAAGCCGTTTCCACCATTACCAGATACTGAACACCAACAGTACGATGCATACAAAAATGAATCCCGTTATGCTATACCGTTTGTTTACGCGTACCAACAGCCTTTCCCCATTCCTAATTACAAACAAAACATCCCCGTTGCTAGTGTAGTTTATCACGGACACATACACGCTAAGTCTTACGGGAAACTCCAGAAAAATAGGGAAATCAGAACGACGAATGATCCTAAGTCTAAAGAAGTAAGCGGTGATAACGATGCAAATCAAACTAGATACTTCATTGATGAGTTGGAGAGTGATTACAAAGCGATTCCGCCTCGGAAGGGGATGGCCGGTGAGGAGAATTCGAAGAATATGACGTCATTAGCATAGTAAAGATACTGAAATTGTCATTTGTTAAGCTTTTGTATTGAACTATGAATTATAGTAGATTCGTCTGGGGATAAGATCTCAAAGTTTTGCAAAAGATTTTTTTTTTATGAGTCATAGGGTATTTTGTATTGTATACTTTATAGTACAAACCTTAATTAAATTATTTTCCTGTGCGTTTGTTTTTATTATTTTAGCAAAAATTATAAAACAATCTCTCAGCATAAGTCTAGTCTTTGAGAAAATATGCGTATACTTATTCTGAAAAAAAGTTAAAGTGCAAATTAGATCTAAATCTAAAAAAATATATAGATGCTACTAAGCGGTACAAAATCTATACTTATAATAAATCTGTAGAGAGGTCAATTCTGTACATGAAATATATTTTCAAAATAACTATCAGGGGGTGATTAGTGATCGATACTGATGCCAAAAATGCAATCAGTAAAATTTTTGTCTGTCTGTCTCTATGTTCCTTATAGAAACAAAAACTACTTGACGGATTTTAACGAAACTTGGTACAATTATTCTTCATACTCCTGGGCAGGTTATAGTATACTTTTCATCACGCTACAATCAATAGGAGCAGAGTAGTGAAGGGAAATGTTGGGAAAACGGGAGAAGTTACTCCATTTTTATGCTTCCGTCGCGTGTGCAGCCTTAATGGTTAAAGTTACATAGAAATTATGTATGCCGGAAATAGTCTTTATAATATTAACTATAAACGCGGGTGACACCGCTGGCACAGCTAGTGTATAATAAAAATAAAGTTAAGCCTTCACATAAAATCTTAGTTTTTTTACAATTTTTATTTTCTATTTTTACAAATAAAATTGTAAGACAGTAATTTGTAGATATTAATTTAAAAAGTGATTAAGAAACCCTAATATATTTTTGAAATAAAAAAAATTCTATGGATTTATGTGTTTTAAATTTCGTTCTAGAGTTATATCCCCCTTTCTATTATCCTTTTATTCCCGTCTGGTCCTCTTTGCCTATCCTAAATTATAGTCTGAAGGGCCGTCACTGATATAGTATTCTTAAAACCTTGTATAAATTATAGAGTCAAATTATTTCGATATGACTGGGCGGGCTCGACCGGGGTTCGACCACAAAGTCAAAGTCAAAATATTCTTTATTTATATAGGTTTCAAGGAAACACTTATAAATCGTCAAATACAGGTAAAGCCACAGCTATATGATTCTACCGCCGGTTCGGAATGTTGTATCTACCGAGAAGAATCCGTCAAAAAACTCGGTAGTTACTCTTTTCAATACAATTTATAGAAAAGTGTATGAATCATAATTAACTTTGAACCACGTTTTAGTGTGGGCCTGTTGTAGAGTATCAAAATAAAAATATATAAATTACAAACCAAAAACTTGACCTGACCAGAGCAATAACATTAGTAACACACTCTTAGAGATCAAGCTCTAAGTACCGGCTTCGAGCTGCTGCGTAGAAATAGGTCTGTGACCGAGAGTAACAGAGCCCTAAATGTTAAGGATTCTCTGGAGAAAGAAGGTGCTTGTCGCAGCGCCCTCATGCGTGGTGCGGTGCCTCCTCGCACCTTCACAGGCGCCAACCGCCAGGCTGCGGGGACCTAGAACCATCAGACCGGCCGTACGCTTACTTGGCTAATCCAATATTATTCATCTTCCTAGCGTTATGTCCCGTGCTTAGACGGGGTCCGCTTAGACCATGATCCAGGATTTAGCGAGTCTGGTAATTACATTGAAGCGACTGCCGATCTGACCTTCGTTACCCTAAGATAAGGAAACCAGACAATTTTTTAATCATGGTTACAAATCGAAAGTTGTTTGAATTTGCAGGTTTCATCACGATGTTTTCCTTCACCGTCGAGCTAGTGGTATAAATACGTACATTTTTTTTTTTATTTAACCTATTGTGTCACACTGCTGGGCAAAGGTCTCCCCCAATTCTTTCTACTTCTTTCTGTCCTGGGTCAGCTCTTCCCAGTACATAGACTGGAAAAATCCAGAGGTACGTGCCCGGGTTTGAACCCGCACTCCTCGGTTAAGAGGCGCGTGTCCGTACCATCAAGCTACCACCGCTCTCTATCCAATATTATTACATGAAGCAAATTAGTACCCCTTTTTACGGATATTAAGCGGACAAATATTTTACTGGCTCGATGGCGCATTTGGTAATGACCCTGCCCTATGCGCCAAGAATTGTGTTCGATCCCCACTCAGGATAAACATTCGTGTGATGAATACATATGTCTGTTCTGTGTCGTGGTGTTAATATCTAATAATTAACTATGTTTTTGTAATAAGTATAGAAATATCGTTATTCATTTAGGCTCCACAAAAGCACTAATGAACAGTCACAATAATACAAAAATGTGGTTCTACCGTCAGGTTCGGAACGTTGATTCTACCGAGAAGAACCGGCAACAAACTCGGTAGTTACTCTTTTAAATCGCCATGTATACAATAACAACCACCACTATTGATTATGATATCCACAACACAAGTGCTTAAGCTACTTAGCTCAGAGTCAGATCAATATATCGATCCCCCCATCCAATAACTCGGTAATGTGTTATTATGGACTTTATGCTGTTATGTCAAATTCGGCATCAATAGCTTGGAATACACCATAGCAATTTTTTCCAGATTTTTGCTATTGATATATAGCGATTTATCAAGACAAATACTTTTATTGTTGGGAAATTTGAAGCAAAAATATTACGACAATAAACTGGTTATAGGTGTTTACAAAAAAAATATATATATTTTTATTTGGTAAGTTGCGTTTACCGGATTGTTAGCGTGAATTATTTTTATGAAGTTTTTTGTAAACGCTACTATGGGGTTTTTGTTGAACTTATTGCAGTATTCGTATTCAGTAATATACAATTACAATGTTATTGAAGTCTAGTATTTTTTTCATAAATGTACGTAAGATATCAAAACGGTAAAATTATAAAAAAATTCAATACACCTGTCTCTGTTCTGGACATCACTGGATCTGTTTAGCCGCTCGATAGTTTTCAATGCGCATTTATTACTTTCTATTGTTAGCTGATAGACAGTAATAGGCATATGCCACGCCCCAACAAGTATTCTTGTCTTTAATATCAAGTGTTAGTGTTACTTAAACTAATATCTTATTTGAGTAGTTACTCGGTGAAATAGTCTTACTCTTTGCAACATCGTGGAGAAGCATCTGGCCAAAAGCAAGAAGGTTTTTTGCGGTTTTATAGATATGGAGAAGGCCTTTGACATGGTTGTACGAAAGGACCTTTGGGACATATTGCTGAGATATGGGATTGATGGAGCATTGCTTCGTGCTGCGCAGTCCACTGATGTGGGTTGCATGGCATGTGTGCAAGTGGAGGGCAGACTGTCACCCTGATTTGGCGTCAATATTGGTGACAAACAGGGATGCGTGCTGTCTGCTCTGCTGTTTATCCTATATCTCGACCATTGTCTTCAGAGGATTAGATCTATGAATGTTGGAGTGCGTATGGGTGACTTGGTTGTGAACTGCCTCCTTTACGCGGACGATGCCGGCATCGGATCTGCAGCAACTAGTCACAACATTGAAAGATGATTGTAAGGAGAGAGGCTTACATTTGAATGCGAAGAAAACAAAGATTATGGTGTTTGAAAGAGATGAAACCAGAACTGATACAAGGATAACCATTGACGATGTAGTGCTAGAACAAGTGAATGAAATTGTATATCTAGGATCTGCATTTAGTAGAGATGGAAGGTACTCCGCTGATATAGAAAGAAGAGTGAATGCAGGGAATAGGGTGAATGGAGCGTTAGGAAAACTTCTAGGCAGTAAAGTCTTAAGCCAGAAGGCCCAGCTCGCTATACACAATGCTGTGCTGATTTCTACGCTAACATATGGAAGCGAGAGTTGGGTATGGCAGAAAGAGCATGAAAGTAGAATAAACGCGGTCGAGATGCGTGCGCTGCGAAAAATCTGTGGTGTATCGCTCACAAACTGGGTCCGGAATGATGATGTAAGAAAGAGAGTCGGTCTGAAGGACAGCGTCGGAGTCAAGGTAAGAAGAGGCATGCTCCGGTGGTTCGGACATGTGGAAAGAATGGATGACGAAAGATTGACTTAACACATATACAATGCGTAAGTGGAAGGATGTAGGAGCCGCGGAAGGCCCAGGCTCACCTACCACGACCAGATTGGTCGTGTATTAAAAGAAGGTGATGTTAGGGGTCATAAAAACCGTAGAGCTTGTATGGAAAGGATTATGAATGTTGAAGAGGCGAGTGAAGTGTGTAAGGATCGTACCATATGGCGTTCAGTTCTCTCTGCTTACCCCGAAAGTGGCGGGAAGTTTAGTTAGTTAGTTACTCGGTGAAAAGTGATAATGAATATGAAAAGAAATGGACGATTCATAAATCCTCGTGTGAAACGAATACTTCAAATGGTTGACGACACAATTACAAGTAAGTACCTACTTAAACTTTGTTGTCTCTCACTGAAGTTTTTTTGTCTCTCATTTAGTAACGTTTTATGTTTATGTGATAGACGCCGATCAAGTGTTAGGAGGTCCAGAAATAACTACGGAAGGATCTACCAGCGCAATTTCTGACGCCCGAGTATTATCAAAAGGTTTATATAAATATTGTGTTAATATACCTACCATAATATAATAACTCTAAGTAATGATGATAACTAAAGAACTAATAACCACTAACCACTTTTGACGGATTTTAATCATACGTACCTAATATACGTAGGTAGGAATTCTTGATAATTTGAGCTTGGTTTTGGGTAGGTACCTAATAGGTACGGAGGATTTAGATGAACTTTCAATAAAATTTCAAGTTGAATTTTTTGTAACTGTGACAGGTTTCACAATTCAAGTGGATAAGTCACTAAGTAAGGGCATGCTAGCTAATTGTAATAGGTAGGCCCCTTGGTCGTACTGCAGGCACTTCCATGGCTACCCTATGATTTTACGGCGAGGCGGAATACCTGATATTTTAAGAAATAGAGCAGTCCAAGGTTTACCATTTAAAACCACTCGTAGAAGACAAATATTGGCGATGCGACAAAGATTGAGATGTGATCCGCTGGTCTGACGTTATTGAGGTGAGGTTGGTCGATTCACAAACAAATATGTTGTTTTTCAAATATGATTTTGAAGACACTTATTCAAAGCTTAATATAAACAACACTTGCTCTACCTCAGGAAGACAACGTGGACGAAAGCGTAGGAGTGCTCAAGATGCAGCTGTATTCTTGGATAATGTGCAGTTGTAACGTGCATACCGCCAACTAATTTCCAAAAAGCAAACTTTTGCACAAAGACCTCTTGACTTTTTATGAAAGTGGAGCTATTCCTCAAAGTTACCATCCTTTCTATAAATCATTGTCTTATTGTGAAGCTAGGTACGAAAAATTATATGAAGATGAATAAAATTCAAGTTTAAAAAGCTTAATATTGATTTCATGATTTGATTAATTGGCTTATTTTAATTTCTAAATATTTGCGTTGAATTTTAGTGTCAGATTTTATCCTGTAGTTGAATAAATATTACTTAATTTATCTAAATGTTGTATTTTTTGTCTATACCTTCTAACATTACCTAGTTTCAATAAAAAAAAAACCGGTAGTGAGTGGTAACCAAAAAGTATTATTCTAAATTACCGAGTAATATTATTGTTACATATCAATACCGTTTCTAACATTATTTGATATTACCACAATAACTCCGTAAAATCACATTACGTATCATCCCGACAATAAATAATAACGCCATAGAAGTCCGTAATAAAATGTTACAAATTATTATACTAATTAAATTTACTGCAATAATTCCGTAAGTAATATTAGCGTTTTATTTCACATCTATAATTTTAGGTATTATTTAATTTCATCAATAACTAAGTTTTTAATAAAAGAAGTTTTTAAATAAATGGTAAATTATATTACACAAAAAAATAGCTTTCTTTAGATATATCAATGATTGAAATAGCCCGACTCGTTGGAAAGATATTCGAAAATAACAGTAAATCTTCTCTCCTGAACAATTTTGATTTTATGATTACCGACTTATTGCTTGGGGGCGTCGATATGTTGGATATAAACTAAACTAAAAGTAAACTAAACTTCATGCCACTCTCCTAGCGGGGTAGGCAGAGAGAACCGAACGCCATATGGCACGAACCTTACACAGCTCACTCGCCTCTTCAACATTCATGATCCTTTTCATACAAGCTCTACGGTTTTTATGACTCCTAACATAAATTATAAAATAAAAAAATTAACTAATTATGGTCGAATTTCAACCTATAGCGGGCGACATTCATGATCCTTTTCATTCAAGCTCTACGGTTTTTATGACTTCTAACATAAAATATAAAATAAAAAAATTAACTAATTATGGTCGAATTTCAAGCTATAGCGGGCGATATTCATGATCCTTTTCATACAAGCTCTACGGTTTTTATGACTTCTAACATAAAATATAAAATAAAAAAAATTAACTAATTATGGTCGAATTTCAACCTATAGCGGGCGACATTCATGATCCTTTTCATACAAGCTCTACGGTTTTTATGACTCCTAACATAAAATATAAAATGAAAAAAATTAACTAATTATGGTCGAATTTCAACCAATAGCAGGCGACCACAGTTAAAATATAATATCATGATAGACTCGCATGAATCACTTAAAAATGTCTTAATTGCTAAAGCAATTAGGGTTACAATTTAAAGGTGATATGATGCTTATCAAAACACGGATGCGTTGATATTAAAAGATAACAGTATCATCATCTTCTTCACGTCTCTTGACTGGCTCGATGGCGCATTCGGTAGTGACTCTGCCCCATGCGCCAAGAGTTGTGGGTTCGATCCCCATCCAGGACAAACATTCGTATGATGAATACTTGTGTTTGTTCTGTGTAACATCACGCCCATAATCCCCGAAGGGGTAGGCAGAGTCAAAGGGGCAGCATGCCCCTTTAACTATATTCAGCCAAAAATAAAGCTGGGCTGGGTTAGATGGAAAATTGTGAAAAAGCAGTAACAAGCGGCTAACCTGTCGCCTACACAATCACACACCCAAAATTCGATATACCATTAGTCGCCTTTTACGACATGCTAGGCAAGAACCACAGTTGGCATATTCTTTTTAAGTCCCAGACCAACATGGGACAGTGGGCTGGGTTGGATGGAAAGCTGTGAAAAAAGGTGTTCTGTGTCTGGGTGTTAATATCCAATATTTAAGTATAAACTAACTAACTAACTAAACTTCACGCCACTTCCCTAGAGAGGTAGGCAGAGAGAACCGAACGCCATATGGCACGATCCTTACACACCTCACTCGCCTCTTTAAGTATATATTTGTAATACTACTGTTTTTTCTGATATCCGTAACAAACGTGCTTAAGATACTTACCTCGGAGTCAGATCAATGTACGTGATGCAGTCGGATATTTATTTAGTCCCATTTCTAGTCGGGGTCCGCTTGCACCTAAATCCTGGATTCAGCGAGTCTGGTAAGGGAACCTGATAAATTAGATCTTTGCATTGATCTTTTTGAATCCCATCATCATCTTCCTAGCGTTATGTCCCGTGCTTAGACGGGCCTGCATAGACCAGCGGTGGCGAACCTTTTTTAAAGACGTGCCAGAGTTTTTAGATTTCCATTACCTATAATTGATTTTTCAATTGTCAGGGGAGCGTTTGATGTGAATGTTATTGTTAAACAATTTTGATAAATTTATGATCTCAAAGAAATTACGTGCCCAACATTTTGTATTACGTGCCACCTTTGGCACGTGTGCCAATGGCTCGCCGTCCCTGGCTTAAACCATGATCCAGGATTTAGCGAGCCTGATAATTACATTGAAGCGACTGCCGATCTGCCCTTAGGTACTCTTATATAGGGGAACCAGACAATTTTTGCATTATGGTATCTGTAGCTGTTAGAATTTGCAGGTTTCATCTCGATGTTTTCCCTCACCGCCGAGCTAGTGGTGCCTACATAGATTTGAAAAGTCCAGAGGTACGAGCTCAAGTTTGAACCCGCACCGCTCCGAGAGGCGCGTCTTTACCATTGAGCGCTACTACTGCTTTTTTAATCCCATCTTGGTCCGGAATTCAAAAAGATATACCGACTACGTCAAGCTGGCCACTCTTCAAAATGTTCCATCTAACCCAACTCGATATTATTTTTGGCTAAATGTGGTTTAAGGCGATTATTTCCCCTTGGACTCCGTCTAACCCTTCAGGAATTGCGGGCGTGATGGCTTATTTGTATGTATGTTTGTAATATGTAAATATTTTTGACTTAACGGATATGAAAGTATAATTTTACACTAGTAGCGCCCTGGGGTTTTGCCCGCGTAGTTCCCGTTCCCGGGGGTATACGGGGATAAAAAATAGCCTATGTTACTCGCTGATAAAGTAGCTTTCCATTGGTGAAAGAATTTTCCAAATCGGTTTAGCAGAATCAGAGCCTATTCAATACAATATACAATTAGTAATGATATTTGATTTTCCGTCTAATTTCCAAATCAGTTAAACCAATTTTTCTTGATTATAATTTTTTTTGAAGCCTTTTCTATACTTATAATAAATCTGTAGAGAGGTCAATTCTGTACATGAAATTTATTTTCAAAATAACTATCAGGGTGATTAGTGATCGATACTGATGCCAAAAATGCAATCAGTAAAATTTTTGTCTGTCTGTCTGTCTGTATGTCTGTTTGTCTGTCTGTCTGTCTGTATGTTCCTTATAGAAACAAAAACTACTCGACGGATTTTAACGAAACTTGGCGCAATTATTCTTCATATTCTTGGGCAGGTTATAGTATACTTTTCATCACGCTATAATCACTAGGAGCAGAGAAGTGAAGGGAAATGTTGGGAAAACGGGAGAAGTTATTCCATTTTTTAAGCTTCCGTCGCGTGTGCAGCCTTAATGGTTAAAGTTACATAGAAATCATGTATGACGGAAATAGTCTTTATAATATTAACCATAAACGCGGGTGACACAGCTGGCACAGCTAGTTGTAAATAAAGACAATTTCATATCAAGATCTCTCAATCCGATAACGCAAGAAATTTCCAGAGACACTACAAATTGACGAGAATTGGGAAAACTGATTAATTTGTTGTTAATGTAAATAATAATTGGTCCACAAATGATCTCAGGCTGCCAGATAAGATCTTTGTCAAGATAATTCTAGATAAAATAACTATTAACTGTTATATTTATACCGAAGGGCGGTCAATTCACGATCAATAGTTTTTTTATTTCTGTGAAAGTCGTTCTGTGTTGGTAATGATTTATTTACTAGTAAGTTTTTAATATTTATTTGAATATACATATTTTAGTTAAACAGCAGGATAGCAGATACAACCATAATCCGATAACATCCGATAACAAAATTCAAATCAAATCAAATGAAATATATATTTGCTCACTAAGTGTACATAGCAGGTGTTAACATATAAGGACCTTAAAACTTAGTTACCATTAAGGTATTAGTTTAGTAAAATTATTAAATTTAATTAAAACAATTAATTATACTTGGTTCTGGGGTCTTGTATCAAATTTAAATCTAACATATTCTGTTTTTACGTCTAATGTTATATAAATAAATATACTAATATTATAAAGCTGAAGAGTTAGTTGGTTTGTTCGATTGAACAAGCTAACCTCAGGAACTACTGGTCTGATTTGAAAAATTATTCCAGTTTTAGATAGCCCGCTAATTGAGTAAGCTATATAACATTAAACAGTAACTAGCTACTACTAGTATATTATTGAAAATCGTCAATATTGGGAATTCTATTTACAAACACAGTTTTCTGATTTACCAACAATTACGAAGTCTATAGCCAAAACTCAAAAAAATCCAAAAATAGCATACGCATTTGAATTTTGCTTCATATAAAATAAAAAAATATATATACGTATTGAAACTCTTTTTTTTTGGTTCTGTCTTGTGGCAAAGAAGACTGATATCTGAAGATGTAGTTAGATTAGACTAAGACTTAGAAACGACCTTCGATCTAGATTAGACTTAGACTTAGAAACTTCAGGATCTAAACTGTTATATTCTTTCAGATATCTTTACAAATTCTGTGGATGGGAGTGAATGGACATGCAATTGAAAAACTTCAGGTAAACATTGATTTAAATGATAATGTAACATCACGCCCATAATCCCTGAAGGGGTAGGCAGAGTCAAAGGGGCAGCATGCCACTTCAACTACATTCAGCCAAAAATTCAAGCCGGGCTGGGTTAGATGGAAAATTGTGAAAAAGCAGTAACAAGCGGCTAATCTGTCGCCTACACAATCACACACCTAAAACCCGATATACCATTAGTCGCCTTTTACGACATGCTAGGCCAGAACCACAGTTGGCATATTCTTTTTAAGTCCCAGACGAACATAGGACAGTGGGCTGGGTTGGATGGAAAGCTGTGAAAAAGGAGTGACAAGTGGCTAGCTCGTCGCCTTCTCAGTCACATACCCAAAAGCCCGCAAACCATTAGTCGCCTTTTACGACATGCTAGTCAAGAACCGCAGTGGGCACATTCTTTTTTTTGTCCTAGATCAACATGGGCCAAGTCCCAGACCAACATGGGCAACAGCAATGGGCTGGGTTAGATGGAAAATTGTGAAAAAGTAGTGACAAGATTTGACTAGCTCTAAACTAACTATTTTACATATAACTTCTAACTAACTTCACGCCACTTCCCTAGCGGGTAGGCAGAGATAACTTAACACCATATGGCACGATCCTTACACACCTTACTCGCTTCTTTAAATAGTTATCTGTTAATGCTCAGTTTGCATCTATCTCTAAAGGCTCGCGTCGACTACCGAGAATCGCGTCGAGTCGAGCCGCGTCGAATCGAGTCGCATTTGTTCCGTGTGCGTTCATCGCAGATGAATGGAAGCGAATCGAAGTCAATCAAGGTTCTGACGTGCTTGTGGATGATGGATAGTTCAGACAAAGAAATGTTCTTTTTCCAAATTATTTTTGGAGAAGAAAAGTGCGAAAGAAAAAAACCCCGCAAAAAATGTTTATAAAAAACACAAGTAAAAACTGCCTTAATAGCTATTTAAATGTCTAAACACTAAAAAGTATAAAATAAATTCTTTCGACTGCTTCGATGAAAGTATTAATCTTTAACACGTATTTAAATATTTACAATAATCAGTTAGTTTTGGAGTCGGTGCCAGCCCGCGTAATTATATCATCATTTCGGAATTTGCAATTGTTTGTTTCTTGGTGAAGGGTGGTAAAATAAGTTTTGAATATACAAAATCAATAGTAAGTTAATATACTCATATTTTGACTAATTTGTTTCATATTGTTATTAAGTGTCTACTTTTTTTTAGTTTGGCTGGCACCGTCTCCAAAACTAACTGATTATTGTAAATATTTAAATACGTGTTAAAGATTAATACTTTCATCGAAGCAGTCGAAAGAATTTATTTTATACTTTTTAGTGTTTAGACATTTAAATAGCTATTAAGGCAGTTTTTACTTGTGTTTTTTTATAAACATTTTTTGCGGGGTTTTTTGAAGTCGGTTTTTATTTTTGTTAAAATTTAACTTATTTGTTACTTTTTAGTGAAATTTATTAATAGGTAGGTAGACCAAATCAAAACGAGCTGATTTAATGAGACAGTGCCGGTCTTATGAGACTAAAGACGAAAAGGTATAACGAGCGTTTAATGTTTAAAGAATTACTAAAAACTACTAATCTTCAAAGAATTATACCTTTCATCATCAGCTAAGCAACATAACATGATGAGTACGAGACGCAAATACTGGAATCGTTTTAGAAAAAATAAAGAAAACACTTAACATGTCGTTAAAATTTAAGAGTGGCCCTCGTTTTCATGGAATCCCATCACTAGACCAAGTCTTGGTGAAATTGAGACTATTTCGAGAATAACACTCAATATGGCCCTATAATATTGAAAGAATTATCCACGAACTCCTAATCGTTAAGGAGTTATACCTTCCATCATCAGCTCAGCAACATGAGATTATGAATACCAGACGTAAATACTTGAACTGTTTTAGAAAATAACTAAAATAGATTGTACGCGCCTATAATACTTGAGGGTTTCCCTCGATTTGCCTAAGATTCCTTCATCAGATCCAGATGTGGTACCAATAGGACCAACTCCAGGATATACCCTTTTGAATAAAAAAAAAACTCTAAAAATCGTCTTACAATTCTCGAAGATATCAATATTTAAAGAATCATAAACTAATTCCTAATCGTTAAGGATTTGTACCTTCCATCATCAGCTCACCAACATAAGATGATAAGTACCATGCGTAAATACTTGAACAATCTTAGAAAATGTCTAAAACACATTGTACGTGCCTATAAAGTTTGAGGGTTGCCCTCGATTTTCCTGGGATCCCTTCATCAGATCCTGACTTGGTGGCAATGGGACCAATTCGGGAGTAAACCCTTTCAATTAAAAAAAAAATTTTGGAAATCGGTTAACAATTCTCAGAGATATCGAGTAACATACATACAAAAAAAAAAAAAAAAAAAAAAAAAAAAAAAAACATTCAGTCGAATTGAGAACCTCCTCCTTTTTTTGAAGTCGGTTAAAAAGAAAGCGACGAGTGCACAAACACTAGATACACTATGCGCGATACTTCTACGCGTCGGCGCAGAAATTCGCCTAACAAGCGATGCTCTTTTTCAATGGACGCAGTTTCATAGTAAATGTATGAAGGCGAATTTTTGCGATTCGATTCGACTCGGCTCGGCGAGCCTAGTGGACGCCAGCCTTAAATAAAGCTTCATTATCTCTCAAACTGCGTCCATTGAATAAGAGTCACGGCGCGCCGAATCGAGTCGACCGGACGCATCGCTCGTCAGGCGATTTTCTGCGCCGACGCGTTTCGACTCGACTCGGCGCGCCTCAGTCAACGCGGGGTGACGGATGAGAGCAGGCGCATAATTTTTTACTTTTGTATGCTACTTCGGAAAGAAGTATGAAAATGAATGAAGAACTGTTGATACCACTAGTTCAGAAATACCCAGAACTGTATGATCTTGTTAATACGCTTCTTGTTTAGATAGTGTATCCAGTGTTTGTGCACTCGTCGCTTTCTTTTTCTTTCGCACTCTTCTTCTCCAAAAAGCATTTGGAAAAACAACATTTTTTAGTCCGAACTATCCATCATACACAAGCACGACAGAACCTTGCGACTGACTTCGATTCGCTTCGATTTCTCAGCGATGAACGCACACGTAACAAATGCGACTCGATTCGTCGCGGCTCGACTCGACTCGATTCTCCTGTCAGTCTTCATTCGGTTTATTAAACCGCTCTGATTGCAATGGACAGCTGAATAATGTCTTTACGTTGTGCCAGTCTTAACATTCATAGCTCTTTTCATACGCGTTATTATCGCTCTTCTGTTAGCATATGACAAAATTAATTTCTTCTCCCTCAGATCAACAATGTGACGTCAGATGTATATGAGATAAAAGAAGATAAATCAACAAACACTATATCATTTGTGAATCCGAAGACAGATCATCAGACTCTGAGGGAAATTGTGTACTACCATCTCATCGAAAGACCATATGGACAGAGTGAGGTAAGGCATCCGGACAAAGCCGGACATAGTTGGGCTTTTTACTGTGTGTCCGGCCAAAATAAACGGTGTCCGGCTTGTCCGGCTTTTACATATCGCAAACTAGCGAGCGCCGAGCATGGCGAGTCGGGCGCGACCGCAGTCCGTCAAAAAGTGCCCGGCTGATGAGGACTTTACACCTAGATGGCATGCGACTGTCATTAGGGGTCTGATAATGAAGACGAAGAACAGTTAAGGGGAACTTCTTAACGGTTCACAGTAACTACTTAGTGTTTCGACTTAATTCATTTATATTGATAGGAACTTTGCACCCATATAGGTCATAAGTGCCATTACAAGTCTGATGATGGAGACCATAGACAGTCGAGGGAATTCCTCAAAGATTTACAGCAGTTCCCTTTTGTTGGGCTTACATCATACCGTTCAATATGCCAGAATGTTCTGTTTACACAAATGTCCGGCCAAACTAGCCAGCCGCCGGCTATTAAATTTGGCGACCTGGCAAACCGACTTAGGTAGACATGAGTAGCTCAGAGAAAATCTTTGTGTTAACTAAGTAAATGCACTCGTGCTGGCGTATGTATGTATGTAACTAAATCATACATTAACGCCCGAAATCCCCGAAGGGGTAGGCCACGGGTAGGCAGAGTTAAAGGTACAGCAGGCCTCTTTAACCATATTCAGCCAAAAATAAAACTGGGCTGGGTTAGAAGGAAAATTGTGAAATTTTTATTTAGTTAAACAAGGATTTGAATTATCTCAGCAATATCTTTGAGTTAACATAGTAACTTAAAGTGATTCGTTACGGGTTCTAAGTTAACGTTGATTGCGTTATGGCGGAGCAAAATAAAACACGCCGATTATTATTAGAGCCCTATAGAAATCTAATGTTGGTCTGGGACTTAAAAAGAATGTGCCAACTGTGTTCCTTGCCTAGCATGTCGAAAAAGTGGCTAATGGTATATCGGGTTTTGGGTATGTAATTGTGTAGGCGACGAGCTAGCCACTTGTCACTACTTTTTCACAATTTTCCATCTAACCCAGCCCAGTTTTATTTTTGGCTGAATGTGATTAAAGGGGCTTGGGCTGCCATTTTGCCTATCTCTTCAGGGATTACGGGTGTGATGTTAAGTATTATTTATTAGGATCAGGACTCAAATTCCTTAAATCCTAACTTGAGAGTTAGAATTTTGGCAAAGCTCACAAGACTGATTAAGTCTTGAGTCCTTTCGCAAAATCCTGATTCAAAGTCTCGACTCATTAGGTTAATGAGTCTTTATCATGTAATTCAAGGTCTTAAAAAAGAGATAGCCTTTTTGAAAAATTTGAATACTTCAACCAAGTCTCCAGTAGACTCCTGTCCAGCACTAGTCAAAGTGATTAATGCGATTCTGCATATTCTAAGCACTTATAAAACTGTTCTGGGCCGTAAAATAGCGCTAACTCAGTCCCCTGCGCCGCGTATCTGACTCTCAGCTCACTCCAGCGCGGAGTGAGACAAGTGCCGCGCGCGCACCGAGCGGCGAGGCGCGGGTAGCTGCGCGCGCCGCGACTAGATAATGATATAACTCAATGAGTTAGCGTAATGAGTGAGTTAAAGACACAGATTTTAGCTGAGTTACCCATGTCTACAGGCGGTGGAGGAAACTGAGGGTCCTGACTTCGACGAGACCCTTCGCCCATTCACCAACAGTCACGGCTTTCCGTTTCTGGAGTCTTTTGAAAAGGTAACACAATTTGTATAATGATTCCGTAGGATAAATCAATGCCTAGTTTTATTCATCGAGCCATCTAGTCTGTCCAGAGAACTCATTTAATTTCGTTTTTCCATGTTGGTCGAGCATATAAAAAAAGAGAATAAGAGAATATGCATGTCTTATATGGATTTGTTTGATTTAGTTTAATACAACACACACACAAACATAACATAACATGACGCCCATAATCCCCGAAGGGGTAGGCAGAGTCAAAGGGCAACAGGCCCATTTAACCACATTCAGCCAAAAACAAAACTGGGCTGGAAAATTGTGAATAAGTAGTGACAAGTGGCTAGCTCGTCGTCTACACAATCACATACCCAAAACCCGATATACCATTGTTCGCCTTTTACGACATGCTAGGCAAGAGGCACAGTTGGCACATTTTTAGTCCCCGACCAACATGGGACAAATAGTAATTACAACACATAATAACAAATATCAAAGATTTTTTAGAGAGATCCGATGCGTTCTGTGACCTCTATATGCACAGCGCCATCTATATGCACAGCGCCATCTATATGCACAGCGCCATACAACATTCATAAAAAAACCTCTCTTGTGGAAGTTGACATAATGGGCTAGTTGACTCAAATATTATTTTAATCCGCAAGTTAGCTTATCAAAATAATATTGCATACGTATTTTTCGCTCTAACTAATACTTGAAAAATTACGAAGATTCAGCGATTCACAGAATTGAAGTCATTTGTTCTGTAAAATTTTACGGAACTAGTGACGTCTTCATTATTTCTGATCATTACTTCTGATTTGCTGAACATAAGAAAAAATATGCAAGCGATATTTTTTTTGTAATCTAAAAGTAATGGACTTTAGAATTTTTTGAGTCAACTAGCCTATTGTTCAAAACTGTTATTTTGGTTCAGTATTCACTGTCATAAGTTGAATGATGAATGTTTCTGAGATTAGGACATTGTAAAAATTTACACTTTTTATTTCGTTGTACAGACAGGCCCATTGGTCGAGTGTCAGTGGCCCTGGCTACGAAACCAAGGGGCGCGGTTTTAAATACTGCTAGGGGCAAATGTTTCGTGTGACCAACATGGACATTTGTACTCGAGTCATGGATATTTAAAAACGTATATAAGTATGTCTATCCGTTCACCTAGTATCCATAGCACAAGCTTAAGCTTAGTTTGGAACTAGGGAATTAGTGTGTCAGTCCGAAGAATTTATTTATTTGTACGGATTTTTAACTTTCACTGTCACACTTTTCAAATTAAATCAAATCATTTATTGCTTCCATAATTTAGGTACAATAATTACATTAAATTATGGACCCAGATGGGCACTGCAAAATACTAGGAGAGAAGAAGAGGATACAATAACTTAAACTTTTCCTTTTATTAGTTTTAGTGTATGTTGAAGAGGCGAGTGAGGTGTGTAAGGATCGTGCCATATGGCGTTCGGTTCTCTCTGCCTACCCGCTAGGGAAGTGGCGTGAAGTTTAGTTAGTTAGTTAGTTAGTGTATTAAAAATATTATATTAGTTGTTTATTATAAATTTCAGGATACCAACGCTGAATCTGATGGTGATGAGCAAATAAGTATAGATGTACCTCAAGAATCAGAAGCAACCCTTGGATCTGACAACCATGACTCTTCAGGACCTGAAGAAGAAGTGGTATATGAATACTATGATGAGGTAACAAAGACTTGTTTTTAAAGTTCCATTAAATTGACTGGCTCGATGGCCTGACCCTGCCCCATGCGCCAAGAGTTGTGGGTTCGATCCCCACCTAGGACAAACATTCGTATGATGAACACTTGTGTTTGCTCTGTATCTGGGTGTTAATATCCAATATTTAAGTATATATTTGTAATACCACTGTTGATTCTGATATCCGTAACACAAGTGCTTAAGCTACTTACCTCAGAGTCCGATCAAAGTATGTGATGTAGTCTGATATTATTATTATTAAAGGCATGTATGACCATATTTTAAATCTCCACTAAACGTCTCTTTATCTATATGTTGTAAAGACCAAAAGGTCCTGGGCTCAAATCCCGGGTCATAGCAGATTTGTGGATGGATGTTCTTATATAAAAATTTATCATTATATGATTGTCCCATGTTGGCCTGGGACTTAAAAAGTATGTGCCAAATGTGATTCTTGCCAGGCATGTCGTAAAAGACGACTAATGGTATATCGGGTTTTGGGTATTTGATTGTGTAGGCGACAAGCTAGCCACTTGTCACTACTTTTTACAATTTTCCATCTAACCCAGCCCGGAACCTATGGCGTAGACAAGTGTGCGCTAGAATGATACTAATGTTATATTAAACACAACAACTTCAAGTTTACAACAATTTTCAAGTCAAAACGTGACAAACAAAGTAAGTTTGACATAATGATGGTAAGGTTGACTCATGACATGTCTGGTCAGTCACATACATTTTAGATTTCGTATAGACTTGACACACACAGACAGATGTCGCTACAGGCATCATTTAGACTGATTGAGAGATAAAACCGAATGAAAACGTTATTATTTCACTTAAAAAAAATGTTTTTTTCATAAAAAAAGTTTTTTACCTCATTTCTTATACTATAATTTATTAAATTTAGGTAAAAAGCATGAATATAAAATATTTTCTTTAGAAGCAAACCAAAATAATCTTTGTTTTAAAACCATGAATTTTACACAGATGGCGTTTTATTACTAAGAAACAACTAACCCGCGCTTGTAGCGGCATCTTGTGTTATTCCTGACAAACAGACTAAACTTTGCTTTAGTTCCATTTACTCACTACTGTCGCTGTTCTTGCGCGAGTTATAGCAGTAACTTTTCATGTATGGGCAGTGACCCTCTGTTGTACGTAGTATATTATTACTCTGTGCTCATGATAATCAATATTTTACAGGCTGAAGCTGGAGAGACAGACAAATCTCCAGTTGTAACTGTAGATGTCAGAGCAAGCGAAACAAAGGTATTTATTGAATATTTCTTCTAAATTTGTTTTCATAGTAACAAGAAACATATTTTCTTTTCCGGGATAAAATTAGCCAATATCCTTTCTCGGAGTTCAAATTTCAGACAGGCAAAATTTTACTGCAATCCGGAAATTAGTTTAGGCGCCATGACTTCCGACAGACGGCATGCAGTGGCGGATTTACCCTAAGGCCCAGTAGGCCCGGGCCTAGGGCGGCCAGATATTAGAGGCGGCCAATCGTGATAAAAAAATACTGATGATGCTTTAGTACTGAGAAGAGGCGGCTTGTATTTACTACATGGCCTGGGGCCTAGGGCGGCCAATACTGTAAATCCGCCACTGACGGCATGAGTTAGTTTTAAACATTATTTAGTTTTAGTAAAGATTAATTATTTAATTAATGTTTTACAGGATGAAGTTGGCGACACAGACAAAACTCCGGTTGTTACTGTAGATATTAGACCGAGTGAAATAGCAGAGGTAAGATATAATTTTAATAATTTAAACTTCTTCCTTCTTAGTGGCAGTTAGTATATGTTTTTTTTTGTTATTTTGAATTGTTTTATTATGTAGCTGTATTTACCTATAATTGTTTGTTACACTTACCCTAGATCTAAGTCAAATATTATAACTACAAATATATAAGTGTAGACAAATGTTGTAGAACTATAAATAAATAAATATAATTACTGCTTCAAGAAAAGAAAAAAAAATTGGGGTCAATCCCGCGTCTCTCGCATTCAACGCGAAGAAACCATTGCAACAACGAGACTAAAAAAGGTTTTTTTTATTATTTTGACTAGTTATTGCAATACTGAATCCAGCAATTTAGCTGGTTCCAGCACAATTTTTACTGTGCTGGTTCCAGCGATATGTACTAACTAACTAAACTTCACGCCACTCCCCTAGCGGGGTAGGCAGAGAGAACCGAACGCCATATGGCACGGTCATTACACACCTCACTCGCCTCTTCAACATTCATGATCCTTTTCATACAAGCTCTACGGTTTTTATGACTTTTTATTTCAACTTTTTTTTTTCTCGTGCTGGTACTATGACCCTAGATCGCAATGCTAGACCCAGCAATCCAGCTGGGTCGCGCAAAATTTAGCTCTGGATTCAGGGTTGGACACACACGTGTTGCAACCAACCAAAAAACAGCTGGATTGCAATCCCTAATATCTGCAATAAAAAGTTACTTATTACTTTCAGAAACCAGTTGACACTCCTGTTGAGACCACCACGGAACCACAACTGGTGACCACAGCTCACCAAGAATCAACGACCTTGGTGGAAGATGCTGCTGTAAAGTATTTTTTTTTTATCGACTGGCCCGTTGGCCGGGTGGTTAGAGACCCTGGCCACAAAACCGAGGGTCGTGGGTTCGAATCCCGCTAGGGGCAAATGTATCGTGTGATGAACATGGACATTTTGTACTTGAGTCATGGATGTTTATATACATATTTAAGTATGTCTATCCGTTCACCTAGTATCCATAGCACAAGCATTAGCTTAGTTTGGGACTAGGGAGTTGATGTGTCAGTCTGAAAATTTATTTATTTATAATTTTTAAAGAGCTGTTGGCTGATATTGATTTTTAACAAATATAAGCAGACTAAATCACTCTTTATAACACCAGCTATCTGTCGTGCCGGTGAAAATTCTGTCAAAATCTGTTTACCCAGTTCGGAGTATATATTAGCTAGATCAAATATACAGATAGACAATAACTTTTGCAATAACATTAATAGATAGAAATTTAAGAGAATGAACTTTGACTTTGACTGAACTTTGACTGAAGGTGATGTTAGGAGTCATAAAAACTGTAGAGCTTGTATAAAAAGGATATGAATGTTGAAGAGGCGAGTGAGGTGTGTAAGGACCGTGCCATATGGCGTTCGATTCTCTCTGCCTACCCCGCTAGGGAAGTGGCGTGAAGTTTAGTTAGTTAGTTAGAACTTTGACTAGAATTAATTTTCGACAGGTTCAAAACTTGGAAGTCACAACTGCGGCTAAGGAAGCGGTTTTGGAAAAAAAGGTAAGCAATGTATGTTAAGTATATAAAGCTGAAGAGCTTGTTTGTTTGCTTGAAAGCCCTAATCTCAGGAACTACTGGTCCGAATTGAAAAAATCTTTTTAATTTGTTCAGTTCATTCAAACTCTAACTCAAAATATCTTTATTTACGTAGGCCCCAAAAAAGCACTTGTAAATCGTCAAGTAATAGGTACAAAACAGATCAATATGAATCTACCACCGGTTCGGAATGTTGCTTCTACCGAGAAGAAACCGGCAAGAAACTCGGTAGTTACTCTTTTCAATGCCAGAGTGAATAACAAATTTAAATTTACAGATTAAATTAATATTTATACCAAGTCATACAGTTAATGTTCGTTAAAGATTCAGCCGAGTATTATTATAAGTAATTTATTACATTTATCAAGAACGGCATTAGCCATCAGCGCGGGTGAAACCGGGGGCACAGCTAGTACAAGATATACCAAGACTTAATAGAGAATATGCAATCTTATTCATTATTTTCTCGAAAATTTAATGGCGTTAAGGTCAGATTTTTATTTTAAGATAAAAATTTACCTATGAATATAGTTAATTTTTTTTTCAGGCCAAAATCGCAAGGAAATCGCTATTTGAACGAATCAAGGAAAGATATTCTTTAAAAAACAACCAGACACAAGTAAGTGTTTAAAATTTTAAGTATTAAAATAACGTTATAAGTTTTTGAAAATAGATATAGACACAAATTACTTTTTAATATGTATGGAATATAATAATATAATATGTATGGAACACGTGGTAATTTGTTCAGCCAAGTTTAGAATGAAAAAAAAATTAAGAAATCATAAAAGTATATCTTTTGTCATATAAAACAACTACAGTCAGTGGAGTTAATGATAAATAAAAAAATATATAAAACTAAGCACAATTCTTTTTTAAATGGTTAAGCTACGTATATTGCGAAATTAATTAATCCATTATTCCCACATGTCCGAACCATGTGGAAAGAATGGATGACGAAAGATTGACTAAACAGGTATACAATGCGAAAGTGGAAGGATGTAGGAGCCGCGGAAGGCCCAGGCTCACCTACCGCGACCAGATTGGTCGTGTGTTAACAGGTGATGTTAGGAGTCATAAAAATCGTAGAGCTTGTATGAAAAAGATCATGAATGTTGAAGAAGCAAGTAAGATGTGTAAGGATCGTGCCGTATGGCGTTCAGTTCTCCCTGCCTACCCCGCTAGGGAAGTGGCGTAAAGTTTATTTAGATAGTATGAAACACGTGACAGTTTGTCCAGCCAAGTTTAGAATGAAGAAAAAATCAGAAAATTAAATACTACTGAAACGAGTACTACTTACATCAGCAGATTTTTTTTTTGAGATAAAAAGTAGATATATATTTTATTATATATCACAACTTTTGCACATTTTCTTTTTATCCTAAAGCTACGAATATTCCAGAAAAACTAATTCAATATGAAATGTTTCAGAGCAACGATACAACTTCATCATCGGAAAGGAGAAAGAGAGAAATAAAGATGGTAAGTCACTTTTTAACTACATATGCTTTTTTATTATTTTATTAATTAACAAAATTGTTATAAAATTCTATGCATGACCATTCAAACTGCATGATATTTCAGCAAGAACACTCTAAATAAAACCCAAACAGAATCGTATGACCAAAACAAAATTCTGCAAATACGATTGAACTATTATTACTAGCTTATGGAACCGACGCAGCGAACAAGTTTCTTGCGCCGTGCGTTGTTGCCGATCGGCAACAACTCGTTTAGTCACTCGCCTACGTTCACGCGTAAGCGCCATGAAATTTACGGCGTTTACGACGTTTTGGTCGCGGGAAAAATGTACTCTATGAGCGATCTAGCGCTGCGTGTTTTAATAGGATAATTAGACGACAATTGTTAGTTTTAGCGCTGCAAATGCTGAAACACGCTCAGTCCATGCTTCGTGATAATATTTTTGTTTGACATAGCTTCTCTATACGTAGTAATAATAGCTCAATGGCAAATACTAATTAAAATCATAGTTAAAATAAAAAACAATAAAAAAAACCATAAATTATTTTAATATTGCATATACAAAATAAATTATATATTGACGTCACCATGGGTATAATTGAGTGACTTGACTGCCTCGATGGCTCATTTAGTAGTGACCCTGCCCCATGCCGCAACAATTGTGGGTTCGATCCCCACCCGACAAACATTTGTATGATGAATACTTGTGTTTGTTCTGTATCTGGGTGTTAATATTGAATATTTCAGTATATATTTGTAATACCACTGTTGATTCTGATATCCGTAACACAAGTTAAGCTACTCACCTCGGAGTCAGAACAAAGTATGTGATGTAGTCTGATATTTATTTATTTATTATATTTATATTTGTAATACCTCTGTTGATTCTAATATTCGTAACACTAGTGCTAGCTACTTGCCTCGGAGTCAGATTAATGTATGTGATGTAGTCTGATATTTATATTTATAATGGATACACATATTGATTGACATTTCCAGCACATTCCTGACGCCCCAAGGCTTGGTCCTCTCAACTACGACAGTCTACCACCATACCTCAGGGGAATGTTCTCAACAGAAGACCCTGTAAGTACTTATTGTGATTTAATTTCACTAATATCATCATCTTCCTAGCGTTCATTTTCTTCTTAGCTAACGCTAAGAACGACTAGACGGAGTCCGCTTAGACTATGATCCAGGATTTAGCGAGTCTGGTATTACATTGAAGCGATTGCCGATCTGACCTTCGTAACCCTAAGATAGGGGAACCAGACAATTTTTGGATAATGGTTACAAATTCAAAGTTGTTTGAATTTGCAGGTTTCATCACGATGTTTTTCCTCACCGTCGAGCTAGTGTTATAAATATGTAGATAGAATTTAAAAATGTAAAAGTACACGCACGGGTTTGAAACTGCACTCCTCGGTTAAGAGGCGCGTGTCCTTATCATTGAGCTACCACCGCTCCATTCATCATAATCATCTTCCTGCATGCGTTATGTAGCGTTATGTAAATATGTATAAGCATTTTGCAAACGCCCGTGTGTATAAGTGGCCTCATCATCCTCTTGCCCTTCTCCCAGTTCATCTGGGGTCGGCGCAGCATGTCTTCCTTTTCCATAAGTCCCGGTCAGCCGTCATCAAGCTAACCACTCCCATTTCTTTTATATCATCTTTCACACAAAGTGGCCTCTAATACCTAAATAAATATTATTGCTAGCAACCAAGAGGCAGACACTACCACCCCGATTCGGATGAAGACGAAAGGCTCATGGAGATCAGACGCAAGATGGAGAATATGATGGACAAACTTAAGGACAAGACTGAGAGGGATGAGTCAGAGGAGCCCCCTGCGCCCAGAACTTACGGGATGAACCTGACGGAAGACCATGGATATGTCTGGAATGTAAGTCGAGTAGCGTTGCTGTTCGATAGTCCACTATCGATAGTCTATCGATAATTTCGATACTATCGATCGTATCGATAGCCCCGTGAGTGACAATACTATCGACATACAGCAATACCATCGATAGTATCGATACTATCGAAGCTCAATATCGAATGCACTATCGATAGTATTGATAAAGTGACCATTTCCTTAATAGTATTGCTAATACAATAATTGTCTAGTGGATGACAGAAAATCGACCGCGCAAAGATATCGATACTATCGATAGTATCAATTATTATTATAATAGTCATAGCCGATATAGTATCGATACTATCGATAATAATTTAAATATTGAGCTTCAATACTATCGATAGTATTGTAGTATACTGATACTATTTTACCAAACTGAGCTATCGATACTATCGATATTGTCGATAGTATTGATAGTATTAATAGGCCTATCGATATTATAGATGATTTCCGAGGTCAACTATTGATAGTCAAACTATCGATAGTTCGGCAACACTAGAGTTGAGCGACTAACCCAATGAAGTGGTTAATGGGTCTTACTGACCCTTTGACTGCCTACCCCTTCGGGGATAACGGACGTGATAATGTGTGTGAGTGAATAGGACGTACTAACTTACATCATCGTCCTAGCGTTATATTCCGTTCGGTAGTCCGATCGGTGGTCGGGGTCCGCTTAGACCATGATCCAGGATTTAGCGAGTCAGATAATTACATTGAACCGAATGCCTATCTGATATTTGCAACCCCAAGTTAGGAGAACTGCCCAAACTGGATCATATTTGTACACATCTAACATCATCTACATCCGTAGTTGTTTGAATGTGAAGGTTTCATCACGATGTTTTCCCTAACCGCCGAGCTAGTGGTATAAATTCGTACTTAGATTTAAATAAATAGAGAGGTACGTATTTGACCCTCCTATCGCTTCATCTCGTTTGTATTAAAATAACAATTAAATTTTTCAGGACATGTGGTCACATCCAGGAGTCCATTACAGCGTGGAAGGTTCAGAATCCGTTGAAGAAGTTCAGGTATTATATTTATGTATTCTTATTGCCTAGTCCCATGTTGGGTCAAAAATAATGTGCCAACTGTGTTCCTTGCCTAGCATGTTGTAAAAGGCGACTAGTGATGGGTGTTGGGTATGTGATTACGTAGGCCAGTCTTGAACTCAGTGATGATATGTACAAATGTATGTGTGACTAAGTAGGCGACGAGCTAGCCCCTTGTCACTCCTTTTTCACAGCTTTTCATCCAACCAAGCCCACTGTCCCATGTTGGTCTGGAACTTAAAAAGAATATGCCAACTGTGTTCCTCGCCTAGCATGTCGTAAAAGGCGACTAATGGTATATCGGGTTTTGGGTGTGTGATTGTGTAGGCGACAGATTAGCCGCTTGTCACTGCTTTTTCACAGTTTTCCATCTAACCCAGCCCGGCTTTATTTTTGGCTGAATGTGGTTGAAGGGGCATGCTGCCCCTTCGACTCTGCCTACCCCTTCGGGGATTTTGGGCGTAATGTTATATATGTATGTTAACTTTAATTTCAGAAACCCGATGTTGATGGTAAAGAGATACCCGTAGACAATACCGATGACAAACATAGAGACAAAGGACCTACTGAACATCCAGACAACTTCGACAAATCTGAAGAAAATCATATTGATGAACATAAATCACACAATAATGATAAAGATCGCAGAAAAGAGGGCGAAGTAATTAATAAAGATGATAAACTAAACAATAAAGTTGTTGAAGATGTGAGTATAAAAATAAGAAATTAAGCATGTACAATAAATAACTAAAAGTATTTATTGAACCAGTTCAATAAACATTCTTGTGGATTTGCCACGATTCCATTTTGAGAGTTCATATTTGCATTTCTTTTACAGGAAAACGCTTTTGAAGACTTGGGGAAGAAGAGACAGAAGGATAAGAAGAAAGAGACGACGATGAGCGAACTACTAGATAATGTTAGTATAATACAACCTAACCTATATGTTAACCTACAAAAAAAATAATTATAAACATTTTTAATCAGTATATTACAGAGGCTAGATCATGTCCCATGTTGTTCTGGGCCTCAAAAAGAATGCGCCAACTGTGTTCCTTGCAGCATGTCGTAAAAAGCAACTAATGGTATATCGAGTTTTGGGTGTGTGATTGTGTAGGCGACGAGCTAGCCACTTGTCACAATTTTTTCTCAATTTTTCGTCTATCTCAGCCCAGTTTTATTTTTGGCTGTGGTAAAAGAGGGTTGCTGCCCTTTAACTCTTCCTACCCCTATGGGGATTGTGGGCGTAATGTTATGTTATGTATAATGAATTCCGTGATATCTATATAGTAATCGTTTCAGGTTGGAAAAATACCCTTTCTTAAGATACAATGTTTGAAGTACCGCTTGGCACTTTAAGTTTAGACATAACGTAACAGACACATACGGCACAGAATAGGGACATTGACACAATTTATATTTAATTTTGTAATATCAATTCTGATAAAGAAAGTATCGTAGTATGTTGTAAAACCTTAATGATTTCGATTTATATATTCAAAGTCAAAGTCAAAATATTCTTTATTTATATAGGTTTCAAAGAAACACTTATAAATCGTCAAAAACAGTTGAAAGAGATATGATTCTACCTGGAATGTTGCATCTACCGAGAAGAGTCCGGCAAGAAACTCGGTAGTTACTCTTTTCAACAACAGTATTAACAAAGTTATAAGAATCATATTTAACTTTGAACCATGTTTCAAAGTGGGCCTGGTGTGAAATAAGATAATAAAAATTTATAATTACTAAGAAAAAATAAAAATATGACCCGACCAGAGCAGACCAGTCCCCAAAAGCGGCACCATATTATATAGAATCTACGATTTTTATTTTACAAAAACTGCTTATTATTTAGTCAGTTGACTATACGAACTAGTGACGTTATAAACTGACAAGCCTATACAAAACCTATCAAGTGATTGCGTTTTGACAGCTTTTAAAACGTGTTTCAATAGGGATGTTGACTGGCTAGTCAATTGAAATACTTTTTAAGAGCTGTCAAAACGAAATCACTTCATAGATTTTGTATGGGCTTGTCAACGTGTGACGTCACTAGTTTGTATAGTCAACTGACTAAATAACAAGCAGTTTTTGTAAAATAAAAAATCGTAGATTCTATATAATATAGATAAATCGAAATATTAAGCTGTTTTTGTAAAATTAAAAATCTTAGAGTCAATATGATACAAAATCAATAATTTTCAGAATTGATATTTCAAAATAAAATATAATGGGTGTCAACATCCCAATTGGCTTGCCAGTCAACTTACCTTATTTTAAAGAGCTTCCTGCTCTTAAGACTCTGCTTACCCTTTCGGAGATTACGGGCGGGATTATATGTATGTATGTATGTATAATATATTAATTACTTTTTTAATTTCAGGATGAATTTTGGAAGTGGCTAACCGATTGGACTTCGGTTTACATGGACGCATTAACTGATGTAAGTATTATTTATATATTTATATATATATTATACATATATAATCGTGCTTTAATACTTAAGAACCTCTGTCTGGAATGAAAGAAAACTGAAATTTAGAATATCGTTTTATTGAATGTTTTTTTATGCTGCTTAGAAAGTATTTTTTTGAAAACCTTACACTTGATGGCTGTGGTGGGAAGGAAAACTATGTCCTGAAAGATGCCCACTATTCCTACATCAGTGACATTCTTTGTTTTTTTACAAATCATCAAATAATTTCTTTCGGTATTTTTATTCACGAATAAAACCTTTTACAGCACATTAAAGAGGCAGTACAAGAAGAAGTATCAACACAAATGAAACCATACGTCGAAGAACATAAGGATGAAAATAAAATACCATCAAAAGACGATAAAGAAACGCCTGATAAAAAGGACGATGAAACAAAACAATCAGAAAGTGGTAAGGATCAAGAAAAATCTACAAAAGAAGATGAGAAGAAGGATGATGAACAAAATGAAGAAGATATGTTAAAAAGACGTAAAGATAAAGAAGACAAGAAGAAACCTAACAATAATAGTATCGTAGACCATGAAAAAGAAAGAATAAAAAATAGTACCATAGAAGAAAACAGCAACGTTAAAGAAAACAAGACTGAATTAGAACAAAAAAACAAGCATGATCACCCATCCCAAATCGAAGCCCAAAATATATACGGCAATTCAATAGGAAGTGACAAAGTTACCAATATATTTATATTCTATCCTAACACGGATGCAAATAAAATAATAAGTGAAGTCAAAAACAACAGTGAATCGGAAACAAATGTTTTTGGAAACCCAAACATAACTGTAGATGAAAGAATCAACGTACCTGATAAAGAAAAAGAAGATAAATCTACTCAAACTGAAAAAGAAAAGGAAAACGATAACAAAGACGAGATAATTCCATCAGAGGAAAGAGAGAAAGAGATAAAAGATTCAACTACCCAAGCACCAGTTGATAAGGAAGATAAGGACGCAAAAGAAGTAACAGAAGATGTGACCACAGAAACACCAACTAGTACTAAGCGACCAGAAGAAAATATAATCGCAGAAGCAACTGAAACTTCTTCTACAGAGAACAATAACGCAGAAATTACCACAGAATCAAATAAAGAAGAACCTAAGAAAGACTCAGAAAATGATGAGAAGGAACCTACTGAAGAAACTGGTGACAAATTAGAGGAAGATAAAAAAGAGAATACACAAGAAGAGGAGAAACGAAAAGAAACTTCAACACATGAAAATGAACCAAAAGAAAGTGAAAATGACAAAGAACCTGAACAATCAAACGCTGAAGATAGTACATAGATGTCAATAGACATTTTTTATTTATACTAATAAAAGCAGAGCCTGCAATTTCACCCGCGTAGTTCCCGTTCCCGTGGGAATACGGGGATGAAATATAGCCTATGTTACTCGCTGATAAAGTAGCTTTCCATTCCATTCTAATCGGTCTAGTAGTTTCGGAGCCTATTCAATACAAACAAACGTTAAAATCTTTCCTCTTTTTATTATTAATGTAGGCAAATAAACAATAATTCGGCCTGCCTAATGATGACCGGTCACTGCAGTTTGTACATTTGCAAAACCTGGTTAACATAATATATTACAGCCATAGTCAATAGGCAAGATGACAAAAAAATCTCTTTAGTCCGTCAGCTAGATTATAAAAAAATATTAAACACGTATTTTTTTATTTATTTCTCAAATAAACATTGACGAAGATACAATGCATTCAAGTTGCGCGTGACGTCACACATTCGTAAAATGTTTACTAAATGACGTTGCAAGCCCCCACTCCAAAACTTTGATGCTCTCTATCTTTGTGATTTTTTGTATGTGACTAAGTAGTATTTTTTGTATAATCAAACTAACGGACTAAATAGAATTATAGTTTTTAAATGCAGTTATCTGCCCTATTCATATCTACTCATTGTTCTGGCGACAACAGATATACCAATATCTATACTTATAATAAATCTGTAGAGGTCAATTCTTTACATGAAATATATTTTCAAAATAACTATCAGGGGGTGATTAGTGATCGATACTGATGCCAAAAATGCAATCAGTAAAATTTTTGTCTGTCTGTCTGTCTGTATGTTCCTTATAGAAACAAAAACTACTCGACGGATTTTAACGAAACTTGGTACAATTATTCTTCATACTCCTGGGTAGGTTATAGTATACTTTTCATCACGCTACAATCAATAGGAGCAGAGTAGTGAAGGGAAATGTTGGGAAAACGGGAGAAATTACTCCATTTTTTAAGCTTCCGTCGCGTGTGCAGCCTTAATGGTTAAAGTTACATAGAAATCATGTATCACGGAAATAGTCTATATAATATTAACCATAAACGCGGGTGACACCGCTGGCACAGCTAGTAACTAAATAAAACATCACACATAATCTGATGAAGTAGTAAGTAACTTATATTACTTAATTGTATTTAAGGATTTAGCTTTAAGTTACATTTGTATAGTAATAAATATAAATAAATACACTATTTTATTCAAATTATCTATAAATACAAGTTTTATTTAAAACTATTTTCACCCCGGTGTCATGTTGGCTGTTTAACAAACTGTTATACAGTGTTCCTACCAGAGCTCATAGTCGTAATATTTGCCGACTTTCTCCCACTTTTCAATGTCGTACAAATGCTGGTAAACGGTCACCAATGTATCGCCTAGTACACTCATGAAAGTACTTTAACCCAATTGACATGTTTGCTACGAGGCCTTATGCCTATAAAAAATATTGTTTGGAACACTGCGCAGTAATCATTCCAACCTTAATAGTAATTATTGAATAATAATAGTAGATCAAATGTATATCTTAAGGAGCGGTGGTAGCTCAATGGTAAGGACACGCGCCTCTTAACCGAGGAGTGTGGGTTCAAACCCGGGCACGTACCTCTGGATTTTTCAAATCTATGTACGTATTTATACCACTAGCTCGACGGTGAGGGAAAACATCGTGATGAAACCTGCAAATTCAAATAACTTTGGATTTGTAACCATGATCCAAAAATTGTCTGGTTCCCCTATCTTAGGGTTACGAAGGTCAGATCGGCAGTCGCTTCAATGTAATTACCAGACTCGCTAAATCCTGGATCATGGTCTAAGCGGACCCCGTCTAAGCACGGGACATAACGCTAGGAAGATGATGATGATCAAATGTATATCTTAAGTATTTTGTACTACATCCCAAAGCTTGTTAGCTTGTTAAAAGGTTTGTTTTGCAGCACGGACTAGTAAAAAAAGAAGGACTCCGCGCCACTAACTAGACATTGAAGCTCCTTAGATGCTCCACCATGACACGCAACTTACGTCACACATTGAAATAATAAGTGCTCCAAATGACAGATATCCGATATCTGGTATCCACAAGTATCTCACTTACACATTCATAAACGTGACTTCGCCCTATAGTATGACAGCGTGGAGGACTCCAAGCTGTCATACTTTCTTTCTTTCTTTTTTTACTAGTCCGTGTTTTGCAGTAAATAATATCACTCTCAACTTCTACTTTGTAAATTTAGGTCATGGTAAATGATGCTGATGTTGATAGTAATATAGCCTAGTATCTAATATTTTGAGCAATTATGTATTCAACATTGTTTTTTTACCCAAATAAAAATAAAATACTCGGAAAGCACGTTAAGCCGTTGGTCCTGCGCCTGACCTCTCCGGTCATGTCGGTGCCGTCTTACCGGAGTATGAGAGTGAAGGAACAGAGAGTGCACTTGTGTTTGCGCACACACTTGTGCACTATAATGTCTCCTGCGCAGTTGACTAATCCTCGTTGAGATTAGCTGCCGTGACTGTAATCGGTTAGGAGGATATTTCTTATACTGGTAAATAAAAGAGCTCATGTTTTATAACACAATTTATTCTACACCACTACGTAACAAGTCCAGGTATATGGCACAATAGTAAATGAAACACATTTCAATAATTCCGTATAGCCTAAACGACGAATCACGAACACCAGAAAAATGTTACAGATGGCGCGCCAGTTGAATGCAGTCGGGGCCTCAGACGAGACATACCTGAGCTCTGCATTCACTCGCGCGCTATCACATTTCAGCTTGTAAATGTTGTTTTTCCAAATGACATTTGAACAAGGTATCGCCACAGTGTAATTTGTCAGTATTTAAACTTCCCAAAAGGTTCAAATAGCTCCATACATTTAATATGGAAGAAAAATATTTTGACAGAGACATAACTAACATTTTTCCGTTGACACAACACATTGTTTACACAAAAATTTAAGAAGAATATTGGAGCCTGCTGCCCCTTTGACTCTGCCTACCCCTTCGGGGATTGGGCGTGACGTTATGTATATGTAATATTGGAACTTAACTAAGATTTTGACATTCATCAATATTAGTGTAGTGACAGTGATCTTAGGCTGGTTTCAGAGTCACGCTAACATGCGCAAGCGACGCGGGCCACGAGTTAGGTGTTGCTTTGTAGGGATTGCAATGCTGAATCCAGCAATATAGACCCAGCTCAATATTAGCTGTGCTGGCTCCAGCGACATGTGCTGGTTCAACGCCGCTGAATTTCAATTATATATATATATATATATATATACATATATACAAGTGATACAGTACATCACATACATTACATCTGACTCCGAAGTAAGTAGCTTAAGCACTTGTGTTACGGATATCAGAAACAACAGTGGTATTACAAATATATACTTAAATAATCAATATTAACACCCAGACACAGAACAAACACAAGTATTCATCATACGAATGTTTGTCCTGGGTGGGGATCGACCCCACAACTCTTGGCGCATGGGGCAGGGTCACTACCGAATGAGCCATCGAGCCAGTCAAATCCCTACCAGCGATACGAATGCTGGATCAAGCATTCCAATTGGGTCCAGCACAATTTATCTCTGCTGGATTCTGCGTCATGTGCTAGATCTAGTAAAGAATTCTGCTGGACCCCTCCTTGTACCATTTCATAGTGAACATTGAACCCACGAAACCAGCCTCATGCATCTTCATGGTAAAAATTTCTCAACTATGCTCAATATTAGGTTTTTCGAAACGAATTACCCACCAGATGGCGTTACTGTGCTATAAGGTCTTAAAATATGATGTTTCACTTAAAGAAGGAATAGGCAAGTTGTCTATGGGCCGATTTTTTAATGGTCAGATAAGAATTAACTGACTGATAAAGTCATAAAGTCACCTATATGTGGATGTCATACAGTATTTTACTTAAGAAACAGGCAATGACATTTTTCAATTATCCAGATTGTGATTTATTTAATTGTTATCTTTTATCTGACTGTTGAAAAATCAGCCCAAAAAAATAGTCTGTCAGTTAAATTACTAAAATATTGTATACGTATTTTCCTTTTGAACAGCATACCAATAATTAAGACACATCGCTTTAAAATATCAAGTGACTTCATTAAACTCTACAAATGTCCGTGCTTAGTGTCAAATCAAAGTATTAATAATAATAATAACAAATAACGTTTATTATCTCACTACAAATACAGAGTTCTCATAAATAATTGGTACTTAGAAAAACAAATTAAATAGAAGTACCTCAATCCAGAACTTTGATGCGCTGTATTTTAATAAATGTTCGTGTATATGATAAAACAAAAAATACGTGTTCAATATTTTTTATGATCTATCTAACGGACCAAATATATATATTGCTTTTTTTACTCAAAAAAACGTCCGAATTACATCTAATTTTTTTATAGTTTTGAAACTATGAAATAGTATGGCATGTATAAAAAGTTTTGACGCAAAGATATGGCAGTTAGGAAGCTTACACTAACTATATTAGCATAACTTGTACATAAATATAATCTTTTATCATTTTTATTGTGTAGAATTATTTTTATTATTGATAAGTATGACCACAAAACTTCTTAACCACGTATTTTACAAAAAAAAAATATCGATTTACTAGTATTACGTGTTGTGTTTATTTTTTTCAGTACATACATACTTTCAAATATTAATATTTTTACAATCTTGAGTTTCATTGAAATATTTTATAGATATAAATAAAAAAATATATTTCTGTACAAGCTATGACGTATGGAAGTTTCTTATGTGGCTAAGCCTAAACTAATTAAAACCTATATAGACTTATACATATGAAGACCATGAATATAAAGCTATTTAACTATTGTATCGATTTAAAAATTATATGTAACTTTCAATATATAATATATATTTTAAATTTATCAGTCATAATTTCATTTATGCCTTTATTTTAATATTATAATTGGTGTGATATCTACTAAGCGTGATTTTATAATTATTAATATTTTTTTTATTATTAACCAGATATATTTTAAATACAGTATTCATATAAACGTCCCCTTTTCAACCAAAAACTTAGATTATTATGACATTTATAAACAAAATATCGTTGCCATATATAATATTACAAGTTTCTGTCTTTTGGAAGTAAAATAGTAGATAAGAACATGACATACTTCTAACTTACGAGTATGTATTGTAGTAAGGGCACATAATATTATATTATATGAATAATATTATATTATATTATATGAAGATTTATTTTTGTAACAGGAGTAAAAAAAAGTAAATATAATTTTAGGTATATAATTCCTCAATCTGAAATACTAAGGCTTTTAGAAGCACATTTATTTAAAAACATTTCCATTATAAAAAAAACCGAAACCCTGATATTCCATACCCCTGTAAAAATATTTTAAAAAAATACGGTCGATAATAATCTAGAATATTTTTTTTAAATAAGAAAAACTAAGATAATTTTAAATAAAAAAAAAATACACTGAAAAACCAATGTTTTGAATAAATAATCTCATTTTCAAACAAAATAAATTCAAAGAAATATTTGTAGCACGTGAACTGATAATACAAAAAAATAAAAAAACATAGGAAAGATGGCTATTTAAAATAATTTTTTATAAAAATATAGATTAACAACTTTTATATATTTCACTTTTTGTTATTTGTATTTGTGTTTTATGTATTAGAAAACAAAAAAAGTTTCGAGACAAAAATAACAACTTTTGAGATATTTTCTTTAATTTAATTAATTATTTCACAATTAAATAATAATAGTTTGTGTATACTAATGTAAAAATATTTATTTTTCATGTTTTACAACCAATAAAATATAAATTGACCACTGGTTCCGTAGGAAGACCTAATAACAGTATTTATAAAGAGATAACAAGATTTAATAAAAAAAACAGTTTGTTTCATACATAACTTTATACTTCATGTATCTTTTTAAATTCAAAATATTTTAACTTTCGCACATGTATGAAATTTTATATACTCGATAACTACGAGTAGTTATATTAAATTTATTTTAAAAACAAAATAAAGTTAGGTTATAAAGTTTATTACTTTTTTCTTATTATAGATTGACCAGCAAACCATGATACATTTCCTTTGAAATTTCGAGAAAATTCAACAGATTTCCTTTCTACAAATAATCACAAATAAATAAGAATAATAACTGGACCATAAATGTATTCCATATATATCTATATTTAATTTATTTGTAAATCCCATGATGGTTTGAAACTTAGAAAGACTGCGCCAGCTGTGTTCCTTGCCTAGCATGTCGTAAAAGGCGACTAATGGTATATCGTATTGGGTATGTGATTGTGTAGGCGACGAGCTAGCCACTTGTCACTACTTTTTCACAATTTTCCATTTAACCTAGCCCAGTTTTATTCTTTAGCCGAATGTGGATGAGGGAGCTAGCTGCCCCTTTGACTCTGCATTACGGGTGTGATGATATAGAAAGAAAGAAAGAAAGAAAGAAATAACATTTATTGGATTTATTGGATATGTATTTATGTACGTAAATACATAACCCAGAACTGTGTTAAGATACCACTGGTAATTATTGAATCAAATGGCTTAAAATTTACAACAAATAAATCAAATAAATGATGTATTCGGTAATTACTTTTTATTTAAATATTATATTCATATCATGACTTACTAGACATTCTGTACCAACTAGTGTCCAAAAGAACGAGTTTTCTGTTTAACTTCCAAGCACATCCCTTTGGACCAAAATGGGCCAAAATTTGGCCGAAGTCGAAGATCTAGCACCGAGAACATTAAGTTAGTTAAAGTGTATTTTGAAACCGTAAAGTCTTAATTTATTGTTAAGCTAAGTATAACCAATATTGAACACAATTTCCTTATAGTTTTAAAGCGTTTAGCTTAAATTTAGCCTCGGTTTCGGCAATGCTTTCACCCTGTAATTCGGCCCCACCTCGGTTTCGGCTTTAACTCCAGCTTCGGCATAACTTCGGCCAGGAACCTTCAATCGGACACTAGTCAACTTAACTTCTACACTGCCTTCGTGTTCGTAATCTACTTACAGCGTACCTTTACACTAGTCGGTGATCTTTAATTCTGCCAGTTCCTTCTCCTCATCAACTTCATCTTCGTCGTCGGAGCCGTGGACTGATGCAGCGGGAGTGGTGCCTCCTGAGGAGTGACGGACAAGTTCAATACATTGTCGTAGCTTTATAAAACTTTAACTTCAAATTCAATGAACTTCAACTGGACTGTATTTAACTCTGAGAACTTTAACTCAAGGAATTTTAATAATGTAACGAGATAAGATTGCTGTGGCTCTATGAAAATTTTAAATCGCATTCTATTATTATTTTTTTAACTTGACTGACTTTAACTGCAGGAACTTTATTTTATGAAACTGTAGTTAAAGATACTTTTAGTGAAAGAACTATAGTTAATTAAGAGAGTATATTACGTAACCAAATCTACCAACACCTTTTGTGTACAAATATTCTAAGTGGTATCAGTTGGCTATTAAACTAGTTATGTACGACCAAAAAACTAAGAAAAAAGTAATAAATAAATAAATAAATTCTCCAGACTGACACACCAATTCCCTAGTTCCAAACTAAGCTTATAATCTTGTGCTATGGATATTATGTGAACGGATATACATACTTAAATACTCGACTCCATGACTCAAGTATAAATGTCCGTGTTCATTACACGAAACATTTGCCCCTAGCGCGATTCGAACGCGCGACCCTTGGTTTGTGGTCAGGGTCTCTGACCACTCGACCAACGGGCCAGTTAAATACCAGCCAGTAAAACATATTAACGTATCTGCAATTTTTTTTCTCATGTTTTTGGAATGTTGCCACTCTAAAAATGGGTCCCGCCAGAATACCAGCGCTCCTGCGGCGTTAGTTTGACGCCGCAGGAGCATAATGCTGAGGCAGGGACCCAATTGGCGCCAATCTGTTTTCTTTTTTTTCTTTTTTTTTTTCTACTGGTTTTTCTTTTTTGTAATATTTTGTCCTGTGTATGTATTAACAATTGTGCGTCCAATAAATGTTATTTCTTTCTTTCTTTCTTTCTTACAAGTAACAGATCACTTAATACTGTTACGTCTTTTTCAAACGACCGTCCGACTACTTAAATAGACTTTAAACAGAAATATAAGTTAAGAAAATTGACTGGCCCGTTGGTCGAGTGCTCAGAGACCCTGGCCACGAAACCAAGGGTCGCGGGCTCGAATCCCGCTAGGGGCAAATGTTTCGTGTCATGAACATGGACATTTGTACCCGAGTCATGGATGTTTATAAACGTATTTAAGTATGTCTATCCGTTCGTCTAGTATCCATAGTACAAGCATAAGCTTAGTTCAGAACTAGCGAATTGGTGTATCAGTCTGGAGAATATTTATTATTTATTTAAAACACGAGTCAAATTCATGAATCAATTACTTTCAAACGACCGTCTGTCTACAAAAACACAACAAAGAGTATTGTCTAAGAAATAACGTGACAAATCGTGAAATACCCCATCAAAACCGGTGACAAAACTCGTGACAAAACTCCACAAAAGAAAAACACCTATTCAGCCTTCTCAGCGCAGTCATTCAACTTGGCGATCAACTCGTCGATTTGGTCAACCACCGCTTCGTTCAACGGCTCCAAGAAATTCTCGTTTGGCGTCCTGAAATTCTCGTGTTCAGACTCGGAGAAGTTGAGCTTCTCAAAGGTCACATCCACGCCACACTCATTGCCGTCATCGGTAATCTCCAGAATTTCCAAAGACTTCTGTAGATTAATCACGTTTTTTCTTTGCACGTCTATGGTGTGGTCCGAGTCTTCCTTGATTCCTTCGTCTGTGGTCTGGACTTGTTCGTCTTTGGTCTCCCTCTGGACCTCTTTGTGGAATGAGGTTGATAAGCGCATCGGCGGGTCGTGTCGTCGAACCGAGTTCAAAATAGTGATTACCGTACCTACATCAACATTTGACTTGATGATATAAATATAAATAAATATCAGACTACATCACATATATTGATCTGACTCCGAGGTAAGTAGCTTAAGCACTTGTGTTACGGATATCAGAATCAACAGTGGTATTACAAATATATACTTAAATATTGGATATTAACACAGACACAGAACAAACACAAGTATTCATCACACGAATGTTTGTCCTGGGTGGGCATCGAACCCACAACTCTTGGCGCAGGGGGCAGGGTCACTACCCAATGCGCCATCGAGCCAGTTATATATAATAATATATAGTATAAATATCAGACCTTATTACGAAGTAGCTTACGCATATCCTTAGATATCAGATTCAATAGGGACCATTACAACATTTTGGGTATGTGATTGTGTAGGCGACGAAATGAAAAGAAATGAAATGAAATGATTTTTATTTCCATTGCTATAGTACAGAAAGATAAATAACTATACTTACTGGAGTGGGTGGGGCTAGGTGGCTCAGATATGGGTCTTGGGTAGTTGAACCGCTTGCCCAACTCCCGGTCCATTTGGTCCACATAGTCCGGGTAGACAGTCTTCAAAGCTTGGGCCCGAGCTTGGCGGTAGTACTGAAACAGAGTTGGTTGTATGTGAAGTGTTTGGATTTAACGCAAACGGATATTAATTCGATCTTGGATATTATTTTAGATCTAGTTAGTTAGTTAGTTAGGCATTTGTTTTCCGCACTTTGCCTCATAAGCAGGCCATTGTATTGCACCACTACAGTGATCATTCAAACCACCCCAGCTCCGTCCAGAAGGCAATTAGATCTTTGGGACGTTTGAGTGCAGCCTCCATCGAAGGAGGGTTGCCTGTGAGCCATGCCCTTGTGTCACTCACGCTGCTGCAGTGTAAGAGAACGTGAGTTGGTGTTTCTTCCGCCATCATACAGCCTCTAAATATTTTCCTCTATATTTTAGATCTATACCAATATTATAAAGCTGAAGAATTTGTTTGTTTGCTAGAACGCGCTAATCTCAGGAACTACTGGTCCGATTCGCAAAATTCTTTCAGTGTTTAATAGCCCATTGATCGAGGAAGGTTATAGGCTATATATATTTTTTTTTTTATTACCATAAACGCGGGTGAAACTAACATAAAACAGATAAAAAAATCGCTTGCAACCACAGGGATTTTGACAAAGATAGATACAGTATTATACTCACAATGCCCAGATTCCTCCAGTCCATGAGGTCCGACAGCCTCTCAGTTCTGTTCCTCTGAATGATACGTTGCCTTCTTGTCAGCCTAAAATGAAAGGAAGACTTAAGAACTTTCTTATTAGCGTGTCTGGTCAGTCACATACATTTTAGATTTCGTATAGACTTGACACAGACAGATGTCGCTACAGGTATCATTTAGACTGATTGAGGGATAAAACCGAATAAAAACGTTATTATTTCACTTTTAAAAATGTTTTTTTCATAAAATAAGTTATTTACGTATTTATAAAATTTAGGTGAAAAACATGAATATAAAATATTTTCTTCAAAAAACAGACTAAACTTTGCTTTAGTTCTAATTACTCACCACTGTCGCTGTTCTCGCGCGAGTTATAGCAGTAACTTTTCAAGTATGGGCAGTGACCCTCTGTTGTACGTAGTATCAACAGAGGGTCACTGCCCATTTATTGGTGCCATTATTACTCTGTGGTATTAGCGTTTCTATAGATACTAGCGAAAGGTGTGTCTCAGGATCGTAGCAAATGACACATCCTTATGTGATCTCTGCCTACCCCCATGGGAAAAATGCGTGACATTATGTATGTATGTAGATACTACGTATGACATTGAAATTAGATTTGCTATATTATATTAATATGAGTTCGCGAACGTTGCTAAATAATATTACAGCTGTAATCCACAAAAAGGTAGAAAGAGCAAGCAGTCAGGTCATTGAAATAATTTTAGCCAAGAATTTGAGTTAGATGAAAAATGTTGTAAAGTGGCTAGCTCGTCACGTTTACAAAACCCTTTAAATTAAGGGGCTCGTACAAAAGACTGAATTCGAAGGGGCCCTTGACTATTAAGGCAGAAGAAACGGAGTCATAAATAAGAGTATAAGATATTGTCAAAAGGGGCCCCTTGTAAGAGGCCCTATTTTTATATTTCTTAGAAAGGGCCTCTTTACAAAAGGCTTATATCAAGCGGATCGCTTTAAAAAAGAGCTTTAATAAAAGGGGCCTCATATAGGGGCCTCATTACCCAACTCACTTGGTAAAGTCAAACATGTACTGCGCCAGCTGCTGCACGGAGCCCTCGAGCGAGATGTACCGCCGGTCCACAACGTAGATGCCGTACGACATCGGATCCGCGATATGCTCCTGCATGAAGCACCCGAAACCTGACAGAAACGTAAGTTCGTCAAATACTGTGGTGATAAATAGTATTGGAGGCCCCTGGGGCACCAATACTGATATTTTTTTACCGTTTCATTATGTTACGGGTTTGATAATTAGGGGCCCTAATTATGACGTCCAGGGGCCTCTAATAATGGGGCCTCCAAGGATGTTTTAGGAAAATTTGTTGTATGTTTAATCGTAAAAAAATTGTATTTTAGTGCCAAATAAACGTTTATTTATTTATTCATTTATTCATACAACGGGTAAGGGAAGATCGTGTTATTATGCTACGAAATTAGGGGGCCTTAGTTTGGAGACCCGCAGGGCCTCCAAGAGTGAAGAGTGGAGTTCGGCATGGGGTCCGCGATGTGCTCCTGCAAGGAGCACCCAAAACCCACCAAAACGTAGCAGAATATCGTCTAATGTGGCAATTAAAAATAATGTAATAATTGTCCCATGTTGGTCTGGGACTTGGCCCATGTTGATCTGGGACAAAAAAAAAAGAATGTGCCAACTGTGGTTCTTGCCTAGCATGTCGTAAGAGGCGACTAATGGTTTATGGGCTTTTGGGTGTGTGATTGTGAGGCGACAGGTTAGCCGCTAGTCACTGCTTTTTCACAATTTTCCATCTGACCCAGCCTGGCTTTATTTTTGGCTGAATGTGGTTGAAGGGGCTTGCTGCCCCTTCGACTCTGCCTACCCCTTCGAGGATCGTGGGCGTGATGTTATGTATGTAAAAATAATGGAGGCCCCTGGGGCACCCAGTACCGATAATTAGGAGTCAGAGTTCAAGAAACCCATGTCTTCACACATGGTGTACGACAGCAGGATCGCGATGTACTCTACGAAACACCCGAAACTTGGCAATAGAGGGAAGATCGTCTGATTATGTTATGTATGTGAAAACTTTGGGCCCTATTTCGGAGGCCCCGGATGCCTCAAACATAGGAGTATCACATATATGCTACTAGCTGACCAGGCGCACTTCGTGACGCCCCGTTCTTGGATTTTCAATACCCATTTTTTTTTATTTACCGCGCAATAGTTTTTTTTCTTTCATAAAAACCTTTACTTGACAAACACAACTAAAAAAGAATTAGCAAAATCGGTAAAGCCGTTCTCAAGTTATAGCTTTGGGGTGGACTACCTTTATCACTTAGGGGTATGAAAACTAGATTACGACCGATTAACAGACCTACTGAATATAGATATAAAATTTTATAAAAATCGGTAAAGCCGTTTCGGAGGAGTTAGGTAACAAACATCGCGACACGAAAATGTTGCCACCATTGAAGTGAAAAATTACTGACAGCATTTGAATCAAACTTTGACTTACCAGACAAGTTGGTAGTAACACTGGGTATGCCCATCACAGTGCACTCGGCTGGGGTATACCCCCAGGGTTCGTAGTACGAGGGGAAGACACCCAAATGGCACCCGCGGACAAACTCCTCGTACTCGAGCCCAAATAGAGGATTCGTGGAGGTCAGGAACTCCGGGTGGAAGATGACCTGGAAGATATGAATTTTATTAAACCTCGTTCAGATCAAAAAGGGGTCATCATCTTAGCGTTATGTCCCGTGCTTAGACCATGATCCAGGATTTAGCGAGTCTGGTAATTACATTGTAGCGACTGCCGGTCTGACCTTCGTAACCCTAAGATAGGGGAACCAGACAATTTTTGGATCATGGTTACAAATCCAAAGTTGTTTGAATTTGCAGGTTTCATCACGATTTTTTCCTTCACCATATAAATACGTACATAGACTTGAAAAATCCAGAGGTACGTGCCGGGTTTGAACCCGCACTCCTCGGTTAAGAGGCGCGGGTCCTTACCATTGAGCTACCACCGCTATTAATAGTCCATAATAGTAAGCAAAAAAAATATTGCTCACGTATTTTATCTTTTGTTCAGCAAAAAAATGACGAAGATACAGCACGTTAAAGTTGCGCGTGACGTCACTCGTTCTGTAAAATTTTAGGAACAAGTGACGTAGGAGCGCTTCAGATCTTCAAAGCGCTGTATCTTTGTATTTGTTAAGTAGAAATAATACTGACGGGACTAAACGCGATATGCATTATGTAGTACATGAGTACTTACAGCTTGACGTTTCGACCGTGTTGCAACGACCGTGGTCACAAGCGGACAGTCAGTCCGCACAAGCGGACAGTCAGTGGTCACAAGCGGACAGTCAGTCCGCACAAGCGGACAGTCAGTCCGCACAAGCGGACAGTCAGTCCGCTTGTGACCACGGTCGTTGCAACACGGCCGAAACGTCAAGCTGTAAGTACTCATGTACTACATAATGCATATCGCGTTTAGTCCCGTCAGTATTATTTCTAGTGATAATGCAACGCGAAAGTTTAAAATCGTATATTTGTTAAGTATTTGTAAAAAATACGAATTCAATATTTTTTTATAATGTAACTTACGGACTAAAAAAAAATATTATAATCAACTCGCCTGCTTGACTAAAATATTTTTTTTCCAGGTATTCCAAACATTTATTTGTGAATCATCAGTAATTGCCTAGTGGAGTAGTGGCGTACTGGTAGGCAGAGAGAACCGAACGCCATTTGGCACGATCCTTACACCCTACTTGCTTCTTCAACATTATGATCTACATAAATATTATATTTATGTAGATCTACATAAATATAGATTCAAGGTCTGGATATTATTAATATCCAGACCTTGAATCCAAGGAGCAAAACCTCCTTAAACCACATTTAGCCAAAGAGCTCTATCAGAAACCCACCTTGACTTTGTCATGAACGGTATTGAAGAGTTGACATCTCCTGACTCCATTCAACACTGGGTCACTCCAATCGTCTACCTGCGTACAGTTCAAACATCTTCATAAAACTGCATTTATATGACAATACAACCCCATGACGTCATTTAGTCAGTATACATTTGAAAGCTGATTAAAAACGAGTATTAATTTCAATTTCTATATTTCATCCACGGAATAGGTAGCTTTTTTGATCATACATACATAACATCACGCTCATAATCCCCGAAGGGGTAGACAGAGTCAAAGGGGAAGCAGGCCCCTTTAACCACATTCAGCCAAAAATAAATCGGGCTGGGTTAGATGGAAAATTGTGAAAAAGTAGTGACAAGTGGCTAGCTTAGGGGTGTTCATTTAAAAAATACATCGATATTTTTTGCGATGCATCAATCGGAAAGGATGCATCGATGTTTTTCGATATATCGGATTGAAACATCGATGTTTTCGATGCATCGCTTAAAATATTAAGGAACAATAATATTGAGTACAGATTCAGATGTAACAGTGTCCCTCGATTTATCAAATTTTTTATGAGAATCTGTCAACATTCATAGTAATTTTGACCACCACACGGCTAAATATCTTGGTCAATCTATGCTTATATTTTGTTTCACATTTTACATTGTCTGGCAAGCAAAGGAATAAAGTCATATACAGCCTTGTCTGTGCAAATTATTTTATTATTAGGTGATATTATTATATTATTCTAAATAATAAAAATTCAATTGTCTATGACTATTGTAGATAACGTATATTTATTTATGTGGTGGTCATTCGATGTATTGAATTAAATACATCGATGCATCGTAAAACATCGAATATTATCGATGTATCGAACGGATTCGATATATCAAATGGTAAATATCGATGCTTTCGATGCATCGATGTATATCGAGCATCGCTAGGCTAGCTACACAATCACAACAGAAAACAATTAAAAAATACACGTTTCAAAAAAATAAAAAAAATCTACTTACGATATTGTGCGTAGTGACCGGCGGCAACCCATCCCGCTGCAGCGCGTATATGCAGCGCTTGAGCCGGACCGTGTCCTCCTTCTGGAGCAGGTCGGACGTTTCTGGCAAATGACCTCTGTGAGGGACAAATGGACCTTTGTGATTGATAAGGTATAAATATATATAAACTGTATGAATAAACTCTATAAGTGCTGGAGGGTTCTGGATGAAATTAGGCACAGAAATAGATTGTAGACTGGAATAACACATAAGATACGTTTTATCGATTTATTTATATATTCCTATTATGTAGGCTTTAAAAAGAGACTGTATTATAAATATAATCTGGCATTGAAAGAGTAACTACCGAGTTTCTTGCCAGTCTCTTCTCGGTAGATGCGACATTCCGAACCGGTGGTAGATTCAAATTGTTCTATTTTGTACCTATTTCTTGACGATTTACAAGTGCGTTTTTGAGGCCTACGTAAATAAAGATATTTTGAGTTAGAGTTTATAGATTTATGTGAAACTAGCTGTGCCAGCGGTGTCACCCGCGTTTATGGTTAATATTATATAGACTATTTCCGTCATACATGATTTCTATGTAACTTTAACCATTAAGGCTGCACACCATTTCCCTTCACTACTCTGCTCCTATTGATTGCAGCGTGATGAAACACTATAACCTGCCCAGGAGTATGAAGAATAATTGTTCCAAGTTTCGTTAAAATCCGTCGAGTAGTTTTTGTTTCTATAAGAAACATATAGACAGACAGACAGACAGACAAAAATTTTACTGATTGCATTTTTGGCATCAGTATCGATCACTAATCACCCCCTGATAGTTATTTTGAAAGTATATTTCATGTACAGAATTGACCTCTCTACAGATTTATTATAAGCATAGATAGAGCAGAATGAATCTACCACCGGTTCGGAATTCTGATTCTTCCGAGAAGAAACCGGCATGAAATTCGCTAGTTTTCTTTTAAGCGTCAAAATTATACATGGGTACATAAAAATTATACACTTCTTATAACGTTCTAAATCAAATCATATAGTCAGTGACTGTGGGAGATGACATAATATGATTATAATTAAAAGTGTAAGATTAACAGCAGACCAGCCCCTAAAGATGAAACCTGTGCACAAGCATGACCTATGTGTCAGCCAATGCTTGAAATGTCCTCCTAACCGATATCGGTTACGGCGGCCAATCTCAACGAGGATTAGCTGACGCAGGAGATATTATAGTGCACAAGTGTGTGCGCAAACACAGGTGCACTCTCTGTTCCTTTACTCTCATAGTCCGGTGAGACGCCGACATGTCCGGTGAGAGGTCAGGCGCAGGACCAACAGCTTAACGTGTTCTGAGGCACGGGGGTGATTAAACCGCCAACTTCCTGAGTCTATTTTCTGTTTCTGAGTCTGTCTTCCGGGCTATTGTGGAGTAATTTCAATATTGAATAGGAATGTTGACTGGCTATTTTATTGAGATCTTTTTAAGAGCTGTCAAAACGAAATCACTTCATAGATTTTGTATGGGCTTGTCGACGTGTGACGTCACTAGTTTGTATAGTCAACTGACTTAATATTAAGCAGTTTTTGTAAAATTAAAAATCTTAGACTCAATATGATACAAAATCAATAAGGCTTAACAGCATACTACGATTCTTTCTTTTTCAGAAATGATATTTCAAAATTAAATATAAATGGTGTGAACATCCCAATTACCCAGCCACAAATCTTGGCCCGACCCGGGATTTGTACCCGGGACCACAGGCGGCGCATGCTACCACTGAACCAACAAGCCAGAGCAAGCCAAAGTAGCTGTACTAAATCTCACCTCAAACAAATATCATACATCCTACTTCCGACTTTCTGCTGTATATCATGGATGGTGTCTCTCAGCGACTTGGTGACGGCGTGCCCGCGCAGGCTCTCCACGTTGAAGTTGTTGGTCTTCGCCGGGAAGATGAGGAACGCTATCACAGTCATCTCGGAGCCTGAAGACTGAGGAATAATAATAATAATAAATAATAATAAATATCCGATTACATCACATACATTGATCTGACTCCGAGGTAAGTAGCTTAAGCACTTGCATTACGGATATCAGAATCAACAGTGGTATTACAAATATATACTTAAATATTTGATATAAACACCCAGATACAGAACAAACACAAGTATTCTTCATACGAATGTTTGTCCTGAGCGGGAATCGAACCCACAACTCTTGGCGCATGGGGCAGGGTCACTACCGAATGCGCCATCGAGCCAGTCGAATAGGAATAGATATATTAACATAAAATAACATTCATAACATCACGCCTGTAATCCCCGAAGGGGTAGGCAGAGTCAAAGGGGCAGCGCTTTAACCACATTCAGTCAAAAATAAAACTGGGAAGAGTTAGATGGAACATTTTTATGAAGCAGTGACAAATGGCTAGCTCGTCGCCTACACAATCACATACCCAAAACCCGATATACCATTAGTCGCCTTTTACGACATGCTAGGCAGGGAACACAGTTGGCACATTGTTTTTAGTCTCAGACCAAGATGTTATGTTTATGTATGTAGATTTGAAATTTCAAGAGTAACTTGCTCGGGATTGAACCAACACCGCTTATACCTTGAAGGTAACACTTCAAGTATCACAATTTTCGATCTAACCCAGCCCAGTTTTATTGTTTGGCCGAATGTGGTTAAATGGTCCTGCTCCCCCTTTGACTCTGCTTACCCCTTCGGGGATTACGGGCGTGATGATATGTATGAAAGTATCTAGTCATAGTTGTTTAGATTTATGTAAAATTGGGGTTCTTTTTCTTGGCTTAACGATATCACCCCTTTCAAAATCAATAGAGATGATGACTGCATTAAAAATTTAAATTCTATTTAGTCCATCAGTTCGATTATACAAAAATACTAGACACATATTTTTATAATATAATCTAACTGACGGACTAAACATAATTTTTAGTCATCTTGCCTATTGTTTTTAAATAAAGTCTTGGTTATCCATCAATCATAACTAACTAACTAACCTTCACGCCACTTCCCTAGCGGGGTAGGCAGTGAGAACCGAACGCCATACGGCACGGTCCTTACACACCTCACTCGCCTCTTCAACATCCATAATCCTCTTCATACAAGCTCTACAGTTTTGAAATAAAGTCGTTGGTTATCCATTAATCATACCTTCAAGTAATGGTTGAGTCGCGCCAGCGCTTCAATGAAGATGTCAGCTCCCTTGTTGCCGTACTCGTAGCGGCCGGCGATGAAGAAGTACAGCGTCTTGTCCAAGTCAAAGTTGAAGTGGCTGGCGACATCAAGAGGGTTTCGTCAATAAACAAAACTGTTAAGATTCAATAGATAACAAAATACATGTGGTGCCATTTATCTCGTTTATAAATGTATGATATACTAGTTGTGCCAGCGGTGTCACCCGCGTTTATTGTTAATATTATAAAGACTATTTCGGTCGTCGTCAGGTCAATTCTGTACATGAATTATATTTTCAAAATAACTATCAGGGGGTGATTAGTGATCGATACTGATGCCAAAAATGCAACCAGTAAAATTTTTGTCTGTCTGTCTGTCTGTTCCTTATAGAAACAAAAACTACTCGACGGATTTTAACGAAACTTGGTACAATTATTCTTCATACTCCTGGGCAGGTTATAGTATACTTTTTATCACTCTACAATCAATAGGAGCAGAGTAGTGAAGGGAAATGTTGGGAAAACGGGAGAATTTACTCCATGTTTTAAGCTTCCGTCGCGTGTGCAGCCTTAATGGTTAAAGTTACATAGAAATCATGTATGACGGAAATAGTCTTTATAATATTAACCATAAACGCGGGTGACACCGCTGGCACGGCTAGTGTGTAATATATGTGCATCTCCTTAGTCCTATACTCAAATAATTGAAAACAAAAGCTCACCCGTAAAAATGACCTCTCGTAAACTCATTAATCTTCTCTTTAGCGAGAGCGTGCAAGTTCTGAAACTCGTGGAGGGCCGAGAACTTCTTCACGTTCAATCCGTTAGGAGTGATGATGTCCGGCTTGCGTTTCAATAGGTGCTCCGCTTCGAAGCCTGGAAAAAATCGAAAAAAATAAATAAAAAAAATTGAAGCCTGAGAAAAAAAAATTAAAAAAAATTGCACCACTGAGACTAGGTTGGTCTCGATAGAATTAGGTTTGTAGTCCCATTAGTACCATTGATGGAACTAGTGGAACTATTTTGTGACATTGGTGGAACTACTGATACTCTTATTTCTAGTTATGAAAAGGATTATGAATGTTGAAGAGGCGAGTGAGGTGTGTAAGGATCGTGCCATATAGCGTTCTGTTCTCTCTGCCTACCCCGCTAGGGAAGAGGCGTGAAGTTTAGTTAGTTATTTACCTACTAAGAAGTAAAAATGTTCATTCTATCTCACTCTTTTCACCTTCATTAAAGAGAGATGGAAACATACCCGTAATATCGGAGACAGTAGTAAATATATGCGTCATGTGAGCGGCTGCGCGCTCCATGCAGTACCGGTGATATATCTGTCTCTTTCCTGCTTCTTCGTCCACTGAGAACTAGAAAGAGATAAATATACATATCAAAACAGTAGCTGGAATTAGTTTTTCTTATTAATTAACTATTATACAAATATTATTAAGACCGATATCCAGACAGGCCCGTTAGTCGAGTGTTCAGAAACCCTAGCCACGAAACCAAGGGTCGCGGGTTCGAGTCCCGCTAGGGGAAAATGTTTCGTGTGATGAACATGGGCATTTGTACTCGAGTCATGGATGTTTATAAACGTTTAAGTATGTCTATCCGTTCACCTAGTATTCATAGCACAAGCATAAACTTAGTTTGGAACTAGGGAATTAGTAAGTCAATCTAGAGAATTTATTATTCACTAGCTGTATCTTACAGAAACTGTGCATTTTTCCGGGATAAAAAGTAGCCTATATGTTATTTCAGACTATATTCTATCTCTGTGCCAAATTTCATCCATATCCGTTCAGCAGTTTTTGCGTGAAGAAGTAACAAACATACACACACACACACACACAAACTTTCGCCTTTATAATATTAGTGTGATTTATTTATACGTCTTCAAGCCTAAAACGACTTAATTAGGCTAAAGGGAAAGGAAGGACATAGGCTATATAAATAAATAAATAAAGAAATATTTTACCCTGAAAAAAAATATAGATCCTGCGGGATGCACTATGGTTTGAATTAAATCTATGGTTCATACAGAGCTCTATGGAAAAAAATCTGCCATCAGGTTTCCATTAGGTTTCCATAGTCGCCTTGAACTCTTTGTTGTTCAAAATAAAGGCAACTCTAGCGGCTCGGACACCGAACCCGAAAACAGACCAAATTAAACTCAGGCCGAATCGCGGGCAAAAGCTGGAACATACATACATATAATCATACCTGCAATCCCTTAAGGGGGTTTTCGGTGTCTATGGCATACTCACTTTATCCAGGTTATTGTAGAAATCGGTGTTGCCAGCACACAAATATCTTCCTAGCAATGTTGCGTGAGTCGTGAACACAGTAGCGACATCTACATGGCGCACTCTGAAATTTTAAATATAAAAATTAAGAAAAAATTGCTCATTTATATTTTAGAGTGACATTGCTTCGAACCTATGTTTTTATCTAGATACTAGCTGACCCGGCACACTTCGTAACGCTTCGTTCTCGGATTTTCAATACCCATTTTTTTTCTATGCACCTTTTTTTTTTTTTCTTTCATAAGAACCTTCATCTGATAATAACATTCAACTAAAAAATAATTAGCGAAATCGGTTCAGCTGTTCTCGAGATTTGCGCTTAGCAACACATTCAGCAATTCATTTTTATATTATAGACTAGATATCCCGCCGCACTTCGTAACGGCCCATTCTCGGATTTCCTTTTATTATTTTCCTCACAATGTTTTCATATTTCTTACCCTACAAACCTTTCTTGGAAGATTACAAATATGTATTTTAAAACAAACATCAACCAAATCGGTCCAGCCGTTCTCCAGTTTTAGCGAGACTCGAACAGCAATCCATTTTTATATATAAGAAGATGTATAGCTAAACAGACAATCGATGATTCTGATACTGAAATGAAATGAATAGGGCTATCGATACTATCGATAGTGTCGATACTACCTATCGATCGTATCGATAGTCCCGTGAGTGGGAATACTATCGACACACAGCAATATTATCGATAGGGTCGATACTATCGAACCTCAATATCGAATGCACTATCGATAGTATCGATACTTTCGATAGTGACCTTGTCCTCAATAGTATATTTGCTAATACAATAATTGTCTAGTGGATGACAGAAAATCGACCGTCCAAACATATCGATACTATCAATAGTATCAATTATTATTATAATAGTCATGGCCGATACTATTATTGTATCGGCCATGGGTATCGGCCATGGGTACTATCGGTAGTATTGCAGTATACTGATACTATTTTACCAAACTGAGCTATCGATACTATCGGTAATATCGATGCTATCGATACTATCGATAATATCGATGCCATCGATACTATCAATAGGTCTATCGATATTATAAATGATTTTCGAGGTCAACTATCGATAGTCAAACTATCAATAGTTCGGAAACACTAACTTGAAAGATTAAAAACTCTAGTCTAAGCAAACCCTGCCTAAGCCGGTATATGACGCTAGGAGGACGATGATCAAGCATGTTCTTCACCTGAGCATAATGAGGCCTATGCCGGCCTGCCACTCATGGAAGTGGGCCACCACCCTCGGGGGCGTGTCACTGTAGTCTTCTGCTGCTTTGCGAAACTGGAAACAAGGATTTCTTTATTTTAACTAAATTTAAATAATATTAGTGGTCGATAGGCTACCCACTTTTGTTTCTGGCTAAATGTGGTTAAAGGGGCCTGCTGCCTCTTTGACTCTGCCTATGCCTTATGGGCGTGATGTTATGTTTGTATCGCGGAAATCAATAAACCGGTCCCTTTAAAAAATATAGACAATTTAATTTAGTTCCATTGAATTTGATTTTTCTTATGTTTAATCTACAAATTTCACAACATTTAATATTATTTCATACAATTCCACAAAATTTTACAAAATTTAATTCCATTAATTTTACAAAATTTAGTTTAATTTCACAAAAATTAATTTAATTTCCCATAATTTAATTTAATTTCACCGACCTCAGTGATGAACTGCGCCACCATAAACCCTAATATCACAGCGTCATTCGCCTCAATGTCCAGGTGGGGGATCCCAACGGACGTGGTGTCCCACAGCTCCTGCTTGTACCCGTCCAGCTGCCACGCTCCAGAGCCGATGTCGAACAGGATGATCTGAGGGTTACCGTCTACCAGCCAGGTGCCGGTGTGAAGCTGAGGAGAGATACCATGAATAAGGAAAACTAGTGATACCAATAGCCTCATAACACGTTCACACGTACAGTGCCACCGACTCGCCTGGAGAGTTCACGTAAATCTTATTTTCTCGTCACAATGTCTAATTTCTCGTAACAATGTAGGCGGCATCCGAGGAGACATCATAAAAATCGTAGTGACAGTAAATGTGTTAAAAACATTATTACTATTTTCTATTGAACAAAATATTAGGTTAAGAGCGGTGGTAGCTCAATGATAAGGACACACGCCTCTCAACCGTGGAGTTCGGGTTCAAACCCAGGGACGTACCTCTGGATTTTTCAAATCTATGTACGTGTTTATACCACTAGCTCGACGGTGAGGGAAAACATCGTGTTATCCTGCAAATTCGAACAACTTTGAATTTGTAACCATAATCCCAAAATTGTCTGGTTCCCCTATCTTAGGATTACGAAGGTCAGATCGGCAGTCGCTTCAATGTAATTACCAGACTTGCTAAATCCTGGATCATGGTCTAAGCGGACCCCGTCTAAGCACGGGACATAACGCTAGGAAGATGATGATTACTTAATCATTGCTAGATATAAAGCAACAAAATGTTGTAAAAAGTAATACATCCTACAAATTTCTTTTTGATTATTAACAACCCACCCCGAAATCGCACGGCAAGCACGAAACGATATGAAACTATATTTTAAATGTTCCTCCTGTTCAATCACTCTGTCTATTCGTGCCATGGATTAGTAAAAAAAGAAGGACTCCACACTGTCATACTATAGCGTGAAGCCACGTTTATGCATGTGTGAGTGAGATACTTATGGATACCAGATATTGGATATCTGTAAGCGGTGGTAGCTCAATGGTAAAGACACGCGCCTCTTAACCGAGGAGTGCGGGTTCAAACCCAGGCATGTACTTCTAGATTTTTTGGACTTGTCTGGATAATATATTTTGTAATTGTGAGCCAGTTCAGAAGTCTGTTTTTTCTAATTTGACCTCTGATCATTATGGGCAACTTATATCGTTTAGTGATAACAGTAGTAATCTTGCTAAGACATCGAATCTAATAACTTATAGACCTATTTCTCATACTAAAATAGTCAATTTTAAGAATAGATTGGCTACTAAATTGCCTGAAATCTCATGTGTGTCTAGTGATCCTGATACTTTATACAGAACTTTGTTTGATAAATTGGTGAAAGAATTTGAATTTAACTTTCCCTTAAAAAAGCGGAAATGTCCAAATCAGGTCACATTCAGTTCCTGGGCTACAAAGGGAATTTACAAAAGTAGAAACCGACTTTATGAATTATATGAACTCAAAAAGTTTAATAATTGTTCTGAATTCTTAAATTATGTAAGGAATTATTCTAAACTTTTTAAAAAAATATGTTTGCAAGCGAAATCTTTATATATTCGTGATAGGATATCAAATTCCAACAATAAAATACAAGCTACGTGGGATGTTATAAACCATGAAACCGGCAAATTAAAACCACGTGACACTTCGTTTAGTCTCAATATTAATAACGAAGTTGTTAATTCCGATCAACACATTGCAGAGGCTTTTGAACGTTTTTTTACCAATATTCCTATCACAACAACTGCTCAGCTGAACTCCTCTGCTTCTGAAGCGGAGAAGTTGTTAAAGAATAACGTCGCTGGTTGTAATTCTCTTTTTAAATTTAAACACATAGGTACCAATGATATAATAAGTACCTTCAAATCTCTGCAACAGAAAAATACTTGTGACCTGTTTGGTATTTCCATAAAGCATATTAATCATATTATTCCTATTATTGCACCATACTTAGCGGATATCTTTAATTCCTGTATTGATAGTGGTGTGTTTCCGGACTTAATGAAACATAGTAAGGTCTTACCATTATTCAAATCTGGTTGTAAACAGGACCCTAATAATTTTAGACCTATATCAATTTTACCCACACTAAGTAAAGTTTTTGAAAAAATTATTAATGAGCAATTGTTAGCTCATTTCACACAAAATAAACTTTTACATTCGGAACAGTATGGCTTCTGCAGAGGTCGTTCCACAACTGATGCTGGAATTGCGCTCATAAAACATATATATGAGGCCTGGGAAAACTCACTCAATGCTCTTGGTGTATTCTGTGATTTATCCAAGGCATTTGATTGTGTTGATCACCGGACTCTCATTTGCAAATTGGACCATTACGGCGTCAAAGATCTTGCTCTGGAACTTATTACATCATACATTAATTCCAGAATTCAAAGAGTTGATATAAACGGAGCTCTTTCTACAGGATCGAAGGTTACCATGGGTGTCCCTCAAGGATCTATTCTGGGCCCTTTCCTATTTTTAATTTATATTAATGATTTGCCATTCTGTGTTAAAGACTTATGTAAGATTGTATTATTTGCTGATGACACATCGCTCATTTTTAACATTGATAGAAGTAAAAATAATTTTGATGACGTAAATAATACTCTCTCGATGGTCTTAAATTGGTTTACAGTAAATAACCTACAGCTTAATGCAACAAAAACAAAATGTGTGAATTTTGTTCTTCCAAACGTAAGACAAGTAGATGTAAGCCTAAAGTTGGACGGCGACAAATTGGAATTAGTCGAATCGACCGTCTTTTTAGGTATTAATCTAGACTCAAAGCTGCAGTGGAATTATCAGATTTCTATTCTTGCCCGGAAGCTTAGTTCAGCTGTTTTTGCGATTAGGAGAATTAGACAACTTACAGACGTTGCAACATCTCGTCTGGTCTATTTCAGTTACTTTCATAGCATCATGTCTTACGGTATTCTTCTTTGGGGAAAGGCAGCAGAAATCCAGACTATCTTTCTTCTTCAAAAACGAGCTATTAGGTCTATCTACAATCTAAACACTCGAGACTCTCTTAGGGAGTTATTCAAGCAAATTGGGATTCTCACCGTTGCCTCACAGTACATATATAGCTGCATCTTATATGTGCATCAAAACATCAATTTGTTTACTAAAAAATGTGATGTGCATAATAAAAATACAAGAAATAAGTTTAAGATAGCAATACCACGTTTCAGACTTCAAAAGTTGTCACGTAGCTTTATGGGACAAAGTATAAATTACTATAATAAAATTCCCGCAAGTATCATAACATTGCCTCTCATTCAGTTCAAACAGTACATTAAAAATACCTTACTACAAAAAGGTTATTATACTACTGACGATTATCTGAACGATAAGACAGCTTGGGTAAATGAATCTCCATTGGGATCTAATGTGAAATCTTTAATAGTGTAGTCTGAATCTTGTACACCTTTTCCTATGGTTAGTGGCTGATGTTGGATATTTGTGACCTTTTTCTTTTTAGTTTTTTTTAATTAATTGCTGAGATAGCCTGAGTAGTCATGCTCACTTAATTGCCTCTGGGGTGGTGGCGTTATGTGGCGGGTCGTTACATTCCCTCTGATATGGTTGAGTGAAATGATGGCTGACACATACGTCATGCTTGTGCACAGGTGCCACCTTTGGGGGCTGGTCTGCTCTGGTTAATCTTACACTTTTATTGTAAGTCATCATATTATGTCATCTCCCGCAGTCATTGATTGTATGATTTGGTTTAGAACATTTAAAAAAAAACGTGTATATTACTCATGTATATTTTGACGCTGAAAAGAGTAACTACCGAGTTTCTTGCCGGTTTCTTCTCGGTAGAATCAGCATTCCGAACCGGTGGTAGATTCACATTGCTCAAAAAATTTTGTAAAATTGACGATTTATAAGTGCTTTTTTTTTGAGGCCTACATGAATAAAGAAATTTTGAATTTTGAATTTTTTTGAATTTTTTCAAATCTATGTACAGATTTATACCACTAGCTCAACGGTGAAGGAAAACATCGTGATGAAACCTGCAAATTCAAACAACTTTGAATTTTTAACTATGATCCAAAAATTGTCTGTTTCCCCTATTTTAGGGTTACGAAGGTCAGATCGGTAATCGCTTCAATGTAATTACCAGACTCGTTAATCCTGGATCATGGTCTAAGCACGGGACATAACGCTAGGAATGAAGAATATAGGATATGTCATTTGGAGCGCTTATTATGTCAATGTGTGCCGTAAGTTGCGTGTCAAGTTGCAGCACCTGCGGAGCTTCAACGTCTAGTTAGTGGCGCGAAGTCCTTCTTTTTTGACTAGTCCGTGATTGCTGCATCAACACTCTTTGAGTCTTTTAACGTATGATATTACCGATAGATTTATCAAATAACGAGTTCAATACCAGGGTGCTCAGCCAAATGCGCGCCAGCGATTCCATAACGAACTTCGCTATCGCTCGTATCGCGCCACAAACTTGTTTACTAAGAACTCATAGCGCGGAACTCGGAGTTAGTTCCCGATTCGTCCACCCGAATAAGTCTGTCGCGATACGAGCGTTCGCGGAGTTCGTTATAGAATCGATCGCACGCATTTGGCTAAGCACCTTAAATAATCATCATCCTCTTGCCCTTCTCCCAGTTCATCTGGGGTCGGCGCAGCATGTCTTCCTTTTCCACACGTCCCGGTCAGCCGTCATCAAGCTACCCACTCCCATTTCACTCAGATCATCTGACATCATCATCATTTGACAGGCCTGTTGGTCGAGTGGTCAGAGACCCTGGCCACAAACCCAAGGGTCGCGGGTTCGAATCCCGCTAGGGGCGAATGTTTCGTGTGATGAACATAGACATTTGTACTCGAGTCATGGATGTTTATAAACGTATTTAAGTATGTCTATCCGTTCACCTAGTATCCATAGCACAAGCATATGCTTAGTTTGGAACTAGGGAATTGGTGTGTCAGTCTGGCGAATTTATTTATTATTATTTATCTTTCACACAATCCATCCATCTCTTATTTGGCCTTCCTCTTCCTCTCCATCCACTAACATTCACACTTATCATTCTCTTTGTCACATGTCCTTCCTCTCTTCTCAAGCACCTTGAATGATCATTTGAATATGAATCTGCATTGATATCTAGTCTTAAGTGTAGATTAATTAAGTTTACAAAATTGTATAATTGGCATTTAAAAGAGTAACTATCGAGTTTCTTGCCGGTTTCTTCTCGATAGATTCTACCTTCCGAACCGGTGGTAGTATTATGTGTTCTTATTTGTATTTTGACTATTTATAAGTGCTTTCTTGAAGCCTATATAAATAAAGATATTTTGAATTTGAATTTGAATATTATCTTTATATCTATGGTGTATATCTCTTACCTTGTACCCCTGGTTCCTCATCGAGTTGACGGCGATGGCGAGGGGGGAATTGGGAGGGAACTCGGCCTCCTCCACCTCCGTCCTCGCATACGCCTCCTTGTAGGGACCTGAAATTAACAGTGACGTCACGCTACCGAATAGATAAGAAGAACATTAGAAGAAGATTTTTTCTGATTGAAAAAATGTTGGACATTCGATCCTCAATTTACAGAGTCTCAATAAATCATCTTGCTAGCGTTATGTCCTGTGCTTAGACAAGGTCCGCTTAGACCATGATACAGGATTTAGCGAGTCTGGTAATTACGTTGAAGCGACTGCCGAACTGACCTTCGTAACCCTAAGATATGGGAACCAGACAATTTTTGGATCATGGCTACAAATCCAAAGTTGTTTGAATTTGCAGGTTTCATCACGATGTTTTCCCTCACCGTCGAGCTAGTGGTATAAATACGTACATAGATTTGAAAAATCCAGAGGTACGTGCCCGGGTTTGAACCCGCATTCCTCGGTTAAGAGCAAAAATTCTTTCACCATCGGAAAGCTACAATATCCGGAAGTAACATAGGATATATTTTATCCCCATATTCCTACAGGAACGGGAACTATGCGGGTGAAACCGCGGAAAGCTATTAGTATGAAATAAGTTAAATTAAAATAGTTGTATATATGTAATGCATTTCATCACGTGACTAGAAATGTCCGCAACGACAGAACTACGTCAAGTAAGTTGACATTATATAGAACAAAATAAGTTTGACATAATTTCCAAAGTTCCCTTCAAAGTTTGCAGTTTGTCAATTTTGTCTAACGACCAATGCCGAATAAAACGTCACACGCAAGTAAAAGTCATGTTAGTGGATGGAGAGGAAGAGGAAGGCCAAATAAGAGATGGATGGATTGTGTGAAAGATGATATGAGTGAAATGGGAGTGGATAGCTTGATGACGGCTGACCGGGACGTATGGAAGAGGAAGACGTGCTGCGCCGACCCCAGGTGGCCTGGGAGAAGGGCAAGAAGATGATGACGCAAGTAAAAGTCAACGGAGTAGTTTATGCAAAGTGAGATGACAGTTTGGAACGTTTAAGCGGGAATATTTAAAGATAATATTTAAAATATAGGTACTTTTTCGTGTAATATAAGTGTTTGGGCATGGTTTGGGCATGTTGAGAGAATGGATGAAAGAAGATTGACGAAAGAGATATAAGGCAAGTGTAAATGAAGCCGTCGGGAGGGGAAGACCTAGACGGACTTTCCATGACCAGATTGGTAATGTATTAACAAAAGGTCAGGTAAACAGCACCCTTAACCGACGAGCGTGTATGAAAAGACTTATGAATGTGGAAGAAGCGAAAGGTGTATGTCAGGATCGTAGCAAATGGAAGTACGTGATCTCTGCCTACCACCATGGGGAAAAGGCGTGACATTATGTATGTATAAGTGTTTATCTTTAACGTAAAAGTACCTATTAGTCAAATACCCTATTCGTTTTGATATAGCAATCACATGAGTTATATATTTAACTTACTTACTTAATATATGTTACTTACCAAGAAGGCAGTAGTTGTCTCCCATCTCCTCGGTGGAGACATAAGCTTTTGATCTGATCACCGTGTAGATACCGCCAACTGGAAACAAGTTCAAAAAATTCAATTCAAAATTCAAAGTATCTTAATTTATATGGGCTTCAAGAAAGCACTTATAAATAGTCAATATACATAAAAATAAGGGTAAGGATACGTGTGTCCGAGAAGTTACAGTTGACCGGCAAAGCCGGAGAAGTAACGACACAGTATCGTTGCTGTTTAACGTTACCACAGAGTAATCTATACTTATAATAAATCTGTAGAGAGGTCAATTCTGTACATGAATTATATTTTCAAAATAACTATCAGGGGGTGATTAGTGATCGATACTGATGCCAAAAATGCAATCAGTAAAATTTTTGTTTGTCTGTATGTTCCTTATAGAAACAAAAACTACTGGACGGATTTTAACGAAACTTGGTACAATTATTCTTCATACTCCTGGGCAGGTTATAGTATAGGAGCAGAGTAGTGAAGGAAAATGTTGAGAAAACGGGAGAAGTTACTCAATTTTTTAAGCTTCCGTCGCGTGTGCAGCCTTAATGGTTAAAGTTACATAGAAATCATGTATGACGGAAATAGTCTTTATAATATTAACCATAAACGCGGGTGACACCGCTGGCACAGCTAGTAATATACTACGTACGTTACACTACAGTTTTGTTACCTACGAGGTAAGGTTAAAGTATTAGTTCTGTTACCTATTAGGGTTGCCATCCGTCCGGGTGTCCCCGGATTTGTCCTAGTTTAGAGGGCATCCGGGGAGCGTCCGGGCGGGGCTTCATTTGTAGTCCGGGTTTAAAAATGTAAAGTCTTGGGCCACCCCGACACAAGCACTGTGCCCGCACGCCGCATCAACCGACTAACCGACCCGCTAAATTCATCATCATTTTCAACTGTATTTTATAACACTGACTATGTTTAAAAAAATCTGTTGACATGTCCGGGTTCTGGGCTCTAAAATCCGGGGTTTTCACGCGTCTTGTCCTGGTTGGCAAATTTTGGAGATGACAACCCTACCTATTACCGTTATAAATTAACGTTAAAATATAGTTTTGTTGCCCACTTATCGTTAACTATTTTACCGTTAAAAAAAGTATAATTATGAAATAACATTATTTACCGTTACTTATGATGTTAAATTGGTAACGATACCAAGCCCTGCCTGAAACTATAGCGTATTTATTTGTTTGCAATCTAAAAGTGTAGTTCAATGTTCTTGACTGTAATCTGTCAGTGTACCTGTGTATAAATAAATAAATAAAAAACTGAAATCGTAAGAAATTCTCAAGGATTTTCATTTGAAAAAAGGCGAGACATTTCATATATAAAAATGTCTTAATCTGACTCTAATATGAATAAACAAAATTCAATTCAATTTAATTTAATTAATTAATTTATTTATTATGTCAGATGAAAAATCGCAAACATTCTCCATTGATAAAAAAGTGGCCCAGTCAAGTCCAGTGCCTATATATTTACAGGAACAATCCTTAACTGCTACTTAATACATTTTTGAATTTTAATTTTACACACACATAACTTCACGCCCGTAATCCCCAAAGAGTCAAGTGAACACAGGCTACTTCAACCACATTCAACCTTAAGTAAAACCACCAAAAATTTAAATTTGGATGGACAAGGACATCTTCAACTTCTTCAAGACATTCTTATGTTAAGATATTGATTCGAGATTTTGCGACAAGCTCGATGGCGCATTCGGTAGTGACCCTGCCCCATGCGCCAAGAGTTGTGGGTTCGATCCCCACCCAGGACAAATATTCGTGTGATGAATACTTGTGTTTGTTCTGTGTCTGGGTGTTAATATCCAATATTTAAGTATATATTTGTAATACCACTGTTGTTTCTGATATCCGTAACACAAGTGCTTAAGCTACTCACCTCGGAGTCAGATCAATGTATGTGATGTAGTCTGATATTTATTTATTTATTTGATTATACAAACTAACTAACTGAACTTCACGCCACTTTCCTAGCGGGGTAGGCAGAGAACCAAAAAAAAAGTTTATAACCGTATTTAAGTACCGTTCACCTAGTATCCATAGCACAAGCTTATAGCTTAGTTTGGAACTAGGGAATTGGTGTGTCAGTCTCGATAATTAAAAAAAAAATTTGAGATAAAAAGCGGTATAGTTTATATAAAAAAAGTCTTACACAGACAATTGAGAAACAAAAACATCTTCAAGACATGTCATATTCTCATTTAAGAAACCGGCTACCTGCCCAGTGAGTGAGCTCAAACCGCACGCAAGGTGAGCAAGGACACCCGACACTCTTTGTGCCCGCTTCACGGGAGCTGCGCAGGCGCCGACCCGAGTACACAAGCAATTGTTGTTAACTATCGTGATCTAGGGCGCCATCTTTGCAAGACACTGTGTTAAGCCAAGCATTTGGCTACTTGACTCAAATATTTTTTGTAATCTATTCATCTAACCCAGCCCATTGTCCCGTGTTGGTCTGGGACTTAAAAATAATGTGCCAGCTGTTTTGTAGTATGTATTTGTAGTATAGTATGTAGAAGACGACTAATGGTGTATCGGGTTTTGGGTATGTGATTGTCTGGGCGACAGGGTAGCCACTTGTCACCACTTTTTCACAATTTTCCATTTAACCCAGCCCAGTTTTGTTTCTGGCTGAAAGTGGTTAAAGGAGCCTGCTGCCTCTTTGGTTCTGCTTACCCCTTCGGGGAATATGTGCGTGATGTTATGTATGTATGTAATCTATTCGAGATTAAAAAAATATATTGCTTATGTATTTTTTCTTTTTTCCAGCAAATCAAAGATGTCAAGATACGGACCATTACCATTCCACGTTACGTCATTTGATCCGGAATACTTTAGGTAGTAGTGTCGTGAAAGCGCTCCATTGTAGATCTTTAAAGAGTCATTGTAATTTTTCGAGTATTGGATTAAGCTGTGCATAATTTATTGTAAAAAATACTGTACCTAAATTAGGTATGCAATAAAATTAATTGATTTGAGTTAAGCAAAAAATATTATCATATTTTTATACATTTTTCGATGAATCGCTAAAATTTCATGCGTATACCCGATTATTACAAGGACAACGGCAGGCTTTGTGCTGCTCTTCAAGGGAGCCGCTCTGCTGCGCAGGCGCCGAGCTGAGATGTACTTAATTGTTAAGAATGTAGGGCGCCGTCTTTTGTCGAAGACATAATAAAATCTTCCTAACCGATTACGTCACAAACTAGTCTGGGACTTACTTTGCACAATTTTCCATCTAACCCAGCCCAGTTTTGTTATTGGCTGAAAGTGGTTACAGGAGATAGCAGCCCCTCTGCCTACCCCTTCGGGGATTACGGGCGTAACGATAAATAACCGATTACGGTTACGTCGGCCAATCTTAACGAAGATTAACCAACGCAGGACATATTATAGTGCACAAGTGTGTGCGCAAACACAGGTGCACTCTCTGTTCCTTCACGCTCATAGTCCGGTGAGACACCGACATGACCGGAGAGAGGTCAGGCGCAGGACCGACGGCTTAACGTGCTCCGAGGCACGGGACACATTTTACTATAGCGCAAATTTGCGTTACCTCAAAGAACCAGCGCTATAACTTACGACTGAGTTACTGAATTACCACAAAGATGAGCAACCCATTTCTAAGGCCGCGTATTACCGCTTTCACAAGCCGTCAAACATATTTTACGAGCTTTATTTCTGTCAATGACGATTGATGCACAGTTTAAAAATAAAAAGCAGATGTTACGTGATGTAGCGTAGTGGGCTAGTCTTCCCGACATTGTGGTTGTTTTTTCTGGCTGTAAAAGTTTGGAAGGTGCATCCCAAGTGAGCATTGCAATGCTGGCTCCAGCAATCCAGGTGAGCCCAGCACAGCAAGGGTAAGGGTAAAACCCTTCAGAATGAAGTCCTTCCAACATGTGGACGGACCCGGGGGTCTATCATACCTCGCCTATGTTGCTCTAGTCGAACAAAATCCGGCTAGTCGAATGAAGGTTCCAGCATAAGTGATATAATCGAATAAAAGTCGACTGTTCGAATCAAACTCGCCAATATACCGGCAAGTGACTTTATTTGTTCTCAGTTTTAGAGAGAGGGCTATACCATTTTTATTTGTTAATTCTTTCTCTAGATACGTTAAAGAGTACGTTGAGTGTAAATCGTAACAGCCTAAGTCAAACAATCGGTCATAAGTCGATTAGTCGAACTAAGCCCGATTAACTGAACAAAAGTCGATCAGTCGATCTAACTCCGACTAGTCGATTAAATATACTTCTTACCTTTGTTTGCTGCTTCCCAGGCCGTCTCGAAGGTCCATCTGTTCTCGTCGCTAGCCGCTTGACCCTTGTCCATGAACGAAAGGAGATCATGGGTCGAGTCGGCCCGGTAGAACCGCCGCGAGGTCCGGTCGCGCGACATTGTCACCTATAACAACAAGATAAGGTTTAATTTGTTTTGTAGATCGATGAGAATAGTGAACAAAGTATGGCCAGTGTGGGCAAATTAAATAAAATTACGTTAAATGGAGTTCTTGTTGTTGTCCTATGTTGGTGACTTCAAAAACTTGGACTGGCTCGTCGCCTACACAATCACATACCCAAAACCCGATACCATTGGTCGCCTTTTACGACATGCTAGGCAAGGAACACAGTTGGCATATTCTTTTTAAGTCCCAGAACAACATGGGACAGTGGGCTGGGTTGGATGGAAAGCTGTGAAAAAGGAGTAACAAGTGGCTAGCTCGTCGCCTACTCAGTCACATACCCAAAAGCCCGTAGACCATTAGTCGCCTTTTCTGACATGCTAGGCAAGAACCACAGTGTGCACATTCTTTTTTTGTCCCAAATCAACATGGGCCAAGTCCCAGACCAACATGGGACAAAAAAATTAAAAAAAAAAAATATTTACTAAAACCCCTACAACAATTAAACAAATAAGTTGAAATAATAAAATGTATACCAAAAGTTAAACTATACTTAAAAGCAATTGCTTTTCGGTTAATTATTATTTTTAAACAGTCTCGTTTCTTATTCATTCAAGAGTTAATTATAACACAGACCAAGACACACCTATTATCTATGTAAGCTTTACCTAATGACGATATATTGTAGAGTTGCGCAACTATCGATAGGTTGACCAGCGACAGTTAATCTTGAAAAGTAATTAAAATATTTATGCTATCGAATCAATTGAATATTTCGATATATCTATTGTGCCAGCAGTTCCACCCGCGTTTATACATACATACATACATAACATCACGCCCATAATCCCCGAAGGGGTAGGCAGAGTCAAAGGGGCAGCAGGTCCCTTTAACCACATTTAGCCAAAAACAAAACTGGGCTGGACTGGGTTAGATGGAAGCGTTTATAGTTAATGTTATTTATCCTATAGCCTATAGCTCCATAAATGGGCTATCTAACACTGAAATAATTTTTCAAATCGGACCTGTAGTTACTGCCATTAGCGCCTTTAAGCAATCAGACAAACTCTTCAGCTTTATAATCTTAGAATGTAATGTATAGAATAGATATATAAAAATGACATATTTGCCCCTAGTGGGATTCAGACCCGCGACTCTCGGTTTCGTGGCTAGGGTCTCTGACCACTCGGTCATCGGGCCAGTCAAGTATAAAAACATCGATAGAATTTACACTATCGACACTATTGATATGATAAAGACTATCGATAGACAACTCTAATACGAACCCACGTGTAGGTCTATAGATAGAACGGGATGCATCACATATTACCCATAATAATTGCAATTCACATTGTATGGGGCTGGGTGACAGCCAATTACGTCTCATTGACGTCGGTAAAACGTCAAAATGGGTATGTTAAAAAACAAGTATTTCGAAAAAAAGATGGAAGAATGTACTCTATGACATGGCCATTGTATAATGTCCTCCTAACCGATTTTGGTCACGGCAGCCAATTTTAACGAGGATAGCCAACGCAGAAGATATTATAGTGCACAAATGTGTGCGCAAACACAGGTGCACTCTCTGTTCCTTCACTCTCATAGTCCGGTGAGACACCGACATGACCGGGGAGAGGTCAGGCGCGAGACCGACGGCTTAACGTGCTCCGAGCACGGGGGTGATTAAACCGCCAACTTCCTGACTGCAGGCTGTTACTGAGTTATTTAAATGTTGAAATACATACATACATAATATTACGCTCACAATCCCCGAAGGGGTAGTAAGAGTCAAACAAAACTGGGCTGGGTTAGATGGGAAATTGTAAAAAAGTAGTGACAAGTGGCTAGCTCGTCGCCTACACAATTACACACCCAAAACCCCATATACCATCAGTCATTACCCAGCCACAAAATTTTTGATGGGACCCGGGATGTGAACCCGTTACCTCTTGGTCCTCAGGCATGCTACCACTAGACCAACGAGGCAGTCATATGACATACATACAAACTATGACGTTCGCAATCTCTGAAGGATTGTTGAAAGAGTTCTAGAACAATAAGACCATGATCTCAACGGACCCCAATTAGAAATGGAAGATAACTAACGTGACAATCGTCGCCTTTTAATACAATTATAAATAAATATCGGACGACATCACATACATTGATCTGACTCCGAGATAAGTAGCTTAAGCACTTGTGTTACGGATATCAGAAACAACAGTGGTATTACAAATATATACTTAAATAAATATTGGATATAAACACCCGGACACAGAACAAACACAAGTATTCATCATACGAATGTTTGTGGGTGGGGATCGAACCCACAACTCTTGGCGCATGGGGCAGGGTCACTACCGAATGCGCCATCGAGCCAGTCAATAACTATTATTAATTATACTAGACAATGAACACATTTGGTACATGCTGTAAGTCCAGGACCAACATAACAATATCTTCGCCTTTGTTATGAAATTGCTGCGACAAGTTGCATCACAATAGGCTATCAAATAGAATTTTTAAGTCATCTAGACTTAAAAATTCTGTTTAGTCCGTCAATTAGATTATACAAAAATATTAGACACATATTTTTCGCTTTATCAAATTAACAAAAAATCACAAAGATAATGAGCATCAAAGTTTTGGAGTGGGGGCTTGCGACGTCACTACTTTGTAAAAATTGCACGTAGGTGTGACGTCACGCGCCACTTGTAAGCATTGTATCTTCGTCAATGTTTGTTCGACAAATAAATTAAAAAATACGTGTTCAATATTTTTTTATAATCTAACTGACGGACTAAGCAGTATTTTTTAGTCATCTAGCCTATTGATAGGTTCTTATAGTAAATAGCGTGTTACGTGTGAAATAATTACAATAGCACAATTTGGCCCCAACTACGTGATAATAAAAATACCAAATGCCCGATAATAATATTGTCTGATAAGTGTGTAGTAAACATGTGATGAATGGACGACTTTTAATTATAAAACACGTTTAAAATATTCGATAGCGGTATCGGAATAAAATTTGTAACTGATTCTGTTGTACTGGAAACGCTACGAATCCAGTACAATCTTTAGGATGTAACTACCGAGTTTCTTGCCGGTTTCTTCTCGGTAGATGCGACATTCCGAACCGGTGGTAGATTCGAATTGTTCTATTTTGTACCTATTACTTGACGATTTAAAAGTGCTTTTTTGAGGCCTACGTAAATAAAGATATTTTGAGTTTTAGTTTGACTTTGATGATGCTGGGTTTGCCGCTTTTTTGTACTGCATCAGGGATGTTTGAATAAGAATAATAAGAATAAGAATAGTTTATTTGGTCTATATCACTTATCAAGTAAATACATAAAGAAAATAAAAAATAAAAAAAACAATTAGTAATATAGGACCAAAATGGCGCCCACTCAGCATGTGTCGAGATGACGATAAATCACCAAGACGCTGGTTTTCAGTGAGACCAGGCGACGAGGGGTTTGCGGAGTACCAAACTGATGGCTTCAAAGCCATCATTCGAAAAAAAACAAGCTCCCTGATCAGCAGAATTAGGGACAGTTCCAATAGCATCCTAATGACAATTACTCTGGAAGTGTTTTATTCGAAGAGTGACAATTGCGGGGACTCACCCTTTCTCGTGGTAGTCACTTTTAGTCTCTTATAAATAATAAATAAATAAATATCCGACTACATCACATACATTGATCTGACTCCGAGGTAAGTAGCTTAAGCACTTGTGTGACGGATATCAGAATCAACAGTGGTATTACAAATATATACTTAAATATTGGATATTAACACCCAGACACAGAACAAACACAAGTATTCATCACACGAATGTTTGTCTTGGGTGGGAATCGAACCCACAACTATTGGCGCATAGGGCAGGGTTACTACCGAATGCGCCATCGAGCCAGTCGAGAAGTCGCCAGTCTTTATTTGTGTACTCCATAAAGATAGCTGCTAACATAGTTTTTAAGCCACGCTACTAACTTATATGGATGTAAATTCTGTCCGAAATAAAGAATATTGAATTTTAATTTTAATTTTTGTTGTAGACAAGAGAATAATGACTTCATTGCTTACTACAACATGGCATTTTAAAAGAGTACCTATCGAGTTTTTTGCCGGTTTCTTCTCGGTAGAATCTACTTTTTGATATTGATCTTATTCTGACAATTTATAGGTTGTTTTTTTAACCTACGTAAATAAAGACAATTTTATTTCATTTCAGACAATATTATTTATAGTAAATCGATTAGTAAGTACCTTGGCACACGAGTTGCGGGGAGAGCAGCTCACATCCCCCTGCCCTCCCATGCGTACGCGCATGTTAATAACTATGTTCTAAACGTAATGATATCGTATGGAGTAACGTTAGCAATAATAACATTATCTTATCTCAGAGTTCAAGATTGTCGCGACATAGAAACTAGCGATCGGCATAGTGTAACAAGGTTACAGGTTCGATGCCGCGTGATCTAATGGCCTATTTCCTTTCTAGAATACAAGGAAATTGGGGGGGATGGGGGGGAAAAAGGAGAAAGGAACCCTGGAATTAAATTAGGACTTCATCTTCCTAGCGTTATGTCGACTGGCTCGATGGCGCATTCGGTAGTGACCCTGCCTCATGCGCCAAGAGTTGTGGGTTCGATCCCCACCCAGGAGGAAACATTCGTGTGATGAATACTTGTGTTTGTTCTGTGTCTGGGTGTTAATATCTAATATTTAAGTATATATTTGTAATACCACTGTTGATTCTGATATCCGGAACACAAGTGCTCAAGCTACTTACCTCGGAGTCAGATCAATGTATGTGATGTCATCATATATTTATTATTTATATTTATGTGCAGTTCCTAGCCTGGTCCATTTTCTTCCTAGTCTGCTGGACGCGGATTCTAGATTTAGTCACAAACTAGCTGTGCCAGCGGTGTCACCCGCGTTTATGGTTAATATTATAAAGACTATTTCCGTCATACATGATTTCTATGTAACTTTAACCATTAAGGCTGCACACGCGACGGAAGCTTAAAAAATGGAGTAACTTCTCGCGTTTTCCCAACATTTCCCTTCACTACTCTGCTCCTATTGATTGTAGCGTGATGAAAAGTATACTATAACCTGCCCAGGAGTATGAAGAATAATTGTACTAAGTTTCGTTAAAATCCGTCGAGTAGTTTTTGTTTCTATAAGGAACATACAGACAGACAGACAGACAAAAATTTTACTGATTGCATTTTTGGCATCTGTATCGATCACTAATCACCCCCTGATAGTTATTTTGAAAATATATTTCATGTACAGAATTGACCTCTCTACAGATTTATGATAGTTATACATCCAAACTTATGGTTCGTTCCGGTTCTCTCTGCCTACCCCGCCAGGGAAGTGGCGTGAAGTTTAGTTAGTTATTTGAATGTTAACATTTTCTCATTATGTTTATCCTCGCTGCCTGGTTAAAATGCGTACATCTACTCGCTAAAACTGGAGAACGGCTGGACCGATATGGCCGATCTTCTAGGGTTGTAGGGTTGTACGGTTGTACGGTTGTAGGTTTGTACGGTAAGAAAATATGGCAACATTGCGAGGAAAATAATGAAAGCATATCCGAGACCGGCATTACGAAGTGCGCCGGGACAGCTAGTATACCTATAAAAAATTAATTGCTGTTCGTTTGTCTCGCTAAAACTCGAAAACGACTTGGCCAATTTTGCTGGTTTTAGTTTTAAAATATTTGTAATCTTCCGGGGAAGGTTATACGGTTAAAAAATATGGCAACATTGCGAGGAAAATAATGAAAGAAAATCAGAAAACGGAGCGTTACGTAGTGCGCCGGGTCAGGTAGTACATTTATCAAATCCACCGGCAAGTCCACAGAGCGTTGTTCCGTGATTATTGTGTAACACAGCTCAAGATCAATGTACTTATGTGATGTTAAAAGTCTTATTTTTAAAATAAAACTAGGAAAACGCCCATGAAGTGCTCGGTTTTGATCAAAACACCTCGCACGCGAGACGCGTGTCTACTGAGCAATCACTCTTCACGCCGTGCCGTAAACGTTATCATTGACGTGATACGATCACGCAGGCATGCGCGGTCTGTCTAATAAATGAACTTGACTGATAAGGAACTAACGAACTTACTGACACAATTTGTGCAGCGACTGACCTGATTGTCCCATGTTGCTATAAAATATCCGACTACATCACATACATTGATCTGACTCCGAGGTAAGTAGCTTAAGCACTTGTGTTACGGATATCAGAATCAACAGTGGTATTACAAATTTAGATAAATAAATATCAGACTACATCACATACATTGATCTGACTCCGAGGTAAGTAGCTTAAGCACTTGTGTTACGGATATCAGAATCAACAGTGGTATTACAAATATATACTTAAATATTGGATATTAACACCCAGACACAGAACAAACACAAGTATTAATCACACGTATGATTGTCCTGGGTGGAGATCGAACCCACAACTCTTGGCGCATAGGGCAGGGTCACTACCGAATGTGCCATCGAGCCAGTCATATACAAGAACAATATGATTAAATAAGAGAGTAGTATAAGAGAGTAGAATATGTAATTAAATATTCAATATTAACACCCAGACACAGAACAAAGCAGGGCCACTACTGAGCCATCGAGCCTGTCAAATTGTGTAGTCTTTAAACAATTTGTCATCTAACCTAAGTTAATTTTATTTTCGGCTTTGAGGAAGTTAAATTTTCGAAATATGCGTGACAGTGGCGTCGCGTGGTGGTGGCAAGGGGGACGGTCCGCCCCGAGCGGTACTTTTTAGGGTCGGCAAATTTTTTTATTTGAAATAACTACATACATACAACTGTTCAACTTTTAAATATTTATTTAGTAAATTGGTCCTGGGTTACAATGTCTGTGGGGCGGCGGAATACCTTGTATGGACCCCCGCCCCCCTAGGGGTGGAAAAACCGAGATTTATTCTAAATTACTTCTTTATTTACTTTGCCTACCCCTTCGGGGATTATGGGCGTGATGTTATGTTATGTATGTACTTCTTTATTCAGCCCGCGCTGTCACACTATTGGGCAAAGCCCTCCCCTATATTTAGGGATCTTTTAGACATTTTATATATCAAAAATGATCTGTGACCTTATGAAGATTCAATAACCCGAAAAATACAATCCTGGTTAACACAGCTTCATTACTTTTTCACGCATCCATCCAGTTCCGCACCACAACCAATAATATAATATCGACTCGCCATGTAATGTACACTGCGCTACAAGCACATACTCTTATCAGAGCTTATCCCAGGGTGCTGTCGCCTGAACTGTGTTGGCATATCGAACAAGTTTCTACTATAATCTAACGGCAACAGATGTTTAGTGTTCTGTAGTTAAAGGGTAAATTTAGCGGTGGTAGCTCAATGGTAAGGACACGCGCCTCTTAACCGAGGAGTGCGGGTTCAAACCCGGGCACGTACCTCTAGATTTATCAAATCTATGTCACGGACTAGTAAAAAAAGAAGGACTCCACGCTATCATACTGTAGCGAGAAGCCACGTTTATGCATGTGTGAGTGAGATACTTAAGGATGCCAGGTATCGGATATCTGTCATTTGGAGCACTTATTATGTCAATGTGTGACGTAAGTTGCGTGTCAAGGTGGAGCACCTGAGGAGCTTCAATGTCTAGTTAGTGGCGCGGAGTCCTTCTTTTTTTACTAGTCCGTGATCTATGTACATATTTATACCACTAGCTCGACGGTTAGGGAAAACATCGTGATGAAACCTGCAAATTCAAACAACTTTGAATTTGTAACCATCAATCCAAAAATTGTCTGGTTCCCCTATCTTAGGGTTACGAAGGTCAGATCGGCAGTCGCTCAATGTAATTACCAGACTCGCTAAATCCTGGATCACGGTCTAAGCGGACCCCGTCTAAGCACGGGACATAACGCTAGAAAGATGAGTCAAAGGGTAGATTTAGTTAAACCATTACAGCATTACCAGTTTAAAAGTTTACAAAATTGTATAATTGGCATTTAAAAGAGTAACTATCCAGTTTCTTGCCGGTTTCTTCTCGATAGATTCTACCTTCCGAACCGGTGGTAGTATTATTTGTTCTTTTTTGTATATTGACTATTTATAAGTGCTTTCTTGAAGCCTATATAAATAAAGATATTTTTAATTTTAATTTGAATTTAATCAAGAGTGCGGTGTTTAGTCGATATTACATACAATTATAACATCACGCCCGATCCAATAGCAGGAATCAGAATTTTTAGTCGACAACCTAATCAGTTAAAATGACACTGTTACAAACTGGACTTTTACAGACTGGCCCGTTGGTCGAGTGGTTAGAGACCCTGGCCACGAAACCAAGGGTCGCGGGTTCGAATCCCGCTAGGGGCAAATATTTCGTGTGATGAACATGGATATTTGTACTCGAGTCACGGATGTTTATAAACGTATTTAAGTATGTCTATCCATTCACCTAGTATCCATAGCACAAGCTTATAAGCTTAGTTTGGGACTAGGGAATTGGTGTGCCAGTCTGAAGAATTTATTTAATTATTTAAACGAACTCGAAATAAGAACTTTTGCTACTAAAAAATTACCAATACCCGAAAAAGAAAAAAAACCGCCCGTACCCGAAGGAGTAGGCAGAGTCAAAGGAGTATGCCTCTTTAACCACATTCAGCCAAAAATACTACTTAGGTTAGAAGGAAAATTGTGAAGAAATAGTGACAAGTGGCTAGCATGTTGCCTACATGATCACACAACCAAATCCGATATACCATTAGTCGCCATCAAGGGCCGATTTAAGGGCGGGGCACGGCACCACATATGTTATCACAGTACATACTTAGAAGCAAATCAAATTATGAGAGTTGTTAAAATATATGAATCAAAATAACAGAAAGAACATGAGTGAAACTTTTGACTATTTCTGGCTGGAATTGCGAATTTTGTTCGTTGCATCCACAGACGAGAAAAAAAAAAGGACTCCACCCCTCTAACTAGACTTTGTGCCTTTCCGATGCTCCACATGACATTTCACTTACAGCACATATAGACAATGTAGATCACTAATGTCGTCGTCATCGTCTATGTGTGCTGTAAGTGAAATGTCATGTGGAGCATCGGAAAGGCACAAAGTCTAGTTACCCTCCAACTACGTGGAGACCTTCTTTTTTTTCTTGTCCATGGTTGCATCAATATCACGCATTTGCAAATGAAAGATGATAAACAGTTTCTAACAGTTATTGATTTTCCGGACAAATTCTATGTTGGTCTAGCATATGAATGTGCCAACTGTATTCCTTGCCAAGCATATCGTAAACCCGACTAATGGTATATCAGATTTTGGTTTTGGCGACGAGCAAGCCACTTGTCACTACTTTTTCGTAATTTTCCATCTACTTAACCCAGCCCAGTTTCATATTCTGCCTGAATGTGGTTAAGGGGGCTGCCTCTTTGACCCTGCCTACCCCTTCGGGATTACGGGCGCGATGTTATGTATGTATGTACTTATGTAATTTGTGTTTACACTAATATATGCAGATGCTCTGCATCAATAACGCAATCTCTAATCAGACTTATAGTTCAAGATTACTCCCTTCAAACATACAAATAAATTTTATCTCTACAATAATAGTATAGGTAAGAAAATTAATAATTAAATCAGCTCTGTCTTTGTAGTACTAGAATACTGACTACACAATTCAATTATCATTTATGTTATTACTAGCTTCTGCCCGCGGCGTTGCTCGCGTGGTACATCAATGAAACAAAGCTTATGTATTATTCTAATGTTTACGCTATTGTAAAGTTTCAATGAAATCTATGAAGTAGGTACTTTTTGCGTGTAAGAGTAACAAACATCCATTTTTGAACTTTTTTGTTGTATTTTTACGGCCGTTCCTCTACTTCGTACATCTAATCCTTCCGACGTGTTCTCTCCTCGTTGATGAGTGCGTGGGTGGGGGTCAGGTGTGCGAAGTGGATTAGGCACCCGCTGAAAACCAGCGTCATGATCTGCCTTAAGGTAGCTCGCGACTCGAGCTGAGCGGGCGTCCTTTTGGCACACTCTCTTTTTGCTGTTAACTCATGTTGTGTCAAATTAATTAATTTCTTTCTTTCTTTCTTTCTTTCAAACATCCACACATACATCCCCCCATCCATCCATCCATTCAAACACTTGCATTTGTAGCAGGTATTAATAAGATTCGCTTTCAAATAGATTACAACATTTTACAAATAGATAACTTAACATAATCAACATTGTGAATAAATTATCATCATAAAATAAGTTTATTGGGAGTTAAGGTAAAATAAACCTTGTAGAGTTGTGTTTAGGTTACAAACAAAATGACTCCGCATAAAATTCATGGTTTATCAAAATTGGCATAGTAATGAAGCAAGTTTATGTATGAATAGGATTTTTACATAATTTCCTGGTTATTCACAAGTTAAAATATTATTTTTACTTAAAGCAATATGATTTTATTAGTATACTAGCAGGGCCCCACAGTTTCACATGCTTTAGCTCCCGTTCCCGTGGGAATACGAGGATAAAATATAGCCTATGTTACTCTCTGTTAAAGCAGCTTTCTATTGGTAAAAGAGTTTGTCAAATCAGTCCAGTAGTTTAAGAGCCTATTCAATGCAAACAAACAATCAAATCTTTCCTTGTTATAATATTATTTTTACTTAAAGCAATATAATTTTATTACTATACTAGCAGCGCCCCACAGTTTCACATGCTTTAGCTCCCGTTCCCGTGGGAATACGAGGATAAAATATAGCCTATGTTACTCGCTGTTAAAGCAGCTTTCTATTGGTAAAAGAGTTTGTCAAATTGGTCCAGTAGTTTCGGAGCCTATTCGATACAAACACACAAACAATAAAATCTTTCCTCATTATAATATTATAGTAGATATATAAGAATTATCAGACCATGGGGATTTCTTGTCAATAAAACTATAAATGTATTGTGAGGGTATCATTAATTGTGATTCTCTTTTTTCCTTAAGGTTACATGTAGGTACATTAAATATTAACCAAAGTTAACCAACTCATTTAAATAAAAGGTATTTCGTCCCATGTTGGTCTGGGACTTAAAAAGAATGTGCTAAATGTGGTTCTTGCCTAGCATGTTGTAGAAGGTGACAAATGGTATATGGGGTTTTGGGTATGTGATTGTGTTGCCGACATAGCAGCCACTTTTTCACAATTTTCTATCTGACTTAGCCTGGTCTTATTTTTGGCTGAATGTGGTTAAGGAGGCCTACTGCCCCTTTGACTCTGCCTACCCCTTCGAGATGTTCTATGTTCTATGTTAGCAGTGATGGTCTCCGCGCTCAGTCCTTAGAGTGAACCATTGTGTGTGAGCCCCCCTTCGGGATTGTGGGTGTGATGTTATATATGTATGTATTTAAAAGGTAGTCTTTCACTTTTTAATATTTGTTTTAAGTTTCTATCTTTTTTTAAATTAGTAAATTTTTTATTACAAAATTAATATGCTCACTACATTATGCAAGAGATTAATCTGGAGTTTATTTACAATATATTATTGACTAAAACTATATAAAAGAGAGTTTATATTTGATTCTGTTGTTTTATCCATCTATGAATGATATTAAAGTGCACATAACTTGAACTTATTATTTTTTTTAGCTATAGGAAATGGAAAAATCATAGATTATGCCTTAGTTTAATACTTGAGCTAATAATTATGGAGAATTATTAAATAAATATAATTTATTTTAAGAAAATAAATGAACAAGATGGACATATGATTGCCTGCCATTAAAATTAATGTAGTCTATAATTTATTTATTTTTTACATTTAATGCAGGCATATGAGAATAAAATATTGAGTCTTTTGTTGTGTTCCACACAATTCAAAAAATAATATAAAATCACAAAATATTTGTAAAAGGCTACGAAAATTAATAAGCTTGAATGAATTACTACAGGATAAAATAATAATTCAAATTCTATAAAAAGTTTTAGCCTAACTTATTTTTTAATTCTCTCTTACAACTAAATAACATATTAATTATTTATGTATCTAAGAAGTTATCTCAGAATTTCTCTTGTGTACATGCGAATATATTTTTTGCATACAATCCGTGCAACGATTAATGCACACCAATAAGAAAGTTGGACTTCGCATAAAATTCATAGTAAGTATAAAATTATCGGCATTATATATTCTACGTCATATTTACAATACAGAGACGATAACAAACGTCGTTTAATTGCAGCTATTATTAACCATGCCGGATGAATGGACGACACGTCTTTAACATCATAAAGTAATTTAAAAAGTAACTCACCGATTTCAAATTCGGAACACAGAACCAATGGCGACTTTTATGTGTAAAAATCACACGATTATCACTGAAAAGTTCACAAAACACGTGTTTTGAAGTTGTTTTATTCACAAATGTGCGATTTCAAAGTTATTTAAGAATGTCCGGCGCAAAATACATGTCTACGCGGGTAGGAATTTCAAATGAAAATAGTTTTGGAGGTTAGCAGACGTCAAACTCGACCGATTTGAAGGTCACCTTGACTTGACAGGCCAGCTGTGTGGGGTTGCTAGGTTAGTAACGAGCGATGCAATGTGCACTTTTTATGAAATACAAAATAATTACATACACAAATAAATAAATTATCTAGTATGACACACCAATTCCCTAGTTCCAAATAAGTTTATAAGCTTGTGCTATGGATACAGGATACTAGATGAACGGATAGACATATTTAAATATGTTTATAAACATCCATGACTCAAGTACCAATGTCAATGTTTACCACACGAAACATTTGCCCCTAGAGGGATTCGAACCCACGATCCTTGGTTTCGTGGCCAAGGTCTGACTACGCAACCAACGGGCCCATCAAGAATAAAAAGCAGACCCGTTACATTAATATAAGTGAAATACTGTTTAACCGACTTCAAAAAAAAGGAGGAGGTTCTCAATCCGACTGATTTTTTTTTTTGAGTACAAGTTTGACTCTTTAGGTTAATCAAATATTTATCAAGATAAATACACATTTACAGATTTGTCTATCTATTTATACTGGTTTAATATATCTCCTATAGTGGCCGAAGCAACGTTAATTGACAAATAACTGGTATTATGAAAATTAACTCAGGCCTTACGTCATTCTATGGACATAAAACGATTCCAACGGTTCCCACCTCTCGACCAATGAGGAGAGCCGCGGGGCTTAGTAGGTATACCCAGGGGCAAGGCGAAGCAGTGCCCCAGGGCCCCCAACTTCTGAAAGCCTTAAAACCAGCCCCCTTCCCCTAGAAAGAAAAAAAATATTGTCCCCTGGATCTAAAGCTACATACGCCCGGTGGCCCCAGTTTCTGTTTTGCCCCAGGGACCTTTGTTACCTAGCTACGCCACTGTTCCCGTCCCTGTATTCCTTTACAAGGCGGGTGAGTCTCCCACACCACGTCGTTCCCCAGACCTCTGAGTACTGAAACCAATGAAGATGACATACCTACGAAAAGATTGAGAACTATTTTAATGAAAAACAAAAATGGCGCCTTTGCATAACGTCATTCCACTTTAATTATTTACATATTCTACCTTGATACCGCTGCTGCAGGAGCCGCGCGCGCGCACCGCGCTGCTGCAGCGGTCGCCGCTCGTGCGAGCGTCGCGATTGCTCAATGCCATGGCGGAGCAATCCGATCTATTTTATAGTACGCCGAGTGAGGTCATAAAATTAGCTAGTAACATAGTATCAGTAACTACACAATTGCATTAAAGGCAATAACCTGTAAGGATTGTGTAGGTATGTATGTTTTTTATAAATAAATAAATAAAAAGTTAAATTACAACGCTTATCAATATTGGCACATAACACTGCAAATTCCAATGACACAACTTACAGCGAGAAATCAAAATGGTGAACCGGCTTCAATAAGGCATTTCTATCATGTCACTTGATGATGTTACCGATAATAGTTTAGGCAAATATATTGTTCTATTTTTACGTGCAGTACTGTTGGCTTGTTAAAAAGAGATAGATCTGAGGTTTATGAATACAATATCGATATTAATCATATTTGTAAAGCAGATTGTTCGTATAGACTAATATGTCGTCTCCATTGGTTTCAGTAGATGGGATTTATTTTTATTTTATTTTTACTTTATAAGTAGGTAAGTATGAAAATTACTTTATTTTTCTACATCAAAAATGTGGTAATATAATAAGGTTTAAAGTAATAATAAAACGATATACAACATCGAAAATGTATTTTAACGATCAACATACATTTTTATGAACACTTATCTATATACAATTTACATATTTCAAAATTACACAATCTCAATAATAGAATTTAAGATTCCTTTAAAAATATGTACAAAACTCACAACTATCGTGACTGTCTCAAAACAACGATAATAAAGATTAGTTAAGAAATTTTCAGCAGATATAACTTTTCTATTACATCTTTATAAACAAAAGCGAAAGAGATGGCACTATTAATCTAAACTTAAAGGCGGACTAGCATCAAAATCTTCAGCGAACTGATCAACTACATCATCTAAGCTATTATCTTGAGCATTCGAAAAGTTTAACTTAACTGGATTGACATTTTTAACATAAGTGCGATTCATTGAAAATACTGGACTTGACTGTATATCATTATTAGCAATTCTACTTTTTTGGTAACTATTTTTTAAACTGGCAACATTGGCACTAGATTTGATGTTATCGCTTAAGTTTTTATTTATCGAATGTCCAATGTTTGTTTGAACTAATGAACTTGATTCAAGTTTTTCATTATCGATAATACTTTTATTAACACTGGTAACATTCTGCTGGTAGAATTTATTTACATCACATTGGATTATGGGACTTGATTCATTATCTTTGTCAATTCTACTATTTTGGTAGGATTTTGTGTTGGCAACACCAGTTTGGGCTAAGGGACTTTTGTATGAGTTTAGCGCGTTTTTAGATTTGTAAATAATATTTAATGGGCTTAAAGGCGGTGGTTCTCCAATCATTTTTAGCTTGGCAATCTTCTGTCTCACCATTCTTTTCCTTTCTAACGTCTTAGGAGATAGCTCTTGAGTGTCCTGTTTGGACTCAAAATCTAAGCCAGTAAGGTTGAAATTGTCTTCACATTTAGCTGCGAGAGGCGAGTCTATGAACACTCTATTTTTGGACAAATTATGGTCATTGTGGAATCGGTACGGAGAAACATTTTCAGTGACGCATTTAAATGAAAAATTATTCTTCAAAGTGACACATTCTTCACAATACTTCTTCTTATTTAAACTAGAGAATTTCTTCTCCAAATCTTCAATGGCATTTCTGACTACCGCATTTTTGGGAGTTTTAGTGAAATACGAGAACTCGGTTACCCTAAATTGAGGAGTACTCTTTCTGGTGTTGCCAGCGCGCTTCTGCAAATTCGTACCATAGACAATATGCCCCACTTCCAAAATATTTTGAAAACCGAACTTCTTCAAACCACCCCAAAAATTGACACAGATTATATTTTTATCTGAATCTGATAAATAGATATTTTGAAAAGGTTGGTTCGACTCTTCATCTATATGAAAGATATAGCCTATGGTGTCGATTTCGTTATAATCTGTTGTCATTGTCGGGTTTTGGGCGAGATCTTTAATGGGGTAGCAGATTCGTTTAAGGGCTTGCGTGTACGGTATCGTGACGTCATCTTGTCGTAGACTCTGGGTGAAGACGGATTGTCTTCCAGCTGACAGATGGATCTCCGAATATCTGAATAAAAATATAGAAATCAATTAACGGTATTTATTAAAATAAATCGGTCAATTCTTCAGCCTGATTAGAGCATAATGTGTAACGTTTTGGTAGGTTTAAAAATAAAACATGCAGCACAAATTGTGCTATGCATGAATTAATATTTATATTATACCCGTAACAAATGCAAGTTGCTGGCTAGAGACCAAACCACTTTTTACATACATACATAACATCATGCCCATAATCCCCGAAGGGGTAGGCAGAGTCGAAAGGGCAGCAAGCCCCTTCAACCACATTCAGCCAAAAATAAAGCCGGGCTGGGTTAGATGGAAAATTGTGCAGGCAGGGTCACTACCAAATGCGCCATCGCGCCAGTCAAAGATAGATAGATATGCCTGCCTGTACTGCCAGGGAATTGAGTTGAAGTTAGATAGATAGCTAGATAGATGATGATGTTGATGATTGACTGGCCCATTGGTCGAGTGGTCAGAGTCCCTGGCTACGAAACCAAGAGTCGCGGGTTCGAATCCCGCTCGGGGCAAAGGTTTCGTGTGATAAACATGGAAATTTTTCATGTATTTAAGTATGTCTATCCGTTCACCTAGTATCCATAGTACAAGCATAAGCTTAGTTTGGAACTAGGCAATTGGTGTGTCAATCTGAAGAATTTGTTATATTATTTTATTATTTATTAATGATCGTAGCATACCTGACGGCAGTTGGCACGACGTTCAACACCTCTATCCAAGCGCCTTCCTTAATGATTTCCGTCAGCATATCATTCGGCTTCCATATTGACATCAAACCTGGAACGTAAATAAAATAAATAAATTACGCTATAGATCGTATGTTTTATTTGTATAAGTTAATTACCGACTTTATATCTATACTTATAATAAATCTGTAGAAAGGTCAATTCTGTACATGAAATATATTTTCAAAATAACTATCAGGGGGTGATTAGTGATCGATACAGATGCCAAAAATGCAATCAGTAAAATTTTTGTCTGTCTGTCTGTCTGTCTGTCTGTCTGTCTGTATGTTCCTTATAGAAACAAAAACTACTCGACGGATTTTAACGAAACTTAATACAATTATTCTTTATACTCCTGGGCAGGTTATAGTATACTTTTCATCACGCTACAATCAATAGGAGCAGAGTAGTGAAGGGAAATGTTAGGAAAACGGGAGAAGTTTCTCCATTTTTTAAACTTCCGTCGCGTGTGCAGTCTTAATGGTTAAAGTTACATAGAAATCATGTATGACGGAAATAGTCTTTATAATATTAGCCATAAACGCGGGTGACACCGCTGGCACAGCTAGCTATAAAAATCACTTTTTTGGAACCGAATTTATTTACGCGTGTTCTGACTCCATAAGAATGTACACAGTGTTAGAGGTGAACGGACTGAATGTCGGGTCCTGAGCGCGACGCTCTGTGGCAAACTGATTCTGCTGATCGCGCGTTAATACATTATTGCATTGCTATTGCGCCAGCTTCTTCTTTCAAGAGCGGTGGTAGCTCCATGGTAAGGACACGCGCCTTTTAACCGAGGAGTGCCGGTTCAAACCCGTACACGTACCTCTGGATTTTTCAAATCTATGTACGTATTCATACCACTAGCTCGACAGTGAGGGAAAACATCGTGATGAAACCTGCAAATTCAAACAAATTTGGATTTGTAACCATGATCCAAAAATTGTCTGGTTCCCCTATCTTAGGGTTACGAAGGTCAGACCGGCAGTCGCTTTAATGTAATTACCAGACTCGCTAAATCCTGGATCATGGTCTAAGCGGACCCCGTCTAAGCACGGGACATAACGCTAGGAAGATAACTGTGCTATAATGATTAAAACAGGCATGTAGCCTTTTAAAATAATTTTACATACATACATACATAACTTTACGCCCGCAATAGGGGTAGGCAGAGAGAGTCAAAGGGACAGCAGACCTTTAATCACATTAAAAACTGGGCTGGGTTAGATGGAAAATTGTATTTCATATTTATGAAAATACTAGCTGTTTCCCGGGACGTCGCCCGCGTAGACTAATATTTCAACATCCTACAGAATCTGTGCTTTTTTACGGGATATAAAGTAGCCTATATGTTATTCCAGACTATAATCTATCTCTGTGCCAAATTTCATTCATATCCGTTCATCAGATTTGAGTGAAGAAGTAACAAACATAGACACGCTGTTTTTGAAAATCGTGACTCGTTCCCCACAGGACAGGCTTAGCCTAGTGTGGGGACCAGCAAACCTGTTACTTGTATATTGTACTTTTTGTGGAAATAAATTTTATTATTATTATTATTATTACATAAACACACTCACAAACTTTCGCCTTTATAATATTAGTGTGATTATATCGTAATCTCACGTAAGATAGTTAAGCGGAAAGAGAGGAGGGATATTTAATCAAATCTCAAGACAACTCCTTTATTTAAAAATCATATCACCTCACGATGAAAGTCCGCTTAACTATAAAAATTCTACCATTTCAAAATTTTTCTTAATGGCAACACTTAATTAAGGTAAGTGTTGCCAATGTAAATGCCAATAAAATTACCTTTAGTAACAATAACATTGCTGTCCTTCACGTCAACACCGGCCACACGAACCTTCAGTAAAGTCACCAGGTTTCTACCAACAGCCAATCCCTTTTCCTCAATCTTCTTTCTCACTCTCTCTTGCACGTTTTGCAATAGTCTCTCTCGCTTTCTGTGCGATCTGTCTTCGAGAGATTTTGCTTGTGATTCAGTAATCTGTAAAGGAATATTATACGCTTAATAAATAAATTCATGTAATTCATCCCTTGAAAATAAATACGTAAGTATAAAACATACATACATACGCCCATAATCTCCGAAGGGGGAGAAAAAGTCAAAGGGGCTGCCTTTTTAACATTTAGCGAAAAATAAACTGGACCGGGCTAGATGGAAAATCTCTCGCTCGTCGCTAACACAATCACACACCCAAAACCGGAAATACCATTAGTCGTATTTCACAACATGTTGGGCAAGGAACGCAGTCAACATATTCTTTTGAAATCCCAGACTAACATGGGACAAATTTCATCTATAATGTATTACAATTGCACATACGACTACATAAAAACTAGAGGGTAGTTTAGAAATACTTATTGTTTAAAAAAATCTAACCCAGCCCAGTTTTGTTTTTGGCTAAATATGGTTAAAGTGGCCTGATGCTTTGACTCTGCTTACCCCTTCGGGGATTATGGGCGAGATGCTGTTATTTTTTTTTTGTTAAAAAATCTATTCTCATGAAAAATTTGTTATATATGTATTACTTAAAAAGCTTTGACTTACCCTGGAATCTGATAATCCTCTTTGATGTTTAGAAGCCATTTGAGACCCGTAGGACTCTTGGGACTCCTGATGGAAATAAAATTGAGAAGAATATTAACAAAAAACTTTATCAACCTTATTGTTTTAATAAGTGATTAGATGATTCTAACCACAGAGTAATAATATACTGCGTACAACAGAGGGTCACTGCCCATACTTGAAAAGTTACTGCTATAACTCGCGCAAGAACAGCGACAGTGGTGAGCAATTGGAACTACAGCAAAGTTTAGTCTGTTTGTCAGGAATAATACAGGATGGCGCTACAAGCACAGGTTAGTTGTTTCTTAGTAATAATACGCCATCTGTGTAAAACTCATGTTTTTAAAACAAAGATTATTTTGGTTTGCTTTTGAAGAAAATATTTTATTTTCATGTTTTTTACCTAAATTTAATAAATTACCTAAGAAATGACGTAAATAACTTATTTTATGAAAAAAGCATTTTTTAAAAGTGAAATAATAACGTTTTTATTCGGTTTTATCTCTCAATCAGTCTAAATGATGCCTGTAGCGACATCTGTCTGTGTCAAGTCTATACGAAATCTAAAATGTATGTGACTGACCAGACATGGTTGTAACTAACTAAACTTCACGCCACTTCCCTAGCGGGGTAGGCAGAGATAACCGAACGCCATATGGCACGATCCTTACACACCTCACTCGCCTCTTCAACATTCATGATCCTTTTCATACAATCTCACGGTTTTTATGACTCCTAACATCACCTTCTGTTAACACACGACCAATCTGGTCGTGGTAGGTGAGCCTGGGCCTTCCGCGGCTCCTACATCCTTCTACCTTCGCGTTGTATATCTGTTTAGTCAATCTTTCGTCATTCATTCTTTCCACAGGTCCGAACCACCGGAGCATGATTAGATGATGAGATGGGTGAACCTTTAGATAGATCAGTTGACTATAGGACGGATGGCTGTATGGATGTTTATACTGTTGGATACATGTACATACGTCTGGATGTTTGGACGTATGCAAGCGTAGATAGATAAAACGGTTCGATGAATTCAAATTCAAATTCTAAATATCTTTATTTATATGGGCTTCAAGAAAGCACTTATAAATAGTCAATATACATAAGAAAAAGGATAAGAAATAATACTACCACCGGTTCGGAAGGTAGACTCTATCGAGAAGAATCCGGCAAGAAACTCGATAGTTACTCTTTTAAAAGACAAATTTGTAAACTTAATTAATATATCACACTTCATTATGAAGTTAATAAATCTTTGTCATTGAGGTAATCTTGGATCTTGTAATAACCCTTACTCATTAAAAATTATTTAATACATAATTTGAACTTATGTAGGGGTAATGTTATAATACTTTGTGGTAAGTAGTTTATTAAACATTTTAATACTTAGACCGATAAATGAATTACCACTCTTTTGGAGTCTATGAATAGGAACAGCAAGTGGAGCGGTGGTAGCTCAATGGTAAGGACACGCGCCTCTTAACCGAGGAGTGCGGGTTCAAACCCGGGCATGTACCTCTGGATTTTTCAAATCTATGTACGTATTTATACCACTAGCTCGACGGTGAGGGAAAACATCGTGATGAAACCTGCAAATTCAAACAACTTTGAATTTGTAACCATGATCCAAAAATTGTCTGGTTCCCCTATCTTAGGGTTGCGAAGATCAGATCGGCAGTCGCTTCAATGTAATTAGCAGACACGCTAAATCCTGGATCATGGTCTAAGCGGACCCCGTCTAAGCACGGGACATAACGCTAAGAGGATGATGAATAGGAACAGCAAGTTTGTGTTTATTTCTTGTATTAAAACTATGAGAGTTTGATTTTTAGGAAATGATTCAATATTTTTGAATATATACATAATACAATCCAGAATAAGTTGTAATGCTATTGTTAAAATATTTATACATGAATGTCTGGGTAATTCATGCTTACATTTTGTAAACAGTTATTTTATATTTTGGTGTCTGACAAGCCAACTTCACGACATGGTTCAAATGCAAATATGATCTATACACCCCTGTAAAATATGTTGTTGAAAAGAGTAACTACCGAGTTTCTTGCCGGTTTCTTCTCGGTAGAAGCAACATTTCGAACCGGTGGTAGATTCGTACTATTAGTTAATTTTCTTGTTGAATTGACGATTTATAAGTGTTTGTTTCAAACCTATATAAATTAAGAGTATTTTGACTTTGACTTTTAATGGAAAAATTTGTAACTGTGGCGACTGTGCCACAACAGAGTCAAGATTATAGATCCAATTATACGTCAACCGATGACGTTGATCGAACATGCAGTAACGCCATACAATCCTGCATCGCGCTGACGCGTTATTCTCGCCACTAATTATATACACAACACACCTCACGGTCAGTCGGCGCTAGGTCCCCGAGCGAGCAACACCTAGCGCGGCGGAAGTACTTACACTTTTAACGCGAACGCGTTGTTCGCACAATAACTTTTAGAATTGACTGCATGACTGGCCCGTTGGTTGAATGGTCAGAGAGCCACGAAATCAAAGCGCGCGGGTTCGAATCCCGCTAGGGGCAAATGTTTCGTGTGATGAACATGGACATTTATACTCGAGTCATAGATGTTTATAAAGGTATTTAAGTATGTCTATCCGTTCGCCTAGTATCCATAGTACAAGCATAAGCTTAGTTTGGAACTAGGGAATTGGTGTGTCAGTCTGGAGAATGTATTTATTTATTTAACTATAAGAATGTATGAATAGACATTTGAATATTTAAGAAGTACAGATTGATCTCGATCTTGTATAATACTATACTAATATTATAGAACTAGCTGTGCCAGCGGTGTCACCCGCGTTTATGGTTAATTTTATAAAGACTATTTCCGTCATACATGATTTCTATGTAACTTTAACCATCAAGGCTGCACACGCGACGGAAGCTTAAAAAATGGAGTAACTTCTCCCGTTTTCCCAACATTTTCCTTCACTACTCTGATCCTATTGATTGTAGCGTGATGAAAAGTATACTATAACCTGCCCAGGAGTATGAAGAATAATTGTACCAAGTTTCGTTAAAATCCGTCGAGTAGTTTTTGTTTCTATAAGGAACATACAGACAGACAGACAGACAGACAGACAGACAGACAGACAAAAAATTTACTGATTGCATTTTTGGCATCAGTGTCGATCACTAATCACCCCCTGATAGTTATTTTGAAAATATATTTCATGTACAGAATTTACCTCTCTACAGATTTATTATAAGTATAGATAAAAAAATTGATCTAAAATTTTTATCCTTTCATCTATATACAATATAGAACTAGCAGGGCGTGCGGTTTCACCCGCATAGTTCTCGTTCCTGTAGGAATATGGGGATAAAATATAGCCTATGTTACTTCGGATAATTTAGCTTTCCAATGGTAAAGAATTTTCGAAATCGGCACAGTAGTTTTTGAGTTTATTCATTACAAACATACACACACATAAAAATACAAATCTTTCCTCTTTATAATATTAGTATAGAAATTTAATTGCTGTTAGTTTGTCTCGCTAAAACTCGAGAACGGCTGGGCCGATTATGCTGATTTTAGTTTAAATATATTTATAATCTTCTAGGGAAGGTTTTTACGGTATAAAAATATGGAGCGGTGGTAGCCCAATGGGTGGATGGATGGAGGACACGCGCCTCTTAACCGAGGAGTGCGGGTGCAAACCCGGGCACGTACCTCTGGATTTTTCAAGTCTATGTACGTATTTATACCACTAGCACGATAGTGAAGGAAAACATCGTGATGAAACCTGCAAATTCACAACTTTGGATTTGTAACCATGATCCAAAAATTGTTTGGTTCCCCTATCTTAGGGTTACGAAGGTCAGATCTGCAGTCGCTTCAATGCAATTACCAGACTCGCTAAATCCTGGATCATGATCTAAGCGGACCCCGTCTAAGCACGGGACACAACGCTAGGAAGATGATGACGATAACGCCGAAGTGCGCCGGGTCAGCTACTATAAAACATATTCTCAGACTCACCTGATCAGACAGTTCCTTCTCCACTTCTTCATACAGTTTCTCCATCGCTGTCTGTCTCTCCGATTCGTATTTCGCTTGGTAGATATGCTCCAATCTATCTGAACGGGTCACTGAAATCCAAAAGAACATCATGATCACCATCATCATCATCATCATCATCATCATCACCATCATCATCATCATCATCATCATCATCATCATTCATCACCATTACCATTTTATTTGGCCCAAAGGGTCCCATGTTGGTCTGGAACTTAAAGAATGCGCCAACAGTGTTCCTCGCCTAGCATGTCGTAAAAGGCGACTAATGGTATATCGGGTTTAGGTATGTCATTGTGTACGCGACGAGCTAGCCACTTGTCACTACTTTTTCACAATTTTCCATCAAGCCCAGCCCAGTTCTATTTTTGGCTAAATTCGTTTAAAGGAGTTCTTTCCTCCTAGGACACTGCCTACCCCTTCGGGGATTGCAAGTGGGGTAATTTATGTATGTAAAACTTAATTTACTGAATTATCTACTATCCACAATATCCTCCTAACCGATAACGGTCACAGCGGCCAATCTCAACGAGGATTAGCCACGCAGGTGATATTATAGTGCACAAGTGTGTGCGCAAACACAGGTGCACTCTCTGTTCCTTCACTCTCATAGTCCGGTAAGACACCGACATGACCGGGGAGAGGTCAGGCGCAGGACCGACGGCTTAACGTGCTCCGAGGCACGGGGGTGATTAAACCGCCAACTTCCTGACTCCAGGCTGTTACTGAGTAATGTCAATATTGAAATACCCAGCCACAAACTTTTAGCCCGACCCCGGATTTGAACCCGGGACCTCTTGGTCATTAGGTGATGCATGCTACCACTAGACCAACGAGCCAGTTAACAACTACCTATATCCCCTTATCAGACTACACCCCATATAATCCCCACAGATTGCTAATGCGCTGGAACCTTGTCTAATTAACACCCACGTGACGTCACCCGCAATAGTCGCTGGTCAGTTTTGCGAACGGTACTGAGTGTTAGATACGTCTCGATTACGTCACCAATATGGCGGCCAGGCGTATTAGCAATCTGCGGGGATTATACCTTATTTTTATATTTGTTAACCCAAGGGAATGTATTGTGCATTAAAGCGTTCTTAATGAATAAGGGCTATTATAAGATTGAAGACTTCCTAAATGATAAGCATATATGTTTAACTCCATAATGAAGTGTTCACCTGCAGTGTTGTTACCTAATAAGTACCTATAGATTATTAAGCACGAAATTGTAAATTTTTGCATTTAAAAGAGTAACTATCGAGTTTCTTGCCGGTTTCTTCTCGATAGATTCTACCTTCCGAACCGGTGGTAATCATTTTTTCTGTTTAAATTGACTATTTATAAGTGCTTTTTTGAAGCCTATATAAATAAAGATATTTTGAATTTGAATTTGAATTTGAATATTGCTCACCCGTACTGCCATCCTCAAACTTCTCCACATGCAACATCGGATAGACTCTAGCCACTAACAACCGCAGTTTTGACACTTTCCCGCCTTCAGGCTTGACGGTTGACAGGCGCGACAACATGGCGCCGTTGCTATGGTAACCGAGGCGGGCGTCCCAGCGCCCCGGACGGGTTGAGTTACCGGATATTCTTAGACGGACTGATGATGTGTCCTGATGAAATAAATGGAGATTATTTCTTTAGGCCTAAAGTAATAGGTGATAAATCAGCATTTTTTCAATCTGAGGGTCAAGTCAAATTGAACTGCCTATGCATAGATTTAAATTACACATGAAAGAGCATCTTATGAGAAAGGCTTATTATAATATCGAAGATTTTTTAAATGACAAATATTTGTAATTACTATTATACATATTTACTTTTTATAGATTTATATAGCAGAGTAGCTTAAGAATATGATAATTGTTATTAATACTTATTGTGAATTTGGCAATGAAAAGAGTAACTATCGAGTTTCTTGCTGGTTCTTCTTGGTAGAAGCTACTTTCCGAATCCGGTGGTAAATTTTCATTTGTATGTACTGACGATTGATAAGTGCTTATTTAAGCCTACGTAAATAAAGTTTAATTCATTTCATTTTGTGACCCCTAGGGTCGCCGGCGTAACGAACAAAATTTTTTTTATCATCAATGTCGCGAAAGTTTTTCAAATTTTAACTTTTTTTAAAGTGGTCGCGTATTTAAAAAGTATGACAAGCACTGGTCTAAATCAAGGCTCTTCAAACTAGATCTGGTGCAAATATAAATGACTAAAAAGATAAAGGGGATGAACTATTTGAAAAAAAAATACATGCAGGTATTTAATTGTTTTTCAATTTTCTACATTTATTTTTTACAATCGTTCCATGTTGGTCTGGGGCTTAAAAACAATGTGCCAACTGTGTTTCTTGCCTAGCATGTCGTAAAAGACGACTAATGCTATAAAATGTGATTGTGTGGGCGACGAGCTAGCCACTTGTCACTACTTTTTCACAATTTTACATCTAACCCAGCCCACTTTTGTTTTATCGCTATATGTGCTTAAAGGGACCTGCTGCCCCTTTGACTCTGCCTACCCCTTCGGGGATTATGGGCGTGATGCTATGTATGTATGTATCTTCTACAATTCTGTCAAAATCAACATCAATTTTAGTTGTTGCTAGACTGCTTTTTCACAGCTTTCCATCCAACCCAGCCCACTGTCCCATGTTGGTCAGGGACTTAAAAAGAATATGCCAACTGTGGTTCTTTCCTAGCATGTCGTAAAAGGCGACTAATGGTATATCGGGTTTTGGGTGTGTGATTGTGTGGGCGACAGGTTAGCCGCTTGTGACTGCTTTTTCACAATTTTCCATCTAACCCAGCCCAGCTTTATTTTTGGCTGAATGTGGTTAAAGGGGCATGCTGCCCCTTTGACTCTGCCTACCCCTTCGGGGGTTATGGGCGTGATGTTATGTATGTATGTATGTAACTAATAAACTTACCTCCCACGGCGATACACCTTGTTCACAATTAATCAACTCGGCACCAGTGGTGACGATCTTAGATCCAACAGTTATCTTCCCGTCATAGACAAGCTTTGTCAACATTTTGTCTATGGTCGTCTTCACGCAGTACCAACCGTCCGAGAGTAAGAGCTCCACGTTTGACGAGATGTTGGTAACACTGGAGTGTAAAAAGTTTATTTTAGAGTTAAGGAACCAAATTGAACCCTTCGGGTACACCTAGTTTTAATAGATTAAAAGCCTTTGCAAATACTATTCAAGATTCCTGCACATAATAAGTTATTTTCAAAATTCTAATGCTGTAACAATACCATGAAAAATCTCAGACATCCAGACTTTTTTAACTACTAGTTAGAATAAAAAATGGCTCTCAGCAATTTTCAGAGTATTGCTTTAAAAGGCAAACTGGCATCTGACGTTTGAAAAAGTACTATTTTTGCTTTTAGGAATGTTGAATCATGGTAACAACAGCTTACTTTGTCTGTATTTCAGATACTTATAATAAATAAACTATAATTATAATAACATACCTTTCAACACTAGCTCCATCAACAAGTATACCAGCAACACACAAAACCATTATCTTAGATGGAACATCATCTTTCTCCAGAATCTTCCTCAACGCTGGTCTTTCGGCATTGTACAATTCTCTATCAAACCTATACTTTAGTTGTTCTAAGACATTCTTCGCTTTACAGACACCACATAATGTATTAGGAAACCTAATTTCATATGATATGAGCTTCCAAATTATCAATTTCACGTGATTCTCTATCCAACCAATCGGTATTAACTTTTTATTAACAGCCTTTTCAAAGAAGCCTTTCAAATCTTCTACTGTCACTTTTCCATCTGTTATATCGTTTCTTTTCCCAGAAAATTCGAAATCCAGAATGGTGTCTAGACTGAAATTCAAAATGTAAGGATCTATAAATACTTTCTTACTTCTTTCTTCGACTTTGGACAAGTCTTTCAGTTTAAATCTCTTAATTTTCTTATAATCGTTGCCAAACATCATTGCTCTTTCAGATTTTATATGTGTAGATTTTACTTCGTTAACAGAAGATTTCCCATCGTTTTTGTATGGTGTCTCAAATTTCTTGCGCTTTTTAGCCCTCGGACAAGAAAGTATGGGACTGCCAGATCGTTTAGATTGCCTTGGCGTAGTGTCTTTACTAAAATCTTCAGTACACAAAGTCGCTTCAAAATCATTAATGATTTGTGTATCTATCAGTTTATCTATGTTGGTATTTTGGGGATTTACAATGAAATTTGTATTTTGAACATATTTGATTTTTTCATCTATAAGATGTTTTTCTTGTGATTCTTTTAGTTTCATATTAGACTCTAATATTCTCTCTTTAGATATAACTACGTCACTACCTTTTGCAGCCTTTATTCCAACTGCGTTTTCATTATCACCTTTAGTCGCAGCAAAATCATATTCATTACTGTTATCACTTAAGTCTATATCTTGGAATATTTGACGAGTCCTTTTCAATGCTTGATCAGAAATCTTAACTTTCTTATTGCTTGCCGTTTGAAAACCTTTAAATTTGTGCGATATTACATCATTTTCTTTAAATCTGTCCATATCTTCAAATATTTTCTTGCTCTTAAGCATTGCCTCTTCAGAAACATTTACAGTTTTATTACTTGCCGTTTGAAATCCTTTGAACTTATCAATATTATCGTTAATATCGTTATCTATATCTTTGAACACAGCTTTAGATGTGGCAAAAGCTTGAGCTGAAACCGTTACAGGCTTCTGATTGGCCGTTCTAAAACCTTCTAATATAAAAACAGTCTCTTCGTTACTTTTGGGAGTATTACTGTTAAAATCTTGCTCTAAATCTTTAAATAGGGCTTTGCTTCTAGCTAGCGCGGCAGCGGATATAGATACGGGTTTTTTATTAGCTGTCTGGAAACCTTGAAACATATTTACGCTATGTTTATTGCTTAGTTTGTCGTTGTTTTCATATTTAACTTCTTCATTATCAATGTCTTTAAATAACAATTTACTACGTGCTAAAGCTTCATTAGATACATCTATTATTTTATTGCTGGCCGTTTGGAATCTTTTAAAAGTAATTTTGTGTGAAGCATTAGCCAAATCGCTATTTTTCCTGCTCAGAATATCTTCACAATCAATTTCTTTTAATATCAATTTACTTTTTGCGAGAGCCTCCTCACCTACACTTATAAGTTTGTTATTGTCAGTTTGAAAACCTTTAAATATTGGAACATCACCTTCATCATTATTCTGATTGTCTTTTCTTAAAATATTATCATCACGATCTAAGTCTTGAAACAAAGCTTTGCTTTTAGCTATAGCTTCGGTAGACACACTAATAGGTCTATTATTAGCTGTCCGAAATCCTTTAAATGGAAAATTATCTTTACATGTCTTCGGATTGAAATCCTTTGTACTTTCTGTCCAAGTGTCTTCACCGTCTATATCTTTGAACAAAGCTTTGCTGTTAGCTAAAGCTTCAGAAGTTACAGTTATTTGTTTATTACTAGCAGTTTTAAATCCACCAAAATTAACAACATCATTATTAGTTACATCAACATGGTGATTCAGATCAATGTCTTTTAATAAAGTTTTATATTTATTTAAAGCTGCATTTCGGTCATTTGTGAATTTTGAGGGTGATGATTCGAAACCTTTAAATGGTAACTCTTTATCTCTATTGTCTCTTTTATTTAAATCTTCTAAGTCTTCAAATATCTTATTACTCGTCTCTAGATCATGTTCAGAAATATTAAACGGTTTATTAGTTGCAGTTTTAAATGACATTTGAAAGCCTTTATGACCGGGTGCATTACCAAAAGTTTTGTTACCGGAAAATTGTGCATCTATCGAAGTGAGATTACCTTCCGTTCGAGATTTCTTCAGGATCACTGGATTTAACTTGTCTGATGTTCCATCTTGACAATTAATTTCTAAGTCTATATCGGCAAACAAGTTTTTGCTCTCAAGCAGAGCTTTTTCAGAAATTTTAATCGGCTTGTTATTGGCAGTTTGAAAACCACAAAAATGTTTAGATTCTATTTCAATTTCCATTTCGTTTTCAAACACTTTACTAAGATCATTACATAGTTCCTCATTCATTTCTTTAATATCGGGAGGTTGCAAATCAGATACGTTTAAAATTGGTTCAGTAACTTTTGGCTTCCTTGCGTTTTCCTTCACAGCTACAGTTACTTCTTTATCAATATCTTTAAACATGTCTTTCGTTTTCAATAAAGCTTGTTTAGAAATTTTAATTTCTTTGTTATTAGCGGTATTAAAGCCAACAAAAGTATTGCTTTCCTTGTGTATATCATGAACTATTTTATTTTCATCTTCACCTGCGATGATATCTTTGAAAATATAGTTACTCTTAATCAGAGCTGCATTAGAAATGCTTATATCTTTACGACTAGCTGTTTTAAACCCGCAATAACCTTTGCTTGTAGACGGTTTATTAAAATCTTCATCAAAACTATCAGTATTGTCGATATTATCGAAAATATTTTTAGTTTTGGCCAACGCGGCCTCTGATATATTGATATCTTTCTTACTAGCTGTCTTAAAGCCTATAAACCTAGGTATTTCATTATTTTCCTCTTCTACTAAAGACATGTCACGCGAAAATTCATGTAAAATATCGTCGTCAATATGAGAATATTCCACTTCATTGTTATTCTCATTATGTTCTATACTTATTGCTTCAGCATCTTGGAAATCTTCTTCTAGATCTATATCTTGGAAAACTCTCTTACATCGAGCTAAAGCTATATCAGACAATTTAATTTTCTTGTGACTGGCTGTCAAGAAACCATCGAATTTACGTTTTTCTGGTCTCTTTAAAATATCTTTCTCTTTTCCTTCACAATTGTCACCCAGGCTAGACAATATTTCATTATTGCTAGTACTATTATCAGCATCCTTATTGATACTATTTACAGTGTCTTCGTTTTCGAATTTCAATCTTATATCTGTATTTTTCAAGCTTTTTTGCCAACTTTTACTATGATTATGTTTAGAACTTAAGCTATCAACTAATGCAGTTAAACTGGTACTAGATGCAACATCTTTCTCTACATCATCAAGTAAACTTTTTGCTTTAGTAAAAGAATCTGTGGCTATTTGTATAGACTTGTTACTTGCAGTTTGAAAACCTACATACATAGTTTTGTCTAAAATATCAGGTTGTTCGTAAAAAGAGGTCTCTAAAGCACACGTTAATGGAATATCTTGAAGTTCTTTATGTATATAATTGTCTTCCTCATCGCTGCTAAACAAAATTTCATCTTTCAGAAAAGTATCATTACTTTCTCTGTTTTGCTGCATTGGAATCTCATCCTTATTACTATTAGCATTTAAATCCATATTCGCATCTGGAGTTCTTTCTATTTTTAACTTTTCAGTGTTAATTTTAAGTACAGGACTCGTTTGTGTGTTTAAACGTTTCATATTGACTCCTATGAATAATTCTTTGCCTACAATTTGTGAATTTATCAATTGCTTTGCAGAAGTCAAGTCTGGATTCTCTTCAATGATTGGAAGGGCTATTCTTTCGAAATTCTCAAAAGTCCCTAAGTCAAACACCAATGGAGATGGACTTTTAGACTTATTAACTTGAAAGACAGGGCTTGGACTGATGGCTTCTTCTATTGTGATATTACTTAAATAATTATTGTCTTTACATACATTTGTATCACTTTGTAAAACTTTACAATAAAATTGAGTGTTACCATCTTGAGTAAAACAACCATTTCCCTGAGTAATTTTGTCGCAAATTTCACTTTGTGCATGTCTTCTAGCAATTTCTACATTTTGTCTATCATATATGGCACTTTTATCCTCATTAGGTTCTGTTAATGTATTACGTAATAACTTTTTATGATTAACATCTAAATTTTCATTATTGACATTTAAAGCTGCATGCACTTTTTTATTTTCACCAACATCAGATTCCTTATCATCAACATCACAGAACGTCTTATCAAATTCCTGAGTGATACCATCATTGGAATTAGCTATAGCTTCAGCTTTGTCGATGATATCAATCAGTTGGGTGTCAGAGACACACTGCGTTTCAAACCTGTTTGCAGGATTCTGGTTGGGTACCTTGAAAAAATATTTAAAATCATTTTTTTCAATACTTTATTGCTTCCATAATGTTTACAAGGTGTTGACGGTTATTATTAAAGTACATTAAAGACCCTGTGAGGGCAAAGGGGCTTCCTGCTCCATTGACCCGCCTACCCCTTCGGAGATTACTGGCGTGATGTTATGTAAATGAAATAAAACCCTTAATCAATGGCTTCTTATGTTCATCACAAAAGATACTGTAATGGAAAACATTACAGCAGCTAAGATCAATATAATACAACAATAGAAAAGCTCTATTGTCATTGGCCAACATGAAACTTGAAAAAAAACAGCAAAGTAACAATTAATCCTTGTTAAAACTTACCTCAGCATCAGGCAACATGCTGACAGATAGGAATGAAGATCTCGTATACCTCTCCAAGGCTTTTCTGTCTGGTTTGCGTGCGACAGCTGTGTCCGCCTTCTGTATGGCTTTTATTTGTTGATTCACATTTAAAATTACATCTTGAGCACTGCAGAAAGTTTGGGAATGAAATAATTGAGCGTTATTTTGGTTCTGACCATATAGAGCCAAAGGTATCCTCTTAACACTTTTCTTTAAAACCTGTTCAAAATTTGTAATTATTTGTGAATTATCTTCCATGGCGAAAACAATAAATAATTAAAGCTTGAGTGAAGTTTTGTATGTGTTTATAATTATCAATTATTTATTTGTTCAAATGATTGTTGATTTTACAAAAATTCAGTTGAAATAAATAGCAGCGCGAAATTATTTATTTTTATTATCTTGCTTAACATTTGACATTTGTTTGACAGCTTCTTACAAGAAGAACTGTAAGTGACGTTTAAATCACGTACTACGCAGACCTATATTCACTTAAAATAATTGTGTATTAACAAATGCGCATCTATTTCAATTAGAATAATTACTTATAAATGGTTATATTTAATATAAGTGCTTTTATTTATTTTAAAATATAAAATAGCCGTTACATTAATAATTTATTATATTCTACAACGTATCGTTTTCTGCGTGGAACAACATATTCAACTTCGTTCAGAAATAGTCAAAAATCTTATACGCTTATTTTATTCGCAGAATTAGCTCCTTCTAAGAGTTTTTCAATTATATACTTGTTTACTATATATATTCTAGGCACCAAAAGTGTTCTATCAATAATAGATATTCTTATTATTGAATAAGAATTAAGTCATAATATTTATACAATATGTCATCGCTGGCTTGAAAATAAAATCTAGTGCCATTTTTAAACGCAAGTTGCTAGCTTTACCAGGCAAACGGCGGATAATTCTCGAAAAACATTTAATTTCGTTTACATCTACATATAAAAACGACATATATTAATTCTGACCTGCTTCATTATCAAAGCATCAAACCAAAATGGTAAGTAACATTTAACTTCGCCCAGTTTTTGTGTAGTATACCATTATAAATATGGCGGCATTATAGGTTATGTTCTCATTTTCAGTCGCATACTATTTTGCTTGTACAACCTGGACCTAGGCCAGAAACTAGGACTTATTCGGACTATGAGAGCGTCAACGACTGCATGGAGGGCGTCTGTAAGATATACGAGGAGCATTTAAAGAGGCGGAACCCGAATACGCCGACTATAACATACGATATTTCACAATTGTTCGATTTCGTTGATCAGGTAAGTTTTGTGTTTTACTGTGAATTAGAGTAGTTTTGCATATTTTTCTTCTATTTCTTAACTTCTAAAATCAAAGTCACTACATAAGATTATGACTTTTTTGACTACAAACATAATAAATTAAATAGATCACACAATATGCTTTATTACCGGAATGTTGACGGTTTAAGCTTAAAAATGAAACATGGTGCATTAAATTATTACACAAGATATCTTTTGAAATATTACTAAACAGAAAAAGGCTACTCTCTAACCACGGACTAGTAAAAAAAGAAACTAGACACTTCTCAGGTGCTCCAACTTGACTTGCAACTTATGTAACACATTGACATAATAAGAGCTTTAAATGACTTTGACTGGCCCGTTGGTCGAGTGGTCAGAGACCCTGGCCACAAAACCAAGGGTCGCGGGTTCAAATCCCGCTAGGGGCAAATATTTTGTGTCATGAACATGGATATTTGTACTCGAGTCATGGATGTTTATAAACATATTTAAGTATGTTTATCCGTTCACCTAGTATCTATAGCACAAGCTTATAAGCTTAGTTTGGGACTAGGGAATTGGTGTGCCAGTCTGAAGAATTTATTTATTTATTTATTTAAATGACAGATATCTGATATCTGGTATTCCTATGTATCTCACTCACACATAAATGTGGCTTAATGCTATAGTATGACAGTGTGGAGTCCTTTTATTCCTAGTCTGTGTTATAATGTTCTGTTATTAGTATTCATCACTTTAAATTTTTAACAAAATCATAGAGCAATAGTAGAGTTAGAGGATCTAGGAACTGTATAATGTGTCTCTCTCTCTAGTATTGTTGATATAACAGCCACAATAATACTGTTATCTTTTCCATACAAAACTAATCTTTTCCCATAAAATACTATAAATTACCACATAACTCTTCTTACATTTCAGTTAGCAGACCTAAGTTGTCTCGTATACCAGAAATCAACTAACACATATGCACCATACAACAAAGATTGGATCAAGGAGAAAATATATGTATTACTGCGTCAAGCGGCAGGACAGAGCGACTAAGTTACGTGTACATTTTTAGTTATGTGACTCTTGATTGCGTTTGGGAGGAATTGCTTGGTTGGTTGGTTGACGTTGCCTCTTCTATCGTGTTCATACACCAATGCAAGTGTCCCGATAATTTTGTAATCCTTTTTAAAGAAAGTGGTGTTGTCCCAGTTGCATCCGTGTACTCGAGTCCGGGGTCCGCCTTTCTTGTCTTACGCCTCCACTTCAGACGGTCTTCAGCATCCCTACGTTGTGAGACCGTGTTTTCTATTGTATCAGTATCTTATCTTTTATTGTTATAGTAATAGATTAAACAGAGAAAAATGCTTTTGTTAATGAAGTTTTAAAAATGTGTTGGGCAATATTTCGGAGTAAAAATATTTTACCAACATTTGATTATACATACATACATAACACCACGCCCGTAATCCCCGAAAGGGTAGGCAGAGTCAAATTTTCTCCTAATCAGACTAGAGAAAAAAAATATTATATAATTTTGAATATTTCTCTGTGAGTTTTTCAACCAGCTTAACCATAGTATACATTTTTTTCTTTATATCCTCCTGGAAAGTAGACAATATTGGCTTACATACTTTTAAAACTTATTGAAAAACAATATTTCGAATATTATAACTATGACCTTCTTACTAACATTATTATCACAGGTATGGAATCAATAGCCCGTAGTAATTTTCTCTAATATTAAATACATTTCCTCCCAATACAATTTCAAGGGCACCCTCTATGACAAATTGTAAAAATAATATTAGTTACACCATTTTCTACTTTAATTATGATCTGGGGAGCTTTAAGTTGTGTTTTGCTGGGCAACATTTGATGTGAATCAGCACAATTGATAGGCAACATGAAAAATATTCATTTTTGGAGTCTTTATAGGTGGTATACTTGTTGTCCTTATATTTTTATTGCAAACATCTTTTGAAAAGTGAAACTTAGTTGTATTTTATCATAAATGGTGTCTTTGGGTAATTACATTTTAATGAAAACGCTTAACGAGTTGGTCATTGACATAAAGATTTTGATGTACTGGTGGTGCCCTTCGCGTTACAAGCTGGTTTAGGCTATGCTGCCCGCTAATAATCAGGGCTTGACTGCCACAGTACTGGTATCAAAAATGTTTACTCATGAAACTTGGTTAGTAAAAATCGTGCAATTTTCGAAAGGCTAGTTTTATAAAAAAAAAAATATATTTCATTATTGAGATTAGACAAAAAAATATTGTTTGCGTATTTTTCTTTGGTCAGCAAATCAAAAATGATGAAGATACAGCGCGTTAACGTACCGCGTGACGTCACTAGTTCTGTAAAATTTTACCGTCCAAGTGACGTATTTTTGTCATTTTTCTAGTATTAGATAAAGCAAAAAATACGTATTCAATATTTTTTAATAATCTAACTTATGGATATATAATTTTTTTCAGTAAACTAGCCTATTCCATACTGCCCTCCCGATAATCGATTCCCTAATATCAGATCATGGTTGCCACATGCTCTTTGCGATATGTTCCTCATTAAATGTTGCATAGCGAATACACAAAATCTTTTGATTTTTCTCTATGATTCCACCAAGTCAAATTTAATAAATCATCAGAATCTACGTTTAAATGCCTTAACTATGAAACCGTTGATGGATATGTATCAGCTGACATTATAACATGTTTGTTCTTTCACAATTTTAACAAACATGTTTTGTTCAATTTGTGGAAGAGCTATTCTTAGCTAGCACCGCAGAAGTGATAATAAGAGAAGTGGAAATTCCTAGCGATCCGTCCTGACTCACTGAATTATATATAAACCTTCCTCTTAAAGCACTTTTGATTTAAACCGCATCAACATCCCTTGCGTAGTTTAAAATAAGTATATAAGCGAACAGACGGAATCTTTGATTTTGTTATACACTAACTAACTAACTAAACTTCACGCCACTTCCCTAGCGGGGTAGGCAGAGAGGTTTTACACTATGTAAAAGATAAGAAGCAATTTCGTGTTCAATGTGGTCGTGCAGGATAGTACCTGCTCGTCCAACGTGGACGTTCTTGATCTGTTTGTGGTACAAATGTATTCATGAAATAAATAATATGAAGATTCTTACCAAGTCTAGTCTACAGTAAAAATGTTGTGGACTATTTCAATAGGGATTGACACATGTTACCAATTCATGTAAAGTTATGTTTTATACATTAAAGCCAGTATTAAAAACCTTTAATAACATTTTAAGATTATATTTATGCGTCATAAATTAAAGAAAATTAATTTAAATTGCGTTATATAATATCCATTATCACGTGACTGCGAACGCCATCAAAGCGCGATGACGTCACTGATCGGCAATCAAGCTGATATACTCGTAATAACTCACTCAAGATCAGGTTCACTTTGACAGAGCGCGAGACTGTTTATCGGTCAGTGACGTAATTATAGTCACGTGACAATTTGGAGCGTTTTGGCGGGAATTCTAAAAACAATTTTTTTATGACGTATTTTTTTTTATTGAAATTTGACGCAGTTTTTCGTGAAATTATTATTTTCCTGTTTAAATAGGGTCTCTATGAAACAAAATCAATTCTAAAAATTAGTCAACATCCCTATTCTCACATTTATGGCTTTTTAGCCAGATTGGCGTGTAGCTCACGAGCCTTCTATTCTCTTATAATCAGTTCTGTGGACTATTTAGATGTTAGCGCTGCCTGCCAAGTAGAAAATAATAATATTTGTGTTTCTCTATCCATTGGTATTGTTGTGTTATGTTCAAAGCGTTAACAGTTGGCCAAAAGCTCTGTACCGCGTAGGTAGATATGAAGTGAGGAGGGAGACTGGATGAGAAATTGATTTTTTTTTATATTTTTAATATCCAATTTCGGGTTTGTAAACTTTCGCAATGTTTCGATTGAATGCGTTGTGTATTATGTAGATACGTTTTACGTTCACAAAACAACGGTGCAAGCAATGGAGTATTATCCTCATAAATTTTTTTTAGTCTAAGCTAGATCGTCAAAAAATATTAAATATGTATTTTTTGCTTTTGTCATTTTTCGAGTATCAGACTCGAAAAATGACAAAGATACAGCTTACGCTTCAAAGATCAGAAATTTAGCGCTTAAACTAGTTGTGCAAAATTTGTGCAAGTGACGTCACTTGGACGGTAAAATTTTGCACAACTAGTGACGTCACGCGGTACTTTAACCCGCTGTATTTTCATAATTTTTAGTTTGTTGAACAAAAGAAAAAATACGTAAGCAATATTTTTTGCAATAGTGAACTATATTTTTTTTTGAGGAAAATAGCCTATTACAATTTTAAGATTTTTGGTTAAATTTGTAAGAAAATTTATTACTTAACATGATTACGAATTAAATAATGATAGGAAAGCTTGTTTAACTATTGTTGAAAAGAGATACCTACATCATCTTTTCTCTCTCTCCCCTGTCACCTCCAAGGAGCCGTACAGCGGTTGTGGTCAAATTGTAATAGTGTACAAGTGACGTATTTTTATACATTCGTATGAACATCATAAGGTTTTATATGTTTGTGCAACTAAATATTAAGATTGAAACTTTAATATTTGTGTTGACTTTGGGAGTTCAAAGTGTTTTTTTTTATGTTTACTTTAATTTTGTTAACACGTTAGTTTAAGTTAGTGTAAGGAGTTAGTTTAAGAATAAACTTTAAAATATGAAACTTTGTTGTTATTTTTTATGTGCCTGGGATCCATCGAACTAGCTGGATGGTGGATAGATGGATCTTTGACCTACCTATCATTAAACTTACGTTAGAAGCCAAATTTCAGCTCTGAGTTTAATATTCTCTTTAATAAGGAAACAATATTTTGACAGGCCCTATGTATGAACAATATTTTGATAGGTCGAGTGGTCAGAGACCCTGGCCACGAAACTAAGAGTCGCAGGTTCGCATCCCGCTAGGCAATGTTTCGAGTGATGAACATGGACATTTGTACTCGAGTCATGGATGTTTATAATTTTATTTAAGTATCTCTATCCGTATCCGTTCCCCTAGTATCCATAGCACAAGCTCATAAGATTCGTTGGAACTAGGGAATTGGACAATTGGTGTGTAAGTCTGGAGAATTTATTAACTAACTAACTAAACTTCACACCACTTCCCTAGCGCGGTAGGCAGAGAGAACCGAACGCCATATGGCACGATCCTTACACACCTCACTCGCCTCTTCAACATTCATAATCCTTTTCATACAAGCTCTACGGTTCCTTATGACTCCTTACAGATTTAATGTATTTCTCCGTTGGTCTGAGACTTGGAAGATAATGTGACAACTGTATTCTGACTAACAGAACTATTTGTACAGAATCGTTAATAGAATAAATTGCAACAGATTTATTTGATTTTGTACTATGTTATATTTTGACTAAATAATATTTGCAAAATCAAAATAAAAACTGGCGCGTGCGCATCGCTTGTCACAAGGTTCTTCAGGCTCGTTAACATTAAAAGTGATACTTTGAAATTGGCATCTTACGTGTCAAAAAAGAAAAAAAAAACACATTTAAGCAGACAAAATGGTATATTTGGGTATTACACATGTAATTATATTACTTAAAACTACTTAAACTTAAAAGTTAGTGTAAAACAATAAATTATACAAAAGTAAATGCATTTCGAGAGCACGATAATTTTAATAAATTCGCGATTAACCAATAAGGTTTTTCAACTGATACAAATCAGTAATTTCATAGTATTTCATTAAACGCAAAATTAATATCTAGTTACAACTGTAATGCAGTCTTAGGATGAGATTACGAAGCAATTATACGTATATTTGGCAATTAAATTATTTCTACAAGCACGGACTAGTAAAAAAGAAGGACTCCGCGCTGTCATACACAGCGTGAAGTCACCCTTCATGGTAAGAGGTTTTTTGAGCGCGTCAATGGTGATGTAAGTTGTGACAAATTGAAGCTCCGCAGTACCGCTGTCCCCGTAGGACGGGGACAGCACGTACGGGGACAACGGTAATAAAGGCCGCAGATGCCTAAAGGTCTAGTTAGTGGTCGCGATACGAGCGATAGCGGAGTTCGCTACCGAATCGCTGGCGCGCATTTGGCTTTGTACCCTAGTTTAACTATCTAGGTAGATCTGGATAGTTTTTAAGCGCTGTGTGATTTTAAAGCGTCCTGGTAAGGTAGTCTATCAATTACGTTCAGGGGGGTTGGGGGGGGGGGGGGGGGAGTCCAGTCGAGTGTCACATGGAAGAGAGGATTCTTTCTTTATTTCACGCAATAAAAACCGTACAAAGAACTGAGCTGGGCTAAATTGATTAAATCGTGTTAATATACTGTTTACCCATGGCGTATGCATTATTATTAATCTCACGTATCATTAGTTAGGGTTAAATCAAGTGCAATCCTTCTTTTTTACTAGTCCGCGGTAAGATTATTATAGTATAAAACTGGACTAAAAAGATATTAAATCTCACTTACTATTGAAAATCACATACATAATTGAAACTAATCATTAGTGACAGGCAATATACCTTATTACAAAAGCCTAGTACCAGACAGTGGCGGACTAACCTAGGCCGGGAGGGGCGGTCCGCCCCGGGCCTCAGGCCCTGGGGGGGGGCTCATATTATCTCCAAGTACTCATCATCCTAAGTCAAATAGTGGACCCCCCCATTTCGGTCAAGCAACACTGCTTGTATATCCCTACTAGGGGCCTAAACACAAAAATTACCATAAATAAAAATAAAAATGTTGTGTCATCACTCCATTATAATCTATGGCCTACTAGGCATATTGAGACAAGGGATTGCAATCCAGCCCCTATTTGCTAAAGCCAGCATATAACGCTGGATCCAGCAGAGCTGATATTGTGCTCGACCCAGGTGGACTGCTTGATTTAGCATTCCAATCTCTAGTAGGGATTGAAATCCAGCGGCATTGAACCAGCACACGTCGCTGATACCAGCAGAGCTAAAATTGTGCTGGACCCAGCCCGATTGCCAGATCCAGCGTTGCAATCCCTAATTAAGACATTAAGGGGGCGTTCAAGTATTACGTAACGCAATTTAGGGAGGGGGGGGGGGGGAGTCTTATTAAACGTTACGCTGCGTTAAAGGGGCGGGAGGGGGTGTTAGGAAAAACGTTATTGGCGCGTTACACAGGGGGAGAGGGGGGGCCTAGAGGTCTCTAGGGGGGGGGAGAAATCTTCAAAAATTGCGTTACGTAATACTTGAACGGTCCCTTAAAATAATAAATATCGTATACAGGTATTATTGAACACATTACGACTTGCTTTAACGAAATGAATAGATTGAAAAATGATATTGGAAAATGAGGTGTTACTGTATTAATGATATCTTGAAAATGACATCTCAAAAAATGTATAGTTTACAATCTCGCTAGATAAATCACAATCTACCAGGGTTTACAATCGAACAGTGACGTTCACGTTATAATAGGGTTGCCAACCAATTTGTCAGGGTATGTTCTGGGCGCTTAGCCAAATGCGCGCCAGCGACTCCATAACGAACTTCGCTATCGCTCGTATCGCGCCACAAACTTATTCGGTTGGACGATTTGGGAACTCCCGAGTTTCGCACAATGAGTTCTTAGTAAACAAGTTCGTGGCGCGATACGAGCGATAGCGGAGTTCGTTATCGAATCGCTGGCGCGCATTTGGCTTTGCAACCTAGTTTAACTATCTAGGTAGATCTGGATAAATTTTAAGCGCGGTGTGATTTTAGAGCGTCCTGGTAAGGTAAAGTCTATAAATTACGTTCAAGGGGGAATCCAGTCGAAGCTCACGCAATCTCACATGGGAGAGAGAGGATTCTTTCTTTATTTTACGCAATTAAAACAGTAGAAAGAACTGAGCTAGGCTTAATTGATTAAATCGTGTTAATATACTACATTACGACAAAATCAGCGACAAAAGCGCACAGTAACTTGTTTACCCACGTTGTATGCATTATTATTAATCTCACAGGACATTAGGTAGGGTTAAAAATCACGCCATTTATTAACGCTCCCTTAGACTTTTTGTTTGAAATTGCGGTTGGCAACCCTACATCATCAGCGAAACCTCGTACCAGGTTTCAAAGTCCTGGTCTTATATCATGTTACCAGTTGTCCAAGAAATCGTACCCAGTCTTGGGTAGAGTGGTGGATTCGGTCAGCGTCTCTGTGGACTGGAAGTCGGTGCCGGACGACGCCTGGCTAGACGATAAGAGGCCTCTATTCTCTTCAGAGATATCTGGAAACAAAGATATACATTAGTTGCATATACTTTTAGGTCGTATGTCAGGCTCGTTGGTCGAGAGCAGGGCCGGGCCGTGAGTTTAGGGGGCCCTGGACTAATAATACTTAGGGGCCCACCTAATTACTCAAAGTATAAGACGTAGGCATGAATTAGGTAAAGTAACTGAATAGGTTTGATTAATCGCAGGATTCGCAGTGCTGCAAACCGTACGATCTGTTTAATTTAATGGAATTATGGATTTTTTCGCATTATCGCCTATTTTTGACTTTGACTTGTCTTAGCTGGGGGCCCCTTGAATCCACGGGGCCCTGTGCTGAAGCCCAATAAGCCATATGGTAGATCCGGCCCTGGTCGAGAGGTCAGAGATCCTGGCCACGAAACCGAGGGTCGCGGGTTCAAATCCCGCTAGCGGCAAATGTTTCGTGTGATGAACATGGACATTTGTACTCGAGTCATGGATGTTTAAAAACGTAAATATATCTATCCGTTCACCTTGGCACTAGGAAATTGGTGTGTCAGTCTGGAGAATTTATATATGTCCTCCTAACCGATATCGGTCAAGGCGGCCAATCGCAACGAGGATTAGTCAACGCAGGAGACTTTATAGTGCACAAGTGTGTGCGCAAACACAGGTGCTCTCTCTGTTCCCTCACTCTCATAGTCCGGTGAGACGGCCACGGATTTTAATGAAACTTTACATTAATTAGCTTATACACCCGAATAACATATAGGCTATGTTTTATCGATGTACCACGCGAGCAAAGTCGCGGGCAAAAGCTAGTACGACATAATTTTGTATTTATAAATAACAAAATGACAGAATTTAATTAGGATGATAGTGCAGTACTTTTATTGATACAAAAGTATCAAAAGACGAACTGTATGGAACCTCAGGCATTAGGATTTCAAGTAGCAATCGAAACTGCAGGCAAAGCCATCTGAAAGCCGGTTGCATGTGTGAATGCACCATAAGGACCGCGTCATATGGCGTTCGGTTTTCTGCCTACCCCGCTAAATAATCGACGTGAAATTACTTAATTTAGAGGGTGGTATTTTAGTATAAAAATTCAATCCAGGTTACACCAGATACGAACGTCTAGTCTAATACAATGATGACGAATATTCCGCCCATTATCTCACGGCTTAGTAACCAAGGATTGTAATAAACATTCCTTACAAAGCTAATATGAATCACGTTATTATATATTTCATCATTTAGTTATCATCCATTCATAGGCGTTCAGCTTGCGTACACGCCCATGCACTAAAAGCTGAAGTACTTCCGCCGAGCAGGTTGCTTGCTCGGGGACCTAGGTCCGACTGAGCGTGAGGTGTGTTGTATATATAGGTACTTAAATAATGTTTGTCCTGGGTGGGGATCGACCTCACAACTCTTGGCGCATGGGGCAGGGTCACTACCGAATGCGCCATTGAGCCAGTCATAGTCATAACTACATTGAAGCAACTGCCTATCTGATCTTCATAACTTGAAGATAGGGAAACCAGAACATTTGCATCATATTTACACATCCATGGTCATTTGAATGTGCAGACTTTCTCGCCAAGTTTTTCCTCACCGCCGAGCTAATGGCAAAAATATCTATCTACTTCAATTTACAAACTATCTTTTAAACAATTTAGCAGGGTAGGCAGAGAACCGAACGCCATACGGCCCGGGTTTGAAACTAAATCGCTCGCATATGAGACAAGTGTATTAATCACTGAGCTAATACAATTCTATTATCTCCTCACGACACAGTTACCAAAGTATAAATAAACAATTCTTACAAAGCTATTATGAATCATTGCATTATGTATTTGATCGTTCAGTAATCATTCATTGTGACATTTATATTCTAAACACGTACCTTCCGGCTTTGTAAGTAAATATATGAAACTAGTATTGCCTGTAGCTCTGCTCGTATAATTCGGATTATTATCGGTTCCACCGGGCCAGGATCTCTCAATTATACATCAATTAAGGTATATAATCAGGATTGATCCAATAATTTTGGTCATCTTAACATACATAACATCACGCCCGTTCTCCCCGAAGGGGTAGGCAGAGTCAAAGGGGCAGCAAGTCCCTTTAGCCATATTAAGTCATACTACTATTATAAATAATTGGTTCTCGCCTAGCATGTCGTAAAAGACGACTAATGGTATATCGGGTTTTGGGTATGTGATTGTGTAGGCGACGAGCTAGCCACTTGTCACAACTTTTTCACAATCTTCCATCTAACCCAGCCCAGTTTTGTTTTTGGCTGAATGCGGTTAAAGGGGCCTGCTGCCCCTTTGACTCTACCTACCCCTTCGGGGATTATGGGCGTGATGTTATGTATGTATGTACTATTATAAAGAGGATAGATTTAATTGTTTGTTTGCATTAAATAGGCTCCGAAACTACTGGACCGATTAAAAAAAATATTTCACCAATAGAAAGCTACTCCATCAGCGAGTAACATAGGCTATATTTTATCCCCGCATTCCCACAGGAACGGGAGCTACGCGGGTGAAACCGCGGGGAGCTGCTATCATAAATAAACGCTGGTTACTAAGAGAATTTTGATAAAGTAGTGACAAGTGGCTAGCTCGTCGCCTAGTCGCCTGCACAATCTTAAACCAATTACCCAATAGTATTGGGTAATTGGTTTGAGATTTACGACATGCTAGATAAGAAACACAGTTGGTACAGACGGCGGCACAACAGGCTATACATTTTTGTTGCGAAACAGCCCTTATCACAACTGAATAAGACTGTAGTAGTGCTGTGGTGTGTACATTATTTTTGAGTCCTAGAACAACATCTAGATCTCTTATGCGAGAGGTCTCATCTTGCACCGACTCCAAAACTAATTGATTATTGTAAATATTTAAATACGTGTTAAAGGTTAATACTTTCATCGAAGCAGTCGAAAGAATTTATTTTATACTTTTTAGTGTTTAGACATTTAAATAGCTATTAAGGCAGTTTTTACTTGTGTTTTTTTATAACATTTTTCGCGGGGTTTTTTGAAGTCGGTTTTTATTTTTGTTAAAATTTAACTTATTATCATACTACATCACATACATTGATCTGACTCCGAGAAAAGTAGCTTAAGAATCAACAGTGGTATTACAAATATATACTTAAATATTGGATATTAACACCCAGACACAGAACAAACACAAGTATTCATCACACGAATGTTTGTCCTGGGTGGGGATCGAACCCACAACTCTTGGCGCATGGGGCAGGGTCACTACCGTAAGCTTATTCTTCTCTCCTAAGTTTTACAGCCCGACTGGGTTCATAATTTAACTAACTAACTAAACTTCACGCCACTTTCCTAGCGGTATAGGCAGAGATAACCGAATTTGATGTAACTATTAGGGGTCGCAAACCGGTTTCCCGGATCTCGAAAATACCGGAAAACCGTACCAAATTTAGCGCTTACAAATACCGGATTTAAAATTCATAAAAACCGGGATTTTTGATATTTTCGGGATTTTTAAAATACAATATTCTACTTGTTTATATTACAAATTCTATGTGTTCAATTCTATTCTATAGTTCCATATAAATAGGTAAATAAACAAAAATTTATCCTGAAACATTAATTTTCGTCATATAACAAGACTATGATATCAGTCAATTATGAAAAGCAATAAAATATTTGATTTGATAAAAAGTAACCAATGTCTTATAGGATTTCTGGCGTTATTACAATCAGTTAAGTATTAAAACATCGTGAGACAGACACAGACAGACATAATTACTTTCCCATTCTCATATCTACTAGCGGCCCGCCCCGGCTTTGCGCGGGTGTTCAATTCTTTTCTAACCTAACTTAATAGCCTATGTTAATCGGGAATAACGTAACATTCTAATGGTGAAAGAATTTTTGAAATCGGTTCAGCAGTTTTCGAGTTTATTCGTTACATACATACATACAAATATTTCCTCTTTATAATAATAGTATAGATGAGTAATATATATTAGTAAGTATTATCAGTATTGTGAAATTATTATTCTATACACGTACTTTCCGATTCGATAAAAATTAAAAAATTAAAAATACACGTACCAATACGATAACGAGAAATGTTATTACTATACTTAAAGATTAAGTTTGTTAGAGCGGTGGTAGCTCAATGGTAAGGACACGTGCCTCTTAACCGAGGAGTGCGGGTTCAATCCCGGCACGTACCTCTGGAGTTTTCAAATCTATGTGCGTATTTATACCACTAGCTCGACGGTGAGGGAAAACATCGTGATGAAACCTGCAAATTCAAACAACTTTGGATTTGTAACCATGATCCAAAAATTGTCTGGTTCCCCTATCTTAGGGTTACGAAGGTCAGATCGGTAGTCGCTTCGTAATGACCAGACTCTATAAAACCTGGATCATGGTCTAAGCGGACCAGTCTAGACACGGGACACAACGCTAGGAAGATGATGACTTAGAGATTAAGTTTGTGTTAAGTAGAGTCCCATGTTGGTCTGGGAATAAAAACGTATCAACTGTGTCTCTTACCTAGCATGTCGTAAAAGGCGACTAATGGTGTATCGGGTTTATTGTGTAGGCTACGAGCTAGCCACTTGTCACAACTTTTGCATAATTTTCCATCTAACCCAACTCTATTGTATTTTTCGCTGAAGGTGATTGAAAGAGCTCTGCGCTCAGCCTATACTATCAAAAAGAGTTCAAAGAGCAGCAAGCTCTTCTAATCATGTTTAGTTAAAAATAAAATTGAACTGGTTTATAAATGGATGCAAAATAGCAAAAATGCTTAAAAAATCGTTGCAAATTTCTAAATTTGTCATTACAATATTTGTAATATTTGCAAATACGCTGGAGACCAAGAAAACGACTTTATCCCAAAACAAGATGGAATGGATGGATGGATGTAGGAGCCGCGGAAAGCCCAGGCTCACCTACCACGACCAGATTGGTCGTGTATTAACAGAAGGTGATGTTAGGAGTCATAAAAACCGTTGAGCTTGTATCAAAAGGATCGTGAATGTTGAAGAGGCGAGTGACGTGTGTAAGGATCGTGCTATACGGCGTTCATTTCTATCTGCCTACCCCCGAAGTTTAGTTAGTAAGTTAAAAAACAAGATTTTTGGGATCCTAGACCTTAAATTTTATAAGTTTTGAGACAACTTAATGGCACTTAATGGTAAGATTAAGGTTTATACGAAGTTTCAGCGTTTTACCTCTCATTCGGACGTTCAACCTCTTATTAATAGATGGCCCCTTGCTATCAAAGCAAGCGAGTTTCGCAGACGGAGCCACAGCCCGCAGCTAGTGTACACCAAGTGTTTAAGTTTAGCCTAAACTACTAACTAAACACTATTCATATACCATCATTGTTGACACAGATTGTCTCACTGATGACTCATACAGCGATAAGGCACGGTCTTAATTGCGTGTAATTATAAATAAATAAATAAATAAATAAATTCTTCAGACTGACACACCAATTCCCTAGTCCCAAACTAAGCTTATGCTTGTTCTATGGATACTAGGTGAACGGATAGACTTACTTAAATACGTTTATAAACATCCATGACTCGAGTACAAATGTCCATGTTCATCACACGAAACATTTGCCCCTAGCGGGATTCGAACCCGCGACCCTTGGATTCGTGGCCAGGGTCTCTGACCACTCGACCAACGGGCCAGTCAATTAGTCCACTAAATAAATTAAGAGCTGTATTTTTAATATTCAGATATGAATTAACCCACAGATAAAGTATAAAAACTAACTAACTAAACTTCACGCCACTCCCCTAGCGGGGTAGGCATAGAACCGAACGCCATACGGCACGATCCTTACACACCTCACTCGCCTCTTCAACATTCATGATCCTTTTCATACAAACTCGGTTTTCATGATTCCTAACATCATCTTATGCACTAAGAATCGTGAGTTCGATTCCCATTAAGAGTAGATTCCTAAGTTATACAGTAACTTACCGCTATTCGATTTAATAATACTGTTTCTGTAGTCTCGATCGTTTTGTGGACTTTTGAAGTTTGTCCTGAAGAAGTTGTCCGATGAGGCGACTATCTGAGTAGGCATCACTCCCACGAGACACTCTCTCTCCTCATCCTGAAAGAGAGGATTGTTAATATAGAGGTTCCAAACGGGGGCGGTACCATCCCCTAGTGGGCGCTGGAGATTTAGGCAAATGGGCAGTTCTGGGTGCTTAGCCAAATGCGCGCCAGCGATTCCTTAACGAACTCCGCTATCGCTCGTATCGCGCCACAAACTTGTTTACTAAGAACTCATAGTGCGGAACTCGGGAGTTCCCGATTTGTCCACCCGAATAAGTCTGTGGCGCGATACGAGCGATAGCGAAGTTCGTTATGGAAGCGCTGGCGCGCATTTGGCTAAGCACCCAGGTGTCGGCCGCGGAGTATTATTTAATAAATAAATAATAATAAATAAATAAATAAATTCTTCAGACTGACACACCTATTCCCTAGTTCTAAACTAAGCTTATGCTTGTGCTATGGATACTAGGCGAACAGATAGACATACTTAAATACGTTTATAAACATCCATGACTTGAGTACAAATGTCAATGTCCATCACAGGAAACATTTGCCCGATTCGAACCTGCGACCCTTGGTTTCGTGGCCAGGGTCTCTAACCACTCGACCAACGGGCCAGTCAATTAATTTAATTAGAAATTTAACATAATAATATAGCCTCTACTTTTATGAAAACACATCGTATCTAGTCGTCGATTAAAGAAAGATAACTAATTCAATTTGTAATTAATAATAAACAAAAATAAACAGACATATAAAATTTGTATATTATTAAAGAGAGGCGTTGGATGTTTTTTTTCCATATAAAGGGGGCGGTAATTCGGAAAAGGTTGAGAACCTATGATAAAGATCATGAAAGCAGGACAGTACGGTAGCTTAACGGTGAGGACGTGCGCCTCAACTGCGAGAGGAGCGGGTTCAAACGTAAGCAAGTGATTTATCAACGAGTCGATGGCGCATTGACCGACTTTTGATGGTAACCTTGAGCTTGGTTCGATTCCCACGCGGAGATACAGGCTCATCTATACTTATAATAAATCTGTAGAGAGGTCAATTCTGTACATGAAATATATTTTCAAAATAACTATCAGGGGATGATTAGTGATCGATACTGATGCCAAAAATGCAATCAGTAAAATTTTTGTCTGTCTGTCTGTCTGTCTGTCTGTATGTTCCTTATAGAAACAAAAACTACTTGACGGATTTTAACGAAACTTGGTACAATTATTTTTCATACTCCTGGGCAGGTTATAGTATACTTTTCATCACGCTACAATCAATAGGAGCAGAGTAGTGAAGGGAAATGTTGGGAAAACCGGAGAAGTTACTCCATTTTTAAGCTTCCGTCGCGTGTGCAGCCTTAATGGTTAAAGTTACATAAATCATGTATGACGGAAATAGTCTTTATAATATTAACCATAAACGCGGGTGACACCGCTGGCACAGCTATAGATAAAGTGATTTGTCACTTCCATATCAGTTTGTCTAAGCTATTGTAAGTTATTATAACACAGACCATAGATTCCGTTTCAAAGATAAGATATACATTGGTTCTTGTCTATCAAAAGGACTAAGACACTGTTGGTCGAGTGGTCAGAGACCCTGGCCACGAGACCAACGGTCGCGGGCGCGAATCCCGCTAGGGAAAAGTATTTCGTGTGATGAACATGGACATTTGTACTCGAGTCATGGATGTTTTATAAACATACTTTAGTATGTCAATCCGTTCATCTAGTATCCATAGCACAAGCTTATAAGCTCAGTTTGGAACTAGGAAATTGGTGTGTCAGTCTGGAGAATTTATTCTTATTAGTATTATTTGTAAACTTACCTTAGCCTTAAAATTGCTCATGAACTTGCTAATAAATCCTGGAGATGTCACCGTCTCCTCCTTCTGCGTACTCTTCAGTATATCGTGGGACTTCAGAGCGTTCTTCAGCTCGGAGACCACCTTCGAGTGGGATATGGCCAGCTCGGACATCACCGGGAGAGGGGAGGCAGATTCTACCTCTTTTAGTCCTCTGTGTTCGGCTAGCACGCAGAGGTTCAACTGGCTTTTAGTTTGGTAGAGGAATGGTGCTGAATGCTCATCTCTGGAATATTAATTATATTATAAGAACTGCCTTAAGGATATAGAATTAAATCTATAATAATATTATAAAGAGGAAAGATTTGTATTTTTGTACTTCTATGTGTGTATGTTTGTAATTAATAAACTCAAAAACTACTGCGCCAATTTCAAAAATTCTTTCACCATTGGAAATCTACATTATCCGGAAGTAACATAGGCTATATTTTATCCCCATATTCCTACAGGAACGGGAACTATGCAGGTGAAACCACGGGGCGCTGCTAGTAAACAATAATCTTTTAAGCTAATCACTGAAACAGCTGATGTCATGAGAGAATATGAAAGAGGCGTTTATTGTAATATGTTCATACACACTACCATGCATGTCATTAACATTATTTTTGTCGATAACAAAATTAAGTTGACTTAGATGGAAAATTTTTTAAAAGTACCTTGCTACGCAAACTTGTATTTAGATAAATACATCTATACATTTACATACATAACATCACGCCCGTAATCCCCGAAGGGGTAGGCAGGATCAAGAGACAGCAAGCCGCTTTAACCACATTCAGCCAAAAACAAAACACGGCTGGGTTAGATGGTAAATTGTGAAAAAGTGGCTAGCTCGTCGCCTACACAATCACACACCCAAAACCCGATATACTATTTACGACATGCTAGGCTAAAAACACAGTTGGCACATTCTTTTTAAGTCCCCAACCAACATGGGACTAATCTATAGATTTATTTTATAAATTGTCTATTTATTCAAAATTTGTCATTAGTCGCCTATTACGATGTTAGCTGAGAAAACAGTTGGAACATTAATTTTAATTACCAAAGAGACTTTTTAAATATTAAATGATCTTTTGATATGTTTCATTGTTTAACCTTATGTGGGCATAAAAATTTTAGTTATACGCCACAAAAATTATAATTTAAATCTCAAACCAACTTTTAAAGTACCTAACAAATATTTATTGCTGAAAATTTCACGTAGACAAAGTCTGGTGCAGTAGCTAGTATTTTTAACCGACTTAAAAAAAAAGGAGGTTCTCAATTTGACAGATTTTTTTTTTTTAACACAATAACTCTCTCTGCCTACCCCGCTAGGGAAGTGGCTTGAAGTTTAGTTAGTTAGTTAACTCACTTATACGTCGTATGCTCATCCTGTATAACCCTTTGTCCGTGTTCCCTTCCAAAGAATGTCATGAGGTCATCTTTGTTCACTGGTGGGTCGTTGAAGTCGAAATCCAGGTTTTCAATAAGCGCATACTTGATCACAATCTCAGGTTTTATAATTGTTTCGTTAACAATGTCGACCTGAAAGTTAAATGAACAAATAAATTCTCCAGTCTGACACCAATACCCTAGTTCCTAGACAAGCTCGATGGCGCATTCGGTAGTGACCCTGCCCCATGCGCCAAGAGTTGTGGGTTCGATCCCCACCCAGGACAAACATTCGTGTGATGAATACTTGTGTTTGTTCTATGTCTGGGTGTTAATATCCAATATTTAAGTATATATTTGTAATACCACTGTTGTTTCTGATATCCGTAACACAAGTGCTTAAGCTACTTACTTCGGAGTCAGGTCAATGTATGTGATGGCGTTGAATATTTATTAAACAAAAAAAAAAAAAAAAAAAAAGTTCCAAACTAAGCTTATAAGCTTGTTCTATAGATACTAGGTGACCGGGTAGACATACATAGTTATATACGTTTTATAAACACAAAGCCGAGTCCATCTTCCAAAACCGTAAGTAATGTTTTCTTTTCTGTTTAAATTGACTATTTATAAGTGCTTTTTTGAAGCCTATATAAATAAAGAGATTTTGAATTGAATTGAATTGAAAAGCATTTGTCCCTAGCGGGATTTTAATCTGCGACCCTTAGTTTCGTGGCTAGGGTCTCTGGCCACTCAACCAACAGGCCTGTCTAAATGTAAAATTAAATATGTACTGCCATGCCAGCTATCCTTGGTCTGCATAAGGGGTAAGCAGACCAAGGATGCCCACACGGTGGTTTGGCATTGCGCGATCATGTTTCTCGCCGGTTTCTTCTCAGTAGAATCTACTTTTTGAACTGGTAGATATTGATCTCATTCTGACGGTTTATAAGTGCTTTTTTGAAGCCTACGTAAATACAACCACAAAACATGCTGGAGAAGTTACACAGTTGGTAATTTTTTTTGAGTCTCAGACCAACATAGGACATTATTTATTTATGACTAAAGATTATCAGATAAAATTAAAGTTGAAACCATAAAGAAGATAACAAAAACAAAAGAGGTTACAAAAACAATTAAAAAGCTTAAGTGGAAATGGTCAGGCCGTACAATCAGGGGAACTGAAAAATGGTCAAAACTAGTCATGAATTGGTTTACCAATGACAAGAGGAGGAAAAGAGGTAGACCATTTCGACAATGGGCCGATGATATTAAAGCCATAGCAGGTAACACATGGACAAGAGTGGCTAATGATAGACAGGAGTTGATGCATAATATATAAATATACATATATACTCTTAATACAATATTACTTATAGACACCCATAAACGTGATTAAAAAGTGTTACTTAACCAAATTAATTAAGTAATGTAAAAATTTGACGAACACTGTCTGAATAATAAAGGCTATTATTATTACTAATTGACATTGGTTAATACTACTTCAAACCTCTTGATAACATACAACCAAAAACAGAATATTTCATTAAATATTGTTTTATTTGTTTCTTATTTTCTATTCGTTTTTGTTTTATTTCTTTAATTTTTGTTCTGTCTTTATTTTCAATTGGTTGCTAAGCCTTAAGCTATAGGATAACTTAAATACATTTTTAATGACACCACATCTCATATATTTGTATATATTTGTACTACCAATGTTGATTTTGACTGGCCCGTTGGTCGAGTGGTCAGAGACCCTGGCCACGAAACCAAGGGTCGCGGGTTCGAATCCCGCTAGGGGCAAATGTTTCGTGTGATGAACATGGACATTTGTACTCGAGTCATGGATGTTTATAAACGTATTTAAGTATGTCTATCCGTTCACCTAGTATCCATAGTACAAGCATCAGCTTAGTTTGGAACTAGGGAATTGGTGTGTCAGTCTGAAAGATTTTATTTATTTATATCTGTAAGTAACACAAGTGCTTCAGCTACTTACCTCGGAGTCAGATCAATGTATGTGATGTAGTGTTATTTTATTATAAATGCAAATTGACTGCCTGTCAGTGGTGTCTAAATTAATAAATTAATCCAATAAAATTTGTCACACGTTTTTTATCATAGAAAAAAATTATAAAACCACGATCAAATTAGATACAGGTGTACATACTTACAGTATATACTTAAATAAATAAGGAAAATATGAACCTGCTTATTTTAATTAAAACGGTATATAAACATGTTTCCACACAAAAACCCATAAAAGTTACGGATATTTGTCATAAAAATGAAATATTTCAGTACTCTCTGCAAACATTTTGTTAATAATTAGATATTTTAGTAAAGTTGTTTTTGCAGTGCAATAAAACTTGTGTAAATCAACTTAATAAATTAATAATTAATTCAAACTTAAAGGAAATTATACATTTCGCGATTTTACAACGTTTTTATTAAATAACTTTTTCATAATGGTTTTATTGAAGTGTAAATAACACGAGGAGGCGGCAACTACTTCCCCAGACATTAAGATGGCATAGACCATTAATAACTATTAAAATTAACACATCATTGTCTTTAAAAGGGCTTAACCATGAGACGTAAGTACTTCACAATCACGAAAAAACCAGCGGATGCAGTTGTAAGCAAAGAGCAACGTTGCATTTAAATAAAGTTATGTGAATACCGTTTCGTAATGTCTTACCTTTTCCTTGTCAGTCAGCGTTTCCCATATATTTTCGTATGAATTTCTCGCTTTTATAATATCCTCGTGTATTTTTCCCGCAATTGGATTAATTGTGCGAAAATACTCCTCGGCCGCGGCGGTCAACGCCATTTTTAGACTAATAACACAATCTACACACTTCACCGAGTATTCCTAACTAACGTAATTAACTAATTGAATGAGATTCATGTGTGAAATTTATAGTTTACGACTGACTCAACATACGTCCATTACTGACGAATGGACGACGGAAAATAAATAAATAAATCGCGGAAATAAAACGTCAAATTTATCATTAAATCTGTGCATTAGAATTTGGTGTTAATTACTTGCCATTAGAGTTGTATTTACAGGCTCGTAATAAGAAATGATTAGGACCCTTTTTCATGTGGTATTTTAATTACCATTCAAAATTGGGCTTCATTGCACAGTGTTACGGTCTATTTTTTAATAAGGAATATTGAAAACGCCATCTATTGACGCATAGCAACTAAGATGACCATATTCATAGGGTTTTATCTATCTGTGTAAACCAGGCTTAGTTTACCGGTTATTTTTTTATTTTATCTGTGACTGAATATGCGATTATCGGTTATTGGGTGAACGTAAAAGTGTCAAAATGGCTATCCTCGCCCTTGTTTATATATCGTTTTTCACAATAGAAATGTAGTTTACAACAAATAAAACTGTACAGAGTGCGCTAAAGTTAATTATGTTGCACAATACTGGACCTTACGGCCCCAATGAGACGCCAGTCAACATGGGAGCCCCGCTAAACATTTCGCAACTCGCCACTCCAATGAATATGGTGCAAAACTTGAATAATTTGGGCAAAATGCCGCCACAGCCGCCTTCTACGGCTGGCGGCCACTTCAACCTGCCCAACTACCCGTCCTACGGTAATCCTCCAGTGAACATGAGCCCACAAATGCACCCATTCCAAAACTATCCATCTTTAGGTTTTCAGCCAAATTATATGCCTCAAACTTCCACTGTGATGCAAAATAGTAGTTGGCAGAACGCTATGCTGCCTATGAGCTTGAATATGCACGGTGATCACACACCAAACATGCTCAACTACTCCCATTTAGACAAAAGACTAACCCACTCTGTAAGTGGGCACAAGGAGCAGCATTATTCTACAAAAACGTCTCTAAATATACCTCAAGTACCAAACAAACTGTATCAAAAGCCTTCCGAACCCGTTCCAAGTGCGCAAACTTCATGTGATGATAATTACAAACCATACAATTTGTATAAAGACGATTCTAACTTAGATTTAGGTTTGAAATCTCCCGATAGTCTTCTCAGCGATAATACAAGACGCAAAAACCTTGAAAACACTGTCAGATTAATTGAAAACATACTTATAAACACTACAAAGAATCGTGAAATGCAACAGAACAGTCAATCGTATCATAACATAAAAAATGACGATACAACAAACATTGAAACGGATTCAACTCAAAAGGACCATATAAGTAAAGAAATCTCTGTCAATCATGACGTTCCAAACGAGTCTGATGGAGAAAGTAACGAATTAGATGATATTCCTGAAGAATCTGATGATAATGATGAATTATGTAATGATTCTGAGGGTAATAGTAAAGGTAACAAAAGTAAAAATAGTCCAAAAAGGAATAGTTGTAACGATAAAAACTTGACTACAGAATGTAATGAAACGACAAAAACAAATGATAACATTGAATCGGAAAAGGAGATGGAAGATAGTCAAAGAATAGAAATTAAATCCATCATAAAACAAGAACCTTTAGAAGAGGTAGAACGACAGGTAATGTATTATTAATTTATTATTATAATCTACATAAACTAATATTATACAGCTGAAGAGATTGTTTTTTTTGTTTATTTGCTTGAACATGCTAATCTCGGGAACTAGTGGTCTGATTTGAAAAATTATTTCAGTGTTAGATATAGCCCATTTATCGAAGAAGGCTATAGGCTATATAACATAAACCATAATGCAAGTGCAACTGCAGGAACAGCTAGTTATTTATATGCATATGCAGAAAATGATTAACCCTCTTTATTCATCATCATCTTCCTAGCGTTATGTCCCGTGCTTAGACGGGGTCCGCTTAGACCATGACCCAGGATTTAGCGAGTCTGGTAATTACACTGAAGCGACTGCCGATCTGACCTTCGTAACCCTAAGATAGGGGAACCAGACAATTTTTGGATCATGGTTACAAATTCAAAGTTGTTTGAATTTGCAGGTTTCATCACGATGTTTTCCCTCACCGTCGAGCTAGTGGTATAAATATGTACATAGATTTTTTAAAATCTAGAGGTACATGCCCGGGTTTGAACCCGCACTCCTCGGTTAAGAGGCGCGTGTCCTTACCATTGAGCTACCACCGCTCTTTAACCCTCTTTATTATTGTTTACAAATTACTCATGAACAAAGGTCACCTATGAAGTTGCATTGTGTATGTGATTATGTAGGCGACAGCTAACCACACAAAATTCACTTTGTCACGATTGTCCATCAAACCTCAGTTTTATTTGGCCAAAATTATTAATGCTTGCTGCATTTGGACTGCCTAACTTTTCGGGATTGCGGGCGTAATGATATGTATATGCATGACCAGCAGCGCCTCCTGGATCCGCCCGCGTAGTTTCCGTTCCCGTAGGAATACGGGTATAAACTATAGCCTATGTTTAATAATAATAAAGCCTTTTATTCGGACATTAGATTAAATTACATTTCATAGACTACTGCACTGTTATATATTTACTTTACACAATTAAATTTATTCCCATATTTGGTGCTTCTTTATCTTCTGCACATCTGTTTGCCAGTTGGCAAAGGCCTCTTTTTATTATCAAGAAACACCTCGGAAAAGTATGTGGAGAGCTTTTGTATATCAGAGCGCATAGCAGTAATGAGTCTTAAACTACCGGGGTACAAAGATTCATAGCCTATGTTACTCGCTGATAAAGTAGCTTTCTATTGGCGAAAGAATTTTTCAAATCCGTCCACTAGTTTCGGAGCCTATTCGATACAAACAGTTAATCTTTAAAATAGTATAGATAAGTAGTATAGTATAAGCAGTATTTGTCTTAAGTCTTGTGTTTATACATACCTGATTATTTACTTCATTGTTTGCAGGTCATCGTAAAAATAGAACAGATCCACAGCTGGACGGATACGGACAACATGACACCATTCCACAGAGACACGAACGGTGTGATGAGGGAAGACGCTATACATTCGAACATCATAGAGAGCGAGACCAGTGTCTTTGAAGCGTTGGAGATAATAAAAAATGGTATGTAAATAATGGGGTCAGAAATCTTCAAAAATTTCGTTACGCAATACTTGAACGGTTCCATATAGGCTATACTATATCCCTGAATTCCCGCTGGACAGGGAAAAACTAATAAAAAAATCTTTATCCGAGTGTCTCCATTCTGGAAAGTCCAAGAAAATTGTATGTATAATACTATATTTTGCTGTGCAAACCGGCGTGAAAATCGCAATATTTCCCATCCCACGTGAAAATGCAAGCGAGGAATTTTTAAAAAAAAATCATGGTAACGTCTGGATTACTTTTTCTCAACAGGATCAACAGTTCTCTTATAGTATTCTTACGTTGTCCACAGACCTGAAGTCCGACAACTACTTTGAATGTCCGCACTGCTGTCTGCTGTTCCAGCATCCGAAGCGCTTCCTCATCCATGCTAAGTGGCACTCCTTCGGGCTTATCAACGACCAGAGGCTGGAACAGGCGAAGGAGAAAGAGGAGAAGTATGTATATCGTTATCATTTTTCTTCTTATATGTATTTGGCTCCTGAGGAGTATATGACGAGTGAAACAGTAGTTTAATTAAATATCAAGAGTGTATACTATGTTTAATGTGTGGCTAATACATACATAACATTACGCCAATAATCCCCGAGGGGGAGGTAGAGTCAAAGGCGCAGCAATCCTCTTTAACCACATAAACAAAACTGGGCTGGGTTAGATGGGAAATTGTGAAAAAGTTTTGTTATACCATTATAATTTTATAATATACTAGCTGTGCCAGCGGTGTCACCCGCGTTTATGGTTAATATTATAAAGACTATTTTCGTCATACATGATTTCTATGTAACTTTAACCATTAAGGCTGCACACGCGACGGAAGCTTAAAAAATGGAGTAACTTCTCCCGTTTTCCCAACATTTCCCTTTACTACTCTGCTCCTATTGATTGCAGCGTGATGAAAAGTATACTATAACGTGCCCAGGAGTATGAAAAATAATTGTACCAAGTTTCGTTAAAATCCGTCGAGTAGTTTTTGTTTCTATAAGGAACATACAGACAGACAGACAAAAATTTTACTGATTGCATTTTTGGCATCAGTATCGATCACTAATCACCCCCTGATAGTTATTTTGAAAATATATATCATGTACAGAATTGACCTCTCTACAGATTTATTATAAGTATAGATATCCTGATTCTTCAAATGAAATTATTTGACCCATCTTTATATTTTCGTATATACTAAAAATACTTGGTATATTAAAAGTAATGTTATGTATCAAATCAATTACTTACTATTTAAGTTATCTATTGACTTTACAAACAAACTACTCTTGACTCAATGGCGCATTTGTAAGTGACCCTGCCTTATGCGCCAAAAGTTGTGGAGGACAAACATTCGTGTGATGAATACTTGTGTCTGTGTTTGGGTGTTAATATCCAATAATTAAGTATATATTTGTAATACCACTGTTGTTTATGATACCCGTAACACAAGTGCTTAAGCTACTTACCTTGAAATCAGAGCAATGTGTGTGATATCGTCAGATATTTATTTTATTTTTATTTTAGACTCCAATTTCATTTAGCTTTTTTTTACATAGAAATGCGAATGGAACTCTGTCTGTTACAACTTCGTGCTTAAACTACTGCCAATATAACTGATTACAATGTATTTTGGCATGAATTAAGTACAAAGTTTAAAAGGGCTATTGGCTACTGTTTAATTTAAAAAAACTACTGGGTGCCTTCTGGTTCTATTCTGTAAGATATTAATACTAAGTACTATTATAAAGTAGACAGATTTAATTGTTTGTTTGTATAGGCAAAAAGGAATTGGATAGGCAACGAAACTACTCGACCATTAAAAAAACACACCAATAGAAAGCTACTTTATCTGCGAGTAACATAGTCTAATATTTATCCCCATATTCCCACGGGAACGGGAGCTACGCAAGTGAAACCGCGGGGCACTGCTGGTTTTCCTATAAATGGGTCTAATTAAGTTGAAACACTCGCCGCAGTGAAATGAGTTAGCGCAATTTTGGCGTAACACAGTGTTATAAATGTTTAACTCAATAACTCAGAGTCATAAGACATACATACATACATACCTTAATATTATTATTAATTAGGATTTAATAGAAAATTATAAGACCTAGCACTTAACCTTTATCGCGTTGCATAGCATTGTATAGCGTCGTATCGCGTCGCTGCTCACATAGGACACACAGCACTAGTCTTTAATCACATCGCGACGTATCGCGTCTCCGTCAACATAGATCAATTAGCACTCGTCTTTTAAACCGTCGCGTAGCATCACATAGTGTCGTATCGCATCGTCGCCTACGCAAGACTTTTAATACACTTTGACAAGCTCGATGGCGCATGCGGTAGTGACCCTGCCCCATGCGCCAAGAGTTGTGGGTTCGATCCCCACCCAGGACAAACATTCGCGTGATGAATACTTATGTTTGTTCTGTGTCTGGGTGTTAATATCTAATATTTAAGTGTATATTTGTAATACCACTGTTGATTCTGATATCCGTAACACAAGTGCTCAAGCTACTTACCTCGGAGTCAGATCAATGTATGTGATGTAGTCGGATATTTATTTATTTATTATTTAATACGTGGCATAGTGTCGTTTCGCGTCCCCGCTCACATAGGACACATAGCACTCGTATTTTATCGCGTCACTTAGCACGTATCGTATCGCCGTTTACATAGGACACTTAGAACCCGTCTTTTATCGCGTTGTGTAGCATCGCACAGCGTCGTATCGCGTCGCCGCTCACGTAGCACGCTGTTAGCAGTGCAGACGCTGAATATGTGTGTTGATCGATACAGAAGAGGCCCAGCGTTTCGAGCGGCTGGACGCGCGGCCGGCGAGCAAACTGTGCCCATGCTAGCACTGTATACATAAATATAAAGCCTTTTAATATTTTCATGTACTCTTATAGAACTCGTTGTAGCGCCTTATCCCGACGCCGCTCATATTTTACGCATAGCACTTGTTTATATCGCGTCGCGTAGCATCGCATAGCGTCGCCGCTCACATAAGACATCTAGGATCCGACTTTTTACGCGTTTTATAGTATAGTATAGCATTGTATCGCATCGTCGTTTTTAGAACCCGTCTTTTATCGCGTCGCGTAGCATCGCATAGCGTCGCCGCTCACATGAGACACCTAGGATCCGTCTTTCATCGCGTTGTATTGTATAGCATAGCGTCGTTTAGCATCGCCGCTCTTAGAACCCGTCTTTTGTCGCGTCACGTAGCATCGCATAGCGTCGTATCGCATCGCCGTTCACGTAGAACGCTGCTAGTAGTACAGACACTGAATGTGTGTGTTGATCGATACAGGAGAGAGGCCCAGCGTCTCGAGCGGCTGGAAGCGCGGCCGGCGAGCAAACTGTGGCCCTGCAAGCACTGTGATAAGGTGTACCGCGCGAAGGGCAGCTTAGACAGTCACCGGCAGAGGTGAGAGATAGTAGATGTCCGACTCAGTCAGCATCGGGTGGGCTAACTCATTAACTCAGGGTTAACTCAGCGCCTTCAGGTTCGGGTGGGCTAACACAGTGCGCTGCGCTAATTCAATTCGATGCGCTAACTCAATTCTATGCGCCAATACAATAGGGATGATGACTGCACCAAAAAACTATAATTCTATTTAGTCCCGTCAGTTAGATTATACAAAAATACTAGACACATATCTTTCGCTTTATCAAATTAACAAAAAACACATAGATAAAGAGCTTCAAGGTTTTGGAGTGGGGGCTTGCGACGTCAAAGTTTAGTAAAAATTGTACGAAAGCATGATGCTATGCGCAACTTAAATGCATTGTATCTTTTTAAATCTTTGTTTGACAAATAAATAAAAAAATACGTGTTCAATATTTTTTTTTAATTTAACTGACGAACTTAACAGATTTTTTTAGTCAACTTGCCTATTTATTGCACTAACTCACTATACTGGAACGATGCGCTATTCAGTTTACTACGTTTTAGGGCAGCTTAGCAGCCACCGGCATTGCTGCGCTAATTCAGTTTCATCATGTATTAGCGCACTGCACTAACTAAATTAGAAAACTGTCAGGCTATTAAGCTCTAGATTAAATCATTCGCAACGCAACATGTTGCGAAATTGTGTCAACTCAGACCGCTGCGCCGTAAATTATTTTTAAACTCGGGTAAAATTAAAGACCCCACAGGATATATATCAGGATTCTCGCGCTAGGTATATACACATCGAGATGGTGTATCGGACCTCCGCCCGACGCACAACACTGCCTTTAGCCCGAACTCACTAAGGGGCCTATTACGTATATAATTAACTAGCAGCGCCCCGCGGTTTCACCCGCATAGTTCCCGTTCCTGTAGGAATATGGGGATAAATATAGCCTATGTTACTTCTGCATAATGTAGCTTTCCAATGGTGAAAGAATTTTCGAAATCGGCACAGTAGTTTTTGAGTTTATTCATTACAAACATACATACACACAAAGATACAAAAATACAAATCTTTCCTATTTATAATTAATGTCCTAACCGATATCGGTCCCGGCGGCCAATCGCTACGAGAATTAGCCAACTGCGCAGGAGATATTATAGTGCACAAGTGTGTGCGCAAACACAGGTGCACTCTCTGTTCCTTTTCCGGGACCAGGGATTTGAACCCGGGACCTCTTGGTCCATAGGCGGCGCATGCTACCACTAGACCAATGAGGCAGCCAAACGTTTATAATTACTTAGCCTACAAATAGCTGTAGTTTATTTTGATTTCATCACCTGGTGCATTTACTGTAGACATTATGATTATTCGACTGGGATTATTAAAACATTACTTGTTCAACCAGATACCACTCCAACCGCATCCGAGACTGCAAAATATGCACCAAATCCATAGCCGGGTGGGCGGCGTGGCGGGCCCACCAGGCCTCCCACCACACCGACTCAGGGTACCAGTGCAACGAGTGCCCCAAGCGGTTCAAGTACGCGCATTCGCTCGCCAAGCACAAAGACACGCACCTGGTGAGTTGCCGTGGCCCATATGTGGTCGTAGCCACCGTTATATCAATTCCGTAAAAGAAAGTGTCGTAGTATGTTGTAAAACCTTATTGATTTTGAGTTATATTGACTCTATGATTTTTTATTTTACAAAAACTGCTTAATATTTAGTCAGTTGACTATACGAACTAGTGACGTCATATACTGACAAGCCCGTACAAAATCTAAGAAGTGATTGCGTTTTGACAGCTTTTTAAATTTATCTCAATTGAGTTGCCAGCATCCCTATTAGAAACCCAATTGGTTGTAATACACAATTAGTAGCCTTTACTAAATACAGGAACATAGTTGGCACATTCGTTGAAACACCAAATTTTTAATCGGTGTTTCCAGGAGAAGACCCACGGCTGTCCCGAGTGTCCAAAGAAGTTCGGCTCCCAGAACCTGCTGAAGGTGCACATGAAGAGCCACGAGAGGGCGCGGCAGGGCGCCTCCTTCCACTGCACCTACTGCGGGAAGTCCTTCTACGACAAGTTCAACTTGCAGGTGCGTGTAGCGCTGCGCTGACTCGGTACTGTGCTGACTCAGTTGCGCTAACTCACTTTTGTGCGATAACTCACTGGTTAATTTACTTGCGCTAACTCGGTAAGTTGCGCTAACTAAGTTCTGCGCTAACTCAACGTGCCTGAACAAGTACGGCTCCCGGACTCTGCTGAAGATGCACATGAAGAGACACGGAGAAGACTCGGCAGGGCCTCTGTTAGTTGTGCTAACTCAGTACTGCGCTAACCTAGTGTTGCGCTAACTCGGTTGCGCTGACTCAGTATTGCGCTGACTCGGTACTGCTCTAAGTCAGTGCGCTGCGCTAACTCAGGAAGTTGCGCTAACTCATTCGCTGTGCTAACTCACGTCGCTGTGCCTGGTAACTCACTTCTTTAATGAAATGAAATGAAATGAAATGATCTTTATTTATAGGCTTACAAAAAGCACTTATAAATCATCAGAACAAAATAAATATAAATATAAACCGGTTCAAACAGCAGAAGAAAGCAGTTAAAATGTACATCTGTACATATTTTGGCCGTCGTGACCGATATTGGTTAGGAGGATATTGTGGATAGTAGAGAATTCAGTAAATTAAGTTTTACATACATAAATTATCCCACCTGCAATCCACGAAGGAGTAGGCAGTGTCCAAGGAGGAAAGAACTCCTTTAAACGAATTTAGCCAAAAATAAAACTGGGCTGGGCTTGATGGAAAATTGTGAAAAAGTAGTGACAAGTGGCTGGCTCACATTATTATTATGCCTATTCTCAACAATTGGGATGTTGACACCTATTATATTTAATTTTGAAATATCAATTCTGAAAAAGAAAGTAATATAATATGCTGTTAAGCCTTATTGATTTTGTATCATATTGAGTCTAAGATTTTTAATTTTACAAAAACTGCTTAATATTAAGTCAGTTGACTATACAAACTAGTGACGTCACACGTTGACAAGCTCATACAAAGTCTATGAAGTGATTTCGTTTTGACAGCTCTTAAAAAGTATCTCAATTGACTAGCCAGTCAACATTCCTATTGATCTCTTTCAGATTCACGAGCGAACGCACACGAACGAGCGACCGTTTGTGTGCGAGATATGCAACGCGACCTTCGGATGCAACTCGAATCTCAGCAGGCATCTCAAAGTGGTGAGTTAGCTTCTGAGTATTTGCCTCGAGTCTGGGTGTTAATGGCACCAATGTTGATGCCGATTTCCGTAATACAAGTGGTTATGGTACTTACTTTGGGGTCTAAAATTCTCCAGACTGATACACCAATTCCCTAGTTTCAAACTAAGCTTATGCTTGTGCTATGGATACTAGGTGAACGGATAGACATACTTAAATACCTTTAAAATATGCATGTTGTACTTTATATTATCCTTATTGATATGTGGCTCCCACAAACAATTTTTGCATGCCGTGGCAGCTTTTAATTAAGGCAACAAAGTGTCGTTTTTGAAAGTGTATTAACGTATTTTGGGTGTATGTCTTGTAAGCTGTCCTTAAATAAATAAATAGAAGAAAGAAAGAAAATAAATTTTATTTGGTGCAATACCCCTTTGACCAGTTTCAGCCAAGATTAGCACTGGGCTGGGCTGGGTTAGTTGGAAAATGTATTATTTGATACCGTCCCAATTTATTGTTATCTCCTTCCCGCAGTCACACAGCGCGTCAAAACCGCACGTCTGTTCCACCTGCAACCGCTCCTTTGCGACGGCGCTCATCCGCGACAGACACGAGATGCGCCTCCACGGCGACCCCGAGGAGTTCAAGCACACCTGCGAACTGTGCCCGAGCAGGTAATGTGCTTTTCCTACGCGTACGCATGGGGGCAGGGGGAGGCACCTTCCCCCTCCTAAAACAAGGTATCATCACGCCCATAATCCCCGAAGGGGTGGGCAGAGTCAAAGGGACAGCAGGCCCCTTTAACTACATTCAGCCAAAATTAAAACTGGGATGTGTTAGATGGAAAAGTAGTGACAAGTGGCTAGCTCGTCGCCTACACAATCACACACCCAAAACCCGATATACCATTAGTCCCCTTTTACGACACGCTAGGCAAGAAACACAGTTGGCACATTATTTTTAAGTCCCAGACGAACATGGGACAATGGGCTGGGTTAAGTAAGGTATCTGCTGGTCTATTTACTATGAGAACCTATCAATAATATTGTATTTCCCACACGGACCAAAAAATATTGACAGAAAAGCTAGTAATAGGCAAGATGACTAAAAACTCTGTTTAGTCCGTCATTTAGATTAGAAAAAAATTATAGAACACGTATTTTTTATTTATTTGTGAAAAAAAAACATTCACGAAAATACAATGCATTCAAGTTGCGCGTGACGTCACGCTTACGTACAATTTTTACTTAATAGTGACGTCGCAAGCCCCCACTCCGAAACTTTGACGCTCTTTATCTTTGTGATTTTTTGTTAATTTGATAAAGCGAAAAATATGTGTCTAGTGTTTATGTATAACCTAACTGACGGATTAAATAGAATTATAGTTTTTTAATGCAGTCATCATTCCTATTGTAATGAACATAGTTGTATACCCAGTATATATATAAAGTCCTTCACAGTCAACTATTTGTTACAGATACCTTAAACTGGTAGATCTACGGAAACACATATACAAAATGCACCCCAAGCCGAAGAGCGAAAAGGCGACGAAATGAAGACACCGGAGATTGAGTAACACATATAATAAGTGTATCGAGCAGTGAGGTAACTGCGCTAACTCAGTTTGTAACTCATTCGTAGTAAGATTGTCGGGACTGGGTTATGGAATTGAACTAACTCACTTTGTTGATACTAAGTGTCGAGTTTGTAATGGTAGTAGCGCTATGAAATTGCGCTGACTCAGTCAGTAACTCAATTTGTTGGTGTTAAGTGTGTTAATACATGTAGACGTGGGTGTTGATTAATTATGAAATTGCGCTGATACAGTTTGTAACTCACTTTGTTGGCGCTAAATGTGTCGACACGTTATTGGCAACTGCGCCATGCGATTGCGCTAAATCTACTTAACTCATTAGTTCGTACAGTTCCGAGACTAGTAACTTGACTGGCTCGATGGCGCATTCTATAGTGACTCTGCCACATGCGTTAAGAGTTGTGGGTTCGATCCCCACCCAGGGCAAACATTCGTGTGATGAATACTTGTGTTTGTTCTGTGTTAGGGTGAAATATCCAATATTTAAGTATATATTTGTAATACCACTGTTGTTTCTGGTATCCGTAACACAAATGCTTAAGCTACTTACCTCGGAGTCAGATCAATGTATGTGATGTAGTCTGATATTTATTTGTTTAACTTACTTCAATGCGTTGATGCACAGTCAATTGTGCACCACCGGGAGATTTACTGGAGTCTCATGGCTTTCGGTTTCTTTATGCTGCGCCATAGCACAATTTTGAGTTAACTCAATGAGTTAGCGCAGTGAGTTGTCTGAGTTAGTGAGTTAGCGCGAAGGCATTTGCTGTCTATGTCAGACGGGCTGGGCTGTGGGGATTTTATCGTATCTTATACGTCATCAGTGGTCAGGAGACGGTTTTTGAGTTATGAATTCTGCGTTTAAGGATGATTCATTCGTTAAAATACCTTTTTTACTTTAGGAACTTTTCTGCCTCATGAAGCTTTTGAGCTAGGATGATTCGCAATTCAAAAAACCATTTCGGTTAATGATTAAACCCCACCCAGGACAAACGTTCGTATGATGAATACTTGTGTTTGTTCTGTGTCTGGGTGTTAATATCCAATATTTAAGTATATATTTGTAATACCACTGTTGATTCTGATATCCGTAACACAAGTGCTTAAGCTACTTACCTCCGAGTCAGATCAATGTATGTGATGTCGTCGGATATTTATTTATTATTTCCAAACATTGGCCCAGAAAGGTTCCTACCTCAAAAAGCCTTTTCGGTTACATAAATTAAAACATCAAAAAAGATCTTAAGAGTGTAAGCTGGGAAGATTCTTGCCTCAAAAGCCGTCGCCTACCCTCTGCCACCCCTCGGCAAGTCTGTTTGACATCAGGGGAAGTAATATCAGGACTTATGATCATTATGATTGCAATAGGGTTGATAACATCACCATCATATATTTTTTTAGGGCTTTCAAAACGCAATGCTTCCATAAATTTTGTATAGATATACTGAGGTGTGCAGGGCCGGACCGTGAGTTTAGGGGGCCCTGGGCTTATACCACTTAGGGGCCCACCTAATTACTTAAAGTATAAGACGTAGACTTGAATTAAAAGAATTGAATAGGTTTGATTAATCGCAGAATTCGCAGGGCTGCAAACCGTACGATCTGTTTAATTTAGTAAAATTGTGGATTTTTTCGCATTATCGTCTATTTTCGACTTTCCACTAACATAGAAATCACCTAGAACACGCACACACATACATGCGCGCGCGCACACACGTACGTAGGCACACGTGCATACATACACAAACTCACACACACTGTCACTCACACACAAACACACACACTAAACATGTAATCTGGTGTTATCTCTTTACTTTATTTTAAACTGTTTGCTGACTTGACTGAATCCAACAACACCTAGTGTGGGAAACGGTGATAGTTTTTTATATATGCATATTTGTGGTAAATAATGTTCATTAAAACTAACTAACTAAACTTCACGCCACTTCCCTAGCGGGTAGGCAGAGAGAACCGAATGCCATATGGCACGATCCTTACACACCTCACTCGCCTCTTCTACATTCATAATCCTTTTCATACAAGCTCTACGGTTTTTATGACTTAAAGTTAAGAAAGTTTATTGTTATTATTTATTATTAAATAAAAGGTAAACCGGGGCAGACCAGCCTCTGTAGGTAGCTTTTCTACTTCCATGGTGTTGGAGTTGTCATCCCTATTGGTTGTATATAGTTGAGGATTGAATGGATGAAATTGTCACCTAGTTTGAGAGTTAGCACAATGTGGGGTATAGCTATAATTAATTAATTAATTAATTTTAGCGTTAGTATTCATTGTAGCGGTATGATGTTAGTATTCGTGAGCCATTTATGAATTATGTCACAACTCCCTCATCTTGGCATGGTCAGAAGAAGGATCAGGTCCGGGGATGAATTTGGTCACTAGAATTATATGTTTTGGACCCCCTCATTGCCATAAACGAGGGGTCAGACACACATAACCGCATGTTTAAGTGACTGCCTTATTTCGTCGGGGATATTGTTATACCGCGTGACTAACACATGATCATCTACATTTTGAGTTAACTCAATGAGTTAGCGCAGTGAGTTGTGTCTGTCTATAATATAAAAATGAATCGCTGAATGTGTTGCTAAGCGCAAATCTCGAGAACAGCCGATTTCGCTAATTCTTTTTTAGTTGTGTTTGTTATTATCAGGTGAAGGTTCTTATGAAAGAAAAAAAATAAAAAGTTGCGCTGAAAAAAAGTTGGTATTGAATATTCGAGAACGAGGCGTTACGAAGTGCGCCGAGTCAGATGGTAAGGCATCAAATTCAATGTTATTTGAGTCAAAGTTAGAACTTATCTTGAGATTAAGTACGCGGTATTGCACTTTCCCTGACTAGCGTTGCCAGGCGTCCGGATAAAGCCGGACACTTGTTAGGCTTTTTACATTTCGCAAATGAGCGAGTGCCGAGCGTGGCCGAGCGCAGGCGAGTCGACTATCGGCCGCTCCCGCAGTCCGTCGATAATGTAGGTGTCCGGCCTTTTTACCTAAATGTCCGGCCAAACTGGCTGCTCCGGCTATTAGGTTTGGCGACCTGGCGACCCTTTCCCCGACGATATGTTATGGAGACAGATTATTTACATAGTGTTAAACAAAGTCGTCGTTTCTATCTGTTCGGTTAGATCGCTTGAACTGCGCAAGAGATGTGGATGCGGTTTTCACCAATAGATACGGGTGATTCAAGAGGAAGGTTTATATGTATAATTTTATATTATTTATGCTCACCGTGCGAATATGGGGTCGTTAGTATATAAGACTTTCTTTCAACATTTTATTTTGATGTAATTCATAAATGTCTCACTTAAAATGAGTAATTTTTGTAATTGACTCTTCTGAATAAGATATCCGCTAGTTGGCGTTACTATCACATAGGGTCTTGTCTCAGTAGCGCTACCTAGTGGAGATTTTGTTGTAACAAATTATTTGTCATAAACATACTTTTCTATTAACAATAGAGAAGATTTCTGTCTAAAAAAGTTGATTATATTTAGTCTGTCAGTTACATTATCAAACAATATTGAATGCGTGTATTGTGATTTGTTAAATACTAGCTGCGCCCTGCGGTTTTTCACCCGCATAGCTCACGTTCTTGTGAGGATATGGGAATAAAATATAGCCTATGTTACTCGCTGATAATTTAGCTTTCCATTGGTGAAAGAATTTTTCAAATCGGTCCAATAGTTTCGGAGCCTATTCAAGGCAAACAAACCGACAAATCTTTTCTCTTTTTAATATTAGCGTGGGAAAAAGTTAAAAATTAATAATAACACGAAGATACAGCGAATTAAAGTTTTTGAGTGGGGCGCTGTGATGTCACTAAACACTGAAATTTGAAGGGCTTGGTGACGTCACGCGGAATTTTAAAGCTCTGAATATTTGTCATTATTTGTTTGTTGGAGAAAATAAAAAATACGTATACGATATTTTTTATGATCTTACTGAGAAACTAAACAGATTTTTAGTCAGCTATTATGTTAAAAATCAGGTTAAAATCTTTAGCTTTAATAATTCGTTTAATAATTAATTAGTTTATGAAACCACTTAACTATGTATTTAACTCATTATTCTAAGGAACTAATTGAAATTATAAAAAAAAAGCAATACTTTTTTACTTTCCATACAGAAGTTGATCAGCTGATTGGCTGTTTTCTATAAAAAGTAAAAATATATTTTTGCTCATTTTTATAATAGTAAATAAATTAATTTTCCAGACTGACACACCAATTCCCTAGTTCCAAACTAACCTTATGCTTGTGATATGGATACTAGGTGAACGGATAGACATACTTAATAAAACGTTTATAAACATCCATGACTCGAGTACAAATGTCCATGTTCATCACACGAAACATTTGCCCCTAGCAGGTTTCGAACCCGACCCTTGGTTTCGTGGCCAGGGTCTCTAACCAGTCGACCAACGGGCCAGTCAAAATGGTTTCTTAGAATAATGAGTTGAACTAGGTAAGACGTTTCGCATAAACTGAAAATAACTTAATTAAGCAATATGTTAGTTGACGCAATCATACGACATACTAAAACGTAATGCTTCCAGAGATTTTATACGACACTTATATTTGATATAGAACTGATAATAATAGTCGCAACAATGTAAGTCTTTCTATATATACCTATCATCAATTTTAGGATTTATTTTAGTAATATAATTTTAGCGTTTTCTTGTGAGTGCTGTGCTCACCTCTAATTGACATGTATAACAGAACAGTACTATTTTAAATGTAAAATAGTACTGTTCTGTTATACGTTTAAATGTAACGAGGAGCGGTGGTAGCTCAATGGTAAGGACACGCGCCTCTTAACCGAGGAGTGCGGGTTCAAACCCCGGCATGTACCTCTAGATTTTAAAAAATCTATGTACATATTTATACCACTAGCTCGACGGTGAGGGAAAACATCGTGATGAAACCTACAAATTCAAACAACTTTGAATTTGTAACCATGATCCAAAAATTGTCTGGTTCCCCTATCTTAGGGTTACGAAGGTCAGATCGGCAGTCGCTTCAATGTAATTACCAGACTCGCTAAATCCTGGATCATGGTCTAAGCGGACCCCGTCCAAGCACGGGACATAACGCTAGGAAGATGATGACTATTTTAAATGTAAGAATGTAAATGTATTTTATACGAGTTGTTAGTGTGCCCTTTTTAATAAAATAAAATAAAATCACGGCCGTCATCCCCGAAGGGGTAGGCGAAGTCCAAAGAGCGATAAACACGTTAAACCACATTCAGCCAAAAATAGATTTTGGTTAGATAAATTGTGAAAAAGCAGTTACAAGGTGGCTAGCTCGTCGCCTACACAATCACACACCCAACCCGATATACTATTAATCTCCATACGACATGCTAGGCAAGGAACATAGTTTGCACATTATTTTTGAGTCCCAGACCAACATGGGAGCAGAAGTCATATTTACTAAATATATACCATTACGCTCGCAATCCCCGAAGGGGTATGCAGAGTCTAACAAAGTCCTTGAACCACATTTAGCCAAAATATATTGAGCTGGGTTGAATGGAATTTTTGTCAAATGGCTAGCTCGTCGCCTACACAATCACACACCCAACCCGATATACCATTAGTCGCCTTACGACATGCTAGGCAAGGAACACAGTTGGCACTTATTTTGGCCTTGCTGGTTTAAGGAGTTTATAGATAATTGTACTCCGTTTCCTGCAGTCGTGATGGTACCCTTATCATCAGTTCTATGTAGATACTTAATTGACAAACCTAATGATTACCAATCAATAATGTGATTTTTACAAATATTTGTAAATGTTTAATGAATTTCTTAAATAAGGTGCTATATTGAAGATGTCAACTTTCATATTGCTTACGTGACATTATAATTTTGTTGGTTAAAATTTTGATGGTGATTAAATAACACAACTGGACATGACACTGCGTTAGGCATGCGCTAACTCAGTCCACTGCGCCAGGTCCAACTCTCGGGATTGCAATGCTGGATCGAGCAATCCGGCTGGGCCCAGCACAATTCCAGCTGTGCTGGACACAGCGACATGTGCTGGTTCAATACCGCTGGATTTCAATCGTTAGTCGCCACATAGTTCGCATATGGGTAATTCTCATTTCGATTTGACCTGATCACACTTTAATGTTTAGCGTGACTTAGAACACATAATTTTAGATATTGAGGGTAAACTCATCATTAAAGGGAACAGGTCTAATAGATCGTAAATATTAGCTCTAAGCCCAGTGGCGGATTTACAGTGTTGGCCGCCCTAGGCCTCAGGCCATAACTCTCAGTACTAAAGCGTCATCACTTAATTTTTATTACGATTGGCCGCCTCTAATATCTGGACCTGGGCCTACTGAGCCTTAGGGTAAATCCGCCACTGTCTAAGCCGATACTTTTCTGAAGCAGTTTAGGCTAGGCGACTAAAATTCTGTTTAGTCCGTCAGTTAGATTATAAAAAAATATTGTTCACGTATTTTTTCATTTATTTGTCAAACATACACTGACGGAGATACAGTGCATTCAAGTTGCGCGTGACGTCACATATAGGTACAATTTTTACTTGAAACGTGACAGGCCTCCACTCCAAAACTTTGATGCTCTTTATCGTTGAATTTTTTTGTTAATTTGATAAAGCGAATAATGTTTTTTGTATAATCTAGCTGCCGGCCAAATAGAATTATAGTTTTTCAATTCAGTCGTCATCTCTATTGTAGGATTATGAATCAACGTGGCCCATGGAAGTGACGTGTTTGAGAAATACCCATAGGTGTGAGCGCTGGGAACTTGTTATAGGTAATGGCGTTTTTATTTTACTGGTGAATAAATATTGGTATTTATAAGACATTTATAAACCAGCACAGACGCACAAAATTGATATAACAGAAAGTCTGTAAGTTATCTAATTGATAAATCATTTGTTGATCGTATCAACTTAAAATTAAAATGTTTTGTGGTGACCGTTGCATTTTAAGCCCACACAGTTAAGCCTTTACTAAGAATTCGTTTTCTGTAGTGACAATTGAAAGAATTTGGCCTATGCACCGAAAAAATTGACTTTCCAGCCAGCTAAATTTGAACTTCGCACGGATAAAGTTTGACCTACGTAGCGACTAAATTTGGCCTGGCTAACGCAGTGGCTAAGTTTGGCGTTCTCATTGGCAAAATTTGGCCTACATCTGGAAACCGACTGGCTTTCTGACCATATCTATTTTGCGCAGTCAAAAATGCGTAGCCATTTTTTAAGTCGGATTTTACACAAATCGAAACACAAATTACTTAGTAAGTGTAAATAGTATTTGTAATTTAGCGGGTACACGTTTTGAACCTTCGAGCGTAGATATTAAGGGTCGTATTTGTGGGGTAACGAAAATGTCTTAATATATAGAGATGCACTTTCATTTGAAAACAAATAAATAGTGAGTGACTTTAGTCTTTCTTTCTTTCTTAAAATAGGGATAATGAAGACATGAGTTACAATGCAATTGCGCTAACTCAGTTCACTGCGCTAGTGTGTCAAGTAACTTTAATGTGTGCGCACGGCGCACTGCGCCGCGCGGAGTGCGCCGGGCGCGGGGAGCCGCGTGCGCCGTGACGCGATGTTGAGTTAACTCAACGAGTTAGCGCAGCGAGTTGAGTGAGTTACTGAGTTAGCTCAATTATTTGCGCTGGTTACTCATGTCTGTTGTTTATTTCACGGGATTGGGGTGGTCAGAACATAATAATTTGTATTTACAGATAGGTATCATTTAATGGTTGGTTAAAATCTTATGTCGGGCATCTCTCCCTGTTTCTAACTTCAAATAAAAAAAATATTTAAAATGGAACAGATCTGAATTATTAATGAAAGAGAAAGACAGGATTCAACAACTATGATTGTCATAAAATTTTCAAATAAAAGCGTAACGCCATTTTTTTTAATGGAAATATTGTACGTTGTTTTTTTTTTCAATAAAAATAAACTTTGAAAATCCAATCCAATGTAATATATAAGTGAATTTTAAAATAAATTACCTTTATTTAGTCTTGTAATGTAATTTAATATATTTTGTGTGTAATCCGTAAGGATTTGAGAGTCGTTTAGGATACTAAATTGTCTATGGTTTAATGTTTAGGACTGTATTTTGCAAAGGTAGATTTATGGGTTTTTGAAATATGGTATTCCCAATTAAGACATTTATTATTATTGTTGTATTGTATATTAGGTATGTAAGGATGTTTTCAATCTTTAAACAAAGAAAAAATACGAAAACCATTATATTTCTGTCTCAAATTTGAAAGGGCAAGAATTGGTAGGCTAACTAGCTAACTAACTAAACTTCACGCCACTTCCCTAGCGGGGTAGGCAGAGAACCGAACGCCATATGGCACGATCCTTACTCCTACCTTAATTGCTAGGTTTTTCGTTAAAGGCGACTAATGGTATATCGGGTTTTGGGTATGTGATTGTGTAGGCGACGAGCTGGCCACTTGTCACTACTTTTTCACAATTTTCCATCTAACCCAACCCAGTTTTATTTTTTGGCTTATGTGGTTAAGGAGCTGAACGTTGTCTCTTGACTTTGCCTACCCCTTCAGGGATTATGGGCGTGATGTTGTGTATGTATGTATGTAAAATTAATATTGGCAATCAAGCCCATCGTTCCTTTGTAAGCATAGCATAGGCAGATTTTTTTTAATGATCAACAGAACAGCACAATATATTCAGTATTTTACTTACAAAATAGTTACGATATTTATAAATTATCTACTTACTTCTGTATCTCAATTTAATTGAAATGTTATGTTGACAGGCCCGTTGGTTGAGTGGTTAAAGACCCTGGCCACGAAACCAAGGGTCTGTTCGAATCCCGCTAGGGGCAAGTTTCGTGTGGTGAACTTTGTAATCGAGTCATGGATGTTTATAGACGTATTTAAGTATGTCTATCCGTTCACCTAGTATCCATAGCACAAGCATAAGCTTAGTTTGGGACTAGGGAATTGGTGTGTCAGTCTGGAAAATGTATGTGTTTTTTTATTGGACGATTAAAAACTATTTGTAGATCTACCAATTTTTGCTCGAAATGATCTTGGTATTCTTCCTCTAATACTTTATCTTAATTTATGTGTAGATTTCCGTCTTCGTCGGGTGTAAAATAATTTTCATAACCTTTGTTTTTTTAATTGTTAGTTATTGTTTTATTTTAGATTTAATTATTGTAAATAGAGACTTCTGTAATATTTAACGTTAATACATACATTTTAACGGTATTTGTGTACTTGATTATTATTATTATAGAGGTGGTAGCTCAATGGTAAGGACACGCGCCTCTTAACCGAGGAGTGCGGGTTCAAACCCGGGCACGTACCTCTGGATTTTTCAATTCTTTGTACGTATTTATACCACTAGCTCGACGGTGAAGGAAAACGTGATGAAACCTGCAAATTCAAACAACTTTGGATTTGTAACTATGATCCAAAAATTGTCTGGTTCCCCTATCTTAGGTTTACGAAGGTCAGATCGGCAGTCGCTTCAATGTAATTACCAGACTCGCTAAATCCTGGATCAAGGTCTAAGCGGACCCCGTCTAAGCACGGGACATAACGCTAGGAAGATGATGATTATGTACTTTTATTAAAGACTAGCTGTGCCAGCGGTGTCACCCGCGTTTATGGTTAATATTATAAAGACTATTTCCGTCATACATGATTTCTATGTAACTTTAACCATTAAGGCTGCACACGCGACGGAAGCTTAAAAAATGGAGTAACTTCTCCCGTTTTCCCAACATTTCCCTTCACTACTCTGCTCCTATTGATTGTAGCGTGATGAAAAGTATACTATAACCAGCCCAGGAGTATGAAGAATAATTGTACCAAGTTTCGTTAAAATCCGTCGAGTAGTTTTTGTTTCTATAAGGAACATACATACAGACAAACAGACAGACAAAATTTTTACTGATTGCATTTTTGGAATCAGAGTCGATCACTAATCACCCCCTGATAGTTATTTTGAAAATATATTTCATGTACAGAATTGACCTCTCTACAGATTTATTATAAGTATAGATTAATAGCTGCCTTGAAAAATTAAACCACATAATATAAAAACGTAGTTTATTTAACGTAATAACAAATAGCCAATATACATCACTTTCAGTGGTTATGCTTATTATATTAAAATTATTTTTTTTTCCAAAACAAGAGTTGCAATAAATAATTATTACTAGCGTTACATTCGGTTCTTAATCGATTTAAAATCCGATTTCAACAAATCGATTTGTATTTTTTTCAAAACTTATCTAAACTAAAGACCAAGTACGGGACATAACGCTAAGATGTTAATAAGGCAGGGCCGGCTTAAGGGCCGCCGGCGCCAGGCGAGGTTTTATAGAGAAAATAAGATTCAGCGCCCCATGTGCCTAACATAATGATCATGTGCGCAATGGAGGGGGCGGCAAATTTGAAATGACAACAATGAGCAATTAATTAAACATCTAATAAGCAAATGAGCCGACATATGAGGCGGCGGAAAGAAGAGTGTTTCACCTCCCCCCCCCCCACCCCTCTGGGGGCTAAAAAAATCAACTCGGCTCCAGTCAGAGACCCTCTCCACGCTACGTCACTGGCATCAGCATCAAGGCAAGGTTGGCTAGCTTAAGAGCGCAGCGTTGTTGGCTAATATTTACATATTTACTAGACAAAAGAAGAAAGAAAGAAATAACATTTATTGGACTGGCTCGATGGCGCATTCGGTAGCGACCCTGCCCCATGCGCCAAGAGTTGTGGGTTCGATTTCCACTCAAGACAAATATTCGTATGATGAATACTTGTGTTTGTTCTGTGTCTGGGTGTTAATATCCAATATTTAAGTATATATTTGTAATACAACTGTTGATTCTGATATCCGTAACACAAGTGCTTAAGCTACTTACCTTGGAGTCAGATCGATGTATGTGATGTCGTCGGATAGTCGGATATTTATTGGACGCACAATTGTTAATACATAGGTACTCAGGAAAATTAAATTTGACAAAGGACAAATTACTATTTAGTACAAAAAAGGAAAATGAGTAAAAAGTTACAGATTGGCGCCAATTGACTGGCCCGATGGTCGAGTGGTCAGAGACCCTGGCCACGAAACCGAGGGTCGCGGGTTCTAATCCCGCTAGGGGCAAATGTTTCGTGTGATGAACATGGACATTTGTACTCGAGTCATGGATGTTTATAAACGTATTTAAGTATATCTATCCGTTCACTTAGTATCCATAGCACAAGCATAAGCTTAGTTTGGGACTAGGGATTTGGGGTGTCAGTCTAGAGAAAAAAATTTGGGTTCCTGCCTCAGCATCATGCTACTGCGGCGTCAAGATAAGGATAAAGGATCACGTTTGAGCGACTACGCCTCTTCAGATCTAGTGCCCCATAACATGTTGCGCCCTGGGCGCCCCCAATCGCCCACCCTTAAAGCCGGCACTGAACTTTTAATTTTTAATTACGGTAATATAGTACTGTCTCTTGCAACCCTGATGCAGACCACCTTCTCCATCCTAATAGTTGGAGATCAGCATTCCTTTCTCAACGTTGGCGGCCGCTTCCTTGCCTGTCAGCATCTCGATGAGGGTGAGGCCAAACCAGTAAGCCGTTCCTGGACCCTGGGAGAGAATTAGGTTTAGTAAATAACATTTTACATACTGTGACGGTGTCACGTTTATTAATATAACACCTATATAAGTGTCCCATGTTGGTCTGGGACTTAAAAGAACGTGCCAACTGTGTTTCTTACCTAGCATGTCGTAAAAGGCGACTAATGGTATATTGGATTTTGGGTGTGTGATTGTGTAGGCGACGAGCTAGCCACTTGTCACTACTTTTTCACAATTTTCCATCTAACCACACTCGATGTTTGGCTTAATGTGGTCTAAGAGCTCAGAACGGTAGTAGCTCAATGGTAAGGACACCCGCCTCTTAACCGTGGAGTGCGGATTCAAACCCGGGCACGTACCTCTGGGTTTTTCAAATCTATGTACTTATTTATACCACTAGCTCGACGGTGAGGGAAAATATCGTGATGAAACCTGCCAATTCAAACAACTTTAGATTTGTAACCATGATCCAAAAATTGTCTGGTTCCCCTATCTTAGGGTTACGAAGGTCAGACCGGCAGTCGCTTCAATGTAATTCGATAAATCGCTAAATCGATAGACTATCAATAGTATCGATTTTCTTATCTTAGCTATCAAACTTAGGCTTAGCTTAGGCAAACGATATTTGCCTATCGAGCGGCAACACTATAATATATGTATGTATAATGCCCTCCTAACCGATATCAGTCAAGGCGGCCAATATCAACAGGATTAGCCAACTGCGGAGATATTATAGTGCACAAGTGTGTGCGCTAACACAGGTGCACTCTCTGTTCCTTCACTCTCATAGTCCGGTGAGACACCGACATGACCGGAGAGAGGTCAGGCGCAGGACCGACGACTTAATGTGCTTTCCGAGGCACGGGGGTGATTAAACCGCCAACTTCCTGACTCCGGGCTGTTAGTGAGTAATTTCAATATTGAAATAACCAGCCACAAATTTTTGGCCCAACCCGGGATCTCTTGGTCCTTAAGCGGCGCATGCTACCACTAGACCAACAAGGCAGTCATGTCATGTATGTCATGTATGTCATGTATGTATGTATGTGTCAACTCACCCTGCTAGTGACAATGTTCCCGTCGACCACCACCCTCTCCCCCTCCACGTACTTGTAGTCGCCGACCGCGACCTGCCCCTTCGTCGAGGGGTATGACGTCACGCGCTTGCCTTGAGCCACGCCGTGCGCCACGAACGCCGTCGGAGCTGGAAAATAATATATATATACTTATAATAAATCTGTAGAGAGGTCAATTCTGTACATGAAATATATTTTCAAAATAACTATCAAAAATGCAATCAGTAAAATTTTTGTCTGTCTGTCTGTATGTTCCTTATAGAAACAAAAACTACTCGACGGATTTTAACGAAACTTGGTACAATTATTCTTCATACTCCTGGGCAGGTTATAGTATACTTTTCATCACGCTACAATCAATAGGAGCAGAGTAGTGAAGGGAAATGTTGGGAAAACGGGAGAAGTTACTCCATTTTTAAGCTTCCGTCGCGTGTGCAGCCTTAAAGTTACATAGAAATCATGTATGACTTAAATAGTCTTTATAATATTAACCATAAACGCGGGTGACACCGCTGGCACAGCTAGTATATAATATCTACACTATTTACACTATTATGTATTATTTGTCCCATGTTGGTCTGGGACTTGGCACATGTTGATCTGGGACAAAAAAAGAAAAAGAATGTGCCAACCAACTGTGGTTCATGCCTAGCATGTCGTAAGAGGCGACTAATGGTTTACGGGCTTTTGGGTATGTGACTGAGTAGGCGACGAGCTAGCCACTTGTCACTCCTTTTTCACAGCTTATCATCCAACATAGTACATTTTGCCGCGACCAAAACGTCGTAAACGCCGTGAATTTCATGGCGCTTACGCGTGAACGTAGGCGAGTGACTAAACGAGTTGTTGCCGATCGGCAACAACGCACGGCGCAAGAAACTTGTTCGCTGCGTCGGTTCCATACGCTAGTAATAATAGTTCAATGCCCGGGCCACTCCATTGAGGTCGAGGTGTCCTCTGTTCCAGAGGACCCTGGGCGTGCCATACACCAGTACCGTCAACAAGGTCTCTAACCATTTGACCAACCGGCCAGTGTCACTCACCAGCGCAGATGGCTGCAACGATCTTCCCAGCCTTCTCATGCTCCTTCAGCAACGTACCCACAGTGGTGGACTTGCTGAGTCGCTCCGAACCCTCCAGGCCACCGGGCAGGATCACCTGGAACGCGACTTATCATGATATAGATCATCATCATCTTAGCATCATGTCCCGTGCTTAGACGGGGTCCGTTTAGACAATGATCCAGGATTTTGCGAGTCTGGTAATTACATTGAAGCGACTGCCGATCTGACCTTCGTAAACCTAAGATAGGGGAACCAGACAATTTTTGTATTGGCATAAATACGTACATAGATTTGAAAAATCCAGAGGTACATGCTCGGGTTTGAACCCGCACCTCTCGGTTATAAGGCGCGTGTCCTTACCATTGAGCTACTATGAAGCCTATTCAATGCTAACAAACAATCTAATCTTTCCTCTATATAATATTACCAGCTTAGCCCGTGGCGTTGCTCGCGTGGTACATAGATGAAACATAGCTTATGTGTTATTCTAATGTATAAGCTATACTATTGTAAAGTTTCATTAAAATCCATGGAGTACTTTTTACGTGGAAGAGTAACAAACATCTACACATCCATCCATACAAACTTTTGCGTTTATAATTTTAGTATATACTAGCTGTGCCAGCGGTGTCACCCGCGTTTATGGTTAATATTATATAGACTATTTCCGTCATACATGATTTCTATGTAACTTTAACCATTAAGGCTGCACACGCGACGGAAGCTTAAAAAATGGAGAAACTTCTCCCGTTTTCCCAACATTTCCCTTCACTACTCTGCTCCTATTGATTGTAGCGTGATGAAAAGTGTACTATAACCTGCCCAGGAGTATAAAGAATAATTGTACTAAGTTTCGTTAAAATCCGTCGAGTAGTTTTTGTTTCTATAAGGAACGTACAGACAGACAGACAGACAAAAATTTTACTGATTGCATTTTTGCCATCAGTATCGATCACTAATCACCCCTGATAGTTATTTTGAAAATATATTTCATGTACAGAATTGACCTCTCTACAGATTTATTATAAGTATAGATAGATAAATTACGCGTCACGTTGTTTGTCCGCGATGGACTCCGAAACTACTTAACCGATTTTAATCAAATTTGCACACCATGTGCAGTTTGATCCAACTTGAAAGATAAGATAGCTTACATCTCAATTTATTTAACGCGATTATGTGTCATTGACTGTTAGGCGGAACGAAGTTCGTCGGGTCAGCTAGTATTGATATAGATTCTAGAAGATCATGTCTCCACTCACAGCGTCGTACTGCGGCGACTCCGCCAGAGCGTCGTCCAGCGACTTGTTGGGCACGAGGGTGACCTGCCGAGAGCACAGCACCGGCGCGTCGCCGTCGAGGCCGGCCAGGGTGACCGTCACCTGCGAATGAAGGAATTATGATGATGATTGTCCTCCCTTTGCTGCATGTTAGTGTAGGAGTCCCATGTTGATCTGGGACAAAAAAAAAGAATGTGCCAACTGTGGTTCTTGCCTAGCATGTCGTAAAAGGCGACTAATGGTTTATCGGGTTTTGGGTGTGTGATTGTGTAGGCGACAGGTTAGCCGCTTGTCACTGCTTTTTCATAATTTTCCATCTAACCCAGCCCAGCTTTATTTTTGGCCGAATGTAGTTGAAGGGGCATGCTGCCCCTTTGACTCTGCCTACCCCTTCGCAGATTATGGGCGTGATGTTTGGTGTGTAGTGTAGGAGTCAATTAATATACTCGGAGGAACTGCTGCTAGTGTCGACAGTGAGGATAGCGGCTCCTCCGCTACCGCGCAGAATAAATATATAAATTCTTCAGACTGACACACCAATTTCCTAGTTCCAAACTAAGCTTATGCTTGTGCTATGAATACTAGGTGAAAGGATACATACTTAAACATGTTTATAAACATCCATGATGTTGATTGGTTTTGTGGCCAGGCCAGGGTGTCTGACCACTCGATCAATGGGCCTGTCTGAAGTAGGCCACGTTGGGGTTTTAGTCCGGTTCGTGTCCTACACACCGCCCTGTTTCTCCGAGCAGAGGGTGACGGCTTGTGGGAGTTCCCCCAACAGAAAAAGTTAACTAGTATAGGACAGCGTCATGTTAGTCCAGACGACATGGGACAGACTCAGACCCAGAAATTACGCTTTTCACTTGACCCAGAAGTTTCACGAAACCTGCTAGGATGTTTTTTTTAACAGTTTACGCTGGACCATTCATACGATAACCATGCGTGCGCCGTGAATTCCACTTAATTACAGTTACTCTGTGTTATGAAATATCAGTTTAGTGACTTTATAACTTATTGGCTTGATATTGTGTACTACTTAGCATTGGAAACTTTAAAAGGCCTATGTGCTATGTATTTTATTTTAAGTTAATAATGTGCTATATATAGCTGTTTTTTTTTTTTTTTCGGGAAAAAAAAAAAATATAAATAAATAAATAAATATTAAACAAAATGTTATCCCAATAACGAAATAAATACTCACCCCGCCTCGCCTCAGCATATCAACGGTGATGACTGTCTCCATCTCCTCAGCTCCCTGTGCGAGGATGACTAGTGCTGTCTTCGTCATCTTTGCTGGTGTTGCTAGGAATCTGCCGATGAAAGTAAATACTTTTATATAAATTTTGATGATAACTTCACCTATGGAGAAATTTATTTCAAGATGGTATCACAAATGGTATGCCATTATGGCATTAATTTAAATAAATCTAGTCCATAAAAAAATACCTACCCCGTGAGGGAAGTGGCGTAAAGTTTAGTTAGTTAGTTAGTTCATAAAAAAATACCCAATCAGTTTAATTGTAAATCAATTTGTTTGGTTGAATCATAGACAGTATTTTATTTTAAAATCTAGTTAGGTAAGTTATTTCTCTACAGTTATTAATTCAAGTTAATATAAGTCAATTAATTTGGCTAGCACAGCTATACTCAATGTGTGTTTACAGAAAGGCTACAGAAAGAAGCCTTTCTAGGGGTTCCACGAAAATTGGTACTGATCATAAATATCTTTACTCCTGGGGGAAAATCCAAAGTCAATTATTAAACCCCCCCCCCCCCCCCGCACTGCCGCCCGCGCTGTTCTAGGGTCCCTTCAAATACTCCGCTTTCTAAAAGGGTTCCATAGCATAAAAAGTTTGAGAAGCACTGGGCTAGCAGATTCTTAAAAAATACATAGTCGGGCCGACTTTACTCTGTATATAATGTTTATATTGCCTGTAATCGACAAAAATATACATATATATCTATCTTTATAACTATTATTTGTGTTTAAACTGTATGTACGTACAAATATTTAACTTGTAGTTATATTGAATGATCTTTAGTATGTGTAACATTCTGTAGGTAGCTAACTATTATCACAACGAAGAGGCACCCCTCTTCGTTGTGATAATTTATAAGTATATATTGAATAAATTTAAACTGTCCTTTTAACCTACACTCACACGTAACCTCTTGTTAGCCGGAATTAAATTTTAGCTATATTTAAACGATAAATATACGACAGGACTCACTTTTTCTGCACGCAGACGTCTGTGACACCTAATATATTAGCAAATTTAAATATTGAAGGGAGGTAGGTATTTAGTATTTGCTAAAATATTTTTCGCAAACATGAAAATGCTAGATACTAGCAAAATTTGACGGATCACTTTGACACTGATAGTTTCGTTTAGTAATTTTTTTGTGGAAATAATAAAAAAATAAAAAGTAACAGAAGTAATGTTGTTTGATTTCTGCACGTTAAATTGTCTATGGTAGTTTAATATTGCCATAATAAAAGTAAAATATTCACCCTCAGTAAGGGTAAAAATAACTTTAATTAATAAATTATTTATATTTATTCTTGCTTATGAAATTTATATACTTGTAATAAAAAAAGTTATTATTTCCGTGTCTAATTATTATAAATAATAATAATAATAATAAATTCTCCAGACTGACACACCAATTCCCTAGTTCCAAACTAAGCTTATGCTTGTACTATGGATACTAGGCGAACGGATAGACATACTTAAATACGTTTATAAACATCCATGACTCGAGTACAAATGTCCATGTTCATCACACGAAACATTTGCCCCTAGCGGGATTTGAACCCGCGACCCTTGGTTTCGTGGCCAGGGTCTCTGACCACTCGGCCAACGGGCCAGTCAAATTATGATATGATAGAAAGGATTAAATAATTGGGACAACAATCATTTGAAAGACGAAAGAAAAAATATGTTTATTATAGTCTGTTTCACCTAAGAAGATTTTACTCATAGTGATTGTCACTGCTATTCACGTCTAATCATAAATCGATCTTGTCATCGAGATAGAATATTTTACCAATTAGATATTTCATAAGTGTCATTTCAACCGAAAAAACGTTCCGAACCCAGTGACAACAAAGAAGTGTCCCCTGAGACACAAACAAAAACAAACCATCCTTATTTGGATGATTCCAAGTCTTCCAGTCGCCTGCGCTTTAGACATATCTGCATATTATTTACGTGAGAATACCAGTATTTATAGAATAATAAATCATTGTTTGAAATATATCAAAATAAAAAAAAATAAAAAAGTTTATTCAATTGCCCTAAAACTTTTTATCGAATTGAAAAAAAGATCGAATGGCTGTCTTAAGAGCATATAACTATTAACGTCAAATTCAAAGTGTCACGGAACTCTTTTTAGGTGAAATGGACTATAGATACCTAGTTGCATAGTAATACATAACATCGTAGAAATTTGTGTAGATGGTATGGCTAGGTAGAGTCAAAGGGGCAGTAAACCCTTTTAATCACATTAACCCAAAAATAATAAGGTCATAAAAATTGAAAACTGATGAAAAATTTTATACAAAAATTAATTAATTAATAATGTTATGTAGCGTAAATAATTGTCTAAATATTTCTTTAGATTGCTAATAATTGCAGCTTGATAAATTATGGAAGGATGTATAAACTCGTGTGAACACGTTGACTGGAAATAAAGTGCAACATTTTATCTTAGCACTGGTATCCCGCGACATATGTTCGTTGAAGACCACTCTACTTCTCTATGCTCGCTTCCTTTCTTTCATTAATTTTATATGTTTTCTAACGTCAGGCAAAGCTAATAAAAGCAGCTGAATTTAAACAGCAATTTATTCAAAAAACCTAACATAAAACTGAAGTTACGGAAAAAATGTCTATTTCCATTTCACGCCTTTTTCAAAGATCATAGTTGCAACAAAGTGATTGTTTTATGTAATTATAAAATCGAAAACTTGCTAGGTTATAAAACGTTGAATGTGTAAAGTTGAATTAAAATGAAATAATACTTTATTTAGACTTCAAATTTAAGTGGGAAAGTGTTAACCATGGATTTTGTGAAGCGTGAAGACCAAAATGTCATTGACGAAGACAATTATAAGATGTATTGGGAGACAGTGAGTATTGAAGTCGTTAGATAAAGAATACCCAAAATCTGTGTGTCTGAAATATTATTATAATTAATCAGTGTTATCTGATCAGAGGACGAACTAGTGGAATTTTATGATAAGCCGCAAAACTTGTAATGGAAGAAACTATTTTTTTTATATAAACAAATTGAGCAAAGTTCACTAAGAGATTGAGTTTTTATTTTAAAGTTGCAATGAGAATTTCTGGTTTTTTCCTATATAAGGGTTACAAAGATCGGTTTGGCAGTTGATACAATTTAATAAACAGACTCGCTATATCCTGGAATCCTGGCAGGCCTCCTCCTGGATTCCAAAATCCTGGATTTAGCATGGTACATAATGTGAGGATGGGAAGGAATTTTTGTTATGTTAAAAAAGGTGTTATTTTTCTGTTTATTTTTAATTAGTTAGATAATCTGTACTAATATTATAAAGGGGAAAGATTTGTATTTTTGTACTTCTATGTTTGTGTGTGTTTGTAATGAATAAACTAAAAAACTACTGTGCTGATTTCAAAAATGCTTTCACCATTGGAAAGCTACATTATCCGAAAGTAACATAGGCTATATTTTATCCCCGTATTTCCACGGGAACGGGAACTATGCGGGTGAAACCGCAGAGCGCTGCTAGTAAGTAAATAAAATTGTAACTATAATTCAAAGTTGTGATGACACTATGATCTGATTTGGGTGGTTTTCTTATATTATGGTTATGGAGGTCAGATGGTCATTGTGACTCTCTTAATAAAAAATCCTTGTCCAGACGGACCCTAATTAGAAACAGGATATAACAAGGATATTTTTAGTTTATGCAAAACAACTTATCTACTTTTAACTTGTTATTCTAAGGACTGCCTCGTTGGTCTAGTGGTAGCATGCACCGCCTAAAGACCAAGAGGTCCCAGATTCAAATCCTAGGTCGGGCGCAAAATTTGTGGCTGGGTGTTTCAATATTTAAATAACTCAGTAACAGCCCAGAGTCAGTTGGAGGTTTAATCATCCCCATGCCTCGGAATGCATGTTAAGCCGTTGGTCCTGCACCTGACCTCTCTGCGATTATGTTAATTGCTGTCTCACCGGAACTATGAGAGTGAAGGAATAGAGAGTGCATCTGTGTGCAATTGGCTAATACTCGTTAAGATTGGCTGCCGTGGCTGATATCGGTTAGAAGGACATTTTATTTGATATTCTATGGGAGTAATTTATGGGATTTTAGCAAATTTGTATTTTGAATTTTTGTATTCTCTTTTTACTTTGATAAAATTTCTTTTGCTCATTTTCTGAAACTATTTAAATGCGTTCATTATAATAATGAGTTAAATATGTAGGTAAGACACTTTGCATATACTAAGATTAACGTTGTATAAGCATTTGTTAAATAAAATTAAAAGTATGTTATGTATGTAATCAATTAAAGATGTTAATTGCCTTATTACATTTCTAAAACTATTTTACAGATACAAAAAACACAGCAAACGGATGTCAACGATTACCAACACACACCAATATCGATGGAACAACTGCACCAAGCCATGCAGACGTCACTCAACGCTGGCACGATCATGCACAACTTTCAACTACCATTATCACCCCGTCAAATGTCCACGTTGATGCTTAAAACGAACCATCTGAGTCGAAACCTAAATTTCAACGACATCCCAGCTCATTTACAACGGAATATCGAGTTGGATTTAGTTCATAATTTAACGAATGAGCTGCCAACTAATTTGAGGCACGAAGAACTGTTGATGAGTAGAGGAATCGATTTGAATTTAGCCAGAATGAACGAATTGGAATTACAGAATAGTTCGGTCTTAACGCAGACTCTAGTGCAGAATTTAAATGATAACTTAGCGTTGGCAGATGTGAATTTGCCGCAGAACTTGAGAGCCGACCTGTCTCATGATTTGAATCACGAGTTGGATCTGTCTCATCATTTAAATAGGAATCTGGAGCAAGAGATTTTGAGTCAGGATCGGAGAACACCATTGCAGTTGCAAGATGGTTTGTTGGATCAAAGTTTGGGCCAACGTTTGGATCCTTTGTCTCAGAGGTTGGATCAGTTGGGCCAACGGTTGGATCAAAGATTGGTGACATCAAATATGATGCATGAGAATCAGAGTGACCATTTGATGCCGTTCCATATTAAATCGGAGCAAGAGGATGATGGATACTTTTATGAGAACATTAATCAAACTTTGCCGAGTGTTAACACTATGAATGGTAAGTAAGACCAACCATTTTATTAGTATACCAGCTGTCCCGGCGCACTTCGTTGCGCCCCGTTCTCGTTTTCATTTATTATTTTCCTCGCAATGTTTCTATATTTTCTTACCGTTCAAACCTTCCCCGGAGGATTACATATATTTTAAAACTAAAATCCAGCCGTTCTGCAGTATTAGCAAGACTAATGAACAGCAATTCATTTTTATATATATATGATTTTTTAATGAATAGTTAGTCATTGCAAGGTTTATTTCAGTCAATACTGCATAATATGCTAGGAGTTTATTGAACAAATACACTTACAATTTCCAAAAAAATACACATATATTTTGTCTAAACAAAAGAGTTAAATATTTTTTATTCCGAACATTGGTAGATTCACATTGCTCTAAAGATTTTGTAAAATTGACGATTTGTAAGTGCTTTTTTTAAGGCCTACATGAATAAAGAAATTTCGAATTTGAATTTGAATTTAAAATAATCCAAATGTTGTACACTGAAGTTAATCAAACAATTTGTCATTGATTTTTCTTTTTGATTTTTTTTGCTAATCAAATAGAAATGTATATTCTAATTTGTTTGATATTACCCGCATAAAATTAAGTAGTAATAGATATCTAACTTAACTAAACTTCACGCTACTTCCTAGCGGGGTAGGCAGAGAGAACCGAACGCCGTATGGCATTGTTCTACCTTATATGCAAAATATCAATAATCCTATATATTTTGTTACAAAGCAATTAAATATTTTTCATATTAAATTACAAAAATAAACTGGGCTGTGTTAGATGGAAAATTGTGAAAAAAGTAGTGACAAGTGGCTAGCTGGTCGCCTACACAATCACACACCCAAAACCCGACTAGTCGCCTTTTACGACATGTTAGGCCTTTTACCACAGTTGGCTCATTATTTTTAAGTCCCAGACCGACATGGGACTCTCAGACCAGCTATTTTTAATTCCAGAAATGTTTGTAGATGCTGCGGGATGCATATTAGTCTCCGTAACATGCAGTAAACGGATACGCGGGTTAAAGGTAGCCAGTCATAGATTCTCGAAATCATTTAATGAAACAGCTTAATGTTTAATCATGAGCGCCACTTTGAACTCTATTGCGGTAATGTTAAGGTCAAGGTTACTTTAATTCTCACTGAATTAGCATATATTATGCACAGAGCTTTAATAAAGAATAAAATTTGCCTTAAAAAGTATAAAAAAACTGGCCAAATACGCTACAAATCATTGACTTTTTATAAATTTTAAAAGAGCAATCTCTTTTCTAATATATAAAATTCTCGTCTCGCGGTGTTTGTAACCAAACTCCTCCGAAACGGCCTGACCGATTTTAATGAAATTTTATATGTATACTAGCTGTGCCAGCGGTGTCACCCGCGTTTATGGTTAATATTATAAAGACTATTTCCGTCATACATGATTTCTATGTAACTTTAACCATTAAGGCTGCACACGCGACGGAAGCTTAAAAATGGAGTAACTTCTCCCGTTTTCTCAACATTTCCCTTCACTACTCTGCTCCTATTGATTGTAGCGTGATGAAAAGTATACTATAACCTGCCCAGGAGTATGAAGAATAATTGTACCAAGTTTTGTTAAAATCCGTCGAGTAGTTTTTGTTTCTATAAGGAACATACAGACAGACAGACAGACAGACAGACAGACAGACAGACAGACAAAAATTTTACTGATTGCATTTTTGGCATCAGTATCAATTACTAATAACCCCCTGATAGTTATTTTGAAAATATATTTCATGTACAGAATTGACCTCTCTACAGATTTATTATAAGTATAGATTCGGTAAGTCTAAGAATCGGTCGGAATCTATTTTTCATACCCCTAAGTGATAAGGGTGGTCCACCCCAAAGCTATAACTTGAGAACGGCTGTACCGATTTCGCTAATTCTTTAGTTGTGTTTGTTATTGTCAAGTGAAGGTTGTATGAAAGAAAAAAATGAAAAAGTTGCGCGGTTAATTTAAAAAAAATGAGTATTGAAAATCCGAGAACGGGGCGTTACGAAGTGCGCCGGGCCAGCTAGTAGTTCTATAGATTTAGAATGGCGTTATTACGTCGTGATTATTTTAATTTATTCAATGTGTTTCTGATGTGTGTTTTGTAAACTGATTGGCTTTCAGCATTCCTTCTGTGTATTCAAATTAGTTTTGTAAGATTCAACACAAACCTGCCTGAGCATACATACATACATACATAACATCACGCCCATAATCCCCGAAGGGGTAGGCAGAGTCAAAGGGGCAGCAGGCCACATTCAGCCAAAAATAAAACTGGGCTGGCTGGGTTAGATGGAAAATTGTGAAAAAGTAGAGACAAGTGCCTAGCCTGTCGCCTACAAAATCACATACCCAAAACCCGATACCATTAGTCGCCTTTTACGACATGCTAGGCAAGAACCACAGTTGGCACATTATTTTTAAGTCCCCGACCAACATGGGACTAAAAAAAACTGCCAGAGCAAATCTTAAATTTAATATTAGGTTACTTTGATAAATACATTATTTGTATCAATCTTCACGCCAAGCGGTAAGCAGAAAGAATCGAGTGCCATTTTGTTTTTTTTATTTTGTATTCGTAGGTATCTGCTAACAGTCCGCCAGACTGTGATCAGATGGATTGTTTTAGCACAGCGTTTCTCAAAGGGGGGTACGCGAACCCCTAGGGGTTCGACTTTCGATCATAGTAGTTCGCGGGAAGATTTACGTAATGGAGGATGAACGACTGGCCCCGAAGTGAAGGATAGTGAGCGGTGGTAGCTGTGAGCGGTGGTAGCTCAATGGTAACGACACGCGCCTCTTAACCAGGGAGTGCGGGTTCAAACCGGGCACGTACCTCAGGATTTTTCAAATCTATGTACGTATTTATACCACTAGCTCGACGGTGAAGGAAAACATCGTGATGAAACCTGCAAATTCAAACAACTTTGGATTTGTAACCATGATCCAAAAATTGTCTGGTTCCCCTATCTTAGGGTTACGAAGGTCAGATCGGCAGTCGCTTCAATGTTATTACCAGACTTGCTAAATCCTGGATCATGGTCTAAGCGGACCCCGTCTAAACACGGGACATAACGCTAGGAAGATGATGAGGATGAATGACTGGCCCGTGCGACACGCTTGTCGGCTGGCTGAACGTACCGTACCATACTCTGAAGACTTAAAAGGGGTACGTGGAGCCATAAGTTTGAGAAACCCTGTTTTAGCAAATTGAGACCATTTTAAATTCAAATTCTAAGTCAAAATATCTTTATTTATATGGGCTTCAAGAAAGCACTTATAAATAGTCAATATACATAAAAAAAAGGGTAAGATATAATATTACCACCGGTTGTTTTGTTATCCCGATCCATCTAGTTACAGCACGTTGGCTTTCTTGATCTCATTGGGCTGCAGCACCGGTTTAGATGAAGAGTTCGGGTGGATAGTTAGCCTGTACCAGTTGGCTGAATAGCGAATAGAGCCTCTTGAGAGATCAGAAAGTCAAAGTCAAAGTCAAAATACTCTTTATTTATATAGGTTTGAAACAAACACTTATAAATCGTCAATTCAATAGGAAAATCAACTAATAATATGAATCTACCATCGGTTCGGAATGTTGCTTCTACCGAGAAGAAACCGGCAAGAAACTCGGTAGTTACTGAAAGTGCTAATAAATTTGTGTAAATTTTTTGTTTTTAATTTTTGTGTGGTGATTATATTTTCTTTCAGTAAATCTTCATTTTGCATTATTAATATTGCCGATAGGTAATGTCATTGTACGGTTTATGAGACATGACATGGGAATGTCTATATTTTATTTATTTTTCTATTAATTTCTAAATTTTTGTACTTATCTTAGATGGAAAAGTACTATATTTGGTCGAAAAAAATTTTAAAGTCAAAGTCGAAATATTCATTATTAATATAGGTTTCAAGTAAACACTTATAAATCGTCAAATACAGGTAAAGTTATTTGATTATACCACCGGTTCGGAATGTTGTATGTACCGAGAAGAATTAGGCAAGAAACTCGGTAGTTACTCTTTTCAATACAATTTATAAAAGGTATTTATAATTAACTTTGAACTATGTTCTAGCGTGGGCCTGTTGTAGAGTAGCATATATATTCATATATATTTTTATTTTGATATATATATTATTATTATTTTGACATGTGTTGTCAACCCTACTCTGCCTACCCCTCACCTTTCGATTTAGTTGAAGGTTTGTCTTGTCTGTGGCCTATGCGGCATCAAAACATCATTATAATAATATATTTGGCTCATCCAAAGTCAAGGTCGCTATGCCTTTTATACCAGTCAAGGCTGAGAGGTGACTCCGCGTAGAATATACAATTTTATTGATATGACATTGTGAATTTGTATCAGAATATTCTTTTTGGTTACTTTTTTTTTATGTAAACGCTTTTTTTAGTGCTAATTTGTTTAAATGTTAATTCGGTATCGGATTTGTTGAATTGGCGTCTTTTTGCGTTTCGATTAGCACTTGGCGAGATTGCCGCTTTTCACTAATTTATCGTTTAATCTAACCAAAGGCGGATTCAGATTTTTTTTTCTGATAAAGGCTCTATTTAAAGCGGTTATAAATGCGAAAGTTTGTATGTATGGATTGATGTTTGTTACTCTTTCACAAAAAAACTACTGAATGGATTTTAATGAAACTTTAGAATAGTATAGCTCATACACCCGAATAACATATAGGCTATGTTTCATCGATCTACCATGCGAGCTAGTAGAGGTTAGTAGGATTAACACCCAGACACAAAACAAACACAAGTGTTCATCACACAAATGTTTGTCCTGGGTGGGGATCGAACCTACAACACTTGGCGCATGGGGCAGGGTCACTAATGCACCATCGAGCCAGTCTACTATCTTATAATTTAATTCCTTATTACGAAACGCAGTTTTGCTCTTAGCATAAATACTATTAGCAGGATAGGAAACAAAACCTTCCTTGTCAGTCTAATCTAATCAAAGCCCATGCGTAATTTTCCAATTATATCTAATCGGTTATTAAATTTGGCATAGCAACGAATTTTTTGGATTCAGATAGTGAATTTAGTTACTAGGTACTTAAAACTGACTTGATTGACTGGCCCGTTGGTCGAGTGGTCAGAGACCTGGCCACGAATCCAAGCGTCGCGGGTTCGAATCCCGCTAGGGGCAAATGTTTCGTGTGATGAACATGGACATTTGTACTCGAGTCATGGATGTTTATAAACGTATTTAAGTATGTCTATCCGTTCACCTAGTATCCATAGCACAAGCATAAGCTTAGTTTGGGACTAGGGAATTGGTGTGTCAGTCTGAAGAATTTATTTATTTATTTATCTAAAAGCTTAGATAAAACAGCTCAAATGCTAATTCCATTGGTTAGAATCTGTGCGTATCCAAGGTTTTAAACTTTAAGGGTGATACACTGTGCACAGATAATTATTTACTAAGAATTGCTTTATTTAACCCTATGTCAATTATTTGATTATTTTGAGGAGTTTTCATGTTAGCGCAATTAAAAAGAAGCCAACTGTGTTCCTTGCCTAGCATGTCGTAAAAGGCGACTAATGGTTTATCTGTTTGGGTGTGTGATTGTGTAAGCGACGAGCTAGCCACTTGTCACTACATAAACACAATTTTCCATCTAACCCAGCCCAGTTGTATTTTTGGGCTTGCTGTCCCTTTGACTCTGCCTACCCCTTCGGGAATTGTCGGTTTTATAGCGAGTATTCTGAAACAATCTTTATCACATCACCATGTTATTTTCACTTGATATTTCAATGTGATAACCAGAATCGCTTAACCCAGGGTCATGGTCTGAGTTATAGCTTCCCAAGGGGGGGGGGGGGTTACCCCCTAGAGGGGGTTGGAGATTTTCGACGGGGCATTAAGACAATTAAGGAAACGGTCGCGGTGTACTACCTTATTAGAAATTCAACATATTAAAATATTTGCTTCTATTTGATAATAATAATGTACAGACATATGTAATACAGGAGGAGTTAGTTGTATTTTTTATTTATAGTTGGGGTTATTCCAAAAAGTTTGGGAACCTATGGTTTAAGCGGACTCCGACTAGGAACGAGACATGACGCTACAAGGAAGCGAATTCCATCCAATATTATGTCGTATTTGTATAAAAGCTAAATATTTATTAGTTTTTTTAGGAGTCTTATTGCAAAATTTACATAGTCGTAGAAATAATTAATCGGGAAAAACCTTTTTGCATGTAATTTGAAAATCGTTGCTTTTCTTTCGTAAGTCTTCAGTTTTTTTTTTTTTAATTTGAAACGGCAAGCGTCAACGTCACGAGCTGTACTCGTGTATTGAAGGTTCCGTATAAAAAAAAACTTGATATGTCCTTGTTACACAAGGATAATGGTGTGTTGGGTCCGTGATTATGTGAAAGACGAGTTCCCTTCCATTATTAACTCAAATCGACTTATTTTTGGCTAAATTCGGGTATTACGGGCACGATGATGAGTTGGGTTAGATGGGAAATTGTAAAAAAGTAGTGACAAGCGGCTATAGCGGTGGTGGCTCAATGGTAAGGACACGCGCCTCTTAACCGAGGAGTGCTGGTTCAAACCTGGGCACGTACCTCTGGATTTTCAAGTCTATGTACGTATTTATACCACTAGCTCGACGGTGATTGAAAACATCGTGATGAAACCTGCAAATTCAAACAACTTTGAATTTGTAACCATGATCCAAAAATTGTCTGGTTCCCCTATCTTAGGGTTACTAAGGTCAGATCGGCAGTCGCTTCAAAGTAATTACCAGTCTCGCTAAATCCTGGATCATGGTCTAAGCGGACCCCGTCTAAGCACGGGACATACCGCTAGGAAGATGATGATGTGACAAGCGGCTAGCTCTTCGCCTACATTGTCACAAAACCATCAGTCGCCTATTACATGCCAGGCAAGGGACATAATGGCATATTATTGTTAAATCCCAAACCAAAACGGAAGCCCGGGACCAAATTAAGTGTTTATAGACTTAAGTGTATTAGTAATGAATAAATATCCAACTACATCACATACATTGATCTGACTCCGAGCTAAGTAGCTTAAGCACTTGTGTTACGGATATCAGAAACAACAGTGGTATTACAAATATGTACTTAAATGTTCAATATTAACACCCAGACACAGAACAAACACAAGTATTCATCACACGAATGTTTGTCCTGGGTGGGGATCCGACTCGCAACTCTTGGCGCATAGGGCAGGGTCACTACCGAATGCGCCATCGAGCCAGTCAAAGTCTAATATACTAGGCTCTTAAATAATAGACTACACATTTTAAAATATTTCAAAATATTTAAAATATACAGATTTTGGGTGTGTGATTGTGTAGGCGACAGGTTCGTCACTGCTTTTTCACAATTTTCCATCTAACCCAGCCCGGCTTTATTTTTGTCTGAACGTGGTTGAAGGAGCATGCTGCCCCTTTGACTCTGCCTACCCCTTCGGGGATTGTGGGCGTGATGTTATTTATGTACGTACATTTTAAAATATATATCTAAGACTATGCATTCCGGTGTCTCTAACATAATTTTAACACCAGGGCTCATTAATTTCAACACGGATCCTTAAAAAGTGACATGTCACCACCAGTATCGCAACTTTGGAAATTTAACTTCGCACAACATTTGCTTAAAAGACCGGCCAAGTGCGTTTCGGAAACGCGCACGAAGGGTTCCGTTCCATCTAATATATAAAATTTCTATGTCACAATGTTAGTTACCGTACTCCTCCGAAACGGCTTTACCGATTTTTACCAAATTTTATATGCGTATTCAGTAGGTCTGAGAATCGGCCAACATCTATTTTTCATACCCCTAAATGTTAAGGGTGGTCCACCCCAAAGCTATAACTTTAGAACGGCTTTACCGATTTCGCTAATAACATATAATAACAATAAAAAAAAACTAATTTTTTTGGTTGTGTTTGATTTTGTCATGTGAAGGTTCTTATGAATGAAAAAAATAAAAAATTTGCGCGGTAAATAAAAAAAAATGGGTATTGAAAATCTGAGAACGGAGCGTTACCAAGTGCGCCGGGTCAGCTAGTTATCTATCTTCTATTATCTATTATATAAATAAAACAAAGTCGTGTTTGTTACACCACTTATAAGTCGAGAACGGCTGAACCGATTTACGTTGTTTTTGATTTGTTGGATTTGTCTTCGTCCAGAATAACAGAATAACTATTAAAAACATTGAAAAATTGACGATAAAACAAAATAAAAGCAAAAGTATTTTCTCATATAAAACGGTGGGATTCGTATCTGTCAATGTTAAATGTCAATTACTGGGCGATACGAAGTTCGCCGGGACAGCTAGTTATCTATAAAAACTCGGGGCAAAAAAAATCGTGTCTGTTGTATGGGAGTCCCCTTAAATATTTATTCTGTTTTTAAGTATTTGTTGTTGTAGCGGCAACATAAATTTTAGGTTAGGTTTAAGACATTTATTTCTCAAAACAGAATACAAATTATTATTTTACATTGAGAAACACTGGTGTACATATGGACATGCAAAACAAAGATTAATTATCAAAACGGACGGTTTAATTAAAGTTATATAAGCACATGATATTTGTTAGATAACTTAGAATTAAATTAGTTGACAAAAAAGAAATCTTAAATACATCATATGTGAAAATTTCAATAGTCTAACTATCACGGTTCATGAGATACAGCGGTGACAGACGGACAGACAGACAGACGGACAGCGGAGTCTTAGTAATAGTGTCCCGTTTTACCGTTTGGGTACGGAACTCTAAAAATACCATCGTATCTTGCATATATTTAGGACTTGTCTTTTTTCATCCTTTTTTCTTGTGAATGTTAATGTTTAAACAGAAGGTCAAGGCGGTGATGGAATCAAATATCACTAGTAATTCACTTTCTTAAATTGCTAAAGTTCATGACGATATCTATATCTACAATATATTAATCTAATATATAAATGTATCTTTACAATACTGGCTAATATTATAAAGCTGTTTGTTTGCTTGAACGCGCTAATCTCAGGAACTACTGGTCCGATTTGAATAATTATTTCAGTGTTAGATAGCCCATTTATCGAGATGTGCTATAGGCTATATAAATAAATAATAAATAAATAAATATCCGACTACATCACATACATTGATCTGACTCCGAGGTAAGTAGCTTAAGCACTTGTGTTACGGATATCAGAATCAACAGTGGTATTACAAATATATACTTAAATATTGGATATTAACACCCAGACACAGAACAAACACAAGTATTCATCATACGAATGTTTGTCCTGGGTGGGAATCGAACCCACAACTCTTGGCGCATGGGGCAGGGTCACTACCGAATGCGCCATCGAGCCAGTCAAACTAATATAACATTAACCATAAATGCGGGTGAAACCGCGAGCACAGCTAGTCTGATATGCACCGAGACATTTTAGTGTTTTTTTAATTCTATCTTAGTAGTACAATAGATTTGTGAAGTTTGTGTCGTTATTTGTTGCGAGGCGGTTCGCTTTGAGGAGCGCGTGCGCTGCAATGTATGCTGCATTACTTAGTTCGGTGTCCTTATTCGCGTAACCGGCCCGGCCCGGTCGCTTCTATCCCCAAACCTACGTGCTTCTGCCCTCTTCAGCAACGTCCTGAGCCGAGGTCGAGCCCCATAGGGGGCGCTCTCAGGCTGTTGCCTAAATTTTAGGGGTGAAAGTTTCCCGCTCTCCCGCCAGCCCGGTAGGTAGTAAAGGCCGCCTTCGGCCAACTACCGACGTCCTCTCACAAAAAAAAGGGAGAAAAACGGGAGCTTCTTCTATTTGTAATATTAATTTCGTGCGGCAAGCTGTACTCACACGTCACATCTCGTAAAAGAAAAATCGTTTCTCCCTTTTTTGATTAGTGAAAAAATAAAATGTTTTTCTTAAAATAACTCGCATGATTCGATAGTACTACTAAAGGTAAATCGTTCTACTGCGGGAAAACAACCACTAAAATGTCACGGTGTATATATGTATGTATTAACAGAAGGTGATGTTAGGAGCCAAAAAAACCGTAAAACTTGTATAAATAAGATTATGAATGTTGAAGAGGCGAGCGAGGTGTGTAAGGATCGCGCCATATGGCGTTCGGTTCTCTCTGCCTACCCGCTAGGGAAGTGGCGTGAAGTTAAGTTAGTTTCTTATCTTGTACAATATACAATAAAATTTTAATTGTACCAGCTAACATGTGATCCTTGTACCATTTCAGGCCACATCCCAGACCCTACGCAGAACCAAAGCCTCCCGCAAGACCAGATGTACGTTTACACCAATCACGTGCCATCAATACCGGCACTCAACACCATAGACATATACCAGAGACAACAGAACTACCCGCAGAACTACACCCCGCCGATCAGAGACAATCCGCAGAACCTAGTCGTGCATAGACAATTCGAAAACCATAGCCCTTATGAAGACGTGAAGAAAGATGATGTGCTTGATACCGCCAAGATTGAAGTTTGTCAGCCCAAAATGGAGGAGCCCAAAGAGAATTTGAAACCAAATGATAATAAGATTTACTACCAAGAGTATCCTAATCAGGATTATGACGGTAATAAAAAATCTGATGATACTACTCTGATATCTAAAGAGTTTGATATAAGAGGAGAGTACATTTGTTTCAAATGTAGCGTTATTTTTCCATCTAAGAGATTACTGAAGCAGCACGCCAAAGTCTGCGATAAAGATAGCGATGAGTCAACAGAAAAGCTGGGCAAATTCAGCTGTTCACAATGTTCGTACCGTTGTCAAGCGCCGGCGACTTTAAAAATTCACGAAAGAATCCACTCAGGCGTTAAGCCTTATTCTTGTAACTTCTGCAACTACAAATCCGGTCAAAAGAACAACGTAGCGAAACATATACTAGTTCATATGAAGCAGAAACCGTTTAGATGTCAGTATTGCGACTACAGATGCGCTCAGAAGAACAATTTGGTGGTACACGAAAGGACTCACACAGGGTACAAACCTTTCGCCTGTCCTTATTGTGATTACAGAACAGTGCAAAAGCCGAATTTAGTCAAACATATGTATTTGCATACAGACCAGAAGCCGTTCAGTTGTGATATATGTAGTTATAGATGCGTGCAAAAGACGAATTTGACTAAACACAAGCTGAGGCATCTCAACGAGAAGGATGGTGATGCTGCAGACGTTAAGAATCAAGTGAAACCGTACAGGCCCAGACAGAAGACAGTGAAATGCCCACATTGTGCTTACAGGTGTGTTCAGAAGGCTAGCTTAGAAAAACATATACAGTTTAAACATAGTGAGTTAGCCGAGCAAAGTTTGAATGGGGATTTTGTTGATCAAGTCGTCAAAGATTATGTGTATGAAAGTACGTTGAAGGAAAGCGAGGAGCCGATCCAGAACTTGAGTGTTAAAAAGGATTCGGCCTTCGAGACACAGCATATGAAGGACACCCTTGTGCCGACGTAGGGGTGAGTTTGGTTCGTTTTGTTTTGACTTGTAAGGGTTGTTTGCAGAAATGTATGTAGTTACGGTTAGGGGATGTGATACTCTTGCGGCTTGTAATACGGTTTATTTTGCTGTGCGTGATTTTTTGGGTTATATTTTGGGTACTCTAATTTTGTTAAGAGCAGTCTAGTAATAGATTGTCCTAACTCCTATATTACGCGATATTTTGGGGGGGGGGCACTATAGGTTGCCAGTTTAATTGATAGTAACTTATAATATTTTATAAAAGTTATATAACACTATAGTATTTTTTATTCTTTTTAGCAATTTGTAGAATTATATATAAATGTGGCTCATGGAATAGACATTTTATGAGAATTAACAATGGGTAATACTCATAAAATTACCTAAATGTAACAGATTGGGACAGACTGGAAATAAATGTAGCTGAGCATATTTCATCCTTATTTCCGTAGGAGTAAAGTTCAAGTTTTCATTTGGCCTACTTCTAAGCTTAAAAAGAGTTTAATTACAAGCGAGACACAAGTCGAACGCACAGGTTAACATAAACCGTATTCCTACGAAAAAGAGTTCATTTTCCTTTGACAATGGCGATCGGTCTATCTCTCGCGCACATGAAAAGTCGTTTTCGCCCAAAATATGATACATCAAGATCGTTAAAAATTTTTGAACGCTTAGGAGATTATATTAATAGGATTTAGATATATTTCTGCAAACGATTACATGTAGATGTTACTGTAAATAATTTTTACTTCTTTTCCAACGCTTTTTTTAAGTCTACAATTCAAAATGAAATGGATTGTTCAGTAGGTTGTACGTGGGGCCCTTTGAGGAAGATGCCAAAGGAAGGGACGTTATTTTTAATGTCCCATAGATAAGTTTGTGAGTTATGTGAACTCTTTGAAAGCAGTAACTCTATGGTTGGACTGGATGTGATAAATCTATGTTTGGTTTTCAAATGTTTGGCGGGAGAACACATTTAAATTTTTGAATAAACAAATATGATCCAAATTGGGCAGTACATATGGGATTATTAAACCAATATTTGTCTGGTTTCTTTATCTCAGGGTTATGAAGGTCAGATCGGCAGTCGCTTCAATGTAATAACCAGACTCGCTAAATCCTGGATCATGGTCTAAGCGGACCGGGATGCGGGATGATGAGAAAGGATTAAACAAGGATATTTTTAATATAATTATGCCAAACCACTTACCTCCTTATTTAACTTATGTTAATTTTTTTACTTTGAAAAAAAAATATATATTTTGCCACTTACCTATTGTATGTCGTAAAAAAGAAATTTGTAAAAAAACATTTGCTATGCATATTTATGGCTTTTTATTTTGCATATACACACATACATATATGTATAAATTTTCATTAACACATACAAATTTTTTTTGATGAAAAAATAATGGTTAAAGCGGCATGCTGCCCCTTTGACTCTGCTTACCCCTTCGGGGATGTTTTTATGTATGTATGTATATATGTTATTAATGAATCGGATCGGATCGGACTGCCATTTGGATCATTTTTTGTAAGAGTTTTCCTATGCGATATGTGATTTGATGTGATGATATCTTTCAAGGGGCTTCTGAATTATGTGATATAAATATGTAGGTGTTAGTTAGAGCGTTAGGTTCTGCTCTCTCATTGGTTCCTGTGTATATAGTTTGTATATAGAGAATGGGTTGACTACAAAAAAACTATTTAGTCTGTCCGTTAGATCACAAAAAAAAAGTAAATATTTTTTTTTTTTTTACCGGCAAACTAGAAATTAATTTAGTGTTTGGTGATTTCAAAGAGCCCCATTTTATTCAGATTTTTGTAATCTATACTAGACTATTTTAATATTATAAAGAGAAAAGATTTGATTGTTTGTTAGTATTCAATAGGCTCCGAAACTACAGGACCGATTTGAATAATTCTTTCACCAATGGAAAGTTACTTTATTAGCGAGTAACATAGGCTATATTTTATCCCTGTATTCCCACGGGAACAGGAACTACGGGTGAAACCGCGGGCCGCTGCTAGTATTTGATAAAGAAAAAAATTATATGTGTTTTTTTATGATCTAACAGATGGACCAAATGAAATACAGTCAATTTGTTTTACCCAGGAAATTCCCTATTGTGAAAATCGGGTTTTTTTTTTATATAAGAAGTAATAAGGTTTTCTAGTACAAATGTTGTATGATACACAGAATACATAGTAAATAAATGAATAAATAAATTCTCCAGACTGACACACCAATTCCCTAGTTCCAAACTAAGCTTATGCTTGTGCTATGGATACTAGGCGAACGGATAGACATACTTAAATTCGTTTATAAACATCCATGACTTGAGTACAAATGTCCATGTTCATCACACGAAACATTTGTCACTAGCGGGAGCGGCAGCGAACCTTGGTTTCGTGGCCAGGGTCTCTGACCACTCGACTAAAGAGTCATGTTTTAAAAACGTGTAGTTTGTAAACCAGTGTTTACATGTGCTTTTAAGTGTCGGTGACTACGAACGAACTTTGCTTCTAATGAAGGGATTCTATAATCAATAATCTTTCTATAATAAAAAATTTAAATAAAAGATTCTATAATAAAAAATCTATAATCAATCAAAATACAGTTTGGACAATAAACAAGTAATATATTTGTGTGTATTCTGTGCCTATATCGTCCTGTTAATTATAAGGCTGTGGCTAGAATAGTAGCGGTTAGTCATAAGCTGAGCGGGTAGCGGGACGTAGCAATGTATTTAAACTAGGGTCCAAAGCAAACCATTTTTTTTTGAGAGGACGTCGGTTGTTGGCTGAAGGCGGCATTTACTACCTACCGGGCTGGAGGCGGAGCGGGAAACTCTCACTCCTAAATCAAACCATGTGGTATAAAGTACAGAAACCGAAATGCTTGCGCGATGCAAAATACTGCCAGCGCCATCTATTGGTGGTGTTTGGTACTAGTAGCTTCCGCTAGTTTCAGCCGCTTACGACTGTCATTGCAGTTCATAATGACTAAATGTAAACAATATTTATTGGTTCACCTGAAATATTTAATAATAATTAAAGCAAATTGGACACAATGTTTGTTATCTGCGTGTGAAATAATATACAGTTTTGTATCGCTTTGACTGACCCGCGCCCGCTAGTCGCTCCGCTTATCGCTGTCATAGAGGCCACGGCCGTAAGGTCGTTATGAAAATCAGCGTTACAAAAGCTAGATTAGAATAGGCTAGACGAAAAGTGTTTGTATTCATTCGCCATTTTCGTTCTTTTTTTTTTATTTTATTTTTATATAGGGTAATAATTGATGATGGTTTCATAGAATTATTATTTAGCAATAATACAATTTATTTTGACTTGTGACCAATCTTATGGGAGTGAATGATTAGGTGGGAGGATGAAAAGCATTAAAACAAAATCTGTTTCTATTACGAAAGTGGATTTGATTTGATTTGAAACTTGTATGAGATGACTAGATTTTGCAGAATTTATCTTATATTTTTGGATACAACTTTTAAGTTTCATTAGACGGATGGAGAAACATTCAATAATTTTGTACCCAATAAGTTTGAACCTTAAGAAATTACTTACTAAAAGTAAGTAATTTCTACTAAAAGTAAGTAAACCCTAGAAAAATTTAAAGCTTAGTTAACTTAGCTTTATTATAAAATAGTTTTCTTCAGTATAAGAGTCAATGTAGTCTGAAAGTCTTCACATTTTTTAAAGTAAAAATAGAAAAAAAAAACATGACTATTTTGTCAGCTGTGATTAGGGAAATAAGTTTCTTATGTCTCAATTTATTACCCTGTATATAAAATGTATGTATTATAAGGAATTATGTGATTTATGACGTAAAGAAACACAACGAATTAGTTAAGAACAAAATATAGTCATATGGAAGTTGATTCTGGTTTGTCTATTACTTAAACTAAGCATTCAATTGTGTTTTTTTTTTTAATTATTGGTCTAAGACAATGGAAAGCTAATTTATCAGCATGTAACATAGCTACGGAACGGGAGCTACGCGAGTGAAACCGCAGGGCTATGCTAGTTACTAATATTCTCATACTTCAATGACCCCTTTTCATGTAAAATCTAAGGCTGTAAACTGGACGGCCGCGGGCGCGGACGCGGTGGCTGGCGCGGTACTACACGCGGCTCGCGCGACTTGATAGTAATGCTTAAGTCTGTACTTGCCGACCGCCTCGCGCGAGCCGCCGCGCCCGCGCTCGCGGGCTTCCAGTATGCAGCCTCAAGTTGATATGTCATATATTAATTATTAATTCATTGAACAAGTAAAAAAAGCTCTTTAATAGTGACAATGTTTATATACATATATGTATTTTAATACTGTTATTTGTAATGCCAAAATCAACGTATACGATATTTATAATATTCTACACTCAGTTGTGAATCGTTTATATATAATAGACTATATGAATTACAACATATTGGTTGAACTATAGTGATATGCAATTAGCTGGTCTATTGTTAAATGTGTACTTCAAAGTATACTTAATAACACTAGTTGTCTCTTTCTTTCAAACAGGTTGTGTGTGTGCTGAAAAGAGATAGCTGCTATACACATTCGTTTTAGATAATTAATTCTACTTATGCTTGAGTTATGTGCATAGAACTGATAGAGAAATAGAAATGTTGAAGTAATTTTTCCTTTAGATTATTTCGCCAATTCATTCGCGGTCACTTCTATTCTTTCATAGATGTTTGTATCTTTTCTTACAAACAATTATGAATCTTATAGATAAGAGATAGCGTTGAAGTCAGTTCGTTGGACTGTGGTTAATCTTTTTTTTTTGCCATGTATCTGGCTCGCCATTTTAAGCTCTGTATTTCTATTCTCTAATGATATCACATATAAGAGGCCGATATGCCTTAAGCACGCGTGATATGAAGACACGGAAACGTCCCAATTGGGACCTTTTTTGACATTTGTTTTCTTTTACGCATGTTATGATAAAAGATAGCTGCTTTTTTTCAGTTTAAATCGCAAAATCCTTTTTTTAATTGTTTGTAAGCGCGTCTCATGTCCAAAGCAAAATAGCGTTGATTTTCTCTTCTTTTATCAGTTCTGTGTTTGTGTCAGTTATAGTTTTTTTGAATTATTTATGTAACATCGTTACCAAGAGATTTGAATGTATGTACCTTTACTCAAGCGTGGGACACATCACTGAATATTGTATAATTTAAGATTTAATTTTAATATTTTAGGGATATTTTTTTTATGTTAATCACCTTTTTTTGTATTGTTTTTTTGTAATTAAATGCCGCTTACCAAAGTGAATTATGTTTTTGATTGCATCGTCTTACTGTTTTATTAATTAACTAGGTTTTGCTATTAACTCCTCCCGCGTGGCGGGTAAATTTCTCCGACATCTCCAACAAATATCATTGTATTTTAGCCAATGTAGCCAATGTACCTTTTTCAAGAATCACTATCTGTTGGTGAAAACCGCATAAAATCCGTGAAGTAGTTTTAGAGTTTATCGCGAACAGACAGACAGACGCAGCAGAGGACTTCGTTTTATAATGTTTTGTGATAATGATAGCTTATTGTTTAAAAACCTTTTATATTTGGCGAGTTGACAACAATATTTGGCACAAAATTTTACCTAAACTTTTAGTAAAAGCCATTTTTGCTGAATTAAGACATGAAATGACGTACTTACTTAAATTAAAAAAGAAAATAATGGTCAAAAATAAAAATAAAAAAAATCTTTATTTGCCAATTACACACATAATAGATTATACATTTAGACATTATAATATAGAAAAAAAATATTACTTAACTGCTTTAATTTATTAATTGGGTAAAACTATCATAAAGATTAATCGTATAGAGAGACTCTCGATGGCGCATTTGGTAGTAGGTAACCCTGCCCTATGCGCCAAGACTTGTGGGTTCGATCCCCACCCAAGACAAACATTCGTGTGATGAATACTTGTGTTTGTTCTGTGTCCGGGTGTTAATATCCAATATTTAAGTATATATTTGTAATACCACTGTTGATGCTGATGTCCGTAACACAAGTGCTTAAGCTACTTACTTCGGAGTCAGATCAATGTATAAGATGTTGTCAGATATTTATTATTAATTATTATTTCATAATGGACCTACACTAAAATATGTGAAATGCAATTCATATCCGATTACCGCCATCTAGTTGAAACACTAGTGAGTAGCTAATTCATAACTTCAGCCACTCATTGTTAGATGGCAGTAAATGCCACAAGCATGCTTTTGCATTGTACCGCTATGTGCTGTTAGATGGCGCTATGTGATTTAAATATTAATGGTTCTTGAATCATAAGGGTGAGAACAGCATAGTATTTTTCACTACAAATATTATTATTGCAGTTTTTGATTCGCTAAATATTTTTTCCTACCCCGCTAGGGGAGTGGCGTGAAGTTTAGTTAGTTAATTAAATATTTTGATCTGATTGAGGATGGTAATACTCAGTTTTATGGATATTTTCTACAGCTATAAAAGATATGTTGTCTTTTAAACGTGATTGAGTAGATAAACACGACAAATAATGTTCACAATATAAAATAACTATAATAACGTGTACGTCTTTTTATTAATGATTTTTCAGTAGCCAGATTAACAGATGAATAAAGCACGCTCCGTCTAATTTTAAAATAACATATTCTATTTCGCAAGTTGAATTTCCAAGATGCGTTCAAAGTCGTTCGTTCTGTAATATACCTACATAACATACATAACATCACGCCCATAATCCCCGAAGGGGTAGGCAGAGTCGAAAGGGCAGCAAGTCCCTTCAACCACATTCAGCCAAAAATAAAGCCGGGCTGGGTTAGATGGAAAATTGTGAAAAAGCAGTGACAAGCGGCTAACCGTCGCCTACACAATCACACACCCAAAACCCGATATACCATTAGTCGCCTTTTACAACATGCTAGTCAAGAACCGCAGTTGGCACATTTTTTTTGTCACAGATCAACATGGGCCAAGTCCCAGACCAACATGGGACTATAATATATCTAACTAACTATTAAAAATGTATCTTTAGTGAATTACATTCGTGATGGTATGTATATAAGTACTTACATTAGCAACTCCGCTGGCGTTAAAATTGTCCATGGGCGGTGGTGACCACATCACCCACCATACACAACGGGAATAAATGCATAAAAAAAATATAATCGCTAAATAGTGATGCCAGATTAGTGGGTTATATTTCGGAACGTATATTAAACAGGCTCGGCCTTATTTTAGATACCAACATTGCAAAGTTTAATGTACACAATTCTGCTAATCTAAAATGTCCTTGGTTTTATTGGTCGCTTGCGTATTTAAAATACGCACAGTGGCTTCAATATAAAAAAAAATTGTTCTACCTGCATATTATGTTGTTAAATTGTGTACTATTTTGTGTTGAAAAAAGTCAATAAACGTTTTTTATTTATTTATATTGAGATTTTAAATAGGGACAGAAACAATGAATAAAAGAATATTTTTTTTTTATACATTTTCCCCATTTATTATTTACCTGGTCAAAATTTTATAAACTCTGCAGTACATAGTACAGACTTAGGAGGTAACTGACAACTTGGCACATTTCTCGTAAAATAGAGACGAGACCTGCTGAAAATCGGGTCGTCCCACCCATATCGGGACACGTGGCAACCTTCCTAAACTCAATTAAACAAAACCGTTACAATCCGAAACCTGTACAGCACGTCAAATTTTTTCCTCAGTTAAAGCTAAAATTCTAAAAAAGCGTAACGTCAAACTTCGAACAGACAATCCGAGCCGGAATTGAGTTTTTGAACGCGCCCGAGCCCGCCAATCAGCGCTCGCCCGCGGCGGGCGTGCGTCGGACCGCGCCGCCGGCCGCGTCACTCACCGGTACGGCTAGTGGGGGGAACAGGGTGACCGTAGACAACGATGTGGTAAAAAAGCATCGGTAAATTTCTTTGCCTCAATTCATCAAAGTTAATAATATTCTTCTGTAAACTCAATAACTGCGCGAGTGTAGCATAAGCGCTACACGTTTGCTAATTGGGGGGACAACAGATCAACCGTAGACAACTGTGTTTTAATATAATAAATAAATATTTCTAACTCAATAAGTATACGTGTCAGAACACGCCGCCGGCGTCCCTTACCACTACGGTCAGCTACACTAGACGCCTAGTAGTGAATAAATTCGGGTTACTCGAATCTTTGCGCCAACTCAGTAGCTGCACGGACGTAGCATAAGTGCTACACGGCAATCCTTAATACATTATTAATTAGCTGTATTTTTAAATAAATAAATAAATAAATAAATTCTTCAGACTGGCACACCAATTCCCTAGTCCCAAACTAAGCTCATAAGCTTGTGCTATGGATACTAGGTGAACGGATAGACATACTTAAATACGTTTATAAACATCCATGACTCGAGTACAAATATCCATGTTCATCACACGAAATATTTGCCCCTAGCGGGATTCGAACCCGCGACCCTTGGTTTCGTGGCCAGGGTCTCTGACCACTCGACCAACGGGCCAGTCAAATTTTGGTTGCTAAAATTAAAAATGGCGCCCAACGTGGGGTGGTTACTTTCTTTCCTGACTTGTTTTCGATTATATACAACTGAAATAGCGGTGGTAGCTCAATTTTAAGGATACTCACCTCCTACGTGAGCGGTATTAGTAAAACTTGGGGTATTCTTTTTATTTTATTTAAATACTTATTTACAATAGGTGGCGGTAAGGTCAAATATAATAAGGATATTCAAATAGATATGTATCTTTAATTATCACACAATCTGACTGTGTACCCTATAGTAGGTCAGATAGCAGTCTTCAGCTGGTTTTAATGTAATAACTAAAATAGCTAGACCTATTTATAAAGAAATCTTAATTGGCGCCCAACGTGTGACTAAGATGACCGCTTAAAAAACCGCAATTACAATGAAACATTGTTTGTATCGAATAATTTGCTATCGATATCTACACCAGCACTACTCGCCAACGTAATTGGTGCCACGACCAGTGCTTCAAATTCGGATTGTAGCTTCCGTTAATTATTGCAATAGGTTAATTTATTTACTGGAAACTTGCAGCGGGCGGTTTAAAATCGCCTAAGTATTATTTATTGGATTTAAAATGGCTGATAAAGAGTATACCGGAGGAGAATTGAGAGATTATAGGATTTTCTGAAGTCCTTATACCTTTTATTGCTAATTCTCTAATATAGTATGTGTTAAAGTTTTATTCATAGGTTATTTGCCTTTAAACATTAAAAATGAACGAATTTCGTCTCAATTTTAAGTCCTACTCGGTGAACAGTAGTTAAAATAAATATAGATATATATGTCTATCTAATATTTTTTTGTCTATCTAATAATTCATAAATTATTTTTAATAGATCACGTGTTTGGGACTCGAAAAAATCTACCAACTGTGTGATTTGCCTAGCATGTTAGTCGTAAAAGGTGAATAAGGGTATTATGTGACGTGTTAGCCACTTGTTACAAATATTTCTCAATTTTCCATCCAAATCACTGAATATTATTTTTATCGAATTTTAAATAAGGCTGTAGAAAGAACACGACAGTGTTTTGTCTTCCACTGAGCTTATATAACTCTCAAGACTAAACAAAATTAAGTAATCTAGTTAGTAATAAATCTACCACCGGTTTGTAATTTTGTTTCGACCGAGAAGAGACCGACAAGAAACTTGGTAGTTATTCTTTTCAGCTTCAAAATATACAGGACTGTCTCGTTGGCAGCGGCGGATTTACAGTCTTGGCCGCCCTAGGCTCCAGGCCATAACTCTTAGTACTAAAGCGTCATCACTTAATTTTTATTACGATTGGCCGCCTCTAATATCTGGCCGCCCTAGGCCCGGGCCTACTGGGCCTTAGGGTAAATCCGCCACTGCTCGTTGGTGTAGTGGTAACATGCACTGCCTCAGGAGTTGGCGGTTTAATCACCCCCGCGCACGTTAAGTCCTGACCTCTCTCCGGGGTGGCCATGTCGGTGCCGTCTCACCGGACTATGAGAGTGAAGGAACAGAGAGTGCACCTGTGTTTGCGCACACACTTGTGCACTATAACATCTCCTGCGTTGGCTAATCCTCGTTGAGATTGGCCGCCGTGACCGTAATCAGTTAGGAGGATATTATTATTATTATATATGGATATTTTTATAAAGTTCTACACCAAATCATAGGATATGACTAATTTGAGAGATGACACAATTTTTATTTTGATTAAGTGTAATCAGTGGCGGACTAACCGGGGGTCGGAAGGGGCGGTGCGCCCCGGGCCTCAGGTCCTGGGGGCCTCATATTATCTCCAAGTACTCATCATCCTAAATCAAACAGTCGAACAACCCCTCCCATTTCGGTTAGTTAGACATGCGGGTCATATGCGACGGTTTCTGGTTCATACCCAGGTTGTAACTATTTTGACAAGCTCGATGGCGCATTCGGTAGTGACCCTGCCCCATGCGCTAAGAGTTGTGGGTTCGATCCCCACCCAGGACAAATATTCGTATGATGAATACTTGTGTTTGTTCTGTGTCTGGGTGTTAATATCCAATATTTAAGTATATATTTGTTATACCACTGTTGTTTCTGATACCCGTAACACAAGTGCTTAAGCTACTTACCTCGGAGTCAGATCAATGTATGTGATGTCGTCGGATATTTATATTTATTATTTATTTATTATTATTTATTTATTTACTAGGGACCTCGTACAGCTCTTTGCCGCCCCAGCCCTAAAACAGGCTTAGTCCTCCACTAAGTGTAATATCCTAGTATCATAATTGACAGGCCCGTTGGTCGAGTGGTAGGGTCAAATCCCGCTAGGAGCAAATGTTTCGTATGATAAACATGGACATTTGTACTCGAGTCATGGATGTTTATAAACGTATTTAAGTATGTCTATCCGTTCACCTAGTATTCATAGGACAAGCTTGTAGCTTAGTTTGGAACTAGTGAATTGGTGTGTTAGTCCGGAGAATTTATTATTATTATTATTTATTATAAAACAGCTTTAAAGGTTAGAATTGGGAGTAAGTAGCACCATGGTTGACTGGCACATGTCAGTCATGTCACTCGCAGGTAGCGCCGCGGACGAGGCCCGCAACTTATTTGTGGCGTGGTAGAAGAAGGGTACTCGTAACTATACTTACTTAATACATATACTAGCTGTCCTGGCGCACTTCCAATGCGTTTTCTTTTATTACTTTTTTTTTAATATTTTCCATATTTTCTTACCGTACAAACCTTCCCTGGAAAATTACAAATATTTGAAAAATCAAAATTAGCCAAACCGTTCTCCAGTTTTAGCGAGACTAACAAACAACAATTTATTTTTAAAGGTGAAGAGTTTGTTTATTATCTTGACCTAACTAATCTCAGGAACTACTGGTCTGATTTGATTGATTTGTTAACCCATTTAATGGAGAAGGCCATAGGCTATACCATTAACCATAAACGCGGGTCATAAAATAAAGTGACTTAGTTCAAAATCCTTGTAAATTAAATTCAATACAAATACACTTATTTATTTAAGACATTCAGTAGTGACCCTGCCCTATGCGCCAAGAGTTGTGGGTTCGATCCCTACCCAGGACAAACATTCGTGTGATGAATGATAAATGCTTGTGTTTGCTCTGTGTCTGGGTGTTAATATCTAATATATTTAAGTATATGTTGTTGATTCTGATATCCGTAACACTAGTGCTTGAGCTAACACTATTATCAGGCTCGTAATTCTCGAAGGCCATGTCCAAAAAGCGGTAATCTCCTTAGACCACATTCGGCCAAAACTAAATCAAAATGGTGGATTAGATGGATTTTTTTAAAAAGCCATGACAAGTTACTCGTCGTCTTCACGAACCTAATAACGTCGTTCGGCAGTAAAACCTCTTTTGACCAAATTTTACAGAACAAAGAAAAAAATTCCTAGGTATTAAAAAAAATAAAAATGGCTCGGAATAGTACTTACTGTTTATTGTTATTATTTTTTTAAGAATTATTATAATCAATGGTACGTAATCGTAAGAATTCAAATATCTCGTGGCTAAATAAGTCTGATGTGACTAACAAAACAAATTAAAAAAAATAAGCGACTTCCGAGGTTTTCACTGCCGAACGCCGTTATACCTACCATTAGTCGCCTTTTGCGAAATGCACGACAAGGAACACAGTTGAAAAATGATAAAATGAAAAACATCTTTATTGAAAAAAATCTTTATTGAATAAAATCTTTATTGAAAAAAATCTTTATTGCGATAACAATTGTAGTTTCAACAATACCTGGAGTTTTGGTTCTCCTTTTAAGTGTATAAAACACTTGTGCCAGGAAAATCCGCTCTCTCATAGCTAGAATGAGTTGTTTAAATAATAAGGTAAAGCAGTTGTTACAGTTTTATAGAACTTACAATTTAATTAAATAACTATTATTCTAAAATTTATAAATTCAAACTTGTGTAGTGAAAGTTGGCACATTACTTTTAAGTCCCAGGCCAATGTGGGCCAGTTTACCCAAAAATTAAAAAGAGTCACTTACAAGCAAGATTAGATTTACAAGAAACATGAATTTATCAATTTCATAAATCAAATCAAGCTGATAATCCTTATTGACAAATGGCGCACGAAATCGTCCAATAAATATTATATTTACAAAACATCCTTTTGTCCGTCTGTCGCAAATCCCTGTCTATAGTAACTTACGACCCCACATTATGGTGCTATTAAAACGTTGTAACCCTTTCTACCCTGCTAAGGGTTGCCTGCCCTTTGTAAAGAGGTTTCTTTTTAATATGTTGTGATATGAGAGAGTAAAAAACAATATGTTCAATGATATTGACACCATAGCTTATAATTCTAAGGTATAGTTTATTTGACATAAAATAACATTTAAGTATACTTCTTTCTCAAAGTAAAGGTTTTGCTACTTAAAATCAAAGAACTACTAACAAAGCTTTTAGTCAATAGTAATATGGTTTAGGGCTGTGCAATAAATAAAAAATCCAGCATGGGATGACAGAAGGGATAGCTGCCCCCCCTGGAACTCGTATTTGTAATCAATCAACCCCCTCCCCCCCTTCTGGACCAAGAGTTGCGTAGGTACGCCCATGCAAGGAACATACATACATATTACTTTTAAGTATCAAACATGGGACAATTTATGGGACACCAAATCATATATTTTTATTAATTTGTCATGAAATTATGAAAGTAAATATTTTATTTAACAAAATCAAGTCCGATGTTGGTCTGGGACATAAAAAAAAGGTGTCAACTGTGTTTCTTGCTTAGCATGTCGAAAAAGGCGACTAATGGTACATCTGGGTGTGTGATTGTGTAGGCGACAAGCTAGCCACTTGTCACTATTTTTTCACAATTTTCCATCTAACCTGGCCCAGTTTGTTTTGTTTGTTGTCCTGCTGCCCTTTGACTCTGCCTACCCCTTCGGGGATAATGGGCGTGATGTTATGTATGTAACATAACATACATTCAAAAAAAAACAGTCGAATTGAGAACCTCCTTTTTTTTAAGTCGGTTAAAAATTAGACCACAGTCTAAAAATAACAAAAAGCAGTTCCACTATTATTATAAGGCCGCGTTCTCACGCCCTCATAACGCAAGTGTAAAAAAAAACTACAACTATTAAAAAACTAAATCCGATACATTCTTGCCGGGATTATTTGTTAAATTATTTGCACATTCGAGATCTATAAGACCTACACGAGAAGGCCACACACAAACTGTGTTTTTTACAAAGAAAATGTGTTAAGAGTGATTGGTGGTGCTGCTGTTGGGTTCCGTATGGCGAAAAATTATTTTACATGTTGGTTCTTGTAGTTTGAAATGGCATATTTATTTATATTATATTTTACCGTTAAGCCAACATGGAAGTGTTATGATTTCACCTGTCTGTGTAATTTGTAAGGGTAGAATTTGGTGTACTTCTAAAAAAAAAAGCAACTACTACTGCTAACGTTCCTGTATCCAATAGCAGGACATAAAAAACTTTTGCCTTACATTATTGCCATAAAATTCACATGTTACAACTTTAAACATTTCTTTAAATATAGCATTCGAAATTTTAAATTTACCTCTTATTAAAAAAAAAATTCTGTTAACGTTCTTTGTATCTAAATGTATACGCAATAAATTTCATTAATTTCGATTCGTATGAGTAAAGCCTGAACAATAAATATTTTAACAGACTTGAAAAGGAGGGGTTACTTTTTACTTTCATAAGGGATTCATTTTTTAATTCAATTAATAAGCTAACCGGGATCTATTTAGCAGTTTTTGAGTAAAAGTGTGGCATATTGCAACACATATATTAACAACATCACTTATTGTATTGTAAGAAAGTAATCTTAGTTAAATATTTACATATTTGAGATTAATACAAATTATTATATGCAAGTATCATTGCTACAATGTATGTGTTTCTCCTACAATAATATGACAACGGATCCCAAAGTCGCAACCCCAAACGTTTTAATCACCCCTCTTTAAAAAAAGTCGATCGCTTGATAGCACCTCAATGCACAATACCGTCCAACATGGCGGCCTAATTTGACATTAAAAAATGCGCCAATACAATTGTCACGTAATTTATCGATGTTTTGATAATGGCGCGCTTTTATTAATGATGTGTTTAAGGAATTCATTGTGTTATGTTTGCAGGCAATAAATTATACCATAGTACAGTATTTCACGGTACAGTTATTCCAAAAACTGATGTTTACAAATTGTTGTATTGGGAACTGGTTTGTTAATGTTCTAATTAAGATGTCACGGTACATAAATTCCTTGAGATTTTAGAAGCGTTTTTTTTGGTAATTTGATGTGAATCTTAACGGTTCTGTTTGTTTATTTAAAGATGAGGAATAATTAATTAACAATAGGAATAAATATTTGTCCCATGTTGGTCTGGGACCTAAAAAATATTGTAACAATTGTACTGACTCGATGACGCATTCGGTAGTGACCATGCCATGCGCCAAGAGTTGTGAGTTCTATCCCTACCCAGGAAAAACATTCGTGTGAGGTTTAAGTAAATATTTGTAATACCACTGTTGATTCTGATATCCGTAACACAAGTGCTTTAGCTACTTAGCTCGGAGTCAGATCAATGTATGTGATGTCGTCGGATATTTATTTATCCTTGCCTAACATGTCGTAAAGGTGACTAATGACGTAAGTATATGTTTTGGTTGTGTGATTGTGTAGGCGACGAGCTAGCCACTGATACAACTTTTTCACAATTTTTCAACTAACCCAGCCAGTTTCAATTTTGGCTGAATCCCGGAAAAAATGCCGCTGGATCGCAATCGTAGGGATACCTACATTCTTTTTATGTTCCATACCAACATGGGACAAAATCAAATTAGTAATTTTCCATTAATACTAACAAGCGATTTATGTTTCATTGAAGTCTTGACTATCTTGTGGCGTAGTAGGCAGATGTCTATAGATGTCATATAACCTTAAAGCCTGTTTTCTTAGTACCCATTAAAAAAAAAAATATTTGGTCACCCATCACACTTAGCCCATGGGGAGCATCGCTTAACCCAATGATCGATCCCCGCGGTATCAAGTTAACTAAATACACCCTCAATTGTTTGTAACGCAATACGTTGCGAATTTAAGAGCAGGCAGGGACGGACTAAGGGAGTGATTAATTTGTGGGGCCCGGGGGTCTAACTAGATTGTATCTGGAAATAAAAAAGATAGTGAAAGCCGTGGTGGTCCAATGGTTCGTATTGGAGGGGTTAAGGGACAAAATGTTCCATCATATGCCACGGTCATAGCCCGTTATATCAACCATTGGTAGAATCATATAGCTGTGGCTTTACCTGTATTTGACGATTTATAAGTGTTTCCTTGAAACCTATAAAGAATATTTTGACTTTGACTTTGACTTTGAATTTGATTGCTAAGGTATGTATTAAATTAGAACTACTTAAACTTTAATAAATAAAAAAAAACATGCGATATCATTATAAGGAGACGGAACTAAAATTATCTCCACATTGCGTATTATCATTCCCCTAAAACATGAAATTCGAATAACAAAAGAAAAATACTAAGTACATATACATACTGCTCCGTGAACCTGTTTCATTAAACTTATCAACATATATTTAAAAAATCCGGTGTAAATAAATAAAATAATAAATAAATTCTTCAGACTGGCACACCAATTCCCTAGTCCCAAACTAAGCTTATAAGCTTGTGCTATGGATACTAGGTGAACGGATAGACATACTTAAATACGTTTATAAACATCCATGACTCGAGTACAAATATCCATGTCAAACACACAAAATATTTGCCCCTAGCGGGATTCGAACCCGCGACCCTTGGTTTCGTGGCCAGGGTCTATGACCACTCGACCAACGGGCCAGTCGGGTGTGTATCCAATCTCATCACTAAAGTATCAACCTTAAACTACAACCTACGTTGTCACAAACTATCGACCCCAAGCCCTCTCCTGCTCAGTTGCAGCGCGATGTTTACACGCAACATGCGTAGCGCGTGATGAATAGCGTGATGCGTGTAGCGCCAATTAGCGCCAGTTGAGATATATAGAGGTTGGCTAAATGCGACTAACATTGACGAGACACCCGCGATATGCATTGTATATTGTATAGCCATCTATGTGACGAGTGTGGTACTTAATCACGAAACTAGAAACACGAATGACTGCATTTCAAAATCACACTACCATGAAAATACTTTACACGAATAATACTTGCCCGAATCAATGTACCACGAAAGCACGCAACCACGAATCAGTACACCACGCCATCTGGGGTGCATTTTGTCTACCTACCTGTCTACCCTATAGTATATCTTGATTCATCAGTACCACACTCCTCATCATCTTCCTAGCGTTATGTCCCGTGCTTAGACGGGGTCCGCTCAGACCATGATCCAGGATTTAGCGAGGCTGGTAATTACATTGAAGCGACTGCCGATCTGACCTTCGTAACCCGAAGATAGGGGAACCAGACAATTTTGGACCATGGTTACAAATTCAAAGTTCTTTGAATTTGCAGGTTTCATCACGATGTTTTCCCTCACCGTCGAGCTAGTGGTATAAATATGTACATAGATTTGAAAAATCTAGAGGTACATGCCCGGGTTTGAACCCGCACTCCTCGGTTAAGAGGCGCGTGTCCTTACCATTGAGCTGCCACCGCTCCTATCATCAGTACCACACTCCTATGCAACGCAAATGGTTGAGAATCTTGGTAAAATTAGTAAAGTAGTAAACATACCGAACAAATAGTACAGATCAGGAAAAGAATCACCTTTATTTGAGCCCTAAACAATATGGCATGTCAAGGCACTCAAATTTTCATTACATTGTATGTACCAATGAGGTGAGCGGAAAGGGAGCTGAAACGGCTTTAAAAACATGACATTTTGTGACATAAATTATTGTATGTTGTACCGCACTAGCTTAAAACGGCGGTATTTTTTCCTTAACAATAATTTTTATTTATTTATTTAATAGCGGTCCCGGCGCACTTCGTGACGCCTAGTTCTCGATTTTTTTTTAATTTCCTTGCAATGTTTCCATATTTTCTTACCGTACAAACCTTCGCTGGCAGATTACAAATATATTAAAATCAAAATCAGCAAATCGGTCCAACCGTTCTCCAGTTTTAGCGAGACTAACGAAGAGCATTAAATTTTTATATATAAAAAGATTAAGTCTCACTAACAACACTAACACATCATTAAGCATTCACAGTAGTACATTACATATAATCTTAATCAAATTTAAACTACTACTCTATAAATACAAATATTACAAACTATCAACCCAAACCCGCCCCTGCTCAGTTGTAGCGCGATGTTTACACGCTACACGCTACACGCGTAGTGCGTAGCGCGTGATGAATGGCGTGTCGCGTGTAGTGTAGCGCCAATTAGCGGCAGATGAAATCGCAGCTCGAGTTTGGGCCTGGATGCGGCCCATATTATCTTACTTCTCATCATCATCTTCCTAGCGTTATGTCCCGTGCTTAGACGGGGTCCGCTTAGACCATGATCCAGAATTTAGCGAGTCTGGTAATTACATTGAAGCGACTGCCGATCTGACCTTCGTAACCCTAAGATAGGGGAACCAGACAATTTTTGGATCATGGTTACAAATCCAAAGTTGTTTGAATTTTCAGGTTTCATCACGATGTTTTCCTTCACCGTCGAGCTAGTGGTATAAATACGTACATAGATTTGAAAAATCCAGAGGTACGTGCCCGGGTTTGAACCCGCACTACTCGGTTAAGAGGCGCGTGTCCTAACCATTGAGCTACCACCGCTCTAGTGTGTCTGTCTGTCTGTCGCGTGTAGTGTAGCGCCAATTAGCGGCAGATGAAATCGCAGCTCGAGTTCGGGCCTGGATACGGCCCATATTATCTTACTTCTAGACTATAATAATAAACTTGACTGGCTCGATGGCGCATTTGTTAGTGACCCTACCGTATGCGCCAAGAGTTGTGGGTTCGATCCGCACCCAGGACAAACATTCGTGTGATGAATACTTGTGTTTGTTCTTTGTCTGGATGTTAATATTTAATATTTAAGTATATATTTGTAATACCACTGTTGTTCCTGATATCCGTAATACAAGTGCTTAAGCTACTTACTTTGGAGTCTGATATTTATTATTCACTAGCTGTGCCAGCGGTGTCACCCGACTATTTCCGTCATACTTGATTTTTATGTAACTTTATACATTAAGGCTGCACACGCGACGGAAGCTTAAAAAATGGAGTAATTTCTCCCGTTTTCCCAACATTTCCCTTCACTACTCTGCTCCTATTGATTGTAGCCTGATGAAAATTATACTATAACCTGCCCAGGAGTATGAAGAATAATTGGACCAAGTTTCGTTAAAATCCGTCGAGTAGTTTTTGTTTCTATAAGGAACATACAGACAGACAGACAGACAGACAGACAGACAAAAAATTTACTGATTGCATTTTTGGCATCAGTATTGATCACTAATCACCCCCTGATAGTTATTTTGAAAATATATTTCATGTACAGAATTGACCTCTCTACAGATTTATTATAAGTATAGAAGATATTGTATACTATACTAATATTATAAAGAGGAAAGATATGATTGTTTATTTCAATTAAAAAGGCTCCGAAACTACTGGACCGATTTGAATAATTCTTTCATCAATGAAAAGCTACTTTATCAGCGAGTAACATAGGCTTTATTTTATCCCCGTATTACCTACATACTACCACATCCGAAGAGGTAAATAGATACCAAGGAACAATACAATTTTAAACGATATTTCGCCAAAAAATAAATTCAGTTGGTTAGATGGAAAATTGCGAAAAAGTTGTGACAAGTGGCTAGCTCGTAGCTTACACAATCACAACATGTAGTAATGAAACATTTTAAATATTCTGATCAGTCTGTTTTTTTGACCCGAGTCATTCAATATATTTACAAATGCAAGCCAATATTAGCGGGCCTTAACTTGATATCAATTCGCCCCACGACAGTCCAGTGCAATCTGCAACTGTAACCATAGACATGAATCAACAAATTAACGTGTAACCCGAGAGCAGAGTGCCTCGACAAACTATCCTAACCTATGGAAGCGCTTCTCAAAGTATGAGTAGCTGCTAGAGATTACATTTGTTGTCGCCCTATGGTGATGCTTTTTATTATGAGGAAATGCGACGAGGGCTTTAGTCGGTGTACCTCAGCCACTCCGTCTGGGCCGGAGAGCTGTCCTTTTAAACGAAAGGTCCTGGCAGTTACCCCGAATGGCGTGAGGTTGGGCATTCTCTTCGTTAAAAAAAGGCAAAGAACAAAAACCGGTACACTCTTTTCTGAATCTCAGACCAAGATTGGACAAAACAATTGTTATAAGTTGGCTACAAGAAATAGTTAACAGTTTGAGGACCAATTGCTGTATGGGGTCAGCAGAATTGTTTGCGCGTCACGTGTTCCGTTTCGCGGGGGATGAATGAGTGGTGGGTAATTGTTTGCTGATGGGCATTCCTTTTCGTGATTCCTTTGCCTGCTGCTGTTAGTTTAAAATAAGTGTTACAATATACTTACCTATTTATTATTATTTTAGATATGTACCTACATACATAATTAATAAATAATAATGAATAATATAAACAATAAATTCTCCAGACTGACACATCAATCCCCTAGTTCCAAACTAAGCTTATGCTTGTGCTATGGATACTAGATGAACGGATAGACATACTTAAATACGTTTTATAAACATCCATGACTAGAGTACAAATGTCCATGTTCATCGAAAAATTTGCCCCTAGCAGGATTCGAACCCGCGACCTTTGGTTTCATGGCCAGGGTCTCTGAATTCTCAACCGACGGGCCTGTCAAAAATTAGAATGATAACTTGTGACTGTGGTGTATACAGACCGTGGCATGTTATGGCGTTCGGTTCTTTTTGTCTACCCCGCTAGGGAAGTTTAGTTAGTTATTTAGAATAGAAACTCATTTTTATAAGGGTTATAGAGTTTAATTAAAAACTAATTATTGCAAGAAGATCTTTTTGGACGGAATTATTATTTGTCTAAAATAAAATTAGCATGTTTTGCAAAGTTTGTCCTGCAGTCAGACAGGGCCGCTTAGACTATAATGCAGGATTTAGCGGGTCTGGTTATTACATTGAAGTGACTGCCTATCTGACTTTCGTAACCTTTGAATAAGGCAACCAAAGCAGACAAATTAGATCATAGTTACACATCCATTTTGAAAGTGCATTTGTCATCCACGGTCTAGGAAAAAAAGAAGGACTCCACGCCACTAACTACACGTCTGGGCCTTTCCGATGCTCTAAACAGTGGCGGATTTACAATCTTGGCCGTCCTAGGCCCGAGGCCATAATTCTCGGTACTAACGCGTCATCACTTAATTTTTAACACTATTGGCCGCCTCTAATATCTGGCCGCCCTAGGCCCGGGCCTACTGGGCCTTAGGGTAAATCCGCCACTGGCTCTAAATGACATTTCACTTAATACATCACACATAGACTTTATTGCTTCAATGACAGCTGCTGTCAGTTATGTTTTGTATAGTCACATCGTATTTAAATTTTACCAAATTATCAAAATGTCGACGTGTGTGGAGGAATGCTGCAAAAATTATTACGAAAGAGTAAAAAAGGGGGTTGGAGTCATATTTCACAGGTAAGTTTATAATAATTCTGGCCCGTTGGTCGAGTGGCTAAAGACCCTGGCCACGAAACCAAGGGTCGCGGGTTCGAATCCCGCTAGGGGCAAATGTTTCGTGTGATGAACATAGACATTTGTACTCGAGTCATGGATGTTTATAAACGTATTTAAGTATGTCTATCCGTTCGCCTAGTATCCATAGTACAAGCTTAAGCTTAGTTTGGAACTAGGGAATTGGTGTGTCAGTCTGGAGAATTTATTTATTAATTATTTATTATTTATTCTGATATCATGTCCCTAAGAATCTCACGCACACATGTATAAATGTGGCTTCACTCTGTAGTATGACAGCGGGGAGTCCATCTTTTTTTTCCTAGTCTCTGTTTTCATCACAATGTTTTCCCTCACCGTCGACCTGGTAGTATAAATCCGTACTTTGAAAAATGTATAGTTAAATAATAAATAAATAAGTATCAGACTACATCACATACATTGATCTAACTTCGAGGTAAGTAGCTTAAGCACTTGTTTACGGAAATCAGAATCAACAGTGATATTACAAATATATACTTAAATATTGGATATTAACACCCAGACACAGAAACACAAGTATTCATCACACGAATGTTTTCCTGGGTGGGTTCGAACCCACAACTCTTGGCGCATGGGGCAGGGTCACTACCGAATGCGCCATCGAGCTTGTCAAAATAGTTACAACCTGGGTTTGAACCAGAAACCGTCGCATATGACCCGCATGTCTAACTATTGATCTACCACCTTCCAAGTCCATCCCCATAAAAATAACACAAGGGCTGTCACATTACGGCTGTCACACACAGTGGTCTATCTTATCTATGGACCCTTTGAAGTCCCAACCCTCACATCTTAGTCCTGTATCTATGGTCGCTCAATTGGGGCAAGTGTGTGTTTTGAATTTGAAACGAGATTTTTGACCGATTACGGCGATGTTGAAAGAAAGGGTTATGGTTTTGGCGGGCTATATATAATTCTGCAGTCGATTTGAAGTAATTATTACATACATACATACATAACATTACGCCCATAATTCCCGAAGGGGTAGGCAGAGCCAAAAATAAAACTGGGCTGGGTTAGATGGAAAATTGTGAAAAAGTAGTGACATGTGGCTCAGTATAGCTTATCGCCTACACAATCACATACCCGAAACCCAATATACCATTAGTCGCCCTTTACGATATGCTGAGGAAACACAGTTGGCACATTATTTTTAAGTCCCAGACCAACACGGGACATTGGCAAGTAATCATTAGACTTGCTAAATCGTGGATCTGGATTAACTGGACCCCAACTTAGCATGGGACATAACGCTAGGTAAGATATGATGAAATGTATTATAATCGTAGCAATTAAACAATAATTCGTATTCAAATTCAAATTCAAATTCAAATTCAAAATCTCTTTATTTATATAGGCTTCAAAAAAGCACTTAAAAATCGTCAATTTAAACAGAAAAAAGTATTACCACCGGTTCGGAAGGTAGACTCTATCGAGAAGAAGCCGGCAAGAAACTCAATAGTTACTCTTTTAAATGCCAAAATTTATAATTTTGTACTTAATCTACACTTACTAGGTAACAACACTGCAGGTGAACACTTCATTATGATTTTAAACATTTATGCTTATCATTTAGGAAGTCTTCAATCTTATAGTAGCCTTTACTCATTAAAAACGCTTTAATGCATAATTTGAACATTGATGATGACATAATATCACGCCCATATTGCCTGAAGGAGTAGGCTGAGTTAAAGGGGCAGCTAACTCCCTTATCCACATGCAGCCAAAAAATAAAACTGGGCTAGGTTAGATGGAAAATAGCTTAGCGAAAATTAAAAAAAAAAAATGGTGATGAGTAGCTGGCTACCTCTTCGCCTACATAATCATACACCCAAAACCCAACACACTGTTAATCGCCATTCACAACATGCTAGACAGGAAACATTGTTACTGGTGTTGTAAAAAGTAACTTCTATTAAAAACAATAATTTTAAAGAAAATAAAGAAAGAAAGGAAAGTCATTTATTTAATGACACATAAAATTTTACGAATGTGGAAAATTATAAAAAAAATTGCATAGCTTTATGCAATTTTTTTTATATTTTCCACATTGACCAAGCCACGGCCAACAGCAACTAATAAATACGAGTCGTTTTCTCAAATATCAAACACCATAAGCTTTTGACACACTCAATAAAGACCAGCCCTAGCATTAGTTCGATCGATGGCCGCCAGAGTCGCGCCACGTGCGAGCCCGCCAAAACTTACGTCACTTATGTCAGAAACAGCCACAGATACGGTATCTTTTGATCCGTGCCATTACATGCATTTATTAACTCTTGAGATTGATTTAAATAAATAATGCGGGATGGGGTTTTTGGTTGTGTTTGTTTAATCTGCGGTCGAAGTAATTTAAGTTGTGTAAGCGATAAAAATAGGGACTTAAACTGATCTGTTATTTTTTTAATTTAACTACTTATGAGTTCTCATTATTTGACCTTTGAAAATCTTTATAATCTACCTATCTATTTTAATTCTACAATAATAAAATAAATTTGAAAATATAAAAAAGAATAATCAACAAACATGTTTATATCTTCCCACATGTCTGAATTATTTTTAGTGTTTTACGTAATAATTAATTAAGTGATCATCTCATCTTCCTAGCGTTATGTTCTGTGCTTAGACGGGGTCCGCTTAGACGATGATCCAGGATTTAGCGAGTCTGGTAATTACATTGAAGCGACTGCCGGTCTGACCTGTAACCATAAAATAGGGGAACCAGACAGTTTTTGGATCATGGTTACAAATCCAATAATAGTGATTATTATGATATTTTTCAATTTTAACAATTTGTTTAAGAATATAAATATAGGGTTTAATTCATGAAGAAATTATTACTGTAAAACTAATTAAATCTAATGAAAAAACTGTAACAGCATAACGAAAGCAAAGACGTTATTTCATGCCGCCATATCTGTCATTCAATTAATCCCTCACCGTTCAAACGCACTTGTGATAAAATCCAATTTCATGTCCAAGTCACCGGATAATTCCGAGACCCCTGCTAAGCTCCGAATATAAACCTCGCTCGAGGCTCGAATGCGTACGAAATCCTCGCAAGTGGCCGCGTGGCCGCCACGCGCCGCGACATATGGTGTGCGAGGGAGAGGGAAGATGGCGTGTTTTTGTAAACAAATAAACAAAATATTATGTTGTACTGTTTGGCCCATGTAGTTCTGGAACGCAGAAATAATGTACCAATACTGTTGCCTAGCATGTCGTAAAAGGCAACAATTTGTTGCTGAATCCAGCAGATCTAAAAATGCTGGACCTATATAGTTGGCTTGCTGGGCCTAGCATTGCAATTCCTAATTGTTAGATTTGTGATTATGCAGGGGACGAGCTAGCCACTTTTCACAACTTTTTGACAATTTTCTATTGAACCTAACTCGATTTTTGGCTAAATGTGATTTAAGGGGTTCATTGCTCGTTGAACTTTTCCTATCGCTTCGGGGATTGCGGGCGTAATGATAATGATATGTAATTATTATTCAAACCTCCAGTATTTTACAACATAGCAATAATGTCTTTTAAATTATTGCTAAGTATGTTGTAAAATACTGGAGGATATAGGAGGATATAGGTTAGGGTTGCCAACTAAACTGTTTTAAACAGTATTATACTGTTTTTCACTAAATTATACTTTTTACTGTTGAACAAAAATAAAATATACAAAATATTGTTTTCAGCATCACATTATTTTTCAGTTATAATTGTGAGGCGTATGAAGGCGAGAAGCTCTAAAAAATAAGTATTTAAACCAATAAATAAATAATATACTGTTATACTATTTAATATTCTTCATAAACCTGAATATACTTTATTTTTTATACAAAAAAGGTGGCAACCCTAATATAGGTACAAACATTATATATAATATCAAACATTATATTGATAATTATATGATCAAACTCTATACTGAATTCGTAAACACTAGATTTCTAAAAACCAAACATGACAAATAGTCCAAGAAAATAGGGCTTTAAATACGAATTTGAGGTAAATACTTGAATTTTTGATATAAGTTACTTTGAAAGATTTAAAAACGAACTGTGTAAGTTTTTTGTAAAATCACCCCCGAGAACATTTGAAAAAAAAATAAAAAGTATTTGTTTTTGAAATTTTGGGAAAACGGTAAGTAGTAGAAAAAAAAGGTTTAAATAAAAGTTGTAGAGCATCAGATTTTATAAAGAAATGCCCTGTTTATGTTTTCGCTAACAATAAAATTATCCGAGATAGGGCGGTTAGAAGCTTGGGGATGATAGTAATAGTCCGGTCAGTTTTCCATTTTGATTTGAAAGGATAGGACCAACGGGAAAATTTGTGTGTGTACTAGATATTTAACAATCCAGAAATTCAGGTCTCTGACACATCAGGTTAGTTAAAAAAAAAAGCGCGGATGATCGAAAAAGGCAAATAACTCATGAGTAGTGCAAAATATTGAAAAATGCTAAAGGTAAAAGTTATAGATAATTAAATTTCCTACAGAAATGGTATCTGCATATTTTTTCATAAGTGCGATACTTTTCGCAAAAAACACGCCTAAGTGTAAAATTATTTAAAAATGTTTTTTATCTTTCAAGTTTTTCTCAATAAATAATAATGCGTATAGCTACATTATTAAGTCTATTTTTCAATAATAAGCAGCACTTTATAAAATTTTTTTTCCTTACTAAGATGCAATTTTTTTTTCTCATCTAGACGGGTTTTTAATGCAGAATTAAATCCTTTGGCCTATGCGAAATCCCTCTACTTAGTACCTGTAATTTATTAACTTTCATTGAATAAAGAGAAATGATCAGTAGTGACTGCCTGACCGAGTCAGGATTTCTTGCCAAAACCGAAACCGAAACCGAACATTAGGCAGCTCTCTTAGTTTTGGCTTAGGTCGACATAGCATGTTGAAATGAAGTGTATCTTTACTTTTATGTCTCCTAACCCGGTGTCTATCTGTAATAGTGAGATTAGAAAAAAAAATTGGTTTCGTTTTTTTCTTTTGTTCAAATAAATTTGAATGACAAATACAGCGCGTTAAAGTTACCTGTGACGTCACTTGTTCCGTAAATGCGCTGCGCTCTAGATTTTTGAAGCGCTGTATCTTTGTTATTTTCCAAGTATTCGATAAAGCAAAAAATACGTATTCAATATTTTGATAATTTTACTTACGAAACAAAACAAATATTTGAGTCAAGTAAACAGGAGGAATCATCAAAAGCAAAGAAAGCCAAAAAACCCTTCACAGTTTAACATTTTATCAAGAACAAAAGCCTAGAAATCCAACTCACTGAACAAGATCTTAAGCTAGACAAACTCATCGACCAAGCGGATATACCAATATACCAATACTGAGGAACCTCTTAATAACAGTAATTAATAAAATTATAATAAAGTAATGCCAGCTTATACAGTTGCTTCTTGGAACATCAATAGCCTGGTCGTTTATGTTATTATGTTGAAATTTTACTCCCATAGCATACATTGATGTACTGCTTGTCTCTGAAGCACAACTAATATTCAATCACATAAGTGCTTTATTGAAGCCTATTTAAATAAAGATAAGTTCAACAGCATTACAATCAAGGACTATCACATTTACTCAATCTTCCATCCAGACGGGACTGCTCATGCAGGAACTGCTGTGATTGGGAAAAGAAATATAAACCATAAAATACTACCAAAATACAAAACAGTACAGATGTACTGTTTTATATTTTGGTAAAACAGTATAGACGAGACTCCCATGCAAAGAATGTTGCATTTAAGTCTGAATTCTTTGCATGGGAGTCACGTCTGACTATTCCAAGAGGACGAGAGCTGAAGAAAAGCCTTGACAAGAACAACGTCTACGTATTCAGCACAGGTCACACAAAATATTCGACAAGCTCTATAGTGCATTCCGTAGTGACCGTTTTTTATTTTCTTATTTTTTTTCCCCGGGTGTAATCCGTCATGGATCTTCCACGGCTCGGGGGAACTGCGGAAGTATGTCAGACTCCTACTGACTAAAACACCCGGGGTGTTCCGCCGCATCGCTTCTGGAGAGGAGCCCTGGGAACGCTATGCCTACCAACGAACCCCTCCCACCTGCGGTCGCTCTTGCGAGGACGACTTTAACATTGCTCCATCGAGCTATACTTCGACTTGACGCCCCGGAACACAAGGGGCGTCTACGTCTGGCTAGGATGCCGGTGATGGACCCCCCGATTCATCACTAGCTAGCGCAGGCTAAGGCGGCATGCGTGCCGTGAAATGCGCACGACGCCGACCGGGCCTATTGCGGCGCATGGGCTGGGAGTTCGGGTCTCGCTCCGGCTCCCTTTCTGTCGTCTCCTTTTGCGCCATGACGGTGTCGCAAAATGTCACCATCGCGCGCCACGCCTCCCCACTGCCCACCATAGCTCGTGTGATTGTCAGCAGTGTGAGGTCTCCACCTATAACCGCAGACAGGTGACTGCGCGGGATTGACCATGCTGGACACAGCTCCCGGGTGTGCTGAGCTGAGCCTATAGCTCCAGTATGACAGTTATGGCAAACTGCCGTCGGTTCGCATCCTGCCACCTGGCACAAATATACCAAAACAGCCATGGCCAGTTAGTGTCTGTGCCAGGTTGAATGTCATTTCGCCATGTTTGCAGCTGACCCAGTCTCGGAGGACTTATTACATCAACTAGTTCCCGGCTAGGTCCCGGGTTATCAAGTCTTTCCGACCATATGACGAGCAATGCTTCTCGCGCTTCATCCCGCCATGCTTGGACCTAGCGGGGGTGAGGACGAGGATTCTCATCCGATTCGATGGCTCGGTCTGGGTGTTAATATCCAATATTTAAGTATATTTTAGTATTACCACTGTTGTTTTTGACATCTGTATCAGAAGTGTTTAAGCTACTTACCTCGGAGTCAGATCAATGTATGTGATGTCGTGGGATATTTATTTATCAAACATATTGGCCCACAGATCCCAAGAAACTACCAGAGGTCCTAGACTTTCTGGTTTTTAATGGATTCTCAGAGCGATATTCAAATATTGAAAGCTGTTATGATAGCAGTTTAGATCATACACAAATCATTACCACTATAAGTTCTTCCTACCCCACTAGGGAAGTGGCGTTAAGTTTAGTTTAGTTAAGTCCAAAACCATAGAGCTTTTATGAAGGGATTATTAATTTTAAAGAAGCGAGTGAGGTATGTTAGGACCGTGCCATATGGCGTTCGGTTCGCTCTACCTACCCAGCTAGGGCATTTTCCTAGCGGGGTAAAACAAAGGGGGGTTATTATATCTCCACAAAATATCCACATTATACGCCACACAATACGCCATAAGCATGCTAAATAGCTAGTCTAGAGAGTTAACTGTCGGGAAAGAGATATTCTTGAGTATAATCCACATCCAATTGAAGTCATCGAGGTCACATATTAAAGCCTGGATATCATTAGAGACTAGGGGACTTGTGAAACTTGGTGCCACTGCATCATCAGATGTCTTGAAAAAAGCTTTGACCAAACATTAGAAATAATACTGACGGGACTAAACTAGACTAGAGCTCAATGGTAAGAACACGCACCTCTTAACCGATGAGTTCGGGTTCAAACCCGGGTATGTACCTCTGTATTTTTCAAATCTATGTACGTATTTATTACCACTAGCTCGATGGTAAGTGGTAGCGCTTCAAAAATCTGGAGTGTCTGGAGTGAGCGCGTCACGGGGACCTTTAACGCGCTGTATTTGTCATTCTTATTTTTCTGAACAAAAGAAAAAAACGTAACCAATATTTTTTTCTAATCTCACTATTACAGATAGACATTGATTTTCCTATGTTGTATGTTTTAGCTGACCATATTCATCTTGCACCATGACAGATGTTACCTGCAGATGTACGGTTTTATATTTTGGTAGTACTTTATGGTTTATATTTCTTTTCCCAATCACAGCAGTTCCTGCATGAGCAGTCCCGTCTGAATGGAAGTTTGAGTAAATGTGATAATAATAATAAATAAATAATAAATTCTTCAGACAAACACACCAATTCCCTAGCTCCAAACTAAGTTTATGCTTGTGCTATGGATACTAGGTGAACGGATAGACATACTTAAATACGTTTATAAACATCCATGACTCGAGTACAAATGTCCATGTTCATCACACGAAACATTTGCCCCTAGCGGGATTCGAACCCGCGACCCTTGGTTTTGTGGCCAGGGTCTCTGACCACTCGACCAACGGGCCAGTCAATAGTGATGATAGTCCTTGATTGTAATGCTGTTGAACTTATCTTTATTTACATAGGCTTCAATAAAGCACTTATGTGATTGAATATTAGTTGTGCTTCAGAGACAAGCAGTACATCAATGTATGCTATGGGAGTAAAATTTCAACATAATAACATAAACGACCAGGCTATTGATGTTCCAAGAAGCAACTGTATAAGCTGGCATTACTTTATTATAATTTTATTAATTACTGTTATTAAGAGGTTCCTCAGTATTGGTATATTGGTATATCCGCTTGGTCGATGAGTTTGTCTAGCTTAAGATCTTGTTCAGTGAGTTGGATTTCTAGGCTTTTGTTCTTGATAAAATGTTAAACTGTGAAGGGTTTTTTGGCTTTCTTTGCTTTTGATGATTCCTCCTGTTTACTTGACTCAAAAATTTGTTTTGTTTCGTAAGTAAAATTATCAAAATATTGAATACGTATTTTTTGCTTTATCGAATACTTGGAAAATAACAAAGATACAGCGCTTCAAAAATCTAGAGCGCAGCGCATTTACGGAACAAGTGACGTCACAGGTAACTTTAACGCGCTGTATTTGTCATTCAAATTTATTTGAACAAAAGAAAAAAACGAAACCAATTTTTTTTTCTAATCTCACTATTACAGATAGACACCGGGTTAGGAGACATAAAAGTAAAGATACACTTCATTTCAACATGCTATGTCGACCTAAGCCAAAACTAAGAGAGCTGCCTAATGTTCGGTTTCGGTTTCGGTTTTGGCAAGAAATCCTGACTCGGTCAGGCAGTCACTACTGATCATTTCTCTTTATTCAATGAAAGTTAATAAATTACAGGTACTAAGTAGAGGGATTTCGCATAAGCCAAAGGATTTAATTCTGCATTAAAAACCCGTCTAGATGAGAAAAAAAAATTGCATCTTAGTAAGGAAAAAAAATTTTATAAAGTGCTGCTTATTATTGAAAAATAGACTTAATAATGTAGCTATACGCATTATTATTTATTGAGAAAAACTTGAAAGATAAAAAACATTTTTAAATAATTTTACACTTAGGCGTGTTTTTTGCGAAAAGTATCGCACTTAGTACACACACAAATTTTCCCGTTGGTCCTATCCTTTCAAATCAAAATGGAAAACTGACCGGACTATTACTATCATCCCCAAGCTTCTAACCGCCCTATCTCGGATAATTTTATTGTTAGCGAAAACATAAACAGGGCATTTCTTTATAAAATCTGATGCTCTACAACTTTTATTTAAACCTTTTTTTTCTACTACTTACCGTTTTCCCAAAATTTCAAAAACAAATACTTTTTATTTTTTTTTCAAATGTTCTCGGGGGTGATTTTACAAAAAACTTACACAGTTCGTTTTTAAATCTTTCAAAGTAACTTATATCAAAAATTCAAGTATTTACCTCAAATTCGTATTTAAAGCCCTATTTTCTTGGACTAAAAGAGGTGCGAACCATAAAATATTAAATAAAATATTTCTAACACTTCCTATACACTTGCAAACATTCTCAACCTTAACACTATAGACATAAGAGTCACATCAATCGCCATTTGGGTGCCAATATTTTCTAGCATATTCGTTTTAAACCTTATTCATATAGAAATAAGAGCTATTTTAATCAATTCGTAGATGCAAGTCTGCTCTTGACATGTGCTGCCACCTATATTTTATTTGCGCGCCCCGCCTGCTGGTTTCACGCGGTGTTTTCGCGCGAAAATGTATTTTTTTTGTAGAAGGTATTGTAATGGTTTGGGAATATTCTTTTTTGCAGCCTGAATGGAGATATTTATATTGGGTTTGGATATTTTTGTTTTATGTAAATTTTTAGGATAATTAGATATTATGGGATATTATGGGGGAGTAAAATGGTGTTTATAAAAATTATGAAGCTATTTCAATGTATATTTTTTAAAATAAATGCAGTTATTATAAACTAAAACTTTATTTTGAAATATAATAAAAAATATGGAAAAAAACTTCAAACTAGTAGTTATTTTTATGTTTTAATTTTTTTATTGCAAAAAGAGATCTAGCATATCCCATACAAAAGAGAACCAGACAACTTTGATAACGTTTACTCATCCATGGTTATTAATATTTGAATGTTTTAAACATCCATAAATCTAGTACTAATGTCAGTGTTCGTTAACATCAAAATTAGCTCATTGCGGGATTCGAACCTGTCTTTAGTTTGACAAATTAATATTTTTGGGTCAGGTGGGGAGGGCAAAAAATATAATTGATAGGTTCTTATCTATACTTATAATAAATCTGTAAAGAGGTTAATTCTGTACATGAAATATATTTTCAAAATAACTATCAGGGGGTGATTAGTGATCGATACTGATGCCAAAAATGCAATCAGTAAATTTTTTGTCTGTCTGTCTGTCTGTATGTTCCTTATAGAAACAAAAACTACTCGACAGATTTTAACGAAACTTGGTCCAATTATTCTTCATACTCCTGGGCAGGTTATGGTATACTTTTCATCACGCTACAATCAATAGGAGCAGAGTAGTGAAGGGAAATGTTGGGAAAACGGGAGAAGTTACTCCATCTTTTAAGCTTCCGTCGCGTGTGCAGCCTTAATGGTTAAAGTTACATAGAAATCATGTATGACGGAAACAGTCTTTATAATATTAACCATAAACGCGGGTGACACCGCTGGCACAGCTAGTAAATAAATAAGACCTCGGCACACGAGTTCCATGGAACCCGAAAATATTTACATATTTGAATGAGCAGATATCTTCACTTTATTTTCTCTTGCTGATCAGATAATTATTTTATCATCTTTAAAGAGTGGTTAAAGGGTCTTGCTGTCCCTTTGACTCAACCTACCCCTTCAGGGATTATTGGCGTAATGTTATGTATGCATATTTATCATAGTTAGCATACTAGGGGTAAAAAGAAAACCGAAAAAGTTAATATTTTACCGATTTTTATTTCCACATAAATTGAATAAAGTACATACATACTTTTGTATTTCTCATTATTTTGAAGTTTTAAAATTACACATAAGCTTGAGATCACTGTATTCTTATTCTATTATATACAAACTTTGGCGAAAAAATAACAAAATATATTTAAAAACGAAAATACACAAATAATCTTTGTAACTTAAATGTTTTATTCTACAGAGAGTTTAGTTAATATTGTATACAATTGTATATTATACAGTATAGTATCTATAGTCTATGGTGATTGGTGCTTACTTTGTGGTAAAAGGAATGTCGATATATCACTTTAATAGTTATAAATAGACATTTATATAATTAAAAAGAAGTTTTTTTAATTTTATTAGGCATTATCGTTTTGTTTAACATAGAAATAAGATTTAAAAATAATTACCTACTTGCAAGATTTTGTATAGTTGATATTGGCAACGAAAATAAATTGAAACGTTTAATTTAATTGCCATCAACTTTATTGTTCAACAATGTTGATCAACATACTTTTTTGATCAACAATTTGTATGATGACATGAATACAAGGCAATTAGGAATGAATTGTCCAAAAAATATATGTTCATATTTGGTGGTATATATACCTAAGCCATAGATAGACATTTGCTATTTTTTTATATGAAATTATAAATTAGGTAAGTACAGATTAATTCGGGAAATAGAATATCTGACACGCTCAAGGCATTGTGAATCTTCCATTTGTAATAAATCAAAAGATTTTTAAGGGAACTTGGAAACATTGCATTTATTAATAGTTAACATAAAATATACAAAGTATTTTTTTTGTCAAAAATATTATAAATTGCATGAGTTAATAGTTAGTTAGTTAAAATGCAATTGAAGTTTACAAAATAGGGACGATGACACCATGTCAAAGTTATTCCAAGAAATTCCTAATGACATAAAATGAACGTATTATTAAAAACACTAATCCAATTATCAATTTTAAATTAATTTTACATTTAAATTTTTAACTACTTTTCAAGTATTTATTTGTCGGTTAAGTATACTTTGTGACATTAAACAATAAAGGAATTTTTCGTTTTAATTTTTTTTTTAAATATGTCAAATGATTGATGGTGTCGTCATCTACCGTATTATTTCCAGGAATTTTTAAAATAATGATTGAAAAGTACTTATGGGACGGACTTCAAAACAATACAGAGTGATCTAATTCTAATTAAAAAAAATATTACACAAGTGTTTTAAAAAATGTACTACCTAACCTAATTATGTCTACCTTGGATAATCATTTATTTACACGTTTTTTTTTATAATTTATTATAACAATAAAATAGGAAACTAGATGTTTTTACAAGAATATACGAAGTTAACCCCAATGGTAAGTATGTTCAATAAAATAACACCCGTATTATGAAAATTCATAGCAATTAAATTTTAATATCTCTAAATATAAGTATAGAAGGTTCTCTTTAGTATAGACGAAACCGTTTACCTACTTATTAAACTCATTAAAAGGAACCTGTTTAAAGGATTTTGGAAAATGACCATTTTTTTTTTGTATATTTCCATACAAATGTTTACCATCTGATTAGCTATATTGTATGATAAGTAAACATTTCTTTTTCTCTTTTTTAAAGTTATTTAATGAGGTTCCTTTGAATAATGAGTTAAATTAATAAGTAGGTAAGAGGTTTCACATAAACTAAAAATAACCTTATTAAATAAACCCATGTTGGGTTTATTCCTTATTTATCAAAAAAGTTTGAGAATGCTTACTTTAATAAAAAAATCCAACATAATAATACTCTGTGGCTCATAAATAATTAAATTGTTTATGGAAGGGTCAATAGAATTTAAGTGCATGTGAAATATGGTATTTTAGATTTTTATTTGATAAACCTACGTTAACTTATTTTAAATAATGACAATTTATATTACAGTCTTAGTAATTTACATGTGGTAACTATAATTATATTGTGGTATTTTAAACTTATACGTTTATTAGGAAAAAAATAGACAGTGGTCGTATTTTGTGGAATTAGTAGGGAATGGAAATTATTTGGGTTACGTAGGATTAGTTGGAATAATGATAAGTCTCCATTTTCTTTATTTTTCACTTTAACTGAACTTTAACTTTTGTTAAATATGCGCAAGTATTGTAATTCACAATTGTCAAGAATTAGTTATGGTTTTATGATGAAACTACAGAAAACTGTAGATTTAACTTTGATTTTAATATTTAACCGCCGTTAATTTTGGTCAATCATTTGAAAGAAGATAACTGATAATGTTAAAGGATGTGATTCAGATGTATGTTTAACTTTAACTTTGGATGATATTCAGAAAACATAAACTTTAACTTTTATTAATCACCGGAAACAGTAGATACATGTTATTCGTTATTCACATAATTTAAATACAGAAAGTTAAATACGGGCCCTACAAAATACCACAAAATATACAGATTTTACTTTAACCGTTACTCAAATTAAAATTTACAGCATTTCCCGCTCAAAAACAGGTCAGGTCACATTTATTTCCTCGTCCGAAGCGCTTGCATCGCTATCGAATTCTTCCGCGTCCTCCATATTGGAAAATGGCGGCTCCCGCCCAAACATCCCGGCGGCCATCTTGTCTTCGTATCTGTAACTGTCACTTTGACAGTTCGATGTGCTCGCGTACATTTTGGACTTAACTTCTTCGGGCTGGTCGTCCTGTTAAAGATTAATTTATATGGTTAGATTTTTATCCTTCTAAAAGATCGCCTCTATCACTGCGACCAATCTCAACGAGGATAAGCCAACGCAGGAGATATTATAGTGTACAAGTATCTGCGCAGACATAGGTGCGCTGTCTGTTCCTTCACTCTCATAGCCTGGTAAGACAACATGGGGAGGAAGGGGGATCGGAACTGACCTGTCTACGGAACAAGCTGCTTAAGAAGCTGAAGGCTTATCTTGGTCTTTATTTATTTTGACCTGTCTGCAGACCTCAATGAGGTCAAGGGTCCTCACCTGTGTGGGCGACAGTGGAGACATCTTGGGCTTGTCAGCTTCAGCATCAGACAGGTCAGGGTGAGGGTTATTTTTGTTCGGCAGCGTCTGCTCCCGCGACCCCCCTGATGCCAACAGCTCGCGTTCTTTAGAGTTGCGCCACTTCATACGACGGTTCTGGAACCAGATCTTCACCTGGGGGGAGACAGGAGTTTAGAATTGTGTAAATTTCTTATTTCTTTTCATATGAACGGAGGAGAGAAGTTTAGATTGGAGATTATATGTTTTTTTTTTTTTATATTAGAGGTGGCAAAAGCTAACTGGTTATCTGATGGTAAGAAATCACCAATTGCTATGGATAACTACAACACTAAAGTTGCTGTTGCATCGCCTGCCTTTCAGGAGGTTGGTCCTCTGGCACTCTCAATGAGCCAGCTATGTAGCTAGCAACAAATGGCTCTACCACCCCAAAATTGAACAACGTCTGTCCACCACGCTACTATATACACACATAGCATCACGCCCATAATCCCCGAAGGGGTAGGCAGAGTCAAAGGGGCAGCAGGCCCTTTTAGCCACATTCAGCCAAAAACAAAACTAGGCTGGATTATTTAGATACATTGCGAAAAAGTAGTGACAAGTGGCTAGCTCGTCGCCTACACAATCACATACCCAAAACCCGATATACCATTAGTCGCCTTTTATGACATGCTAGGCAAGAAACACAGTTGGCACATTTTTTTTAAGTCCCAGACCAACATGGGACCAAGCTACTAGACAGTCAAAGATCGTAGTTCGCATAAGCGCGTCAACAAATGACGATGATTGAATAGGCTAGATGACTAAAAAATTCTGTTTAGTCCGTCAGTTAGATTATAAAAAAACATTGAACACGTATTTTTTTATTTATTTGTCAAACAAACATTGACGAAGATACAATGCATTCAAGTTGCGCGTGACGTCACGCTTGCGTACAATTTTTACTAAATAGTGACGTCGCAAACCCCCACTCCAAAACTTTGATGCTCTTTATATTTGTAATTTTTTGTTATCTTGATAAAGCGAAAAATATGTGTCTAGTATTTTTGTATAATCTAACTGACGGACTAAATAGAATTATAGTTTTTAAATGCAGTCACCATCCCTATTGTCGCCAGTTAGTTTACAGACAAACAACGAAGATGGTTAATTAGACCTTAGTCTCAGCATAGAACCTAGCTAGTAAGTACTGTAACTTTAAATTAGTAATAAGTTAATAATGACCTCCTAACCGACATCGGTCACGGCAGCCAATCTCAACGAGGATTAGCCAATGCAGGAGATATTATAATGCACAAGTGTGTGCGCAAACACAGGTGCACTCACTGTTCCTTCACTCTCATAGTCCGGTGAGACTCCGACATGACCGGAGAGAGGTCAGGCGCAGGACCGACGGCTTAACGTGCTTTCCGAAGCACGGGGGTGATTTAAACCGCCAACTTCCTGACTACGGACTGTTACTGAGTAATTTCCATTTTGAAATAACCAGCCACAAATTCTTGGTCCCACTCGGGATTTGAACCCGGGATTTCTTGGTCCTTAGGCGGCTCATGCTACCACTAGACCAACGAGGCAGTCAAGTAACAAGTACTAGACTTTAAATGTAAATATGTATCTCCAGGCAAATGAAAAGGCCTGGAACTATATATATCGATAGTTCAACTATAGATAGCCTATCGTATTGCACTAACAGAGACATCGATACTATCGATATCATCAATACTATCGATACTATCGATACTATTGATACTATTGATACTATCGATACCATCGATACTATCGATTGTCATATCGATCGTATAGATGATTTGGCCGTTAAACTATCGATTGCAAAACTATAGTTTTTTGGCAAAACTCATTCAAACGAACATCCATCGCACGCTCGACATGACGCTTATAACCACTGAGCTTTAGTTAGTTTAATATATCACGAAAAGAAAAACTACGTCATAAAAAGTATCATTACATTCGGCAATAATGACAAAAAAAAACAATTATCGCAAAATCTATCAATAATCATCAAAATTATGACCAGAAAGGGGCAAAGTTGCATTCAATGTGCGTTTTTTATTAAAAAAAACTTTTTTTTGTGTCAAATAGCATTATTTTTGTCCATAAAATAGAAATATGTCCATTGTGCGTTTGACATATTGGCTTCCAATGACGTAGGGCGGGGTCAGGGCATAATGTATTCAATAACAAGCGCTGGGTTTGTTATTTTTATGGGAGAAATATGTATTTTATGGTGATAAGTAACGTTTTCGAATGTAAATTCTTTATTTTACAGTCGAAGCTATAAACTTCAATAAGTTAAATCAGATGGAAAAGTAACTAATTATTTTAATTCGAAACTTAAAGGTAATCTCATTGAACTATTATTACGCTAGTAATAATAGTTCAATGGGTAATCTACTTTTAGAATGTGAAAATGCTGTGTTTATATTTTGTGATTATTTTAAAATGGCGAGGTTTAATCATGAAACATAAAATCATTTCTAATGTAATAGTTTTAACGACTGTTATGAAATTAGGTAAGTAAACATAAAAAAATCAATATAGGCTATTTTTACCCCAATAAAAATACAATTCCCGCAAGACCTATGCTATTATATGTCATTATCATAATCTTCCCATTGTTATCCTATATTACACCTAATTAGACCCAACAGGATCATCTTGCAAAGGTAGATTTCTTTTTCATATTACTATTAAGTCTTTTATTTATTCTGTGTGTCATACATATTTTCATTCTCATCATCATCTTCCTAGCGTTATGTCCCGCGCTTAGACCATGATCCAGGATTTAGCAAGTCTGGTAATTACACTGAAGCGACTGCACTAAGATAGGGGAACCAGTCAATTTTAGGATTATGGTTACAAATTCAAAGTTGTTTGAATTTGCAGGTTTCATCACGATGTTTTCCCTCACCGTCGAGCTAGTGGTATAAACATGTACATAGATTTGAAAAATCTAGAGGTACATGCCCGGGTTGGAACCCGCACTCCTCGATTAAGAGGCGCGTGTCCTTACCATTGAGCTACCACCGCTCCTAAATATTTTCATTCTCTTTCCATAAAAGCAAATTTTACCAAAAAAAATGCTTTTTTTTTGTCCACAACACACGCCGCGCGCATTGTGCCGACACCCGTATTGATGAGGTCACGCCCCGCGTGCGTTTGAGGAATAATCGACTTTACACACGAGATATTTTTGCTTTTGCCGGCGTCATGTCCCGCTCCTAGTCGGGGTCCGCTTGGACCATGATCCTGGGTTTAGAATTTGGTTGATTCTGTACAGAACGAAAAATGTCCCATGTGAATTCAGTTAATCTGGTTAATATTGATCTGGGACTTAAAAATAATGTATAAAATGTGTTCCTGGAGTTGTATGGCATAAAATTCGACTATTGGTGTATTGGTGGTAGATTTATGATTCAAAATTCAAAATGTCTTTATTTATATAGGCCTTAAAAAAGCACTTATAAATCGTCAATTTTACAAAACCTTTAAAGCAATGTGAATCTACCATCGGTTCGGAATGCTGATTCTACCGAGAAGAAATTAATTGTATTGTAAAGAGATTCATTGTATTTTACTGTATACAATGTTATATATATTTAATACTGGTTACCTACTTTTTTCACGTTTTATTCCAAGGAACCAATTTAAAAATATAAAAATTGAAAATTTTCTAAAATCTTTAAAATTGGTTCCTTAGAATAGAATAATGAGTTAAATAAGTAATTAAGTGATTTCGCATAAACTAAAAATAGCCTTGTATGAACAAAATCGGGATGAAACTCAACACAAACTCCAAGTAGGTACTCAATATTATTTCAACGTATAAACCAATACTTTATCGACTTTGAATATATTTTATAGACTGCTTAAAAATTTACAAACGGAAAGAGTTTCAAATCAATTGCAATATAATCTAGGTATATCTAAGTAATGACAGAGTTCTCCGATTTGCTGAATAAACGTTTTTTCATTCATTTGCTTTTTTTAGTGTGCAATTTTTTTTCTTTTTATTCGCATCGCTTGTATAAATAATTTTTACGCTTTTCAACAAATAAACGATGATAGTACAAATCTATTACCACATTGTCAAAAGTTTGAGCAAAAAATAAATAAAAGAAATTTGTCAGTTTTTGATAAACGACTCGCAGACCGACCCACTGTGCGGGCGTGATGACGGAGGGATTGAATGTTTTGCTTTTGATTGTATTGATCTATTGGGGTTGCGGATTCGAATCCTTGTTTAGGAAAAAATGTTTGACCGAAGCTTTGTTATAAAATAGGAACAATATACATTTTATTGCATAAAACTGTACAATATGTCCGCTAACTAACCGCTAAGCCGTTAGTGATAAAGTAGATACGCCTAAAAGTTGAATCTTAGGAAAAGACATAGACAGGTACCTCTGTAATTTTTTATTCCGGAAAAATTCTAGATCCTTCGGGACGCACAATAGAGTCTTGGTAACATATTGATTTCATGCGTTGGATCCAAAAATGTGTTTTTTTCACATAATTATGTTTACCAAATTTTTTAGAAAAATACTTGGTCCCCTTTAGTACATTCATAATTTAACTAATAATATAATAGTCCATTTAAAAGCATACAAACAATATCGTTATTCTAGTTTAACTATGCAAAATTAAACATGTCAATCAAATTAAAAAGACTAACAAGGCATTTTAACTTTACATCCTAACCACACACCAATACAATACCATTTTGAATATAAAAAAAAACACAAACTTGCCTCTCACACAAAAAAGGGTTTATTAAACAAACACACAACTGGCCGAACTTACAATATTTAAATCGAAACCATTTGAATTGAAAAAATAAAACGTCACCCCATTGACATTCGCATTGCAAATAATGGCGGCCGCTGTCAAAAAGCGCGCCAAAAAAGTTCGCCGTACGGAATAAATGCAAATATTTGAATTTAAATGTAAACAGGGCACCGTTTGAATATTCATTTCAAATATGAATATTTCAAATTGGGAGCGTTCGGTGGACGAAAATCAGATTCATTGGTTCACCGTAAAATACGCTATCTGTTGTGGGCAGTCTATTCTGTTGCTATGACGACTAATATCTGCGCATTCATTTATTACGGTTTATTAAACGAGCTTCAGTTGCTCAATGATAAGTAGGCCTCTCTGGTGAGATGTGATGATTCAAACCAGGACCACTAGATTTTTCATATTGGGACATTTAATAAACAAATTCTTTTCTTCTTTGACTACAGAATTATGACTAATAACACAGGTCAACAGTATTTTTGCGGCACAAACAATTCACTGCATTTTTGATAAAGTAGTAACAGTTGATGCAGACCCGGTTATCAAAATTGTTCAATCAGCTTTCATTTTTGTTATATTTGGGACGAAAGTGACTAAAATTGGCTATAAGACCTGGCTTTAGTATTGATAAATCAATTCATAAATATTAAATATTATAAATTCATCATCTATTCTGGAAAGGAATAATCCCAAATTATTGATTACCAGTATAAATTATATTGCTTAATAGATGACTCACAAAATATTCGCAATTGAAAAGTATGAAAATTTCGTTCGTACAAAAGGCACAGCTTGCAATATACGAAAAAAATATGAAAAAACTTAACTAGACATATCTTTGCATAGAAGGTTATTAGAATTCGAATTCGATGTATATTAATATGTTAATCATTCCTATTATCAAACAGGTGTATTAGGATAATGTATCCATCATTTTTAAACTGATAAATAAATCGTAAAAAATCGTTTAAATAGCTATTTTTTTAATGTTTGTAGTCAAATAACTAAAAAATGTGAGCTGATTGGACAATTTTAATAACAAAATTGTATTGTGCTGGTACTGATCAGCAAAAAAAGAAATGAATTGTTTCCGCAACAAAAAGAAAGTGTAATTTTGTTGCCTTGAGTAATTAATAATATTGTAGTTAATTTTTGTTTATTATAATTAATTTAAATGTATACCTACATATAATTTGACCTTAATTATATTACTTTATACTATTCGATTATAATGTAAATAATTGTATTTTTTAGTTTTATTAATTGCATGATTATACGTATTAAAACTAATTAAGTAATTGATATAATTTAGTGCTAAGCTTATTGGCGTGTTTGGACGTTTCTGTAAGCCAATAAGTCAATTATTATGAACTAGCTGTCCCGGCGAACTTCGTATCGCCCAGTAATTGACATTTAACATTGACAGATACGAATCCCACCGTTTTATATGAGAAAATACTTTTGCTTTTATTTCGTTTTATCGTCAATTTTTCAATGTTTTTAATAGTTATTCTGTTATTCTGGACGAAGACAAATCCAACAAATCAAAAACAACGTAAATCGGTTCAGCCGTTCTCGACTTATAAGCGGTGTAACAAACACGACTTTGTTTTATTTATATAGATAAATGAAATATGCAAATATGGATTTATATCACTTGCTTGGAGGTGAGAGACAACATCATCATATTCAAAGTGTCACGGAACTTTTCTTAGGTGAAATGGACTATAATACTAATTAAAACAATATCAAGCTTACTCTGCCTGGTCAGTTTGCATATAAATTTTACATCTAAACCACTTGACCGATTTCGATGGAAGTTGTTAAGCTAAAACTTGAAACCGTCACATTAATAAATATATGACAAAAGTTAATGAAATAAAATACCTATACTAATGTATGGAATTAACATTACCTACTGTTATAACATATCAGTAGTTATGAGTATTGTATCTAATTTACTTAAGGGTTACAAAGGTCATACAAGCAGTCGCTTCAATGTCAACCAGACTCGTTAAATCCTGGACCATATAATAAAGTATATATAATAAAGCCTTAGATAGGCCCGTTGGTCGAGTGGTCAGAGATCCTGGCCACGAAACCAAGGGTCGCGGGTTCGAATCCCGCTAGCGGCAAATGTTTCGTGTGTTGAACGTGGACATTTGTACTCGAATCATGTATGTTTATAAACGTATTTAAGTATGTCTATCCGTTCACCTAGTATCCATAGCACAAGCATAAGCTTAGTTTAAAACTAGGAAATTGGTGTGTCAGTCTGGAAAATTTATTATTATTATTATAATATATCAGTAGTTATGAGTGTCGTATCTAATCTACTTAAGGGTTACAAAGGTCCGATAAGCAGTCGCTTCAATGTCAACCAGACTCGTTAAATCCTGGACCATATAAGCGGATCATCTAACAATCTAAACGGACCCTGACTAAGCACGAGACAACGCTAGGAAGATGAGTATAGTAACTACTTCATTCATCAAATTGCACCAAATTTAGTTCCGTTTGTCATAAATGCAGCTGTATCAACCAAAGACATCAATAAAATAAAACCGTTTTACGAACGTTTCAATTAACGCGCCTAAAGAAATCCGTTTGATATTTAAAAAGGTTGACAAATGATTCGCGCGATGGCGCGAACATCCATCAATGGCCGATCGGACACGCCAATCGGCGGCGCCGATTTGTCATTCCAATTTTAAAAATGATGCAACGACAACTTTTTTTTAATTGACATGTGTGAATCTGAACATTTTTTTAGTGCAATGGCCGTATGGTTTATTCGGATGCGTTCCGGGCTATACTAACTTGGTGATTTTACCGTTTTTTAATGAAATGGTATTTTTGTCCCATGTTGGTGTGGAACATAAAACATAATGGATCAACCACGGACTAGTAAAAAAAGAAGGACTCCACACTGTCATACTATAGAGTGAAGCCACGTTTATGAATGTGTGAGTGAGATACTTATGATACCAGATATCGGATATCTGTCATTTGGAGCACTTATTATGTCAATGTGTGACGTAAGCTGCGTGTTAAGGTGGAGCACCTGAGGAGCTTCAATGTCTAGTTAGTGGCGCGGAGTCCTTCTTTTTTTACTAGTCCGTGGGGTCAACTGAGTTTCTTGTCTAGCATGTCGTAAAAGGCGACTAATCCTGTACCGGGTATTGGGTGCGTGATTGTTTGCTTAAAATGGTGAAAAAGGAGCGACAGGTAGCTAGTTCGTCGCCTTCACGATTACAAGTCAATACCCAATACAACATAAGTTGCTTTACGACACGCTAAGCATGGAACTTAATGGGTACATTATTTACTAGCTTCCGCCCGCGGGTTCACCCGCGTGGAAATCGGTTATATCGCGCTTTTCTTTTTCGCAATTGTCTGTGCCAAATTTCATCAAAATCGGTTGAGAGGTTTAAGCGGGAAAGCGTAACATACAGACAGACAGAGTTACTTTCGCATTTATAATATTAGTAGGGATAAGACCAATAAGGGATTATTAGCAAATTTATTGACACAATTCTCCAACTTTTTTCGCAAAAGACTTCCCTAGTAGCAGTAGGCGACGAGCTAGCCACTTGTCACTACTTTTTTAAATTTCATCCGAACCGAACTCGATTTTTTGGGATTATAATATACTAGGTTCTGCCACGGCTTCACTCGCGTGGTAGGTACATCGATAAAACATAGCCTATGTGTTATTCGGATGTATGAACTATATTATTTCATCAGTTTTTGCGTGACAGGGTCACATCCTTCCATCCATACAGACTTTCGCGTTTATGATATAAATATAAATAAATATCCGACAACATCACATACATTGAACTGACTCCGAGGTAAGTAGCTTAAGCACTTGTGTTACGGATATCAGAAACAACAGTGGTATTAGAAATATATACTTAAATATTGGATATTAACACCCAGAGACAGAACAAACACAAGTATTCATCATACGAATATTTATCCTGGGTGGGGATCGAACCCACAACTCCTGGCGCATGGAGCAGGGTCACTACTACACTACCGAATGCGCCATAGAGCTTGTCTAATATTAGTAAGATCTCTTTCCCTATTATAATATATTTCAATATCATATGAAGCATGTCACAATAAAAGCCCAAAAATAACTAGATCAAGAAATAAAGCATAACTTAGCATTTAACGACTTACCCAAAGAATAACTACCCCATCCCCCAACCCACCCTATTTTATGCCTCAATCCGCCGTCTAACTCCGTATAAATTGCAATAAAAGTGAATATGTCAAAAAGTAATTAATTCCGATGCGGGAACACCCCTGTCTTGCTAGGGAGGGGACGGTGTCGACGTTTTGGTATCGATAAAGTTGTAATTTTTAGTCTATAACAGCAATGCCAAGGAAGGGTTATGATTTTAGCAGGCTCTATTTTTTGGTATTTAAAGTTTAATTCAAGTTGCTTCGCACTGTACTTAGTGTTTAAAGTAAAGAGGTGCTTCGTCCAAGAAAAAAAAAATAAGTAGCTTTATACTTTAATGTATTTGGTATAGGTATGTGTAGAGTAAATTAACCACCAGAGGAAGCGGCACATCATCTTCAAATTAACACATTATTTAAAAACATAAAAAAAAAATTCGGATATCAATTGATTAAAATTTCTGTTATTTATAGCTCAGACTCATATTTAGAAAAAAATTTAATGTTTTTAAAATAAAAATACCAAAAAATTCAATCAAAAAAGTTAAAGCTTAGCTACTCCTTCTAAAACCAGTTATCGCCCAGCTAAAGCTCCCGAGATCAAACAAACAAATAAATTATAAAAATATTTTGCTACAAGTATTTTTTTCCTTAAGATATCAAGATATTGGATATATTTTTACGTACCTTTACAAAAATGTTATTTTGTCATTGCAGTCATACTTATATTTCAATAACTTGTATAGATATCAAGCCTAAAAAAAAATTACATTTTATCGATAGCCCAACAACCGCGCTGCACTAATCGCATCAGAAAAGGTCCAGGCGTCATCTGCCGGCGGCATGTTGTCGCCCCTCTGACGAGGATTGCAGCGATTATTAAACATTTATAAATTAAGCGTGCACACCCATCTTGTGCAGGCCGATTCGGCTCCTGATGTTATAAGACATGGTTGAGTTAGTAAAAATATTGAGTTAATTCAGTCACTCAAGCGTAGTCACTCACAATAACTCATGTTGATCTAGGACTCAAAACTATTGAACGATGAACTGCCTATATGCATAGATTTAAATTACACATTAAAGAGCATATTATGAGAAAGGCTTATTACAATAAAGAATATTTTTTAAGTGACAAATATTTGTAATTGCTATTATACATATTTACTTTTTATAGATTTGTATAGCTTAGTAGCTTAAGAATATGATAATTGTTATTGATACTTATTGTGAATTTGGCGATGAAAAGAGTAACTATCGAGTTTCTTGCCGGTTCTTCTTAGTAGAAGCTACTTTTCGAATCCGGTAGTACATTTTCATTTGTATGTACTGACGATTTATATGTGCTTATTTAAGCCTACGTAAATAAAGATAATTTCATTCATTTCATATTTAAATATTGCAAAAATGAGTGAGAAAATAAGAAAAAAAAAATGTTCTTCCATTTTGACTCATTTAAGATTTTTCAGAAATCTTAGTCTTCAACACAAATTTATTGAATGCGAAAATTACCAAGTCCGTATATCTGTCCAATGTTTGTTTGGAGTCAAAAAGGATGCGCCAACCGTGTTCCTCGCCTAGCATGTCGTAAAAGGCGACAAATGGTATATCGGGTTTTGGGTGTGTGATTGTGTAGGCGACGAGCTAGCCACTTGTCACTGTTTTTTCACAACACTCCATCTATTCCGACTCATTTAAATTTTTAGCTGATGGTGGTTTACAGAGAGATGGAGAATAATGTCCTCCTAACTGATATCGGTCACGGCGGCCAATCTCAACGAGGATTAGCTGACGCAGGAGATATTATAGTGCATAAGTGTGTGCGCAAACACAGGTGCACTCTCTATTCCTACACTCATATTCCGGTGAGACACCGACATGACCGGAGAGAGGTCAGGCGCAGGACCAACGGCTTAACGTGCTTTCCGAGGCACGGGGGTAATTGAACCGCCAACTTCCTGACTCCGGGCAGTTACTAAGTAATTTCAATATTGAAATACCGATGCACAAATTTTTGGCCTGACCCGGGATTTCGACCCGGGACCTCTTTGTGCTTAGGCGGCGCATGCTACCACTAGACCAACGAAGCAGTTTAATGATATTTATAACATGTATGTACTAACTAACTAATCAACCAATTATGTACTTTTACATGTAGATATATGTATAAAATAAACTATTTATAAATCAAGAACGACTGGACCAAATTTTATGGTCATTAATTATCTTGGCTCCGAGTCCTTACCATTGAGCTACCACCTTGGAGCGGTGGTAGCTCAATGGTAAGGACACGCGCCTCTTAACCGAGGAGTGCGGGTTCAAACCCCGGCATGTACCTCTAGATTTTAAAAAATCTATGTACATATTTATACCACTAGCTCGACGGTGAGGGAAAACATCGTGATGAAACCTACAAATTCAAACAACTTTGAATTTGTAACCATGATCCAAAAATTGTCTGGTTCCCCCATCTTAGGGTTACGAAGGTCAGATCGGCAGTCGCTTCAATGTAATTACCAGACTCGCTAAATCCTGGATCATGGTCTAAGCGGACCCCGTCTAAGCACGGGACATAACGCTAGGAGGATGAATTTTCTTGGCTCCATTTGCCTTTGTTCTCACTAGCTGATCGTCGAACTAGTTAGAATATTTTTTCTCATTTGTTCTAGCGTCGATTTTTAATCCTCGATTTAAATAAATTCGACGTTCAAAAAAAATTGAAAAAAGTCTCAGTAGTTCGACGATCGAACTAATGAATTGAACTAGTGAGAACGAAGGTTCATTTGTACCTCCAATAGCAGAATAACTTCGGTATGAACAGGGGAAAAATATACTATTTTCTTATATATTTTATACTAAACTGCATTTTTAATTATATTTGAGAACGGGCGGTACGAAGTTCACCGGGACAACTAATAAAAGTAAAAATCTTCTAGACAAATTTTGAGTTAAATCAGAAAATAAATAAATAAATATCAGACTACATCACATACATTGATCTGACTCCGAGGTAAGTAGCTTAAGCACTTGTGTTACGGATATCAAAATCAACAGTGGTATTACAAATATATACTTAAATAATGGATATTAAAACCCAGACACGGAACAAACACAAGTATTCATCACACGAATATTTGTCCTGGGTGGGGATCGTACCGACAACTCTTGGCGCATGGGGCAGGGCCACTACCGAATGCGCCATCGAGCCAGTCTCAAAACTAGAGTTATTTTGTTAACCCAAAGATCTTCTCAAGTTACCAAAGCAGTGTATTACAAAAACATGACGAAACTAACACAAACGTAACGTGTGCAAAAACGTAGCGCCCCCCCTCCCGTGGGGGGTGTTTCTCAGCAAAAATCCCCCTTGGCCGGCGCCCGACAATTATTTAATGTCAAACGCAGCGGTGACGCGGGATACGGGCAGGCATGGAGTCGATGGTGTACGTTTTTATTTGTTAAAAACTGTAATAAAACAAAGTGTCTATGGTACACTTATATTTAAGGATTAATTTATAACTTTACTTAATTCATATTATACTGATATTATAAAGGAAAATATTTGATTGTTTGTTTGGTTGTATAGGCCCCAAAACTACCGGACATATTTGAATAATTCTTCCACCAATGAAAAGCTACTTTATTAGCGAGTAACATAGGCTATATTTTATCCCTGTATTCCCACGGGAACGGAAACTACGAGGTGAAACTGCGGGGCGCTATTTATAGGTAAGTAAATGTATAAAGTCACCTAAAATTTAACATACCAATAAAATATTAGTCACCAACTTGTGAATGTTATTTGGCGTTTTAGCTAAAAAACAGGCGATTATATTTTCGTATTGTATTCATTCAACTGTAAAAAAAATTATGGTTTCCCAAAAAACTTAAACACACAAGCCGAAACTTTACCTCTTAAGTACAGACTTAGTTTGGGTCTAGCAGAAACAGATACGAAAAATGATTTTTTCTCAAAATACCGTTGTAATGGACAAAGTTACAGTAGTCTGGGACTTAAAAAGAGTACTTATAAACAAATTTCTAAAACGCAACTTTGTTCTCTCAATATTTGTTATTCTATGTATGTTCCTTGTAAGGGCGATTACACATTTAGCCAAAAAAAGAGTTAGCTAGACAGACAATTGTGAAGTAGTGACTAGTGACGAGCTCATTAACTATATCATTACAAATCTAATACCTAATACACCATTAGTCACGTTTTACAACATGCTAGGCAAGAAACACTTTTTGAGTCCCAAATGGGACTCTCAGTTTTATTTTTAGCTTAAAGGGGTTGCCGCTTCTAAGTCAATGCCAGAGGATTATGGGCGTGATACTAATAATAAATAATAAATAAATAAATATCACACTACATCACATACATTGATCTGATTGTTCTGATATCCGTAACACAAGTGCCTAAGCTACTTACCTCCGAGTCAGATTAGTAAGTGATGTCGTCGGATATTTATTCAAAAAATTTAAACAAAAAAAACAGACGCTCGACTCCACGGTATCCCTGTTCCAGGAGACTGCCGGGATAACTTGAGATATCATACAGATCCGGTTATTGTTCCTCTAATAGAATTATAACTACAACACAATGGGTTATCGACCGGGCCGGGTGCCGCCGGGACCTCTTAGGGGGCTCTATTAACACATAAGCCTGTCTTATCCATACTAATATTGTAAGAGATTATCACAGGTCAACAGTATTTTGCGGCAATGAGCGGTGGTAGCTCAATGGTTACCACCATTGAACTCGACTTAACCGAGGAGTGCGGGTTCAAACCGCCCGGGTTTGAACCCGTACCTCTGGATTTTTCAAATCTATGTAGGTATTTATACCACTAGTTCGACGGTGAGGGAAAACATCGTGATGAAACCTGCAAATTCAAACAACTTTGGATTTGTAACTATGGTCTAAAAATTGTCTGGTTCCCTTATCTTAGGGTTACGAAGGTCAGATCGGCAGTCGCTTCAATGTAATTATCAGACTCGCTAAATCATGGATCATGGTCTAAGCGGACGCCGTCTAAGCACGGGACATAACGCTTGGAACATGATCGGCAGCTAAGTAAATATGTTTTTTGAACTGTTAAATTATATAATTATCATAATTATATTACTGTTCTTCCTAACATACTCATAAGGAAAATTGTTACTAACACCTATGGATCACGGTCCGAATATCAGAAACAACAACAAATAAAATAATAATTAATGATTTATTATTATTTTATTATGATTAAAATAATAATAAATGATTTTTTTTTTAAATTATTTCTTTCTTATTTATGTTTAGAATTATTTTGAAGTCTAGGTACTTACGCAAGAACTAAGACCTAGTAAAAAAATTAAAATAATTAAAATACTCCTACCAAATTAACCGAAAAATAAATAAATAAAGAAATTTTACAGTTGCTGTGATAAAATTACATTTTTGCCTGCATTATATACTTCTCTGCGGGGCGCAGGGTAGGGGGTTGAAATACCGACAGATTGCTTCTAATTGATGGGGTGAGATGACGTCATTAGTTCTGTAATGTTATTTTGATCTCGAACGCTTATCGTAATTGTTACCTCGGGGAAGGAAGCTGTGTTTGATAGTCATTTCATTTTTGTTGAATGAAAGAGATTAATTTGGTTTTATCGAACATTGTTGGTCTGGGACTCGAAAATAATGTGCCAACTGTGTTCCTTGTCTAGCATGTCGTAAAGGCGACTAATGGTATATCGGGTTGGGTGTGTGATTGTGTAGGCGACGAGCTAGCCTCTTGTCACTACTTTTTCACAATTGTCCATCTAACCCAGCTCAGTTTTATTTTTTGGCAGAATGTGGTTAAGGCTAGCGAGACATAAAAGGCGACTAATGGTATATCGGGTTTTGGAACGGGTTGTGTAGGGGATAAGCTAGTTAATTTTTAGCTGAATGTGGTTAAAGAGTCTTGCTGCCACTTTGACTCTGCCTACCCCTTCGGGGATTATGGGCGTGATGTTATATAAGTATGTATTCTTCTCGGTAGAGACAACATTCCGAACCGTTTGTAGAATCATATTAGTTTTACCTGTATTTTGACAATTTATAAGGTTTTGTTGAAACCTATATAAATAAAGAGATTTTGAATTTGAATTTGAATTTGAATGTATTAGTCATTACATTTGAAATAAAGTACCTTTTCAAAATTTTGTATCTAAAAAAAAAAAAAAAAGAATATTTTGACTTTGACTTTAATTATACCTACACAATCTTAAAAATTATCTTGGCTTACATACCCAACACTGCCGTGTTACACTTTTTACCATATATATATCTAAAATCAATTTAAATTATTAAACAAGATTACAAATTAAACGTTTCCCGAAATGCCATTACGCCAAAGTCAAAGAAAGAAATATTCTCAAACGAATACCAAATAATATCCGATCTCTAATATTTGAACATCAAACAATAGACCCAATATCCGTTTAAAAGCCTTCAACCCCAAGCAAACTCACGTTCCATTTCACGAAACAAAATACCGACCTAATAAGTCGAAAACATTCAATAAATTGCATTAACCCAAAACTCTGTTTTCCATTGCCTATAAAAATCAGATATCATAAAAAAAACGTAAAAAATTCACCAACCAATACAGTTAGAGCTACACTTTTATTCGTTATATACTGGCCAATAGAAGCGGGGTAAGACGAGTATATTTGGCTCTTTCTAACGCGTTACGGGTGAAAGAGAAGGGGTTAGTCGAAGTTGTTTTGTCTCAAGATGTTTGTACGGAGCTAGAAATTGCTTTTTTTTATTGAAATGGTTGTTGCGGCGTATGGATGCTCTTGGCGGGAATGGAAAATAACATATGAGATTTATTTGGCAGTGAAATGATAGAATTGGATGGAAATTCACTGGAAATGTATTTAAGCGCTTTGTCATATAAACTTGGGCCGTATTGTTTATGACCAATGTTCAATTTCACATAGGGTTGCCAACCAAACTGTTTAAAACAGTATAACCTATATTTTTTCCATTATTTAATACTAGTAATACCCATTTATAGTAATTACATAGAAGCGACTGCCGATCTGACCTTCGTAGCCTTAAGATAGGGGAACCAGACAATTTCTGGATCATGGTTACAAATCCAAAGTTGTTTAAATTTGCAGGCTTCATCACGATGTTTTCCCTCACCGTCAAACCAGTGGTATAAATACATACATAGATTTGAAAAATCCAGAGATACGTGCCCGGGTTTGAACCCGCACTCCTCGGTTAAGAGGCGCATGTTCTTACCATTGAGCTACCACCGCAATAGTATAGCTTATACATTAGAATAACACTTATGCTATGTTTCATCGATGTACCACTCGAGCAACGCCGCGGGCAGAAGCTAGTTTGTAATAAGACTACTTTTTCCTGCGGCTCTGCCTGCGTGAAATTCTCTATTACAGAGATTTATCACCTTTCCAGTGCGTTATATAATTTTTCGGGATAAAAAATTGTCTTAGTACTTCCTTTTAACAACCTGCTTCCTGACAAGCTCGATGGCACATTTGGTAGTGACCCTGCCCCATGCGCCAAGAGTTGTGGGTTCGATCCCCACCCAGGACAAACATTCGTATGACGAATACTTGTGTTTATTCTGTGTCTAGGTGTTAATATCCAATATCTATACTTATAATAAATCTGTAGAGAGGTCAATTCTGTACATGAAATATATTTTCAAAATAACTATCAGGGGGTGATTAGTGATCGATACTGATGCCAAAAATGCAATCAGTAAAATTTTTGTCTGTCTGTCTGTCTGTATGTTCCTAATAGAAACAAAAACTACTCGACGGATTTTAACAAAACTTGGTACAATTATTCTTCATACTCCTAGGCAGGTTATAGTATACTTTTCATCACGCTACAATCAATAGGAGCAGAGTAGTGAAGGGAAATATTGGGAAAACGGGAGAAGTTACTCCATTTTTTAAGCTTCCGTCGCGTGTGCAGCCTTAATGGTTAAAGTTACATAGAAATCATGTATGACGGAAATAGTCTTTATAATATTAACCATAAACGCAGGTGACACCGCTGGCACAGCTAGTTTAAGCATATATTTGTAATACCGCTGTTGTTTCTGATATCCGTAACACAAGTGCTTAAGCTACTTACCTCGGAGTCAGATCAATGTATGTGATGTAGTCTGATTTTTTAAACTTTTAGCATCGTGTTTAGCATCTTATCGATATTATTATATTCAGGCGAGTAGTTTAAATGTGAAATCATAATAAAGACCGGCTAGATAGATGGACAGACTCACACATTAACATTCATATTATTACATTTGCAGTTATAAAAGAGCGGTGGTAGCTCAATTGTAAGGACACGCGCCTCTTAACCGAGGAGTGCGGGTTCAAACCCGGGCACATACCTCTGGATTTTTCAAGTCTATGTACATATTTATACTACTAGCTCGACGGTGAAGGAAAACATCGTGATGAAACCTGCAAATTCAAACAACTTTGGATTTGTAACTATGATCCAAAAATTGTCTGGTTTTCCCTTTCTTAGGGTTACGAAGGTCAGATCGGCAGTCGCTTCAATGTAATTACCAGACTCGCTAAATCCCGGATCATGGTCTAAGCGGACCCCGTCTAAGCACGGGACATAACGCTAGGAAGATTATGTTACATTTGCAGTAACAACAAAAAATTACTGAAGTATTGAAAGTGTAAAGATTAGTAGCATAACCAAGAAAATATTTTATAATCACATCTAATCATAGACTAAAATACCTCTCTTTCTCCAAGATAAGCCCCCGTGATCCAATTGAGAGGGTGTAATAGTCATTTAAGTTTTCATCCCTCCCGATCCGGAGGGGTGTGACTCGGCAATTACCCGCCGCTTATTTCGACGTAAATCGTTAATCTGCTTTTAGATTTGAACAGGTAAATTATTTCAATTATGGACTATTATTAGAATTTGGTCTAAGACTTGACTAAGCACGGAAGATATATTGGTTTTACATACATACAACATACATACATACATAACATCACGCCCGTAAATCCCTGAAGGGGTAGGCAGAGTCAAAGGCAACTAACCCCCTCAACCATATTCAGCTAAAAAATAAAACTGGACTGGGTTAGATGGGAAATTGTGAAAAAGTAGCGACAAGTGGCTAGCTCGTCGCCTACACAATCACACACCCAAAACCCGATATACCATTAGTCGCCTTTTACGACATGCTAAGCAAGGAACACAGTTGGCACATTATTTTTAAGTCTCAGATCAACATGGGACTAGATGGATATTAGTATTAGTCCAGATTTTACACAGAACGTAATGAAATGTAATGATCTTTATTTAAATAGGTTTCAAAAAAGCACTTATAAATCGTTAGAACTAAATAAATTTAAACGGTTTCAAAAAGCAGATTCTACCGAGAAGAAACCGGCAAGAAACTCGATAGTTGAGCCCATTGGTCGGGTGGTCAGAGACCCTGGCCACGAAATGATGGGATGGGACTACCGTTAGATATCTTGTGAAATAAAAATAACTTAGGCTGATTTTATTTCAGAAAAATTATTTTAGGTCCCTGGATTTTTTTTTTCTAAATTCCATAAGAAAGAAGTTACGGAAAACAGCTTTGATCTTTAAGTCTTGTGTAGTTACATGATGGTTTTGCACAGAAAGTGTAAACAGGATATTTTTCACCGGAAAAACCTCCGCCAAAAATCCGCATAATGACATCCGCTTCCGGGAGGCTCCGCTTATGCGGACAGGATGCGGAAGTAATCGTGTTTCCGCGGGCTTTTTTAATTTAATTTAAATTGATATTGTATCTGACAGCGCGGTAACGAAGGGTGAATTTTTCCCTTTTTTTTTTAAGAAAATCGAAGGGGTTCTTTGGTTAAATGAGATTCTCAAAAGATATGTCTAGTCTGAGATTTTTATGTATTTAGGGGATGAAATATAGCGATTATATCTAATGTTTTTCTTAATATACTATCTTCTATCAGTGTTTCCGTTTGCGGAATAGTCTGTTACAGAGCAACACTGTAGGATCTATAATTTTTCCGGGACAAAAAGTAGCCTATTACGTCATTTTTAGTTTCTAATTTTGGTGTACCTTTTAACATAATTTTTTTAGGCATTAATTAATGTACTCCTAACCGACATCGGTCACGGCGTCCAATCTCAACGAGGATTAGCCAACGCAGGAGATATTATAGTGGACAAGTGTGTGCGCAAACACAGTGCACTCTCTGTTCCTTCACTCTCATAGTCCGGTGAGACACCGACATGACCGGTGAGAGGTCAGGCGCAGGACCAACGGCTCAACGTGCTTTCCGAGGCATAAAAATGTAACAGGGTAACTATCGTTATAACCAAAATTAGTAGTACCTAGTATAGTAATAAATATAATCAATAATTGTTACATTTGGCCTAATTAATAAATCCTAATTTTCATTCGCAAAGTCATTAGCAGAATATACAGCCAATCATCAATTTCCATTGCCGCAAAATAAAAGTTACCTAATCAATCAACGAGCCCGTTCCAAAATCAAAATTCAAACGCCGAACACTCGAACCTCGTTAAAAAGGCAACGGCGGCTCGCCATAATGCCTACTCGATCCCGAATATCGAATTCACTCCTGCGTAATTGTTTTAAGCTCCTTTGGGGCGGGGCCCGCCTGCTGCTGACAGACCCACCCCTATACCCTTGGGGTAACAGTTTTTTGTAACACCCTGCACCCTCTGCGGGAGTTTGCGCTCCGATTTTCGGAGTGTAGTTTTGAATTTTGAAGGCTGTAAAAGACGATTCCTTTGACGGGGAGTGACGGGGGATTTTTTTTTTTGGCGCGAATCGCGTTCCGTTGCACGCGGTATAGTTTGAAAGGGTTAACTAGAGAGTTTGTTTGATTTTTTTAGAAACATAAAAATGTATGTTTCCAGCGAAAGGCAAATTATTATGATAGCGACAACTTGTAAAGTATTAATTTTAAATAAATCTTCATGGTATTAAAGATATAAATAATAATAATATATTTTAAGAGTTTAGTTTGTTAATTTGCTACTTTTTTGTATCCTTTTCAAATATTTTTTATAGCTTTTTTGTCCATATTTTTTGCTTACATCTATAACTAACAAATAAATATGCCAACTGTGGTTCTTGCCTAGCATGTCGTAATAAGCGACTAATGGTATATCGGGTTTTGGGTGTGTGATTGTGTAGGCGGCAGGTTAGCCGCTTATCACTGCTTTGTCACAATTTTTTATCTAACCCAGCCCGGCTTTATTTTTGGCTGAATGTGGTTGAAGGGGCATGCTGCCCCTTTGACTCTGCCTACCCCTTCGGGGATTATGGGCGTGATGTTATGTATGTATGTATGTATGTATGTATAAAGATCATGGAACCCTTCGTGTGCGAGTCGGATTCGCACTTGGCGGGTTTTTTTATAATACTCCATCTTTCATATTATTGACTAAAAGTGATTAAAGCTAATATTATAAAGAGGAAAGATTAAATGGTTTGTTTGCATTGTATAGGCTCCGGAACTACTGAACGGATTTGAAAAATTCTGTCACCAATAGAAAGCTACTTCATCAGCGAGTAACATAGGCTATACTTTATCCCTGTATTCCCACGGGAACAGGAACTACGCGTGAAACCGCGGGCCGCTGCTAGTATTTGATAAAGAAAAAAATTATATGTGTTTTTTTATGATCTAACAGATGGAGCAAATTAAATACAGTCAATTTGTTTTACCCAGGAAATTTCCTATTGTGAAAATCGGGTTTTTTTTTTTATATAAGAAGTAATAAGGTTTTCTAGTACAAATGTTGTATGATACACAGAATAAATAGTAAATAAATAATAAATTAATTTTCCACACTGACACACCAATTCCTTAGTTCCAAACTTAGCTTATGCTTGTACTATGGATATTTTATCCCCGTTTTACAACGGGAACGGGAACTAGGCAGGTGAAACCGCGGGGCGCTGCTAGTGTGTAGGTAAAAGAGTATTCTTTCTGTAACTCACCTGGCTATCTTTAAGGCCCAGTTTCTCAGCCAGCTTCTTTCTGTCAGGCTTCGATATGTACTTCTGCACCTGGAACCGTTTCTCCAGCCCTTTGCGCTGCAGGTCCGAGAAAACGGCTCTCCTCATCATGCCCCGCCGAGGTTTGCCTAAGAAAAAGAAAAAAAATTTGAAAACACACATAAAAATAAAAAGAAATACACGTACATATTCAACCAAACTTAGGCAAAAATTTAAAATTAGTTGGGTTAAATTGAGAATAGTGATGTTGACACCATTTCTCTTTAATTTTGAAATATCAATACTGAAAAAGAAAATATCGTAATATGTCGTAAAACCAAGGTTGCGTGGCCAAGGGCTCAGACCACTCGAGCCAGTCAAGGAGTGGTAGTATGTCAGTAATAACACAAACTTAGGTTACCTCTTGAACTGTGCGCCCACGGGAAACCACCGGGCAACGGGAAAACTTGCGTATGCGCTTGCGTCGGCCGCACTGGAACAAAAGACAGCTTTATTAAACTGATTAAGTATGAGTGGAACACGGAGCTCTGATGAAATATTTAGTGGCGTTGAATAATAATAGTTGTCGCTTTCTAGATTAGTTATGAATGATTATTGTTTCCTTCTATATTAGATGTTTAGACAGCGCCCTAGATGAGAAATTGTCGGTGGCTCTCTGGATAAAAAGTTTCAGTGGTGCCCTAGATGATGTTTCAGTGGCGCCCTAGATGAAGTTTCAGTGGCGCCCTAGATGAAGTTTCAGTGGCGCCCTAGATGAAGTTTCAGTGGTGCCCTAGATGAAGTTTCAGTGGCGCCCTAGATGATGTTTCAGTGACGCCCTGGATAAAGTTTCAGTGGCTCCCTAGATGAAGTTTCAGTGGCGCCCTAGATGAAGTTTCAGTGGCGCCCTAGATGAAGTTTCAGTGGGGCCCTAGATGACGTTTCAGTGGTGCCCTAGATGAAGTTTCAGTGGCGCCCTAGATAAAGTTTCAGTGGCGCCCTAGATAAAGTTTCAGTGGCTAGATCTGCATCTAGGGCGCCACTGAAACTTGGGGCCACTTTGAAACATGGTTTAAAGAGAAATCTTTTCGTTTCGGGTACCATCGAAACTAAGTATTAATCTAGGGCGCTACTGAAACTTCATCTAGGGCGCCACTGAAAGCTTTCAAAAGATTTGGTAGACACCCAGATTAATAGTTTAGGTGGCTCCCTAAAAACAGATAGAGAAATATGATTCTGCCACCGGTTCGGAATGTTGCATCTACCGAGAAAAATCCGGCAAGAAACTCGGTAGTCCTCTTTTCAACAACAGTATTAACAAAGTTGTATGAATCATATTTCACTTTAAACCATGTTTCAAAGTGGGCCTGGTGTGAAATAAGAAAATAAAAATGTGTAAAGTAATTATTCAGAATAATATATGTCTCATATTTATACTTAATTTATTTTATGATTTTAGCGACAAGCCATATTATAAAAACGTACATCGTTTTTAACAAAATAAAATAGTTAGATTCGAACCTGCAACCCTTAGTAAACAGCCTTATATAACAACCACAACGGTCTTCATCACCGCATTCCGCACAAAGGAATATCGTCTAAAAAGCCAATAACTTCAAATCATCATCTCCCTAGCGTCATGTCCCGTGCTTAGACGGGGTCCGCTTAGACCATGATCCAGGATTTAGCGAGTCTGGTAATTACATTGAAGCGACTGGCGATCTGACCTTCGTAACCCTAAGATAGGGGAACCAGACAATTTTTGGATCATGGTTACAAATTCAAAGTTGTTTTGAATTTGCAGGTTTCATCACGATGTTTTCCCTCACCGTCGAGCTAGTGGTATAAATATGTACATAGATTTTTTAAAATCTAGAGGTACATGCCCGGGTTTGAACCCACACTCCTCGGTTAAGAGGCGCGTGTCCTTACCATTGAGCTACCACCGCTCATAACAATAACTTCAAATGTTTATCGCAATAAAAACTCCATTATTATCTGCAAAATAGCAACAAAAACTAAACCACGAAACAAACATTTAATAAATAACGTTTTTTATTATCCACGGCGTGTTTTAACAGACATTAACAGGCTATATTTATGCAACAGATTATACAACAATGGGACGGCTATTGGGCGTGTATTTTCAACTATTGTTAGGCACTGTTGTTACAATTGTTGAGATGTGTGGTGCTAATCTCGGCTTAGTTTGGGCCTGTTGGGTTGTTTAAATGTTTTTTTAGGGTTCCATAACGGATGATTCAATGAGGGAACCTTTGTGATATCTTTTTGATTATGAGAGACTAAAGTTTGGTTAATAAAAGTGATCGTACCTACAACTTGTTGTAAAATACAATTTTTATTTTCTTGGATTTACTATAACAGTTGTTCAGTCTTTTACGAAGTTACTTGAATTGATTCAATCTACCTAGTTCAAAAATAAAACGTAAAAGTTTATACGGAACCTTTAGTCGTAATTCAAAGATTATTAATGAAATGGTTATATAAAAAAAAACAGTTGCACATTTTTGCGTCTAAAGAAAGAGAATTGATCTTTTTTTGTTTGGTTTGAATCTGTGTACGGGATTAAGGACCTACCGCACTGACAGGTCACTTTTAAGGTACAAAAAGGTATGTTTTGTCTATGCTTTTATTTATACCACTTTCTAGCGTTTCTGGTTCAGACCAGGACCAACCATTTGTACCGAAAAAATGGTCCGAGCCCAGTGAAATAAAAAATTGGGACAAACAATTAAAAAAAAGAATAGCGTGATTTTAATAATAGTCAAAAATAACGGTTCGTATCTGTCACAAAATGTCCCAATTGGGACGTGTTCGAGTCTTCAGATTGCGCGCGCTTATGACATATTTTATCTATTGCTGCTTTTTATATGTAATATCATTTCCAACTGTGGTTCTTGCCTAGCATGTAGTAAAAGGCGACTAATGGTATATCGGGTTTTGGGTGTGTGATTGTGTAGGCGACAGGTTAGCCGCTTGTCACTGCTGTTTCACAATTTTCCATCTAACCCAGCCCGACTTTATTTTTGGCTGAATGTGGTTGAAAGGGCATGCTGCCCATTTGACTCTGCCTACTGCTTCGGGGATTGTGGGCGTGATGTTATGTATGTATGTATGTGGGATAGCAATCTAGCTGAATTTTTAACTGAATCCAGCATATGACGGATCAAACAAAGCTAAAATTGAGCTAAACACAGCTGGAATGCTGAAATATGCATTGCAATCCCTACTTCTAATATACTACGGCCAATTGACAGAGGACACACTAATTGCCGTTCACAAAAAACACATTTTGAAAGTAGGTAAATTTTTTCCTCAAAGTTTTTAACAGAAGCTAAGCTTGACCATAAACACGAGTAATGTGTTATTGATCTCGAATCACAAAAAAATGGCAAACGGTAGCACAAAAGGCCATTTTTATTGGCTGTATTGACGAAATACAAAGGACTAGCTTATTAAAAATCCCTTTAATATCCACACGTCATTTTATGAGTTTGAGGATTGAGAAAAAAATTAAACCAATTTTATTGAAAAGAGGTTGTTATAATTTTCACAAAAAATACTTCAAATTGATTGAGGTTTGCCTTTTTGCGAAATACGTTAACTTGAGAATGATCTCAAAATATTTTTTTTTGTGTTTGTAGATTCATTTCATCAATGAAGGCGGTGATAAGATTAAATCGTTTTTCTATACAAATAATAGACTTTTAATTCCCTTAACAATCCGTTTGACCAAACATATATGGGACTATAATAAAAGGCTCAATGGTGAGGACACGTGCCTCATATGGTGAGGTGTTGGTTTAAACCCGGGCATGTTCAAAACTTCTGGATATATGCCACTAACTTGGTGGTGACGGAAGACATCTTGATGAAACCAGCACGTTCCAACCATTGTGGATGTATAACCACGATCCAAGTTGACTGGTTCCCCTATCGGTTACGAAGGTTAGACCGGCAGTCGCTTCAATGTAATTACCAGACTCGCTAAATCCTGGATCATGGTCTAAGCGGACCCCGTCTAAGCAGGGGACAAAACTTTAGGAGGATAATGATCTATATACCCGTCAGCCGCATGCTGAGGAGACGCCCTTTTTAATGTCACTTACTTACTATAATTTTTTCACTAGCTTCTGCCCGCGGCTTTGCTTGCGTGGTACATAGATAAAACGCAGCCTATATGTTATTCGGGTATATAAGCAATATTATTCTAAAGTTTCAATAAAATCCATTCAGTAGTTTTTGCGTGAAAGAGAAAGAAACTTCTACACATCCATCCAAACAAACTTTCGCGTTTATATTGTTAGTAGGATAGTAGGATTTTTGTTAAATTTAATCATCATCATCATCTTCCTAGCGTTATGTCCCGTGCTTAGACGGGGTCCGCTTATACCATGATCCAGGATGTAGCGAGTCTGGTAATTACATTGAAGCGACTGCCGATCTGACTTTCGTAACCCTAAGATAGGGGAACCAGACAATTTTTGGATCATGGTTACAAATCCCATTTGAATTTGCAGGTTTCATCACGATGTTTTCCCTCACCATCTAGCTAGTGGTATAAATACGTACATAGATTTGAAAAATCCAGAGGTACATGCCCGGGTTTGAACCCACACTCCTCGGTTAAGAGGCGCGTGTCCTTACCATTGAGCTACCACCGCTTTTTGTTAAATTTAATATGTGTCACAAAATAAATATTTTTTTTTTTTTCTTTCTACTGCTTTACTTACCTAAGTAGGGGTGGTGGCAGTGAGCCAGCAGATGCTGCAAGTGCTGATGCTGTACTGGAATGGGCCGGCTGGCGATCGGCTTGGCGATGGGCCACGGGGTACCCATGATGGGCTGCCTGTATTCTGAAACAAACATCAAACATTAACACTAAGTTTATCTCGTAGTCCTTTGCTGAGCTTACTGGGCAAGTTCCGAGAAAGATAAATATATTTTCTTATTTTTTCTTCTTTATAATTTCTAATGAGAAAAAAATAAATATTGACTACAAACAATAATTAAAAGTAAACAAATTTTATTCACATAAAAAAAACAGATAGTGAGAGATAAAAATAAAAAAGAAGAAAAAAATGTGAAGTCAATTAGGTAAAGTAACTGAGTTTGTTATTTTTTTTGTTTTGGAGCGGTAGCTCAATTGTAAGGACACGCGGCTCATATCCGAGGGGTGTGGGTTCAAACCCGCACACGTATAAATAAATCAATATCAGACTACATCACATACATTGATCTGACTCCGAGGTAAGTAGCTTAAGCACTTGTGTTACGGATATCAGAATCAACAGTAATATTACAAATTTATACTTAAATATTTGACATTAACACCCAGACACAGAACAAACACAAATATTGATCACACGAATATTTCTGGGTGGGGATCGAACCCACAACTCTTGGCGCATGGGGCAGGATCACTACCGAATGCGCCATCGAGCTTGTATCTCCGGATATTTGCAAGTCTACAGACGTCCATCACGATGGCAGACTACAAAGGGAAGGCTGGATCTAAATGTGCTTTGACGGGGTCCGCTTAGACCATGAAGATAGGGGAACCAGACGATTTTTGGATGCCTGGAAACCTGCAAATTCAATGTTGTTTGAATTTGCAGGTTTCATCACGATGTTTTCCCTCACCGTCGAGCTAGTGGTATAAATATGTACATAGATTTGAAAAATCTACATGTACATGCCCGGGTTTGAACCCGAACTCCTCTGCTAAGAGGAGCGTGTCTTTACCATTGAGCTACCACCGCTCTTGCTGGATCTAAATAACAATATACTCCTAAACCACATTCAGTTCACCTAGTGTGTGATTTAAACAATTAACTTTAATTAATTCTACTTTAACCTCCATCAAAGTGTTCGGATCAAAAATCCGATTGAATCCGATCCGCGAATCGTATAATTCGCGTAATCGCTAACGGGCGCAAATACAATAAGAGGGAAGCCCTCTTCAATCGGGAGGGCCTAAGTCACGACCTCACAGCGTAAATGATCGTACTAATATTATAAAGAGGAAAGATGATAAGAAAGATTAAGAAGATAGATTTGACAAGCTCGATGGCGCATTCGGTAGTGACCCTGCCCCATGCGCCAAGAGTTGTGAGTTCGATCCCCACCCAGGAAAACATTCGTGTGATGAATACTTGTGTTTGTTCTGTGTCTGGGTGTTAATATCCAATATTTAAGTATATATTTGTAATACCACTATTGATTCTGATATCCGTAACACAAGTGCTTAAGCTACTTATCTCGGAGTCAGATCAATGTATGTGATGTAGTCTGATATTTATTTATTTATTATTATTTGATTGTTTGTTTGTTTGTATCGAGTAGGCTTCGAAACTACTGGACCTATTTGAAAAATTCTTTTACCAATGGCAAGCTACTTTATCAGCAAGTAATATAGGCTATATTTTATCCCTGTATTCCCACGGGAACGGGAACTACGCGGGTGAAACCGCAGGGCACTGGTAGTAATAAATACATTTTCCGACTACATCACATACATTGATCTGACTCCGAGGTATGAAGCTAAAGCACTTGTGTTACGGATATCAGAATCAACAGTGGTATTACAAATATATACTTAAATAATATAAGACATTAATTAACACCCAGACACAGAACAAACATGTATTCATCACACGAATGTTTGTCCTAATTGGGGATCGAACCTACAACTCTTGGCACCTACAAGGTCACTACAGAATGCACCATCGAGCCAGTTATACCATGTTGTCCCAATAAAAATAAATTCCCATCCACACACCACTTCAAAACTACCCTGCCGCCGCCACCCTTAACTCGGCCCACGCGGCGTTTCTTACCCAGCTGTCAAACTCACCCCCCACGTAATATATCGTTGCCTTTGTACACCCATTAATCATATTCAGAAGCATTTTGTTCCTGACTGGTGTGTTAAGCAATTTAAACTAACTAGCGAGTGCAGGATTTGCATTCGACTAATGGAAGTAATTATACATCAAAGGTCGCTTTAAAGGTGCTTGGTGAGGTTAGCATGCATTGAGTATTAAGCAGTCAAAGGCTACCTGAAAGCCCTCGCCTTTCAGGTTGAAACCCGGGGACGTAGCTTTGAATTTTTTTAATTTATTTATGGAATAGGCTAGATGACTAAAAATCTGTTTAGTCCGTCAGTTAGATTATAAAAAAATATTGAACACGTATTTTTTTATTTATTTGTTAAACAAATATTAATACAGTGCATTCAAGTAGCGCGTGACGTCACGCTTTCGTTAAAAAATAGTGACGTCGCAAGCCCCCACTCCAAAACTTTGATGCTCTTTATCTTTGTGATTTTTTGTTCATTTGCTAAAGCGAAAAATACGTGTCTAGTATTTTTGTATAATCTAACTGACGGACTAAATAGAATTATAGTTTTTCAATGCAGTCATCATCTTTATACCACTAGCTTGTCGGTAAAGAAAAACATAGTTATTAAACTTACATACATACATACCATTACACCCACAATCCCCGAAGGGGTAGGTAGAGTTAGAATTCAAAATTCAAATTCAAATTCAAATAATTTATTTGCGAAACATGGGTTTACAATGATGGTCTAAGTAGGTATATGTTATGTACCACCACATTCAGCCTTTCGGCATGCAAATTACAATTTTCAGAGGTCATGCAAATTACTTTCGGCATAAAAATAACAGTTTACACACATTACATTGACTGGCTCGATGGCGCATTCGGTAGTGACCCTGCCCCATGCGCCAAGAGTTGTGGGTTCGATCCCCACCCAGGACAAACATTCGTATGATGAATACTTGTGTTTGCTCTGTGTCTGGGTGTTAATATCCAATATTTAAGTAATATATTTGTAATACCACTATTGATTCTGATATCCGTAACACAAGAGTCAGATCAATGTATGTGATGTAGTCGGATATTTATTTATTTATTTATTTATTACATATGTCAAAATCAAATTCACGCAAATTAAAGATGTCAAATATTAATCATTTTCGTATAGATATGTCATGGTATGATTTAAAAATTGTCAGAAAAAAAATCATTTACAGAATAATATCCCTTTTGTAATAAAAACATCTTTAATTTACTTTTAAATATATTTACATCAGCTATCCTTAGAAGTGACTCTTTAGAGGAGCAGCAAGCCCTCACATTCATCCAAAAAATAAAACTGGGCTGAGTTAGATGGAAAATTGTGAGACTGTAGTGACAAGTGGCTAGCTTGTCGCCTACTCGATCATAGACAATAACTGATACAGCAGTCGCCTTGTTTATTATACTAAGTAAATAACATAGCTGATTCATTATTTTCAAGTTCCAGACCAACACGGGAGCATACCTAATTATAGATGCATAAGCGAAATTAACCTGTCATGTGATGTCACTAAATTAGATATATAAGTACATATTGACTGGCCCGTTGGTCGAGTGGTCAGACCCTGGCCACGAAACCGAAGGTCGCGAGTTCGAATCCCGCTAGGGGCAAATATTTCGTGTGATGAACGTGGATATTTGTACTCGAGTCATGGATGTTTATAAACATATTTAAGTATGTCTATCCGTTTGCCTAGTATCCATAGCACAAGCTTAAGCTTAGTTTGGAACTAGGGAATTGGTGTGCCAGTCTAAAGAATTTATTTATTATTTATTTTATTATATGAACGTATTTAAAAAAGGCATCTGTTGAGTTTCTTGCGGCACCTCTTCACAGCAGGCCGTTCACGTCGAGGTGCTGGTAGGGCAAAAAAATGTTTGACGGGCAAAAGAATTTGTTGTGAAATAACTTGCAGAATAAATTATTTCATTTCATTTCATTTCAACCAATTTTACTGATTCCTCTGTCAAAGGGCTTCGAAAGCCAAGCATGCAGTCGCTTCCATGTAATAACCAGGCTCGCTAAACCCAGGATCGTGGTCCAAGCGGACTCCCAGACATAACGCATAATAATGATTAAAAAAATCCAAAGTACACGCTCAGATTCGAACCAGTACGACTCGCATATGAGGCAATATTCTTTCTCATTGACCTTCCACCACAAAAATTGAGATACACAAGCAAAATTAGACCAATTTGTTAAACGTTAGACAAACAAAGATTGACCTACACCCGTTAAAAATCATCCCCAAATCCTCCCTTGAGCAAACTTCTAAATCCCTTAAACAATATTATACTTAGGGGTAAAATTGAGCACCCCCAAGGGAATATTAAGGGAGGCGTGACGTGGAAAAGTTCTCCCCTAAGGGCTTCTGATTTTAATTATTGTATTGAATTAATTTAATATCTAATTATGTTTGTTAGGGAATTGAGTAATAATTGAAGGTTAGGGATTTTTCTTGTTTTTAGGGAATATAACTATTTGCGAGATTACTTTCTGGCTATATCTGACTTGAATTGACTGGCTCGTTGGTCGAGTGGTCAGAGACCCTGGCCACGAAACCAAGGGTCGCGGGTTCGAATCCCGCTTGGGACAAATATTACGTGTGATGAACATGGACATTTGTACTCGAGTCATGGATGTTTATAAACGTATTTAAGTATGTCTATCCGTTCACCTAGTATCCATAGCACAAGCATAAGCTTAGTTTGGAACTAGGGAATTGGTGGGTCAGTCTGAAGAATTTATTTATATTATTATATCGAGTAGTCCCGTGTTGTTTCTTGCCTAGCATGTCGTAAAAGGCGACCAATCGTGTATAGAGTTCTAGACTTGTGATTACGTAGGCGACGAGCTAGCCACTTATCATTAACTAGCAGCGCCCCGCGGTTTCACCCGCATAGTTCCCGTTCCTATAGGAATATGGGGATATAATATAGCCTATGTTACTTCCGGATAATGTAGCTTTAAAATAGTGAATTTTTTTTTTTAATCGGCTCAGTAGTTTTTTATTTTATTCGTTACAAACATACACACACATAAAAATACAAAACTACAAATTTTTCCTCTTTATAATATTAGTATAGACTAGTATAGATTATTCGCAGTTTTCCATAAACCCAACTGTGTTAGATATTTAGCTGAATGTAGTTTAAGGAATCCTTTTGCCCCTTACCATTATACCTTTTCCCATACCATTTGCCTACCCCTTCGGGGATTGCGGGCGTAATGTTATGACGGTATGTGGCTATGAGACGTCTGCCAGATTTATTTTTGACAACGTCAAGTCATTAGGAGTTTCATCAATATGACGGAAATATCGGTGACCATACTTAAAAAAAAATTACACATACAGACGAATTGAGAACCTCCTCCTTTTTTGAAGTCGGGTAAAAAGAGTATTTAGTATTTGTCCCATGTAAATCGGGGACTCGAAAATAATGTACATTGCCTAGCGGGTCGTAAAAATTATGAGGTGTTTAATTTGTCATTATGTAAGCGGCGATTGAGATAGAGCGGTGGTAGCTCAATGGTAAGGACACGCGCCTCTTAACCGAGGAGTGCGGGTTCAAACCCGGGCATGTACCTCTAGATTTAAAAAAAGTCTATGTACATATTTATACCACTAGCTCGACGGTGAGGGAAAACATCGTGATGAAACCTGCAAATTCAAACAACTTTGAATTTGTAACCATGATCCAAAAATTGTCTGGTTCCCCTATCTTAGGGTTACGAAGGTCAGATCGGCAGTCGCTTCAATGTAATTATAAGATTGTATTGGTAATTACCAGACTCGCTAAATCCTGGATCATGGTCTAAGCGGACCCCGTCTAAGCACGGGACATAACGCTAGGAAGATGATGAAGCGGCGATTGAACACTACTTTTTCACGTTCCATCTGACCCAAGTCTTTTAAATTTTTGGCTATGATTGTATTATATAACATAATATAACATTATTATGTTAAACTAGCTTCTGCCCGCGGCTTCGCTCGCGTGGTACATCGATGAAACATAGCCTATATATTATTCAGGTGTATGAGCTATATTATTCTAAAGTTTCATTAAAATTCATTCAGTAGTTTTTTTGTGAAAGAGTAACAAACATCCATCCATACATACAAACTTTCGCATTTATAATATTAGTAGGTTTATCTACTAATGTGTCTATTCTTAAGTTGCGTTTCCCATCGACGTTTAAAGACCATTTAAAAATCTCATGCTCATTTAAACGTCTATTCAATTCGTTTTCGTTCGGAACCATAACTTCAAAAAAACAATAAAAATACAATCGCCCCTTGCTTTTCAACAATAGCCAATTGAAACCGCAAGAATAAGATTAAATAAAACTTGTACCATAAACTACAAAAAAGGCATTAAGTCATACACACACACACAATGTTTTTTTTTTCAAACAGACCTTATTTAGTTAATTATTAAGATTTTTCCCATTGGAAAATAGTCCTGAAATTTTAAGAGTAAATAAGTATTATTATTATTATACACATAAATATAATTTAAAGTGTATTGAATAGTTGAGAAACGTATTAGATGGCTGCAGGTTCAAACACGGGCACGTATTTCTGAGTTTTTCAAATCTAAATACGTTTTTAAACAACTAGGCCTTGAGGAAACCTGTATACCTACTTATTATAGTAACATCTATGAATGGGCCATGATAAAATTTGTCTTAGGTAGACGACAGTCAAATGGCTGTCGCTTCAATATAATAACCGGACTTGCTACATCCACGGATAGGGAACCAAACTTTTTTTTTTTGTGAGAGGACGTCGGTAGTGGGCCGAAGGCGGCCTTTACTACCTACCGGGCTGGCGGGGGAGCAGGAAACTCTCACCCCTAAAGAACCAAACTAAAAACGGGACATAACACTAGAAGCTTAGCGTAGAAGAAGGAATATTATCTTAAATCCTACTTCCTAATCTATACTATAATTAGAAAGAGGAAATATTTGTATTTTTATATTTTTCTGAGTGTGTATGTTTGTAATGAATAAACTCAAAAACTATTGTGCAGATTTCAAAAATTATTTCCCCATTGGTAAGCTACATTATCCGGAAGTAACTTAAGCTATATTTTATTCCCATATTCCTACAGGAACGGGAGCTATGCTGGTGAAACCACGGGGCGCTGCTAGCAATATTATAAACGCGAAAGTTTGTGAGGATGTATGGATGTTTGTTACACTTTCATGCAAAAACTACTAAATGGATTTTAATGAAACGTTAATACCTACAATAATTTAGCTTATATACCCGAATAACATAGGCTATGTTTTATACATATACTACGCAAGAAAAACCGCGGGCATAAGCTAGTATTTCATTAAGCCAAAGGTGAAATAAAAGTTATCCTGTAGGTTTTTTGAAACTAAATCATGTAAATGAACTAATGAGTGATCGTATCAACTAAAGACGCCATTTTGTTCTGTCAAACAAAAAGAAAAACGCAACAAGGGTGTGAAGTAGAAATAACGTTATAATAACGCAACGAACGTTATTTAATTAACTGTGTATAGGTGGCTGTATTTATAGTCGCCGATCGCGGTGAGTGCGAAAGTAATTGATTTGGGGCGCCGGCTCGGGGACGGAGTTTTTAAATTGCTTGTTTTGTGGAGTTTATTTAATACCGTTTTATTGTTGCCGAGGCGTTTTTTGAACTGTTTTTGTTTGGGTATTGGTTGGGCTCTTTATTGGTGTACTTGGGCGCCTAATTGACTGTGTTTTTTTGTTGATGCTAATTTTTATTTTGTTTTTAGCATTTGGAAATTTATTGGTAAATGTACAGTATTACATATATTTTTATACCTTAACATCTTAAGTACCCAGTAGCTACGAAATAATTGGACGAAAAATGTCATAATTATCATTTATTGCTATATTTTTTTACTTTTTCTTATTCACATTATTAAGGCAAACGTATTTCGTTGTGTCAAAAAATAAAGAACTTTACAATATCTAATATTAAGAGCACCGATATTAATATCATTCTTGCTCTATTCTGAGCTGACTATAAATTCAAAAAAAGTTGAAAGTAACTAAAAAGAAAAATTAACAGATTTAAAAATGGCCGCGACTTTATTCATCCAAATTGAAACTACGCGAATTAACTCCAACAATATCCGCACAAACCCGATATTTTAAGTTCCACAGCCATTCGCGGCGGTAATGAACACGTGAATTGAGCGTAAAACACGCGTTGCGGCAACGTCGCCACACGACAGAGACATTTATGCTTCGTTTATGTGCTGAAATGCTGTGTTCATTACGACACTGGCTGCAGTCACCTGCGGGAACTATGTTTATACGACGGCAGAGCGAATAATTCGGGATTTCGGTGAATATTTCAGGGTTTACATTTCATGTGACATTATTTCTGGTGCCGCCATAGAAAGTGCGAACTTGGGGAAAGGGACCCCCCTTGGGACCATGAAAATATGGGACCTACATTATTATATCGAACCTCAGATATAATAGTGATGACTGGCTCGATGGCTCATTCGGTGGTGACCCTGCCCTATGCGCCAAGAGTTGATGGTTCAATCCCCACCCAGGACAAACATTCGTATGATGAATTCTTGTGTTTGTTCTGTGTCTGGGTGTTTATATTAAATATTTAAGTATGTACTTGTAATACCACTGTTGATTCTGATATCCGTAACACAAGTGCTTAAGCTACGTACCTCGGAGTCAGATCAATGTATGTGATGTAGCGTGATATTTATTATATTAAAGTATACTTGAGTTTTTATTTTTTGACTGAATATGGTTAAGGAGGTAGCAGCTTAGACTGCCGACCTCTTTAGGATTACTTTTATATATGTATGTAAATACTATAGTTAGTGTGCTCTTGATAGTTAAGACAAACATAGGACATACTTAACAAAGGAAAGTTATTATGTGTGTAACTGATTTTATATTGAGCAATAAAAACTATTTTTATTTTTATTAATTTATTTATTATTATAACTTAAAATTTGACTGTCTTCTAGACAAGAAAGTGCAAATAAAATGATTATAACAATTATGTGGCTCCATTACCCAATTCATTGGTTATTATTACAAGGTGTGATTTACACCGGAGCGGTGGTAGCTCAATGGTAAGGACACGCGCCTCTTAACTGAGGAGTGCGGGTCCAAACCCGGGCATGTACCTCTAGATTTTTAAAAAATCTATGTACATATTTATACCACTAGCTTGACGGTGAGGGAAAACATCGAGATGAAACCTGCAAATTCAAACAACTTTGAATTTGTAACCATGATCCAAAAATTTTCTGGTTCCCCTATCTTAGGGTTACGAAGGTCAGATCGGCAGTCGCTTCAATGTAATTACCAGACTCGCTAAATCCTGGATCATGGTCTAAGCGGACCCCGTCTAAGCACGGGACATAACGCTAGGAAGATGATGATATTACAAGGTGTGATTTAAGTCATTATCTTTAGACCAAATCTTAAAAGATTCAAATATTAATAACGTTTATGTTATGTATACAAGCAATTGACAAGCACACATTTATTAACAAGGTACACGACACTAAACAACATGTGAAACAGTACTCTAATTCCCATCACACGCACGCAACTATCAAACCGAAATACCGCTCTCGTACGAACCCCGAAAACTGTAAATTCGCCCCGTATTCGGCTCACGGCGCGGAGTGTATGCGTAATGATTCGAAATTAACGCGCTAGAGACGCGCTCGGGTGAATTGACGAAATTGGACGAAACTACCGGTAGTGTATCGGTATGTTATGAATACCGGCAGTGATGGGTACTCATTTAGTATTGTAACTAAGGGCCTCGGTGGAAGTAAAATGGGACCCATATTCGTCATTATTGAAACAGCTGCTGTTCCATCAGCTATCATTTACTGCAGTGTACAGTAGTGTAAACTTACGACTGACTAACTAACTAAACCTCACGCCATTTCCCTAGCAGGAAAGGCAGACTAACGGTAATGTAACTAACTATTACATTTTATTTATGAGTTTTTTTACGTGATTTGCAGGCCGAAAAAGCAAGAAGGAACGTAGAAGGTCCCCCTGAGCTTGGATGCTCGCATCGTGAATATCATCCGGCTCTATATGAACTATAACTGGATACCCCTAACTGTATATTTGTTACAATTACCAATTTTATTAAGCAATAAGTTATTTGATTTATTTCTTTTTTATTATGACATCTTTTATTCACTGACTCACTCAAAATGAACAAAATTTTTAAAAAACATTATCTTTATAGCGTACTACAAAGCTACATAGGTAGAAGATTGTTGTCTGTTTCCTAAGGTTTTGTGATCTATAATAACTGTTTAACAACCATGATTCAAATTGTCTGATTCTACTACAAACATTTTACGAAGGTCAGGCGGCAGTCGCTTTGATGAACTTTATTACCAGATTCGTTAAATCCGTGATCATGGTCTCAGAGGACTTTGACAAAGCATGAGACCTGATAATAGTAAGTTGAAGAATAACTAATCGGTAACCCTTTAGTGTTTGCTCCAACAAAACTAAGAAGACCACACCACACTACAGAATAACAAACTTTGAAGTCCCGCCCGTAATCCCCGAAGGGGTAGGCAAAGTCAAAGGGGCAGCAAGACCCTTTAACCACATTCAGCCAAAAATAAAACTGGGTTGGATTACACGGAAAATGATGAAAAGGTAGTGACAAGAGGCTAGCTCCCAAAACCCGATATAACATGAGTCACCTTTATCGACATGCTAGGCAGGAACACAGTTGGCACATTCTTTTTAAGTCCCAGATCAACATAGGATAGAAAGATCTATATTTTAAATACCGATTAGTGTACCGGTAGGGCAGCTCTACTTGTCCCGTAGAGTACATCAGCGTCGAGTGCGGTTGCTATAATTATCAGCCGGGACGCGTGTCCCGCTCGTAACACACTCGACACTAACTCATGAATGTTACCTGAATAACGAAAATGGAGACGGCTGAAGTATGTTTCGTACATACATACCAATGATATTGTACTAAAGATATGTCATACGTGTTCATTTGATTACATTGACAAACAATTTATATGTTAATAGTATTTGTTGTTATAGCGGCAACAGAAACACATCATCTGTAAAAATTTCAACTGTCTAGCTATCACGGTTCATGAGATACAGCCTAGTGACAGACAGACAGACAGACAGACGGACAGTGGAGTCTTAGAAAAAGGATAGTGCGATGTAATAGCATGCAAATAAGACAGCAAGATTTTATCACATCATGCGTAATACAAATGTATGTAAATAGTGAGTAGATGATAAGAAGGACACGCTCATTTAAAAAATACACCAAAAAATAAAATTGAGTTGTGTTCAAAGGAATATTATGGAAACAATTGTGACAAGTGGCTAGCTCGTCGCCTACACAATCACAGAGTCATTGCCTAATATACCATTAGTCGCATTTTAAGACATCCTAGGCAAAGGAGCTTAGTTTATGCTTTTTTTAAAGTCAAAGACTAACATGGAACTACGTTATTATCTGTTAAACATACCGCATCAAAGCATCTAGCTAGATAATAACAGAAATCAAAACCTCCGCCATTCGCGAATAACAGACGTTCATAAAAATATCAATTTCCTTCCCGAAATCAAGAATTCAACTCGACATCCAGCAAAAACCAGCTCGGAACGTTATAAAATTATGCATATCGCTCCCAAACCCGTATTAACATGTCATAGGACGCCATATTGCGATAATATTCGAATTCGGAATTCGCCCGTTTCTACACGATCGAGTTTTCCGTTTCCGTCGAATATTTTTATACAAATCTCGCTCTTAACACGTCGCCAATAAGATGACGGCCATTTTTTCGCATTGGCAACCCGAACGAGTTTATATTACTGAGATTTGGTGGAGTTTTTTACGCACTCGTAAAATTGAAGCGTGGTGCGAGTCGTCTATAAATTTCAGGGTTGCCATGATGAAGGCTTTTTACCCTAAATTATGAGAAAGACATGTCGAATAAGATTTTTTTCGGTGCTTAATCTTTTTATGTGTTGATGGAAAGTGTGTGTGATATAAAAAAATAATATCTGTTATTAAAAGGTTTCAGGTTATTGACACTTCTGTGTTCCTTGCTATATCGCCGTATATACAATAGTGTACTACTAGCTAGCTAGGGGAAAATGTTTCGTGTGATGAACATGAACATTTGTACTCGAGTCATGGATGTCTAAAAACGTATTTAAGTATATCTATCCGTTCATCTAGTATCCATATGGCAAGCTTATAATTTGGTTTGGAACTAGGGAATTGTTGTGCCAGTCCGGAGAATTTATTATAGAATTGAATTTATTATCATAACCGCCTGTCACTTAGGTATCCACTATTTCAGGTTATTACAAATACAAATACTTTATTAAACAGTTATTTGCTACCAACTACATATAATTTCTTAACTTAACTTAAATGCGTATCTTAAAATTTCAAGTTATTGGCGACGAAACCTAATAAAAACGAAATATTTGTAGGTTTTATTTCTAGTATTTAATTACTCTTTTCAACAAAGCTATTATATTGATCTTAAATTAAACAACAGACGCTCATTTTATCATACCAACCCTATGAAACGTTAAGGGAAAGAAACTAGGCGCCGACGGAATGACAGAATTATTGTAACATTAGGGAGGTCACGAGTTCGACACAGGTGCGGTGCAGTGCCGATTTGGGTGCGATTGGTTCAGTGCTATACACATTGCAGTGACTACAGTGGAATGTTCGAATGATGCGTTCACGATGGCGTTCGCTCGGAAGTCAAGCGACGTTAGCCGTAGGCGGTACTAGATAGGTGACCACAATTAAAATTTAATTCTATGTACGTTACTAAGATTGAATTGAAGAATGGTGCACTGACGTCTACATTCGCTCGTAAACAACAAGCAATGTAACTGCGGTTACTGCTCGGATGACTACGATTAAAATTTATCATAGGCATTCCAGCTTAAAACAGGTTTGAGTTCGAATCAAAGAGGTAAACTTTTAATCTAAAAGCGCTAGTCGCAGGAGTCAAGGACTATTGGTAGGCTTTGAATTTGAGCATAGCTTAACCACAGATGACCAGAAGCATTACAAATATCAGACAACATCGCATCTGCCTACCCCACTAGGGAATTGGCGAAGTCGGAATCGTTTCTTTGATCTATTGTCAGAGTAAGTAGCTTTAGCACCTAAATTATGAAATAATTATAAGAATAAAGGAATATTTCAGGTGTTAAGCGAAACAAAATTCCCAAAACAGAATTAAGAACCTGATTAATCAATAAATATTGATTCTGGTGGGAAGATCTTAAGAATCTGCACATTAAAATAACTCGAAATTTGTAACCATAGCCAAAATTGTCTGGTCTAGCTATGTAAAAATTATGAAGTTCGGATGGCAAGAGAAAAAATCATATTGGATTAAAAAGCTTTAACAGTTAAGATAAAAACAAACATAAACTCAAAAAATATGTAGATATAATTTTGTTATAAATAGGCACCGTCTATTTACATATTTATTTAGTAACTAGCTGTGCCAGAGGTGTCACCCGCGTTTATGGTTAATACTATAAAGAGTATTTCCGTCATACATGATTTCAATGTAACTTTAACTATTAAGGTTGCACACGCGACGGAAGCTTAAAAAATGGAGTAACTTCTCCCGTTTTCCCAACATTTCCCTTCACTACTCTGCTCCTTTTAATTGTAGCGTGATGAAAAGTATACTATAACCTGCCCAGGAGTATGAGAAATAATTGTACCAAGTTTCGTTAAAATCCGTCGAGTAGTTTTTGTTTCTATAAGGAACATACAGAAAGACAGACAGACAGACAGACAGACAAAAATTTTACTGATTGCATTTTTGGCATCAGTATCGATCACTAATCACCCTCTTATAGTTATTTTGAAAATATGTTTCATGTACAGAATTGACCTCTCTACAGATTTATTATAAGTATAGATCAGCTTTTATTTTTACATAGCAAAGAGATTCTTTAATTAAGTTTATCTACAAAGATAACTAAATATTATGGGTATAGGTAACAATATAAATATCACCACAAACGTAAACAAAAACGACAACGTTAATTAAAAACAAAAAAAATAACTGCAACGTTAACGCGTTATTAATAACGCTATCGGCTGTAACTTATAACGATGGGCCGACATCTTAATTCACTGGCGAAAGTCGCAATATGGCCGACTTTTTCAATAAAACTGGCAACATCTGGCGAGACACTTAAGCCTGGGGGAGCGAACGAGATAGAAACATACAGAAGTTGCTGTATTAGAGTGAGAGGGAACGCTGTTAGGGTCCAAAGTGGGATTAATATGTCCTTTTCTTAACATTTTCGTTGGAAGTCGTATTGATGTTGGTGTGTTCTCTATTAATATTATTTTTTGTTGTTCGTGCTATTAGGAGCTCTTAGTGAACAATTAGAGGGAAAGGAGGGATAGTTATTACTTTAAATAACATATGACGGGTGTCATTAGGAACATTATATATAATGAGTATCTGTGGCCGCGGTTTGCCTGCTTTTATGGTCACTGTAAGATATATAGCCTTTAGCCTTCCATGATAAATAAACTATACAAGACATTTATTTTTTTAATTAAGACCAGTAGTTTCTTATGATAACGCGTTGAAGCACAAACATTCAAACACTTTCAAACTCAAAATATCTTTATTTACATTGGCCTCAAAAAAGCACTTGTAAATCGTCAAGTAATAGGTACAAAATAGAACAAATTGAATCTACCATCGGTTCGGAAGACGCATTTAACGAAAAAAAAACCGGCTTTCATCATCATCATCCTCTTGCCCTCCCAGTTCATCTGGGGTCGGCGCAGCATGTCTTCATTTTCCATACGTCCCGGTCAGCCGTCATCAAGTTATCCACTCCCATTTCTCTCATATCATCTTTCACACAATCCATCCATCTCTTATTTGGCCTTCCTCTTCCTCTCCATCCACTAACATTCATACTCATCACTCTCTTTGTCACGTGTTCTTCCTCTCTTCTCATCACATGCCCATACCAAGATAAACGGTTTCCTCTCATCTTATCTACCACTGGTGCCACTTTAAAAAAAAAACCGGCTTTATTTTTATATATTAGTAAGTATAAGATTGGAAAAGACATTTGCTAAAACTTTAAGCTGTAATGAAAAGACTAAAGGACAATTTTTAAATACTCAGATAAACATGACCATGTTGGTCTGAGACTGAAAAATAATGCGCCAACTGTGTTCCTTGCCTAGCATGTCGTAAAAGGCGACTGATGGTATATCGGGTTTTGGGTGTGTGATTGTGTAGGCGACGAGCTAGCCGTTTGTCAATAAATTTTCACAATTTTCCATCTAACCCAGCCCAGTTTTGTTTCTGGCTGAATGTGGTCAATGGGGTTTGCTGTCTCTTTGACTTCCCCCTTCGAAGATAGCGGGCGTGATGTTATAATGTATGTATAATTTTTCAATGGTCGGATTGAAATAAAACTAACCGAGTGTATAAAACCTGTATTTTATGAAGGTGATGGGGAAGTGCCGTGAAGTTTAGTTAATTAGTATTATGTATAAAGTAGGTGATAACGTTTTAAAGTCATTTATATTGATATTTAACATGTACACATAACATCACGCCTATAATCCCCGAAGGGGTAGGCAGAGTCATAGAGGCAGCAGGTCCCTTTAATCACATTCAGCTAGAAACAAAACTGGGCTAGGTTAGATGGAAAATTGTGAAACAGTGGTGACATTAAGTGGCTAGCCTGTCGCCCACACAATCACATAACCAAAACCCGATACACCATTAGTCGTCTTCTACGACATGCTAGGCAAGAACCACAGTTGGCACATTATTTTTAAGTCCCAGACCAACATGGGACTATAGGCTGGGTTAGATGAAAAATTGTGAAACAGAGTGACAAGTGGCTAGCTCGTCGCCTACAGAATCACACATCCACAACCCCATATACCATTAGTCGCCTTACGACATCCTAGGCAAGAAACACAGTTGGCACATTCTTTTTAAGTCCCAGACCAACATAAAACAATTTTATTATTCAACTATATCTTACCTCTTTATCTAATTCACATAAGATACTTCACTCAGTTATTTTATCAAAATCTTCCATTCAAGACAACTCAATCAATTTTGTTGTTGTATGAATAAGATATAAGAAGCATATCGCTCCTTGAACTTGGTCTACCCCCTTCGGGGATTGCGGGGTGATGGTATGATAACACTATGTTATCTTGAGTGTTGAATCGGGACTTAGTTAATAAGATTTTTTTAACTAGTGTAAGGCAATGGCAAATCAATCGTAATTATTTGGTTTTTGAAAATATAAGTTTATTAATAAATAAATAAGTTCGCCAGACTGACACACCAATTCCCTAGTCCCAAACTAAGCTTATGCTTGTGCTATGGATACTAGGTGAAGGGATAGACATACTTAAATACGTTTATAAACATGACTCGAGTACAAATGTCCGTGTTCATCACACAAAACTTGACTTTGACTTTGAAAAAGTAGCCTGTCTTTTCTCGTGCTTCAAACTTCAGGCGTGTTCAATTTCAACGTAATCAGTTAATAAATTTTGGCATGAAGTTGTCACAGATGGGCAGATATACCTACCTAGTACCTACCAAACTACGTATTTATGCCGGCCCTGTACATAGGTACAGTTTACAGACAGACAAGTAATACGTATAAACAACGACGACTCAACATTACAGCCACAATAATATTGGAATAACGAGATTCGAGCCCCCGCATTCATATTTCTAACCAGTACTAAGATCTAACATAGAAAGCGGTGGTAGCTCAATGGTAAGGACACGCGCCTCTTAACCGAGGAGTGCGGGTTCAAACCCGGACACGTACCTCTGGATTTTTCAAATCTATGTACGTATACCACTAGCTCGACGGTCAAGGAAAACATCGTGATGAAACCTGCAAATTCAAACAACTTTGGATTTGTAACCATGATTGAAAAATTGTCTGGTTCCCCTATCTTAGGGTTACGAAAGTCAGATTGCAGTCGCTTCAATGTAATTACCAGAATCGCTAAATCCTGGATCATGGTCTAAGCGGACCCCGTCTAAACACGGGACATAACGCTAGAAAGATGACTCAGTTCCAACATAATACCTAGAGGAATATTTGCCTTTAACAAGATTCGAACCTACGACATAATATTGCCAACATAATAGTTAAACACCAAATAACAAAAGCCAAATCAAAATATTTACTAACCAACATAAAACCGGTCGTAAAAAGTTAAAAGCTTTTAAGTTAATTAAAAGAGTCGACTCGAAAGAGTTGATCTAGCTACAATAAAAGCCTTATCGATTGTGTGGGCGGCGCTTAGGAGCGCCCGCCTTCGCGGATCCGGGGCTGAGGGTACAAGAATACGGTGGATGTATCCAGGACTAAATACCTTAGATTAGATATGGGTAATGGGTAAAAAAACTGCACATTTAAACATGTTGGTCTGGGACTTAAAACGAATGTGCCAACTGTGGTTCTTGCCTAGCATGTCGTAAACGCGACTAATGGTATATCGGATTTTGGGAATGTAATTGCGTAGGAGATGAGCTAGCCACTTGTCACTACTTTTTCACATTTTTCCATCTAACTCAGCCCGATTTTATTACCAATCATTATTTATGCTGCTCAATTTTTTATTTTTGGTTTCTCATATATGGATGTGTAACCATGATCCATTTTGTTTAACTGGGATGTTGACACCATTTATATTTAATTTTGAAATATAAATTCTGAAAAAGAAAGTATCGTAGTATGTTGTTAAGCCTTATTGATTTTGTATCATATTGAGTCTAAGATTTTTAATTTTACAATAACTGCTTAATATTAAGTAAGTTGACTATACAAACTAGTGACGTCACACGTTGACAAGCCCATACACAATCTATGAAGTGATTTCGTTTTGACAGCTCTTAAAAAGTATCTCAATTGACTAGCCAGTCGACATTCACTTTTCTAAAGGTTACGAAATTCAGTCGCTTCAATGTAATAACCAGACTCGCTAAACCCAGGATCATGAGCCAAGCGACTGGGAAAGGGACATGACGTAAGATAAAGAAAATGGCAAAATTATATTTACATACATACATAGCATCACGCCCTAAGCCTAAATAAGTAGGCAGAGTCAAAGGGGCAGCAGTCCTTTTAACCACATTCAGCCAAAAATAAAACTGGGCTGGGTTAGATGGAAAATGGTGAAAAAGTAGTGACAAGTGGCTAGCTCGTCTACACAATCACATACCCACCACCCGATATGCCATTAGTCGCCTTTTACGACATGCTAGGTAAGGAACACAGTTAGCACATTACTTTTAAGTCCCAGACCAACGGTCCGCCGTTGCAAAAATTATATTTACTTCGATTAAAGTCGTTTCTAAAATAATAAGGATTACTAAAACAGATGAACTATTTATTTTTAAAAGAGTAATTATTTTTAATTGATATTGTATTATTATAATATTGCTAAATATATTTATTATTTGTAGCTATTTCGTTCTAGAAAAGAAAATAAATTACCCGCAAACCTTTTTAATAATTAAATTATCCAGAAGCAATAGTAGGATATTTCAATTAACTTATTAAACTAAGCATTAAAATGTTGCTGTTACATCTCGTTCTTGGATTATTTATTCTCCAAACGTCATCTCCCGTCCCAGTCGGGGTCCGCTTAGACCATGATCCAGGATTTAGCGAGTCTGGTGATTACGTTGAAGCTACTGATTTTCGCTACTCTGATAATCTTCGTTACCTTAGATACAGGAATAGACAAGTAAGATCCAGTGGCGTAGCTACCCAGGGGCAAGGCGGGGCAGTGCCCCGGGGCCCTAAGCTAGGGGGGGGGGGGGGGGTTAAACCTGATAAGCACACCTCTTCATCTGAATTTGATTTGACTCTGTCTAACGTAAGAAGAAAACTGTTAGTGCCCTCCCTGCAGTAGGGGGGCCTGGACCTAAAGCTGCGTACGCGCATGGGCCCTAGCTTCTTCTTTGCCCCAGGGCCCTTTGTCACATATCTACGCCACTAATAAGATCATGCTTGTTTACGATTCATAGCTATTTGCCGTACTTATATAGATTTTTTTACTTGACTGGCCCGTTGGTCGATTGGTCAGAGACCTTGGCCACGAAACCAAGGATCGCGGTTTCCGCTAGGGACAAATGTTTCGTGTGATGAACATGGACATTAGTACTCGAGTCATGAATGTTTATAAACGTATATAAGTATGTCTATCCATTCACCTAGTATCCATAGCACAAGCATAAGCTTAGTTTGGAACTAGGGAATTGGTGTGTCAGTCTGGAGAATGTATTTAATAATATTACTTCATACGTGCCCAGGTTTGAACCACCATAACTCGGATTATGGTGTGCCTTTTTACCCACTGTTCTAATTCACTGTTTAAGTATTAATGAAACCTACACATTAAAATATCTTTAGATGTCTAACCATAATTGAATTTTTCTAATTAATTCTGTCTTATGGTTCCGGAAATCAATCAATCGCTTCAATGTAATATAACCAGACTCACTACCTACTTCGTTTACCTTAATAAACTCATCTGCACGATCATCTAACCCAGGGTTTCATACATACCTACGTAGGTGGTGTATCAGGTTTTGGGTATGTGATTGTGTGGGCGACAGGCTAGCTTGTCACTACTTTTTCACAATTTTCTAACCCAGCCCAGTTTTGTTTCAGGCTGATGTGGTTAAGGAGACCTGCTGCGTCTTTGACTCTGCCTACCCCTTCGGGGATTATGGGCGTGATGTTATAAGTAACGTAAGTTATGTATGTATGATGTAAAAACTTACCATTAACGTTACTACTCTTCGCTCCCTCCTCTCTGTCACCCAAAATCGCACTGACACTAAATTTCAACATCGGCTTCTTCTGCTCGGTAAACTCCTCACAACTCCTCACCAGCTCATCAGTACTAAAGCTCTTCTCCTTAATCTCGGCTTCATCCCCCGAATTCTCCTGATAACTGTGCAAGTTGAATCTCTTCTCCAACTCCTCCAGTCTCCTTAAACCGGATTTCTTGCAAGAAAACGGGGGACAATCGAAAGAGCCACAGCTCTGACAACGTCTAGCCAGATTCGGTATATTCAAGACTTCCTTATCATTCCTTTCCTCGCATCTATAATAATCATTATTATAATAAACTTGTTCATTTTTCACGCCATTAAAATCGTCATCTCTGCTTTTGGAATCATCGTCGTCTATTTTGGAGTCTTCAATCGATTCCTCGTTGCGATTTCCATCGTCTTCTTCATTAGTTTTGTTATCTTCGGCGTCCGGAGAATTTTCTCTTGAATATCCTTGTCGTTGCAGAACGTAGCTCTCTAACTGCTGGTTCAAATATTGGTTGTGGAAGTTAACAGTCTTCTGTTGATGAAGAATGTTGTCAACTAAGAAAGGAGAAGTCATATTGAAGGGTGCATTCGTCTTGTTGTAACACAAGTTTTGAATAGTCTTCAACATAATGTCGTGGTCCAGAGTCTTTTGCGTCACAAACGGATTCAGTTTCAGCGGTCCATTTTTATTTTCCGTCGGGTACATTTTAAAGTCATGCTAGATTAGAAAATAAGTGTTATTTTCCGTCAAAAGAAACGTTGGAAACAGTTACGTAAAAGGTTTTTGCGGTTGTTACAGCACAACACTACGAATGTCGTTTTTTAAATTAAACGTCAAATGTAATGTCAGATTTGAATTCGGAATCGCGGTGCGATTTCCCGCGCACATCTACGCGGCTTCGCGTTCCGAAACGGACTGGGTCGCGGTAGGGAGTGGTTCTTATAGGGGCGGGACATAGGGGTGGCTTTTTAGCACCGCTTTTGTGTGAACACCGCCAAACCACCGCAGCCCACAGTATTTCGCGCTCTCACGCTTATTAAAAAGCAATAAGGTTTGTTTTGGCGAAGTCTGACGGACTATCTTAGACTAGTCGCTTTATTCACTTACAAGATTGTAAATGCTGGTTTTACGGAGCGACTTTGAGATTTATTTTGGTAGTGGTAAAGTTGGGAATGCAATTGTCGAGTGGGCAATGATATTTGCAGTGTTTATCGGGACTTGTGGGTGTGTGGTATTCATACCGAAGGAGGAAGGATGTGTATATTTTTGTTTGAAACGATTTGTTTCTATTTTTAAAGGTTTCGCCGATCGGCCATGTTTTTTATAACCGTCATTATGGGGTTGACTTGAATGACGGTTGGCTTTGTACGTAAAGGTGAGATACATTATTTATCATTCTATTTAAGGACCTTTAATAAAGTGTCTTTATCTTACTACAACTCACTGATATTATAAATTCGAGTTTTTGTAAGGATAAATGGAGTTTGATACAATTTCACGTCAATATTACTAGCAGATTCAAATTAAATATGACTTCTAGTTTGACCTTGACAGACAACTAAATATTGACCCGAAATAATGGAAATTGTTGTAATTTTTGATTGTCAGATCTGCTGGCTCGATGGCGCATTTGGTAGTAACCCTGCCCTATGCGCTAAGAGTTAGGTTCGATCCCCACCCAGGACAAACATTCGTGTGATGAATACTTGTGTTTGTTCTGTGTCTGGGTGTTTATATCCAATATTTAAGTATATATTTGTAATACCACTGTTGATTCCGATATTCGTAACACGTGCTTAAGCTACTTACCTCGGAGTCAGATCAATGTATGTGATGTAGTCTGATATTTATTTATTTATCTACGCGAGTGAAGTCGCGGGTCCGTGTTAATTCAGCATTATAATACGCTAGTATAAGCAAGTTGTAGGTTAAGAATTAATATTTTCATAGGACTTATTTGATGTGATGTCGAAGCGGTTTTTGACATTCTAGTCTGGACATTTCACATTCTTTGGTAATAACTATTTAGTTTATATTTAGTAATGGTCTGGATTGCTGAAAAAAATAAAAAGAATAATATACAATTAACTAACTACAAAAGTCTTGCAATATTATAATAAATTGTTTAAGACTTATGTATTTATCTATAAGGGTTTGTTTTTGTAGAAGTATCTAATTAGTATATATGAATGTGAAGATCTGTTTGAGAATTTAAGTACATGTAGCTAGCCACTTTTTTATAATTTTCCATCTAACCCAGCTCAGTTTTATTTTTGCCTGTATGTGATTGAATGGGCCAGCTGGCCCATAGACTCTGCCTACCCCTTCGGGGATTGCGGGCGTGATGTTATGTATGTCTGTATGAATTTGAATGGTACACATACAAAACGGACTATGATTTCACGTTTCATTATAGTTCATTGTCTGAGTAGCTAATATTTTGAAAAAAAAAGAAGATAAAAGTTTTTATTGAAAACTCTTTTTTAACAACCAGTTAATCTTTTAATACCGTTTGCAAAAAAAAATCGTTTTTTCTTTGTACAGTTAAGATCCCTATTTTACTTTACAAAGTAACACATCTTACGATAATTTTACATTTAAGCTTAGTCTTTACAATCTTCTCTTAAAAAATATTTTAAATTGTATCCAAAACATTGCTCAGACATGATTTTGACAAGCAATCTCAACTTAGACGCTACATAACTTTCACAGAGCGATTCGGACCGAACCGCACCGCACTATAGATTATTCAAAATGGGTGAACAAAAGAAAAAGAAAAGCACACGAAGAAAAAGGATTCCAATTTTGAAATTAGCCCCTCCCCCTTTTATGTTATTGGCTAAGCCCCACTATTCGTAACGTCACATCCGGCGTACTTACCATTATTCGATTTTAAACCTTATGACTTTATAATAAAGTATAAATTCGGATGCGTTTAACGGAGGTGTGGTAGTGTATTAAAAAGTATTAAGTCTGGAACAATGAATTTTGGCGGTGCTATTTTGTTAGTAAAATGACGGGAGTCGGTCAAACGAGTGATTATATTGAGCCTTTGAGGGTGCCTGAGCGGATCCTTCAATGAACGTTGTGATTAAACATTATTTGCTAGTTATTGCTTGCTGCTTTGTCTTGTTATATTCGTGGAAATAATACTTACATCTAAAGCACATTTGAAAATGTATTATATTATATTTTATATATTTGATATGTATGAAGACTATTTAACGAATCTTTTATACAGATATAAACATTAATCAAAATATTTTTTTGTTTTTTTATTTTTTATTTATAACATGTAATCCCCGAAAGGGTTGGCAGAGTCAAAGAGGCGTCAAGCAGTAACCACTTTATGCCAAAAATGTAACTGGGCTGGGTTAGATGGAAAATTGGGAAAACATGTGGCTAACTCTTCGCATCATCATCATCTTCCTAGCGTTATGTACCGTGCTTAGACGGGGTCCGCTTAGACCATGATCCAGGATTTAGCGAGTCTGGTAATTACATTGAAGCGACTGCCGATCTGACCTCCGTAACCCTAAGATAGGGGAACCAGACAATTATTTGATCATGGTTACAGATCCAAAGTTGTTTGAGTTTGAAGGTGTACTTAATCACGATGTTTTCCCTCACCGCCGAGCTAGTGGTATAAATACGTACATAGATTTGAAAAATCCAGAGGTACGTGCTCGGGTATGAACCTGCACCCCTCGGTGATGAGGCGTGTCCTTACCACCGAGCTACCACAGCTCATGTCTAACTCTTCGCTTATGCAACGACAAATGCAACACCTAATTCACCATTAGTCGCCTTTACGACATGCTAGGCAAGAGACATAGTTGATACCTACCGTTTTTGTGAACCAGACTAACATAGAATAGAACATACATACATAACATCACGCCCGTAATCCCCATTTTTTATTTTTATATTTAATCTGGCATTAAAATGAAAAGAGTAACAACCGAGTTTCTTGCCGGTTTCTTCTCGGTAGATGCGACATTCCGAACCGGTGGTAGATTCAAATTGTTCTATTTTGTACCTATTAGTTGACGATTTACATGTGCTTTTTAAGGCCTACGTAAATAAAGATATTTTGAGTTTGAGTTTAATAAATACAGGCGTACTATAGCAAAACATATTCACTCACAGTCCCGAGCTAAGTTTACAGGGGTGAGCCCTTATTAAGGGGACCAGAATATTGAACGAATGAACGACTGTCCGTAGCGAATCGTTCACAATGAACGAGTTAAATGCTCATTTGAATATGCTCCCCTGTCAAAGTACTGATTTTTTGTTAAATCATAACTAGGTCTCTGCGAGTTTTGTTTATAGTTAACTCGGAATATGTTGGGAGATTTATTAATATGTCCGATGTTGGTCTGTAACTTAAGAATGTGCCAACTGCGGTCCGTCCCTTGCATGTCGTAAAAGGCGACTAATGGTATATCGGGATTTGGGTATGTGATTGTGTAGGCGACGAGCTAGCCACTTGTCACTGCTTTAAATCTAGCCCAGTTCAGTTTTATTTTTTGATGAATGTAATTAAAGGGGCTAGCTGACCCTTTGACTCTGCCTACCCCTTCAGGGATTATGGGCGTGATGTAATAAGATACGGATTACATATCATTTTATAATATCATAGCTTCTGCCCGGAGCTTCGCTCGCCTGTTGCATGGATGATACACAGCATATGTGCTATCCCAATCTATAATCTATGTGCTTAATTTCAGCCAGAACCCTTCAGTAGTCTTTGAGTTTATTCGTTACAAACGTGCATTATTATAAATCATTCCTCTTTATAATATTAGTGTAATGGGTAAGTTAGGACAATTAATTCATAAATCCTGAAACTCTAGGAAGATAAGGTAATATTTTATTTTATTTTCGTTTGGGATAACAAACAATTGCGTAATAATACATTATATAACTACATAAAGTAAGAAAAAAATAGTTATACAATTACGCAACCAACACCATTATCCTTATAAAAAAAAAAATGATTTCCCTGTAACCTAATTCTGATTTCATAAATTCATAAAACGGCCCCATAATACACAACGTCATTGTTCGCCCATTAAAAAATCAATCGACATTAATATAATCTGCGACCGCTGCGTTTGACGTCCGCCACACATTTTGGCGCGAACTGCGCGCACGTGCCGCCATCTTTTGTTCAATTCGCCCCGCTTTCGACACACAGATTTTAGTTTGTCACAGACATTTAATATTTTTATTTATCACCACGTTTTGACAATGCTAATAGCGGATTTAACGGTACGGTTTTTAATTTTATTCAAATGTGCGCTAACCGGTTTTCTTAGTAATTAGGATTGCGTAAGTGTGAAATTTGTCGTAAATATTTTGATGCGGTTAAATGGTTTGGATGTGGATAATCTTAAAAGGTCATTTGTATAATTTATTGACGATATATTATAGCATTTAAAAAGTTAATCGAAAGTGTACATAATTCGATGTGAACTGCAGTTACTTTATAACACACGTACCTACATGAGTTTAAATATAGTAAATTGTTCACCTTCTTATTTTACAATACTTAAACACTCCTTACTAATAATAATGTCCTCCTAACCGATATCGGTCACGGCGGCCAATCTCAACGAGGATTAGCCGATGCAGGAGATATTATAGTGCACAAGTGTGTGCGCTAACACAGGTGCACTCTCTATTCCTTCACTCTCATAGTCCGGTGAGACACCGACGTGACCGGAGAGAGGTCAGGCGCAGGACCAACGGCTTAACTTTCTGACTCCGGACTGTTACTGAGAAATTTCAATATTGAAATACCCAGCCACAAATTTTGGCCCGACCCGGGAATTGAACCAGGAGGCTATTAATCCTTAGGCGGCGCATGCTACCACTAGATCAATAAGGCAGTTACTAATATACTTAGTCTTACAAATATAGTAAATTCGAAAGTAACCCTAACTGAACTGAAATTTTGCTCGCGTATCGCTTAAACGACGAGAAATAGATAAAACAAACTTCATTTTATTCCGCAAATATGATGGATCCCCAGGACAGCCGGTCGAGTCTCTGTCTATATAATAAGATTTCACGAAGACGGAGCCGCGGGCATAAGTTAGTTACAAACATAATTGATGTACTTTGAATGATGATCAATTGATGTAAATTACTACAAATAATTAAAACAATAAATAAAAACATCTCCAGACTAACACCAATTCCCTAGTTCCAAACTAAGCTTATAAGTGCAAGCTTATGGATACTAGGTGAACGGATAGACATACTTTAATAAGTTAATAAATATCCATGACTCGAGTGCAAATGTCCATTTTTATCACACGAAACATTTTCCCTAGCGGGATTTGAACCCGCGACCCTTGGTTACGTGGCAAGGGTCTCTGACCATTCTACCAACGGACCTGACCGTAAATGTTCAAATCAAATCATTTATTGCACGTCGCAGGTATAAAGGGTCTTCTTAATTTAAAATAGTTCCTATGTGACACCCTGTTAGGGCATAGCAATTTAAGAGTTACAATCAAAATTAAAATTAAACTTCAAATTTTAAACTAGAACATTATATATTTAATATTATTAGAGTAAGATTTATTTCCCCTCATAATAGCCTATATATGTACATATTCTTTTTTATTAAATAATTTGTCTCATTTCACAAGTAATGAAAAGTCAAATTAAAGGTATAATTTTGTAAAATAGTATGAACAACCCCTTATAAAGGTGTTAGCGCCATCTTGTGACGACTAGCGTTGCAAATTATCACAAGTAATTTAGCGACATCTATTGGGGAGTAGCAAAACTATCAGCTTTGTGAAAATATCAGCGCATTTGTAAGTTTCACGTAGCGTCCAGAGATGGCGCTAAATACAAAGTTAGTCCTGAAGTACATTATGGAAATTGCTAATTTATTACGACTCATGCAATCAAGAAAGTAGTCCTCATTTAATAAAATTATGTTTATAGAGCTGGGTTCAATAGAAAAATGTGAATAAGTCATAGTAACGTTGGCTCGTCGCCTATAAAATCACCAATCCTATACCCAAAGCAGTGTGTCGCCTTTGATATAAACAAGGACATGTCCTGCCAGTCACATACATTTTAGATTTCGCATAGACTTGACACAGACAGATGTCGCTACAGGCATCATTTAGACTGATGGAGAGATAAAACCGAATAGAAACGATATTATTTCACTTACAAAAAATGCTTTTTTTCATAAATTAAGTTATTTTACGTAATTTCTTAGATAATTTATTAAATCTAGGTGAAAAACATGAATATAAAATATTTTCTTCAGAAACAAACCAAAATAATATATGTTATAAAACCATGAATTTTACACAGATGGCGTATTATTACTAAGAATCAACTAACCTGTGCTTGTAGCGCCATCCTGTATTATTCCTGACAAACAGACTAAACTTTGCTGTAGTTCCAATCACTCACCACTGTCGCTGTTCTTGCGCGAGTTATAGCAGTAACTTTTCAAGTATGGGCAGTGACCCTCTGTTGTACGTGGTAGTTATTACTCTGTGACAATGATCACAGTTAGTATATTCCCTTTGAGTCTTAAACCAACATTACACCAACAAAGTAAGGTAAGAATAAAGAAACTTGAAAAAAAAATACCACATTATCGAAACAAGCACATTTATTTAATACAATATTCATTATAATAGCAAATATACAAACATCTTATTCACAACTACCATCACTCCAACACTTTGGTCACCACCTACAGCCCCATACAGCCGCGTTCGCCAAACATGTCTCAACATGTTGACAAATTACCGCCAACATGTTGACAAATAATTCGGCCACATGTTGACAACTAATTCGCCCACATGTCACATGTAAACACATCCGACATGTTTATTCCGTAACATATACAAAACGGCATGTTCAGCTAAAACGCGACTTAGCGTATCCCACTAAAGAAATCTATTAAATTAGCGATAAAATATAAAAAAAAAGAAAAGACTGCTGAGATCCGTAAAAATATAGTTTAAAGACACCCCACCATGTGGAATAGCCGCTACTATTTATAAATTATTAAAAACTATTTCCAGATGCGAGATTTGAACGATATATAATTGACATTTTATATAACTTATATAGTAAATTAAAGTATAATGTTATTTCATACTTTAACAAAGCCTTGTGCAAGGCGATTACTAGACAATGAAGTCGTCATTTATGCATATTCAAAATTATATAAACTTACCTTTATACAAGACAAATACCTTACATTCTCATAAAAAAACGTCTGTACTATGATCATCATAAAAATATGATTAGGGAGTATTTAAAAAAACATTCAGAATATACAATATTGTTAATATTTAGTTATGTGTTAGTTAAATGTAAGACAATGCATGATAGCCCATGAATCTAAGATCAAATTCAGACTTGTAAATATGTCAAGAACACTGACTATTATAAAAAGAAGGACCCCGCGCCACAACTAGACGTTGAGGCATCTGCGGAGCTCCAACTTGACACGCAACATACATCACACATTGACATGAGCGCTCCAAATTTCCGACATCTGGTATCTCACTCACACATGCATAACGTTGACTTCACGCTGTAGTATGACAACGCGGAGTCCTTCTTTTTTACTAGTCCGTTGGTCTAGAAGTGACAAAACATACAATTAACCAGTAAATATGAATATATCATACAATTATAATCGCAAAACAACATTATACATGTTATATACTGACATGTACATGAATAATACATTATATACATCAGTTAACTAAAGCTGGCATGTGCACATGTATTAAACTTTAATTTGTTTAACTATTTAAAGCGATCGATATATATCAGTGTTAATTAAGGTTTGATTTTATATAAATTATGACTGGTAATTGTTTTTTGTGTACAAGCCAATTAGGTAGAGAACCAGTATCTTTGTTATCATTAATTTTAAGAGGTTATATGGGTTTAATAATTTTTAAAGAGGACAAATTATATTTTTATTTATTTGAAAGAGGACTAATCATGTTTTAACTAATTATAAAGAGGATTATCTATGTTTCAATAAATTTTAAGAGGTTAAACTGTGTTTTAATTATCTTAAAAGATAAAATAATTTTAAGAGGTTATATGGGTTTAATTATTATTAAAGAGGACAAATTATATTTTAATTTATTTGAAAGAGGACTAATAATGTTTTAACTAATTATAAAGAGGATTATCTACGTTTCAATAAATTTTAAGAGGTAAAACTGTGTTTCATCTTTAAAGAAAATATCATGAAATTTCTTATAATGAATTTTCAACAGGAAGATTTCTAAGCTATGAGTAATGTGAACACGTTAGCTTTAGATAACTAAGCTGTAACACCCAGAAACATAAGTAAGGCACATCAGCGTGAAAAACAACAAATTTAATAAAAAAAGTACTCGCTAAGTGATTAACTTATTTAAGATATAACGTTTACGTTTTAAATACATACAAGTTAGATTTAAAAACTATATCCAGTGATTTGTTCAAGATTTCGGCATACGTCTGGATGTACTTGCTGATATCATAAATGTGTTTGTCCGTCCGTCATGAAGACATGACTCTTTAACCACTTAAGAGTGTAATGAAATTTCGTATGGCAAGTTTGGACATCAGATTAATTTCATCCCGGAAAAACTAATTAATCCCGTAGAATTTGCGAAAGTATCTTTAGAACGCTAAAATTTAATTACTTATTAAAAACAGGAATAAAATTGTTTGTTTCTCAATTACATTGAACGACTGAAGGGATATATTTCATCATCTTCCTAGCGTTATGTCCCGTGTTTAGACGGGGTCCGCTTAGACCATGATCCAGGATTTAGCGAGTCTAGTAATTACATTGAAGCGACTGCCGATCTGACCTTCGTAACCCTAAGATAGGGGAACCAGACAATTTTTTGGAGTTGCAAATCCAAAGTTGTTTGATTACAGGTTTCATCACGATGTTTTCCCTTACCGTCGAGCTAGTGGTATAAATACGTACATAGATTTGAAAAATCCAGAGGTGATCCTGGGTTTGAACCCGCACTGCTCGGTTAAGAAGCGCGTGTCCTTACCATTGAGCTACCACCGCTCTTTTTACTGAAGAGACTTATTTGAATTTTGTAATTACATTAAATCATACTAAAATAAATAAAATATAACATTTAAGCTGCATTTTAAAAATCAAATACTCCGGGCATACTAAAAATCTCAAACAAATCTTCCTTGGCTTATCTTACATTTCGATATATTTGATATTTTACATCTATACAAGTTACATCATTATCAATATAAATAATACATAAATTTATTTTTATTCGATTTCTATATTACTATTCCATTCAACAGCCGAGCGCATTTTAAAAAATTTACTTTTTTTACAAATTTATGAAACTCCAAACGGTATTTGTAATGAAATTTCAGTCCTCATCTACACAAATTAAGGTACTTTATATATTTAAACAATTTAAAAGCTTTAAAATATGACAATTATCCAATGATATCACATATAAATTATAGGCGCACGCGAGCTTAAAACTCCAAAAGGTCTCAATGAGGGTTTTTTGAATTAAAACATCCAAAAGATGGCGTAACTGCGACTTGCGGTCTTGTCACCCTCCTCATTGGTAAGTTGTCAGGCCAAACTGGCATGCTGTCAACAAGGAGCCAATAGTGACAGTGATAAGACCACGAGACTCTTTCGTGCCATCTGGCGGTTTTTGTATTTTTAAAAACCCTCATTGGAAAGTTTTTTGCGAACTGTTTAAATCACGTTCTTTAATAGTTTCAATAAAATGTAAAAATTACTGCAAAATATTAATATGTTGTCACTGGGTTCGGAACATTTTATTCGGTTGAAATGTAAACTATTCTTATCTACATGCCTATACTTAGCTTGGTCGAGTGGTCAGACCCTGGCCACGAAACCAAAGGTCGCGGGTTCGAATCCCGCTAGGGGCAAATGTTTCGTGTGATAAACATGGACATTTGTACTCGAGTCATGGATGTTTATAAACGTATTTAAGTATGTCTATCCGTTCACCTAGTATCCATAGCGCAAGCATAAGCTTAGTTTGGAACTAGGGAATTGGTGTGTCAGTCTGGAGAATTTATTTATACTAATATTATAGAGAGGAAAGATTTAATTGTTTGTTTGTATCGAATAGGCTCCGAAACTACTGGACCGATTTAAAAAAATCTTTCACCAATGGAAAGCTACTTTATCAGCGAGTAACATAGGCTATATATTATCCCCGTATTCCCACGGGAACGGGAACTACGCGGATGAAACCGCGGGGCGCTGCTAGTCTATAATAAAATATTAGACACGTGGAATTAAATTAACATTGTTCAAATCTATATTTAAATTATACACGCTCAGCTTTGAATAAGAATCTAACTAATCTACTATATTTAAAAAAGCTGCCTTAAAAAGCTAAACCCATTGTCTATGAGGCGACTTCGCAACCTTTAATATACAGCTGCAAAAACTCAAATCTGTTGAAATCAGCTAGAGACAAAAACCTATTTAGTGATGTTACTATTTGAATTTCAAACGACCACAGACAAAGCCGAGCCATAGACAACGAGAAACATACATCACTACTAAATCTATTTTCCCAATCATCACTATTATCACATGTAGAAAATGGAAGAATACAACAGACAGCTTTATCATTATAATTAATAATAATTATTATTACTATCATAAAAAAAAAACAATATTATTTCTTATTTCTTTATCCCTATCTAATCATCATTTATTTATTCACAAGTTTAAATTCGTTTTAAAAGCACGTGTTGCGATCACATCAATTTTGACACTTTTCCAGAAGGCACTTATATTCCGGTCTTCCAAGTATTTTGTATCATCAAGTCAGTTTTAAATCAAGAACGTTATAACAATTAGACGCGAAAAGATCCATATATGTTGCAAGTCACATTCTGCAACAAATCAGAGTGCATAAGACAACGCTATACGTAAGTGCAACGATATATTTACAGTAAGTATATTTTGAAATGTTTACAAAATTACTCACTTCAGCAAGCAATTGCCACTTCGCTTCTAATGGTTAAAACCTCCACGACCGAGACGTATTAGTCAGATTAAGTCTTAATTAGTGAGTTTGTCATACATTTTAATGACAATATATTACAGTACGATGTTAATCTATACTAAGAGGAAATATTTGATCGTTTGTTTGTATTCAATAGGCTCTGAAACTACTGGACCGATTTCAATAACTCTTTCACCAATGGAAAGCTACTTTATCAGCGAGTAACATAGGCTATATTTTATCCCCGTATTCCCACGGGAACTTGAACTACGCGAGTGAAACCGCGGGGCGTCTTAGATAAAATTGTTAATTTTACCAAACATTCGCATCTAATATGAGCTAAACAGCTACTGCATAAGGCGGTACTGACTTCCTCATCACCTTCCTAGCGTTATGTCCCGTGCTTAGACGGGGTCCGCTTAGACTATGATCCAGGATTAACCGAGTCTGGTAATTACATCGAAGCGACTGCCGATCTGACCTTCGGAACCCTAAGATACGGGAACCAGAAAAATTTGGATCATGGTTACACATCCATAGCTGTTAGAATGAGCAGGTTTCATCTAGTTTTCTCAGCTAGTGGTATAAATACATAGATCTGAAAAATCCAGAGGTACGTGCCCGGGTTTGAACCCGCACTCCTCGGTTAAGAGGCGCGTGTCGTCACCATTAAGCTACCGACGCTCCTCCAAGTACCGACTTACTATTTTTTTATTAATTAATTGACTGTATTAAAATTTATCGAGAATCATGAATCATTGTGTTAAATAAAGTGCCATTTTAAATAAATTATACTTCGTTACGATATTTTCCCTCACCTAATAAGCTTTTAAAAATACAAATTATACATGCTCGGATTCGAAGTTACACCCCTCACATTGAGGCGGTATCTTAAACCACCAAGCTTATACCCACTTTTTCAATTTCTAAAAGTCAATTTAACAAATTGTTCAAAATAGATTTAGGTTATTACGAAGCTATTTGTTGTTTAATTTTATATTCACTGTTAAATGTTAAATAAAATATATTACACCTAAATCTATAAAAATGGCGCATCAGTTCAAATATACGAGGGTACCGGACTCGATTCCCGGTTCGGTCAAATTGGAAATCATTTTTTTTCTAAATTGGCATACGGTCTGGCCTCACGGATTGTAAAAATGTTAAGCCATATTTGAATTATGCTATTTTTTAGATGAAGACATGACATCAATAATATTTTGACATATTTTATTTGAGTTGTCAAAACGCAATGCTTATAAATTTTCTATAGAAATACTGAGGTGTGACGTAACAGTTCAGCATTCCTAACTGACTATTAAATGTTTTCAAAGTAATTCAAAGGAATAGACAAATTTTGAGGCTTTAATATACTATTTTAATTAAACTGTCTTGAAACAATTTTTGGATGTTGCCACCATATTTATACATTTGACGATTAAAATCAAATTTCTTAAAAATGTCACTTTATTACGTCTTATAGCTCTTTGTAAATCTTATATTTCGCCACGGACTAGTAAAAAAAGAAGGACTTTGCGCCACTAACTAGACATTGAAGCTCCTCAGGTGCTCCAATTTGACACGCAACTTACGTCACACATTTACATAATAAGCGTTCCAAATGACAGATATCAGATATCTGGTATCCACAAGTATCTCACTCACACATGCATAAACGTGGCTTCACGCTACAGTATGACAGCGTGGAGTCCTACTTTTTTACTAGTCGATGTATTTCGCATATAATATGTATATTCATTTTTAGGGCACTCTGAATATACTCATACTCATACTCATTCTCGTGTTGGGTTATAATCTTATTTGTGAGTGATAATTGAACTAAAATATTTGACTTATTAATTCATCATCTTCCTAGCGTTATGTCCCGTGCTTAGACGGGGTCCGCTTAGACCATGATCCAGGATGTAGCGAGTCTGGTAATTACATTGAAGCGACTGCCGATCTGACCTTCGTAACCCTAAGATAGGGGAACTAGACAATTTTTGGATCATGGTTACAAATCCAAAGTTATTTGAATTTGCAGGTTTCATCACGATGTTTTCCCTCACCGTCGAGCTAGTGGTATAAATACGTACATAGACTTGAAAAATCCAGAGGTACGTGCCCGGGTTTGAACCCGCACTCTTCGGTTAAGAGGCGCGTGTCCTTACCATTGAGCTACCACCGCTCTTACTTATTAATTGTAAGTCATTAATATATGACTTTTGATATTGCCATTGAATTTAAATACAATCTGAATGATGTCTGATATTAAAATATTATTGTTTTTCTTAATCTGTATTGTAAAATCAAAAGCAAAGAGATTTATTTTAATTTGGAGGTCAAATGCTTAATTAATGTTGGAATAAAATCTATTTATATAATGTCTAATATCTATTTTCCGCTGTCCGTTATAAAATAAGAAATAAATGATTAAAAAAAAACGTTAATTCTAATGTTGAAGAAGCAAGTGAGGTGTGTAAGGACCGTGCCATATGGCGTTGGGGCTCTGCCTAACCCGCTAGGGAAGTGGCGTGAAGTTTAGTTAGTTAGTTAATTCTAATAACTAACATCTATACTTATAATAAATCTGTAGAGAGGTCAATTCTGTACATGAAATATATTTTCAAAATAACTATCAGGGGGTGATTAGTGATCGATACTGATGCCAAATATGCAATCAGTAAAATTTTTGTCTGTCTGTCTGTATGTTCCTTATAGAAACAAAAACTACTCGACGGATTTTAACGAAACTTGGTACGATTATTCTTCATACTCCTGGGCAGGTTATAGTATACTTTTCATCACGCTACAATCAATAGGAGCAGAGTAGTGAAGGGAAATGTTGGGGAAACGGGAGAAGTTACTCCATTTATTAAGCTTTCGTCGCGTGTACAGCCTTAATGGTTAAAGTTACATAGAAATCATGTATGACGGAAATAGTCTTTATAATATTAACCATAAACGCGGGTGACACCGCTGGCACAGCTAGTTTCCAATAAAAAGCCAAGATAGCTTTTATTCAAATAATATGTACGAAACTAACTAACTGTATGTATGAAACTAAGTTAAATTGATATTTACGAAAAAAAAATGCCAAGGAAATAGCAACTGTCTCATTTTTTCATATAAACTTGGCTATTATGTCAAAAGTAAGTTTGACAAAATTAAGTTTACATGACAAAAATGACCGAATAACAATGGTACCTTTATTGAAATACTTCAAGACGAAAATAAATATGTTTCCCTTCAAAGTATTTATCTGTTAAACGATTATAAGAGTCAATAAAATATACTACCTAGTTTGTCCCCCAAACAATTTTTCATTAAAACGAGTACAAATATTTCAGTTAAATTTCACTCACGTTAATTGATGTCTGTGTATATAGTTTAAGATTTAAAATACTAATTATCTCGTTAATTAAATCTTGTTTTTAATTAATAACTTTCATGTCCAATATATTTATGTAGCTCACTGTACTTACTTCCGAAAATGTATATAATAACTTGACAGTGCGCATAATTTCAACTTTATATCAAACACCGACATCTGACAAGGCAATTGACGCTTTCCATAATGGCTTGTCAAAATGACGTAGTCAATATAAAAAATGTCATTTGTAACACAACTACCGTTTTGAAAAAGATTAAAAAGTAATTCAAAATGAAGTTATAAAATGCAAAATCAGCTGGTCTCTTATTAAAAGGTCAATGACCTAGCCTAATGTAGGACCCAGCTGTTTCTAATTGGGACATTAAACTTAATTAATAGCTTTCAATGGTCCTACTGGTATTTTTACTCATATTCCCAAGATTAACACTGACTCACAGCATTAGTAGAAGCTACATATCTGCGCTATAACTTAATTGAGTTAACTCAACCGTCATAACTCACTGAGTTACTGTGCTAGCGATACATTATCGCGCCATTTAATTAAGTTAATTCACCGTAACCGTTGAGTTAGCTCAAGCGTCATTGAGCGCAATTGAGTTAACTCACTGCTTCACTGCGCTGACATGCTATAACTCAATTGACTACACACTGCGCTAGCACTTCAAATATGCATCATAACTCTTGAGTTACCTCACCTCGTGACTGCGCTAACACACTTCTCAACGGCATTGAGTTAACTCACTGGGTCACTGCGCTAACGCTGAATTACTGCGCTATACAATTGACCGCAGTAACTCACTGCGCTATCGCTTCAATTCTGCGCCATAACCCAAATGGGTTAACTCACTGACTCACAGCGCTAACTCACTGTAAACTACTCACGTCGAACATAAAGCCGAAATCCGCACTGTCCATATCTTCAAACTCTAATACAAACGCTAAACCCTCTTCGTCCGCCTGTCCGTCCGCCTGTCTATCCGCATGGGCGACGAGACGCTCTGCATGATGTCGACCAGTTGCGAGTCCGCCCGCGGCTTCTGCAGCCTCTTGGCGGACCTCGTCCGGAACTTGGCGGACTCTTGAGGGAGGAGGTTGGGCGTGAGGGATTTTATACATCTGTGGAGGGAAACATTTAGTTATTATCATCATTATAATAACACTAGTCAACAAAATTACACTCTTTTTTTGCCACATAACAATTCAATACTTTTTTCTAATTATCAGTACCAGCATAATACAATTATATTATAAACATTTTCCCTCACGTCACATTTTTTTGTCATTTGCCTAGAAACATTCAAATATCTGCCATTGAAACGATTTTTGTTGTATTATTTAACAGCATAAAGATTATTAAAATGTAAACATAATACATGCGATTGATAGTCAGAATGCTGAACATTTCGATGTACTTCGAATTAAGCTTCTACTATGATTCTATGCAAAGATATGTCTAGTTAAGCTTTACCATATTTTTTGCGTACATTCAAAGCTGCGCATTTTATATGGACGAATCTTAATACTATTCTAATGCGAATATTTTGCGAGACATGAGTATAGCAATATAATTTACAATGTTAATCAACAATTTGGGATTATTTCTTTCCACAAAAGACAATAGATACGAAAAATTTTGTATTTATGAATTGATTTATCAATATTGAAGTCAGACCTTACAGCCAAGTTAAGTAACTTTGTTCTCTAATATCTCATAAATGTGACCTGATGATCAAATTTGGATGACTGAATCTGAATCAGCTGTTATTGTTTTATTAAAAAGGCAATGAGTTGATTCTGTAAAAAAAATGTTGACTAGTGTAATTAGACTATTATACAAAATAACACTTTTTATTTGTGTTTTTAATTTTCGGCGCCAGCATAATACAATTCAGTTATAAAAATTGTCCCATCAGCTCACATTTTTTATTTATTTGAGTACAAACATTTGAAAACACATTTTAACGATTTTCGTGATTTATTTAACGGTAAAAAAATGATTTATACATAAACTTAATACATCTCTATTTGATAGTGAGTATGCTAACATATCAATTCAATCAATACACATCGAATCGAAATTCTACTATCCTTCTTAAATTTAGGCTAGTTAAATTTTTACATATTTTTCCACATATTGTAAGCTGTGCCTTTTGTATAAACGATTTTCTTTATACTATTCTATTGTGAATATTCTGCGAGGCGTCAATAAAACAATATAATTTATACTAGTAATAAAAAATTTGGGATTTTTCTTTCTAAAATATGATGAAAATTAAATCTATACTTATAATAAATCTGTAGAGAGGTCAATTCTGTACATGAAATATATTTACAAAATAACTATCAGGGGGTGATTAGTGATCGATACTGATGCCAAAAATGCAATCAGTAACATTTTTGTCTGTCTGTCTGTATGTTCCTTATAGAAACAAAAACTACTCCTCGGATTTTAACGAAACTTGGTACAATTATTCTTCATACTCCTGGGCAGGTTATAGTATACTTTTCATCACGCTACAATCAATAGGAGCAGAGTAGTGAAGGGAAATGTTGGGAAAACGGAATAAGTTACTCCATTTTTTAAGCTTCCGTCGCGTGTGCAGCCTTAATGGTTAAAGTTACATAGAAATCATGTATGAAGGAAATAGTCTTTATAATATTAACCATAAATGCGGGTGACACCGCTGGCACAGCTAGTATATAAGTAATATTGGATTGATTAATTAATCCAATAATACTATATAATATACTAAAGCTAGGCCTTATAACCAAATTTAGTCACTTTCGTCCCAAATATCTCAACAATGTGAGCTGATTGATCAATTTTGGTAACTGAATCTACATCAGCTGTTACTAATTTATAAAAAAATAACTTAACTGATTGAGCAACCAAAATACTGTAAACTTGTGTTATCATCAGTATCACTATCATTATAATCATTATCATTAAAAAGACTGACTAAACAGATACACAATGCGAAAGTGGAAGGATGTAGGAGCCGCGGGAGGCCCAGGCTCACCTACCACGACCAGATCGGTCGTGTATTAACAGAAGGTGATGTTAGGAGTCATAAAAACCGCAGAGCTTGTATGAAAAGGATCATGATTGTTGAAGAGGCGGGTGAGGTGTGTAAGGATCGTGCCATATGGCGTTCGGTTCTCTCTGCCTACCGTGGCGTGAAGTTTAGTTAGTTAGTTAGTTATTAAAAAAAAATCTTTAAGCATTCAACGGTCCGGACGTTGAACTTTCAAAAACCCAGCAAACGTAGAACGTACATTTTCCCTGTCCCTATCGCAGCCAGACGGTCAGCAGGGTCCCAGGGGTCGTCGCAGACCGTGCCCGCTGCGCATCTCTACAAACACCGCGGTCACCCATCCCGCACCCACCTGGCCGCCTCCTGCAGCTTCCTCGCCAGCAGCTCGTTCTTCATCTTTGCGGCTGCTAACTCCCGGCGCAGCTGCGATTTACTCTTGTTACAAGAGGGGTGAAGTAGGGGGTGCTTCCGGAGTCTCGCGGCTGAGGGTCGCACCGCCGGGTCGGGGTCCACCATTTTCTGTCAAAAAAACATTTAAGTTTAAGATATATTCATTGAAAATACTTTGACTGGCTCGATGGCGCATTCGGTAGTGACCGTGCCCCATGCGCCAAGAGTTGTGGGTTCGATCCCCACCCAGGACAAACATTCGTGTGATGAATACTTGTGTTTGTTCTGTGTCTGGGTGTTTATATCCAATATTTAAGTATATATTTGTAATACCACTGTTGTTTCTGATATCCGTAACACAAGTGCTTAAGCTACTTACCTCGGAGTCAGATCAATGTATGTGATGTCGTCGGATATTTATTTATTTATTTACTTTATTTTTAAATTTTAATTATATTTTAACTGTCTCGATGGCGCATTAGGTAGTGAGCCTATCCGGGGCCTAAGAGATGGGTTCGGTCCCCATCCAGGAAAAACATGCATGTATGTTAAGTAGTTGGATATTTATAAAAAAAAAATCTCAAAACTTTGTCAGACGTGTCTGACAAAGTGTTTTGTGATCTGATTACGAACACAACTCGATTTTAATCGACTAAAAATAAAATAAAGTCATCGGAATTAAAATAAAATATAATTGGTTTAAGTAAATTGAAAACTATAAAAAAAATAGTGAACTCTCCAGGAGAGTCTAGTCATTTACGTGAACTCTCCAGGAGAGTCTAGTCATTTACGTGAACTCTCCAGGAGAGTCTAGTCATTTACGTGAACTCTCCAGGAGAGTCCAGTCATTTACGTGAACTCTCCAGGAGAGTCCAGTCATTTACGTGAACTCTCCAGGAGAGTGTTAAAATCATTTACTCTCACCTTCAACAGCTGGTTAAACTCCCTGGACAAATTCGGGAGGTCTGGAAGCTTCCCCTCTCTGTAGTCGTGCCACTGCTGCCCATTCTTGGGGAGGGGCCCTCCGCCTCCCGCCTCGAAGAGGGTCAGGCCTGGAGACGAGGAATCACAGGTCTAATTACACAATTCATACATATATTATAACGTAGCTGAAAATAAAATATATTCGCACGCGTTTAAAAAGGATCCTGGGCAGAAAACTATTATAAGTAAATAAATAAATTCTCCAGACTGACACACCAATTCCCTAGTTCCTAACTAAGCTTATGCTTGTGCTATGGATACTAGGTGAACGGATAGACATACTTAAATACGTTTATAAACATCCATGACTAGAGTACAAATGTACATGTTCATCATGCTTGTGTTTGTTCTGTGTCTGGGTGGTAATACTTAAGTTATTATTTGTAACTAGCTGTTTCCCGCGACTTCGCCCGCGTAGACTAACATTTATGTATCCTACAGAAACTGTAAATTTTTTCAAGATAAAATGTATCCTATATAATATTCCAGACTATAATCTATCTCTACGCCAAATTTCATCCGTATCCGTTCAGTAGTTTTTGCGTGAAGAAGTAACAAACGTACACACACACACTCACATACTTTCGCATTTATAATATTAGTGTGATACCACTGTTGTTTCTGATATCCGTAACAGAAGCTTTAGCTACTTACCTCGGAGTCAGATCAATGTATGTGATGTCGTCGGATATTTATATAAAAATATTAGTTAGAATCATTTATTATGTCCGAAATGTAATATCAGTTACCACAGTTGAGTACAAACGTTCATCGTTTATATCATTAAATCTTATCATATTTCCAAATAATCAATTGTCACGGTACCATTTAGATTTGAAATTTGTATCGATAAGTATTTTTCGTATCGCGATAATTATCTTAGGCTCTACGGTATACTTCTAAGCTATGATTAGAACAAACATACCTAGCATGACTAGAATAATAGGCATAGTTTTATGTCATATTATATTTTATGAGTCAATACAGATAAAATGATTAGTGGATTAGGTTACAAGCCATGAAACGAGGTTCGAATCCCGCTCGTGGCAAATGTTCGTACGTTGGATGGCACTCAAGTCATGTATTTTTATATACTGTACATACATACATACATACATACATACATACATACATACATACATACATACATACATAACGCCCATAATCCCCGAAGGAGTAAGCAGATTCAAAGGCGCAGTAGCCCTTTAACCACATTCAGTCCACAATAAAACTACATGGAAAATTGTGACAAAATAATCTATCTATATTTTTATTCATAACACCACATCAGCCCAACATAATCACCATATCACTCAATCTTATCATACCGATAGAAACAATCGGTACATACTTAAACCGGCAGCGCAGATAACGAAACCATTTGCTACAATGGTGAAGGCACGCAAATACGTCGTCCTGAAGACATTCGAGGGGGTCCCCAAAAGGGAAGACTTCAAGATTGAGGAGTACGAGCTACCCCCAATCCAGAATGGAGAGATCCTGCTGAAAGCCGAATGGATCAGCGTCGACCCTTACCAGAGAGCGTATAATTTCAGATATCCGGTACCATATGACCAATTCGGGTTCCAAATCGCTCTAGTGGAAGATTCCAAAGACCCCCGCTTCCCAGTTGGAACAAGGGTGGTCTCGCATAAGGGATGGTGCGATTACTCCATCGCTAACGCCAATGTCTCCAACTCGGCTATGGACAGAGTGTATAAGCTTCCTGATTTGAAGGGTTTAAGCCCGTCTTTGGGAGTAGGCGCAGTTGGGATGCCTGGAGCGACCGCCTACTTCGGATTATTGGAGATCTGCCAGCCTAAAGCCGGCGAGACTGTGGTCGTATCTGGAGCTGCTGGGGGAGTAGGTTCCCTAGTCGGCCAGATCGCGAAGATCAAGGGTTGTAAAGTGATCGGATTCGCTGGTTCCGAGGAGAAATGCGCTTGGCTGGAGAAGGACCTAGGCTTCGACAAGGCTTTGAATTACAAGACTGTTGATGCAAACGCTGCGTTGAAAGAGGCGGCCCCGAATGGGGTTGATTGCTACTTTGACAACGTGGGGGGTGAGTTGAGCAGCATCATTATGGGTCAGATGAACACGTACGGCCGCGTGTCTGTCTGTGGCAGCATAAGCTCTTACAACGACTTCCCTCGAGGCGTTGGAAAAGCTACAATCATCCAACCAGCCCTGGTCTTCAAGGAACTGAAGATGGAAGGGTTCCTGGTGCCACGCTGGGCATCAAGATGGGGGGAGGCGTTTGTTGAGCTGATCGAATGGATCAGATCAGGGAAAGTGAAGACACAGGAGCATGTTACTGAAGGTTTTGACAAAATATACGATGCTTTCATAGGCATGTTGGCCGGCGAGAATGTGGGCAAAGCTGTGGTGAAAGTCTAGTGTTGTTTACAGTGAAGTGACGTCAGAGACAGCTCGCAGTATTCCAATAGAGTTGTGGTGTCAATAACAGAATGACTCTTAATTTATTTGATGTATCTTTTTGATTGTGTAACATTCAGCCATCGCGAGTCATACAGATATTATGCTTTCATGACAAATAAATATTTTGTAAGAACATTCTTTATTTAGCGTTATTTTTTACTTTTCAACCGACTTCAAAAAAGGAGGAGGTTCTCAATGAGGGTTTACAAAAATACAAAAACCGCCAGATGGCATGAGGGAGTCTCGTGGTCTTATCACTGCCACTATTGACTCTTTGTTGACAGCGTGTCAGTTTGTTCTGAAAACTTACCAATGAGGAGGATGACAAGACCGTACGTCACAGTTACGCCATCTATCTGATGTTTTAATTCAAAAATCCTCATTCAACCGTATATATTTTTCTATCATGCACGTGAGATTGACCTCATCTTTCTGATAGAAGTGATTAAAATCTATACTTATAATAAATCTGTAGAGAGGTCAATTCTGTACATTAAATATATTTTCAAAATAACTATCAGGGGGTGATTAGTGATCGATACTGATGCCAAAAATGCAATCAGTAAAATTTTTGTCTGTCTGTCTGTCTGTATGTTCCTTATAGAAACAAAAACTACTCGACGGATTTTAACGAAACTTGGTACAATTATTGTTCATACTCCTGGGCAGGTTATAGTATACTTTTCATCACGCTACAATCAATAGGAGCAGAGTAGTGAAGGGAAATGTTGGGAAAACGGGAAAAGTTACTCCATTTTTTAAGCTTCAGTCGCATGTGCAGCCTTAATGGTTAAAGTTACATAGAAATCATGTATGACGGAAATAGTCTTTATAATACTAACAATAAACGCGGGTGACACCGCTGGCACAGCTAGTACTTAATATGGATTATGACAGATACAAATTTCAAGACGAGAGAGAGACGAAGAATTAACTTTAAAGATCAGATTATTTAAGAACGAAACTCATTCGTAATTTAAATTATTTGTACATTTCGTACCGTCATTGTTTTGTATAAACTTTAATATTTCAGTTGAGTATACTAAGTGCCTACGTCACACGTTAGTATTTCTATGCAATACCTAATAATCGCCGAAATTATACATTTTAAAATTAAATTTCATAAAAAATATTTAAACTTTAGGTTGTATGATAGGTATTTTTAAGAATAAGGGATTTTAAGAATGATTCCTTTTAGGTATTGGGAATTCTGAGAAAATAGTCCTTTTATAAAATGAGAGCATTTAAGAATAAGGCTCGCAATGTAAACGTAAAATACGACTCATTTTAAAATGACATAGTCTATTTCATAAACATAACATCCGAAAGACCTACAAAATTCATCATTTTACAATTAATTCTCTTTAAATATCGACCATTGCTAAATCACACATAAATAATTATTTTTCTATTAGAATTATACGATTAGATCATACCATAGACACGCTATCGGTCTACGATCAAAGTCTAACCGATGACGTGTTGTTTGTGACAAGCTTCTACAAATAACAAGTTCACAATGATAGAGCTATTATGCCGATATAACATATCTGATTGTAATCTATTCCAGATACTGCATAATCCGCAAGGTTGCTTCTGATATCAACGATAAATGTTTAGTTAGAAATAAATTTAGTTTATAGAATAAATGATTGGGTTCGCGCATTCGGTAGTGACCCTGCCCCATGCGCCAAGAGTTGTGGGTTCGATCCCCACCCAGGACAAACATTCGTGTGATGAATACTTGTGTTTGTTCTGTGTCTTGGTGTTAATATCCAATATTTATTTAAATATATATTTGTAATACCACTGTTGTTTCTGATATCCGTAACACAAGTGCTTAAGCTACTTACCTCGGAGTCAGATCAATGTATGTGATGTCGTTGAATATTTATTAATATATTAGCTGTGCCAGCGTTTATGGTTAATATTATAAAGACTATTTCCGTCATACATGATTTCTATGTAACTTTAACCTAAGGCTGCACACGCGACGGAAGCTTAAAAAATGGAGTAACTTCTCCCGTTTTCCCAACATTTCCCTTCACTACTCTGCTCCTATTGATTGTGGCGTGATAAAAAGTATACTATAACCTGCCCAGGAGTATGAAGAATAATTGTACCAAGTTTCGTTTAAATCCGTCGAGTAGTTTTTGTTTCTATAAGGAACATACAGACAGACAGACAGACAGACAGACAAAAAATTTACTGATTGCATTTTTGGCATCAGTATCGATCACTAATCACCTGATAGTTATTTTGAAAATATATTTCATGTACAGAATTGACCTCTCTACAGATTTATTATAAGTATAGATATAAAAAAAAATCCAAATGTCACTCACCGAACGCGAATATGTCCGCTTTAGTGAGGTGCGTGAAGTCCTCCTGCAGAACCTCCTTGGGCAGGTACCGGCAGTCGCCCTCCTCCACCGACGGTGAGGACACGCACGTCACGTGACCTAGGTCACCTGGTGTAATGGAAGTGATTAATAATAAATAAATAAAAAATTGTTCATTGCTCTCATATTCATCATCTTCCTAGCGTTATGTCCCGTATATAGACGGGGTCCGCTTAGACAATGATCCAGGATTTAGCGAGTCTGTCAGTCAGCGCTTGTTTACAGCTACTTCCACTTCTCTTTGATGTTATGCGAGAGGTTCAGTCTTCGCGTTTCTTAGATCTTCAGCAGCGCGTTAATAATTGAGTCGTAAATGATATAGGGTTAACAGACCAGTCCCATGTTGGTCAGGGACTTAATAATAATGTGCCAACTGTGGTGCTTGCCTAGCATGTCGTAAAAGGCGACTAATGGTCGGGTTGGGTGTGTGATTGTGTAGGCGACGAGCTAGCCACTTGTCACTACATTTTCACAATTTTCCATCTAACCCAGCCCAGTTTTATTTTTGTCCCTGTCACTCTGCCTACCCCTTCGGGGATTATGGGCGTGATGTTACCCAGGTACCATGTACCAGGTGTACCAGGTATATGAGGCCCAGGGGTCTCTCACTTACCTACCCCCCCTACACTAGACGCTTACAAGGCCTAAGTATTGTATCCACCTGACCCTTTAATTTCTAAGCTAGTCCATTCTAGATAACACCCATAAAAACACTAACCTGTACCTCATCCCTTATCCCGGTCAACCATCCTAAACGAAATGAGAAGCTTAGCCAGCGCGCTATCAATCCTCAGTTCAAGACACATAGATCAGCACGCTCCTAAGAGAACCTGCTCGCTCCGAGTCGCAGCTCGAACTGACGCCAAGCGACGCTCCCGGCTCTATATATACCCGCGCGCGAATATCTCGTCACCGCGATGCAGGATCACTCACCGATCTTGTAGGTGTGGTGCGCCGGCTGGTCGTCGTCGTCGTAGCCGTCGTCCGAGTCGGCGGCGGCGCCCTCCCCGCTGCACACGAAGATGTTGCCCGGCTTCACGTCCATGTGCACCAACTGGAGGGAGTGGATGTACCTGCGGGTGAGAGGGCAAAGGTCAAACATCTATCTATCATCGATATAAACCGGTTTCAGTTCAGTAAACGTCTGAGCGTTCAGTGCCATCGACTCGCCTAGAGAATTCACGTAAGTCCTATTTCAGTGCCGACGACCCGCTAGGCGAGTCCTGATTTGTCCTGATCATATATCCCCTGGTTTTAAAGCCGAATCCACCCTTGACAGAAGGGGGTCATTGGGGTCATGATCCCCATCCTAGGCCATTTCAGAGGCGACTATTGATTTGTAACTGCTACTCTGCACATGGGGCGTGGGACATTCCCGACAGACCCCATAAATGACCCCCGGTTTATCAGCTGGACCGCCTCCCCCTGCCGCAGCTCGCGTAGCCGCAGGCGCAACACTCACGCGAGCCCGTTGGCGATGTGCGCCAGCAGCAGCAGCAGCTCGCCCTCCGGCAGCGGCCCCGCCTCCATCTTCTGCTGCAGCGAGCCGCCGTCGCAGTACTCGTTCTGGATGATCATGTGGTCGTCCTCGGCCCACGCTGAGTAGTATCTGTAGAGAGGATGCGAGGTTAGTTAGAGAATTAAAAGCGGCCGATTTTGAGCGACTGTTACTGATACGTAATCTTTCTGTGGGAGGTGGTTTTTGTACGATTCAGTTATATGCTAGATCGATTTAGAGACGTCAAGTACTGGTTTCAAAAAATGTCAAATTGGAAAAAAAAGTTGTAAATTTCAATCTTTAAAATGTTTGTCGTTCCGCTAATTAGGTAGAAATGTAGGTACATTTTGAGTAGTTTACTTCTTAATTTTACTTAAATAGGGTTTTCACATCAGTGAAAATAATATTTTTTAATTATTTGGGGTACGTTATACAGCGTTACTACGGTTCTTAAATATTGTGAATGGACTCGTTATAAGGCCCCATTTAACCTCCTTTCGGCTTTACGGGTAGTTTTGTAACACCCTTTATGCATGTACATGCATGGGCGATGACTGGCCGAAGATCGATGATCCCGCCTCAAACAGTTGGTGACCCCCAAGCCCGAAGGTCATTGACCCCGACGCCAACGGACATTGACCCCGACCCCATAGGTCATCGACCCCTCCCCCTCCCCCGGCCCGCGCACCTGACGACGTGCGGGTGCTTGCCGAGCGCGGCGTGCGCGTAGACCTCAGTGAGCGCCGCCTTCTCCGCCGCCGAGCCGGCCACGGGGCGCAGCGACCGCTTGAGCGCGTACACGCAGCCGTCCAGCTTGTTGACGCACTTGGCCACGCGCCCGAACTGCCCGCGCCCGACCACGCCCAGCTCCACGAACTCCACGTTGTACCGGGATATGTTCGACTCCTGCGCACACAAAATAAATTATCAAATACTAACTAACTTTGACTGGCTCGATGGCGCATTCTGTAGTGACCCTGCCTCATGCACCAAGAGTTGTGTGTTCGATCCCCACCCAGGACAAACATTCGTGTGATGAATACTTGTTTGTTCTGTATCTGGGTGTTAATATCCAATATTTCTGTATATATTTGTAATACCACTGTTGATTCTGATATCCGTAACACAAGTGCTTAAGCTATTTGACCCGAAATTAGATCAATGAACGTGATATTTTCCGTCAGATATTATTTATTAAAATTAAAGATTTTTTTTTTCTTCCATGTTGGTCTGCAACATAAAAAGAATGTGCCAACTTGCCTAGCATGTCGTAAAAGGCGACTAATGGTATATCGGGTTTAGGTGTGTGATTGTGTAGGTGACGAGCTAGCCACTTGTCACTACTTTCTCAATTTTCATCTAACCCAGCCCAGTTTTATATCTGGCTGAATGCGGTTAAAGGGGCCTGCTGGCTCTTTGACTCCGCCTACCCCATCGGGGATTATGGGCGTGATGTTATGTACGTAAGGAATTTAAATCAATATTATAGATGGTGTTCCTTGAAGAGGCGAGTGAGGTGTGTAAGGATCGTGCCATATGGCGTTCGGTTCTCTCTGCCTACCCCGCTAGGGAAGTGGCGTGAAGTTTAGTTAGTTAGTTAGTTATGGTGTTCCCTTACCCTAAGCCTCTTCGCTGGTTGCTCTGGCGTCGCGTCCCAAGTCGGCGTTTTGGATAATGCTCGCTTCTTCTTGTTCAACGCTTGTCCTACAATAAACAATGTGACAAGATCAATATAAACATCATCATCTTCCTAGCGTTATGTCCCGTGCTTAGACGGGGTCCGCTTAGACCATGATCCAGGATTTAGCGAGTCTGGTAATTATATTAAAGCGACTGCCGATCTGACCTTCGTAACCCTAAGATAGAGGAACCAGTCTAATTTTGGATCATTGGTTACAAATTCAAAGCTGTTTGAATTTGCAGGTTTCATCACGATGTTTTCCCTCACCGTCGAGCTAGTGGTATAAATCTGTACATAGATTTGAAAAATCCAGAGGTACATGTCTGGGTTTGAACCCGCACTCCTCGGTTAAGAGGCGCGTGTCCTTCATTGAGCTACCACCGCTCAAGATCAATTTAAACAACAATACAATAAATCCATTTATAATGATAATTAATATATAAATTAAAGTTCAGGTTTCACTTGAAGAATTTATAGACATTTGGGTCACTGGATAGCTGGAACGTTTTATTAGATGGGATAAGTTTGAGTCATGCATCATACGACATGACTGTTCATTTTGTTAATAAATATTCAGTACATATCCAAAAGTTCTAAAAAAAACATAGACAGACCCGTTGGTCGAGTTATCAGACCCTGGCCACGATACCAAGGGTCGCGGGTACGAATCCCGCTAGGGGCAAATGTTTCGTGTGATGAACATGGACGTTTGTACTCGAGTCATGGATGTTTATAAACGTATTCATGTATGTCTATCCGTTCACCTAGTATCTATAGCACAAGTTTATAAGCTTAGTTTGGAACTAGGGAATTGGGATGTTGACACCATTTATATTTAATTTTGAAATATCAATTCTGAAAAAGAAAGTATCGTAGTATGCTGTTAAGCCTTATTGATTTTCAATCATATCGAGTCTAAGATTTTTAATTTTACAAAAACTGCTTAATATTAAGTCAGTTGACTATACAAACTAGTGATGTCACACGTTGACAAGCCCATACAAAATCTATGAAGTGATTTCGTTTTGACAGCTCTTAAAAAGTATGTCAATTGACTAGCCAGTCAACATCCCCAACATTGGTGTGTCAGTTAGTCTGGAGACTCGAGAACTTATTTATTAAGTTATCTGGTAAGATAACGATGAAGAAATCAATCCCGGATATGACGTCACCACATATGACGCTCATCAAATCAAATCTTCACTCACCATCAGGCGTAAAGGGGTTGATATTGGCCACAGGCCTTAACCTCGACTCGTCCATCTCGTCGGGGGGGAGGCTGCCGAGCGCGCTGTCCTCGTCCCCCGACGGGGGGTGCAAGTGGTGACTGGAGCCAGACGGCATGCCTGTAATATAAAGTAAATACGTTGTATGAAAATATGTATCTACAATAAAACTAGCCGCGCCCCACAGTTTCACCCGCGTAATTTCCATTCTGCTTAAAAGGAGGCTTCGACAACTGGTGTATAAAACTGTCATTAGAACGAATAAACAATTTTTGATTTTTTGATTGATTTTTTTTTTTTTTAATATCTACAAATAAACTAGCCGCGCCCCGCAGTTGCACCCGCGTAGTTCTCATTCCCGTGGGAATACGGGGATGAAATATAGCCTATGTTACTCGCTGATAAAGTAGCTATCCATTGGTGAAAGACTTTTTTCAAATCGGTTCAGTACTTTCGGAGCCTATTCAATGCAAACCATAGATTTAGAATTTTTTGACTACGCAAAAGATACATAAAGCGTGGGAGCGAGAAATCCTGCTGAAATACAAACCGCCCGAGAGAAAAAGAGACAGCGAATGAAGTACCTATATGTCAATGTTTTTGCGAGTAAGAGGCCATAGCGTCCCGATCTATTCTACGTCGCAGTGAAATTTGTGCATTTATGTATTAAACCTTGGATTATAATCGAGAATATTAAATGTGCAATTGAGGTGACTTGTTCTGTACGTGATTGTGAGGTTACACGACGGAATAATCCGAATAAATACACTTTTAACAGGTAAATACGATTTAATCATTAGATTTTTTCAAACCATATTTTGTCAAATTGTTGCTAGTAATCAGTTTAGAAAAACATGTTTACAATAGTATATTGATTATAATTGATCTTTCTAAGTATACATCGTGATTATAATCAGAATTGGGGAAAATATTGTGTAAAATTGTAAATAGTTTGGTTACGCTAGTGCTTGACAAAGCGGTGACGTCACGAGTATCGATAAAAACTTAATCGTCTTTTAGCGACATCATGACATGAATACAAAGTTATTTAGCCAAGTTATGTTGAAATATAATTATATTCACATTGGGAACTCATTATCTCCGTAAATTTGTTAGTTAAGAAACTGATAATTTTTCTAGGTTTCCAAGCAACCCAGCATTGTGTAAAAAGTGGTTGCGGACTACGGTCTATAGACAGACCAGATTGGACTCCCAGTAAGAACTCCACTATCTGCAGCAAACATTTTGACGGCAAATGACGGCAGCAAAAAATTTGTTGCACTACATATTATTTTTAATGACACCAAATTAAAAGTTGCTAATATATTATTTGTTCCATTTCATTCCATCAGTCAAAGCAAAAGTCATATCTTTTTGTCTTAGTATAAATCATAGAACATATTTCTATTTTTTTAATTTTTTACACGCTGAATATACGAAGAATTTTAACATCTCATTGTTTATAGAACTGCTTAGAATGAGATTTCTTACTGACTAATTCCAATTTACCTAATATATACAACTACTGATTTCAGTCAATGCCATAAATAATTATTCAAAAGTATGAAAAAAGCGTATTAAATACCTATATTATTAGTATACAACTGAATCAGTCGATAATGTGAAAGTGCGTCTTTGACAACACTATTTTTAACCCACACATAGACGTCAACCAACACATGCTTAAATTTATTTTGGTCATGTCTCCGAGCCGTCATTGTGTATCTTGTACATCCTAAATCTATGATGCAAACAAACAAACAAATGTTACCTCTTTTCAATATTGGGTATTTCTTTTTTGAGCCGACTACCGGACTGGCTGGGGAGCGGGAAGCTCTCACCGCTAAAAATTTTGGCAACAGCCTTAGGGGGCCCCCTACAGGGCTAGCTACTAGTGACTTCACAATTTTCCATTTCACCCAAAACAATTTTATTTATGGCTAAATGTGGTTTAAGGACCTTTTGGATTCCACAGCTTGCGTATGTGCAAGAAAGTGCCTCACATTATAACAATCAAACAAATACTTAATAGTATTAACGTCTCAGGACGTTGCTGGGAGAGGGCAGACGCACGTAGGTTTGGGGAAGCGACCGGGCGCGGGCCGGTTACGCGAATAAGGAGCTAGCGGGGGCGGCGCGACGCGAGTCCTCGCCGGCGAGTGACTTGAGGTGATGGACTGTGTCGCAAGCTGCTGAGCCGACGTCATGGCTAGCGTGATTGCGTCGTCGGAGTCTAGGAGGACGTTCCTAGGTCGACGTTTTCTATGGGAGACTACGGGAAGGGGGAAATATTGGGTATGATAAATAAATCTAGACGCTGACACACAGAGCTATGCTAGCTCAATGGTAAGCACACGCTCCTGTCGCCAGTAATATGAGATTACTGGCGACAGGAGCATTGGTCGAATGGTCAGACTTTGCCTACGAAATAAAGGGTCGTGAGTTCGAATTCCGCCACATGCAATGTTTCGCGTGATGAACATGGGCATTTGTACTCTAGTCATGTTGTTTATAAACTTATTTAGTTTGGCAACGTCGAGCGTTGTTGAGCAACGTTGCCGAACTTATTGAGCGTCCTTGTTGCGCGGTAAATGTTGCTTAGTGGATACTTAGCTTTAAGCTACGTATTACGTCATGATAAACTTTTGTTGAGCAACTATTGTTCAACATGTAGTTCAAACAGCCACAAAGTTGCAGGCAACTTTGTTTAAAGTAGTGATCAACTCTGCAACATGTTGACGTCAACTAGGCAACATGTTAACAACAACTCGGCAACATGTTGACGGCAACTCGGCAACATGTAGACGGCAACTAGGCAACATGTTGACGGCAACTAGGCAACATATTGACGGCAACTATGCAACATGTTAGCGGCAACTAGGCAACATGTTGACGGCAACTCGGCAACATGTTAGCGGCAACTAGGCAACATGTTGACGGCAACTCGGCAACATGTTGCTAAAAGTTTACCATAAATACGCAGCTTAGGAACCAAGGAAACCAGGTTCCCGGTGCTTCCTCACTACTCACCCGTCGGCGCGTTCAGCTTTGGTGGGAAGAGCCTCGACCTGGGAGGGTGGTGGGAGGGCGTGGAACATTTCTCCAGCAGCGACTTGGGTGTGTGCGGGCTGTCGAAGAGTCTGAAACAACGAGATGGACAGATTAACATAAAAAATTAAATCATTTTTCTTTCGGTTGATGGTAACCGCTGGAGGCAAGCAGCGCAGGACCGGTCGTTTTGGCGATCTTTGGGGGAGGCCTATGTCCAGCAGTGGACGTCTTTCGGCTGAGATGACGATGGTAACCAGAAATCGCCGTGGTTCAAATCAATACAAATGATTTAATTTAATTGTCGAGACTATAATTCTTAAAAGGCCTGGTTAGTGAAAACCACTTCTACTCAGTTAAAGAATTATATTTGGATATATTAGGAATTCTCCCAGAAGTCTGCACGATGATTATGATGTCCGCATATGCATGTGTGAAATTTTAATATTGTATAAGCTAATTGTAATTAATTTGCATGCCAGATTCTGGCGAAATGTGTAAAACAATTTTACCTATAAGATCCTTATTGTACCAGGTTTTAAGCAAATAAATGAATTATTATTATTATAAATAATGTCCTCCTAACCGACATCGATCACGGTGGCCAATCTCTAGGAGGATTAGCCATCCGCGCAGCAGATATTATAGTGCACAAGTGTGTGCGCAATCACAGGTGCACTCTCTGTTCCTTCACTCTCATAGTCCGGTGAGACACCGACATGACCGGAGAGAGGTCAGGCGCAGGACCGACGGTTAACGCGACCGAGGCACGAGGGTGATTATACCGCCAAAAGTAGAAGTGGTTAAGAATAATTTTAATATTGAATGATTCTACCACCGGTTCGGAATGTTGCATCTACCGAGAAGAATCCGGCAAGAAACTCGGTAGTTACTCTCTTCAACAACAGTATTAACAAAGTTGTATGAATCATATTTAACTTTGAACCATGTTTCAAAGTGGGCCTGGTGTGAAATAAGAAAATAAAAATTTATAATTAAGTACTAGGAAAAAAATACACAAAAAAATTTGGTCAATTGAAAAAAAATGTGACAAGTGGCTAGCGACGCCTACACAATCACCCAACGATACACCATTAGTCGCCTTTACGACATGCTAGGCAATCAACACAGTTGTCACATTATTAAGTCCCAGACCAACATGGCACATTATTATTACTGGCTCTACTATGTCTTAGATCCTGCCCTGCGCCAAAAGGGTCTAGGTTCGATTCCCACCCAGGACAAACATTCGTGTGATGAATACATGTGTGTTCCGTGTCTGGGTATTAATATCTTATATTTAAGTATATATTTGTAGGCCACTGTTAATTCTGATATCCGTAACACAAGTGCTTTAGCTACTTAGCTCGGAGTCAGACCAATGTACGTGATGTTGTCTAATCTTCTAATATATAGTGTGCTTATTGGGTAGGTCTGAGAATCAATTTTTCATACCCCAAAGTGTCAAGGGTGGTCCACCCCAAAGCTATAACTTGAGAACGGCTTTACCGATGAAAAACCGAGAACGGGGAGGTACGAAGTGCGCCGGGTCAGCAGGTATACCTATTAAATATTATTACCCCCAAGAAAACACTTGCTTATCCGAGCGCCGCGACCACTTGCCAAAACATTAAAACTCACCCCACACCCCACAATCAATGCACAAACACATGAGACCCTATTATGACTCACCTGAACTTCACAAAGGGCGTTAAGACGACATTGTGCTTTAAGAAGGACTATTTCCGCGAGGGGAGAGATGCAAGGAATTATTATTTCACTAATAATAACGTGCGTTTCGTATTCACAATAGGAGTACTTCCTGCGGGCTGGGTGCAGTGCGCTCGGGGATCGAGGTTCGATTTTAATTTCATGTTAAATACTCGCAACAACCCGCGACTTTGTGTGGACTTAAGCAAAAAACAATATATCGAATGTAGCCTTTTTCCTTTTAAAAATAGCAATAGGGATAACTGGATTAAAAACCTATAATTCTATTAAGGGGCTAATTTTTCAACAATCAGATAAAAGATAACAATCGAATAAATCACAATCCGGATGATTGTAAAATGTCATTGCCTGTTTCATCAGTAAAATACCGTATGACATCCGCAAATTGGTGACTTTATACTTTATCAGTCGGTTAATTCTTATTTGACCATTAAAAAATCGGCCCTTAGTCCCTCAGTTAGATTACACAAAAATACTGGACACATATTTTTCGCTTTATCAAATTAACAAAAAATCACAAAGATAAAGAGCATCAAAGTTTTGGAGTGGGCGTTTGCGACGTCACTATTTAGTAAAAATAGTACGAAAGTGTGACGTCACGCGCAACTTGAATGCATTGTATCTTTGTCAATGTTTGACAAATAAATAAATAAAATTAGTGTTCAATATTTTTTTATAATCTAACCGACGGACTAAACAGATTGTTTTATTCATCTTGCCTATTGTCATTACCGTCTCTTGTTGATGGTCTAGTGCAGTGCTTCTCAAACTTTTTATGCTATGGAACCCTTTTAGGAAGCGGAATATTTGACGGGACCCTAGAACAGCGCGGGCGGCAGCGCGGGGGGGTGTAATAATCGACTTTTAACGGATTTTCCCCCAGGAGTTATGATATTTATGTCTGTATATCAGTACCAATTTTCGTGGAACCCCCAGAAAGGCTTCACGGAACCCCAGGGTTCCGCGGAACACACATTGAGTATAGCTGGTCTAGTGGTATAAATACGTACATAGATTTGAAAAATCCAGAGGTACGTGCCCGGGTTTGAACCCGCACTCCTGGGTTAAGAGGCGCGTGTCCTTACCATTGAGCTACCACCGCTCTCACCCAACTACACTCAATGTATGGAAGTCAAAAACAATGACGAAACTATTATATATAATACCCATTTTTCCGAGGCTCACCAACTTTATGACCACGGTACTTGTACTAGCTTGTCGTCGACACCAGCGTGTCGACACCTCTGAGTACTGAAACTGATGGAGATGACTTAGCTACGAAACAGTGAAGCCCAATTTTGAGGGAGAAACAAATATGGCGCCTTCGTGAAGTGTCATTCCACTTTACTTATTTACATACTATAAGTCTCTGAACAATTTATTTATTACCATGTTTTTGAATGTTACAAGTTATATTATGTTATAATCACAAATTTTATCAATATTGGCACAATACACTGCAAATTCCACCTACATTGACAACTCAAAGCGAGAAACCAAAATGGTAAGCCGGCTTCACTTAGGTATTTCTAAGACGTCACTTGATGATGTTACCGAAAATAGTTAAGTCAAATATGTTGTTGTCTCTTTTTACGTGCAGTATTGTAGACTTGTAAAAAGAGATAGATATAGGTTTATGAGTACAATATCGATATTAATCATATTTGTATAACAGATTGTTCGTATAGAACATTAGGTCGTTTCCAGTTTCAGTACTCAAAAGGGTCGACACTAGTGTAGACGACAGGCTAGCTACTAGTGACTTCACAATTTTCCATTTCACCCAAAACAATTTTATTTATGGCTAAATTTGGTTTAAGGACCTTTTGGATTCCACAGCTTGCGTATGCGCAAGAAAGTGCCTCACATTATAACAATCAAACAAATACTTAATAGTATTAATAATTTGTAGTCAAAAAAAACTTCTTAAAAAAATCTACCAAAAAAAAGAAATCTTCAAACACATGAAGACATACAGGTATTCCAAGAAACCTTAACACAAACAAAACTCAATCTTATCACTTACACAATACGTCACAAAATCCCTTAACACAACTTATCATACAAATGCAACAGAAACGACATCTTATTATTAACGCATTAAGGTCGAAAGTGCAACAGTGTTTACTGACAGGTGGTGTGAAGGTACGTAGGCGTATTTTTTCCATGTTTGTAAGATGTCAGCTGTTCGGGATCAGATGTTCACCATTGTAGCATATAACTGTAGTTTAACTGATTTCAACCGAATTTCGCACGAACAAGACCGTACAATGTAGACTGGCTTTTGTTACAGCCTTCGCGTGGATTTTGTATGATACATCCTAACCGATCATTGATCAGAGCGGTGGTAGCTCAATGGTAAGGATGCGCACCTCTTAACCGAGGAGTGCGGGTTCAAACCCGGGCACGTACCTCTGGATTTTTCAAATCTATGTACGTATTCATACCACTAGCTCGACGGTGAGGGAAAACATCGTGATGAAACCTGCAAATTCAAACAACTTTGGATTTGTAACCATGATCCAAAAATTGTCTGGTTCCCCTATCTTAGGGTTACGAAGGTCAGATCGGTCGCTTCAATGTAATTATCAGACTCGCTAAATCCTGGATCATGGTCTAAGCGGACCCCGTCTAAGCACGGGACATATCGCTAGGAAGATGATAGGATACGACACTAAACGCGAAATTGATCTCGCCAGCCGAGTCGTCGGCACTGGAATAAGATTTACGTGAACTAAGTTTGACTGGCCCATTGGTCGAGTGGTTAGAGACCCTGGCCACGAAACCAAGAGTCGCGGGTTCGAATCCCGCTAGGGGCAATATTCCGTGTGATGAACATTGACATTTGTACTCGAGTCATGGATATTTATAAACGTATTTAAGTATGTCTATCCATTCACCTAGTCTCCATAGCACAAGTGTATATATACGCTTAGTTTGGAATAGGTGTCAGTCTGGAGAATTTATTTATATATTTAATCCTAAGTACCATTACTAGAAGCTAGTAAGATGTTGGTCTGGGACTTAAAAAAGAATGTGCCAACTGTGTTTCTTGCCTAGCATGTCGTAAAAGGCGACTAATGGTATATGGGGTTTGGGTATGTGATTGTGTAAGCGACGAGCTAGCCACTTGTCACTACTCTTTCACAATTATCCATCTAACCCTGCCCAGTTTTGTTTTTGGCTGAATGTGGTTAAAGGGGCCTGATGCGCCTTTGACTCTGCCTACCCCTACGGGGATTATGGATGTAATGTAAAAATCTACATAAATGCAAGCAGTCATAGAAAAAAAACAATTCATATCATTAGTATAATCAAGATTGACCAAGATTGAATCAAGATTGATTTTAGACTGAAGGTATTCAGATAAAAATCTAAAACAGACAGGATTTTATAACTAAAAAGTAAAATTCCATTTCACTCAAACATTAATGAAAACCAAACAAATAACTGTTGTTTGCCAAAAACCAGTCAGCCAACTACAAGTGAGTCAACAATGTTTTCCAAAACCAGTTCTGGAATGTTACATGTCATAACATGTAGAATCGGTGAAATTGGGACATGTTCAGACCTGTTTTAGATGCTTGAGATGTTTCTGGAAACATTAATATAACACAATTTTCCATCTGCCAGCCCTGTTTTATTTTTGGCTGGATGTGGTTATGGGCGTGTTAGTGGATGGAGAGGACTCTTCCTCTCCATCCACAGAAGGCCAAATAAGAGATGGATGGATTGTGTGAAAGATGATATGAGAGAAATGGGAGTGGATAGCTTGATGACGGCTGACCAGGACGTATGGAAAAGGAAGACATGCTGCGCCGACCCCAGATGAACTGGGAGAAGGGCAAGAGGATGATGATGATGAAGTGGTTATGGGCGTGATGTTATGTATGTATGTATGTATGTATTAGTCTTACTCAGTAGTTCCTGAACAAGTTTTGCTAATCCATACTAATATTATAAAGCTAAAGAGTTTGTTTGCTTGTTATTTGAACTCTCTAATCTCAGGAACTATTGATCTCAGTGAAATTTTGTCAGGCTATAAGGCTATAAGGCTATATAACATTAAAATTAAAAAACAAATGTGATGAAACCGCAGGCACAGCTAGTATTAAAATATAATTATACACCCCTCCCCCAGATAAAAGTATGAAAACAATCCTTAATTTATACACCCTTCAATAAATCATTGCAATTAGTATTGTTACTACTGTAAAATGAGCAAACACTAACATTACCCTAAAATAATATGTAACTGTATTAAAACTCTGTCTACCTTATGTTTTACACACAGACTAGTAAAAAAAGAAGGACTCCACTATCATACTATAGCATGAAGCCACGTTTATGCATGTATGAGTGAGATACTTATGAATACCAGATATAGGATAACTGTCATTTAGAGGACTTATTATGTCAATGTGTGACGTAAGTTGCGCGTCAAGGTGGAGCACTTGAGGAGCTTCAATGTGTAGTTAGTGGTGCGGAGTCCTTCTTTTTTTTACTAGTTAATGATTTTCAGGATACCTATTTTATGTAACATCTTAAGTTTGTATGTCCCATGTTAATCTGGGTCTGTTAAGGGAATGTGCTGACTGTTTTTCTTGCCGAACTAACTAAACTTTACACGACTTCCCTAGCCGGGTAGACAGAGAGAACTGTTTCTTGCCTAATGTGTTCTAAAAGGGATTAGTAGTGTATTCGGTTAGTAACACATGTAGGCGATTAACTAGCCACCTGTCACTACTTTTTCACAATTTTCAATTTTCGAATTAACCTAACTCTACTATGTATTGTAGCTATATGTGGTTTAAGGAGCATTATTGCTCCTTAGACTCTGCCTACCCCTTCGGCGATTACGGGCGTAAATGTATGTATGATACTATCTAATATATAAAATTTCCATGTCACAATGTTAGTTACCGTACTCCTCCAAAACCGCTTTACCAATTTTTACCAAATTTTATATGCGTATTCAGTAGGTCTGAGAATCGGCCTACATCTATTTTTCATACTCCTAAATGTTAAGGGTGGTCCACCCCAAAGCTATAACTTGAGAACGGCTTTACCGATTTCGCTTATTCTTTTTAGTTGTGTTTGTTATTGTCATGTGAAGGTTCTTATGAAAGATAAAAATAAAAAAGTTGCACGGTAAATTAAAAAAAAATGGGTATTGAAAATCTGAGAATGTGGCGTTACAAAGTGCACCGGGTCAGCTAGTATGTATGTTCTCTCTGCCTACCTAGGGAAGTGGTTTGAAGTCCGTTACAATACAATATTCTCTCTGGAACACTAATCCTCTAGTGTGGACCAGGGAGTTAGCATGAAGATAGTATGATACAATACAATAAGACCAATAACAAGTGTTTAGAAAAGCATATTACACAACCACTGACCAGTAATTAAATAAAAAATTATTTCCTGCCTTGTGATCTTCACTACAAATTGAATTATAAATCAGTCATTTTACTCTTATATGGCAGAAACTTTACCACACCACAAGTACATATGTATATTCATAAGGAAAGTATTTGAAATAACAAAATAATGATGCAGAATGCTTTATATATAGTTAAATACTAAATTATTTAGAAAGAATTCTTCCAAAGTGATTTTATTGGTAATAAATACAATATACAAAAAGTCTAACAGTAAAATCATAGTTATTGCTTGATGTTAATGATCAGTCTTTAATGTCAATGAATTTGACCTTTTAAGCAACATTGGACCAAGTGACTGTACCTAATATATTGAAAGGCAAACATATGGTCACCTAAAGATGGAGTGATCAGGGTAAGTAGACATGGAGTAACAAAAACAATTAGTATCAGCTGAAAATACTAGAGCTAGATACTGAAGGACAGAGCCAGATCTAAAATTAACTCCTTCTGTCCGAAATCGTGAGAAAACAAGGAAATCAAAAAGAGTCATTACTTTTCAGCAAGAATACACGAGTCAATCTAAAATAGAACGTTCCAGCTGAGACAACACGCAAAAAAACCACAAACAATAACAAAAATAGGTCTCAGCGTTAGTTTTAAACGCATTAGCATTCAAAAATTCTACAAACGTGTTATTTTGTGCGCCGAATAATTAAACAGAGAAAGTGATACGTTACCTTAGCGCTCTAACCCTTTTGTAGGGCGGACTGAAGGACACGGGGGCCGGGCAGGCATCCCGGATGCCGTCATCGTCATCCAAACTGCTAAAATCCAGCTTTCTTGGCAAAATAGAAGCCGGTATTGGGCTCAAATTGTCCGAAAACATGTTATATGAGTCCGACATCTCACATGAAGTTTCAACCGATAATTCCGACGAATTCAACTTGTTGTTGAATCCGTTTTTCATCCTATACCATTCACTCATTTTTAATTACACATTTGATACACTTTTTTCAACAAATACACACTGATTTTACTATTTTTCTTACAAACAAAGCGTACTTTCACAATTCACTAAGATCAACGTTATGGCGGATGACGCATAGCACCTGTTCAAGCGTGCAACCAATCAGGAGAAAATATTTGACCGGTGAGTTGAATACAGCGATTTGATTGGTAGGAGTTATTTTTTTTAAATACAGAAAATTTGGCAGCTCTCGTAATTGGTGAGCAATATGGATGCGTTCTGAAATAAACATGTTATAAACCGATAATATAAAAGCCTTAATTTTTTTCATAAATTATACATAATATTGTATGAAATTTATATACTTAAAGTAAATTTTACAACATTATTGCTTTAAATAATCTTACCACTCGCTTCGTAAACCTGATTTGTATGTTGTATTATAATGAAACTCGCTCGAAAATCCTGGTAATTACAAGTTTGTAATTGTTTATTGAGATTACCAGACGGATTGTTATCACATTAATAGATAGGTAGAAATAGACCGGCGTTTCCCATTTGTCAAATCACGACCCGGTATCGAGCCCTCAAAATAAAATACCGGGTTGTAACTTTCCCGCCTTGTTTTAATTACTATCTATCTATAATATTTACTATTGATCGAAGCATTTTAAATATTCGTAAGCGGTGAGCTAAAATGGGTCTTATTTTACCTAATGCTTAGGTTTTATTTTAAGGTATTAAGTGGGCCACGAAGAGGCAGTGTGAAAATTACCGGGCTATGGCAAAACAATTTTTAGGAAACACTGAAATAGGCAATTAGCAAGCGATTGCCAGGGCCGCAATAAGCCTACCATATACTTTATATTTAACATAGAGGTACCTACTTAATATTCTAAAAAAGCTAAGGTGTTATTTCTTGTACCTGTAAAGACTAAAAAACGTAACACTCAAAGCGGCATTGCTTGATTTGCCAATGGATGGGTTAATCTGGCCGGCCAGCTATATTAGTCATTTATTATTATAGGATCGTAACAAATGGAAGTACGTGATCTCTGCCTCCCCCATGGGAAAAAGGCGTGACATTATGTATGTATGTATGTATGTATTATTGTAAATATATAGGTGTGAATGACTAATATAGCTGCTAATGTTAACATACACATTATGATGATGAAAATGCGTGCTTCTAATATTTTATGTACCTACCTATCGATTTATAATTCTCATTACATTTATTGCGATAAATCACAAAATTAGCATTTTTATTTTACAGTGTTAAGACCTCAGTGAAAATTTATTCATTTACATATTGCTACATTATCTAAGTAAATAGGTATGTGCTTAATGCATTTGAATTTTGTGAATTAATTAACATGAACGCAAAAAATGTATGTACCGTTTTTCTTATCTGCGATTGTCACTCACTGACATGACATTGACATAATGCGTCAGTAAAAAAAAAAACTTCGGCCGAGACAGTTCGATTTTTGTTTGTACCATTTCGCATTGCAGGGGATGCAACATTTGTTTCTAAGTTAAATTCCTTTGTATCAATTGTGTAATAAATCTGCAAAATAATCTATTCCTATGGTACAAATAATTAAAAATGGAGTTCCTAATGTTATATCTGTGCGGATTGATTCTTGGATTTCCCACCGCACGTTCGGTACCAAACAAAGATGAAATTATATTTAACTACAACAATACGTGAGTATTACTGTTTTAAATCTATTCTTTACACATACATGTGAGAATAAAACCTTCTTTGTAGTATTTCCGAATAATAAACCCGTCTTAAAATACAATAATCGATTGAAATTTTACACATAAAAGTTACAATATTTCTACTGAACTTGTTTTATAAATCGTAGATAATTGCCAATTACCGGACTGAATGGGGTGTAAATCATTATTTTAATATCCTAATAAGAATAAAAAAGTGTTAAACTAAACTGGTTTTCGATTTATCTTTGTAGGTTACTTGTGTATAGGGATTCCCAGATTATTATGTGAGGCTAATACTTATAATACATACATAATATCACGCCTATAATCCCCAAGGCTTAGTTGCCTCGTTGCCTCGTTGTTGATGTTCTATGATAACAGGGATGGTTTCCGCACTTAGTCCCTAGAGTGGACCATTGTACGTGAGCCGTCCGGGCTCTGGAGTGTCATTAGAAGGATCATTCAGATCATTAGAAGGATTGAAAATGACCCTGGACTGTCAGTGTCATTTTCAATTCTTCTAATCTGGTTGGATTTTAATCACTGCCAGATTACCAGATCCGGTTTCCCAGATTTCAATGTCTAAGCCCGGATACCAATACAATATTATTGATAGATTCTTATAGTACATAGACCAGCAGGTACCTTGGCACACAAGTTCAATCGCTCACAGTCTAAATGTAAATAGTCCATATTAAGTGTTATTGACTTCTTTTGCAGTTAATAAAATCGTTGTTTAGAGGGTAGGTTGACTAAAAAATGTGCCACAAGTTCACAAAATAGCGTACTAGTAAAACAATCTGGAAGTAATGTTCCACTATTTCTACTATTCTGCAACTAATTATAACGTAGTACTATTGAGAAAAAACACTCCCGTTATTTCTACTGTACAACTGTACAATAGATTAAGTAGAAAAAGTTGGAATAAATAATCCCTCTTGTTCTACTATCCTCAACTTATTGTATCGTAGGACTAGTGAGAAAAAATATTCCCATTACTTCTACCGTGGAACTGCGTAGTCAGACAAGTGGGAACAAACGACATCTATTTATTTTTGACTTTATACTGAGGGAAATAAGTTTCAAGTTGTTTTTAGTATGTAATTAATTTTTAGTATGTAATTAATTGTAAATTGTACTGTGTATTCTTATATTTTGCAGACATGTTATATCTTTTCGTTTATTAAGGAAAATAATTTATTATAAAGAATGTACTAACTCCTTATCTAGCATGTCAAAAAAGGCGGTTAATGGTGTATCGAGTATTGGGCTTTTGATTGGGTAGGCGACGAGCACGGACTTGTAAAAAAGAAGGACTTCGCGAAAGACTAGTTAGTTAGTTGGGTACAGTAGAAACTAGATTATCTAGATCAAATAAACCCAGGTGTAGTCTTTGTAATCAAAAATCCGGATAATTGATTGAATCAAAGTCAAATTGAGCAGTATAAACATTTTAATTTTTTTTTAAATAAATAAAAGGCATGCTCCGGTGGTTCGGACATGTGGAAAGAATGGATGACGAAAGATTGAATAAACAGATATACAATGCGAAAGTGGAAGAATGGTAGGAGCCGCGGAAGGCCCAGGCTCACCTAACACAACCAGATTGGTTATGTATTAACAGAAGGTGATGTTAGCAGTCATAAAAACCGTAGAGCTCATATGATAAGGATCATGAATGTTAAAGAGGCGAGGGAGGTGTGTAAGGATCGTGCCATATGGCGTTCGGTTCTCTCTGCCTACCCCGCTAGGGAAGTGGCGTGAAGTATAGTTAGTGTCTATTAAAATTGCAGCCCTCCTTAAACAGTCCTGTTATTATGCTGACAGCGTGGCGTAGATTTGTCATATTTAAGCTCGGCAGTTTTCTTGAAAGACTACCCTACTATTTATGGGTTTATGGCCTCCTTGGTTTATCGACATTGTTTCAGGTCTGCCCATAGTCCTGTATGGAGTCGCTTGGTTCTGTTGCGTAGCCAGGATATTAGTTTGTTAAGTGATATCAGTATAATCGGCTCCGGTCCGAGCACGGTCATATCTGAACCTCTTCTAGCTAGTTCAGAACTTCCCAACTGTTGAACTGAATGTTAGAGGGGGCATAATAGATAAGTTTGCTTTTCCGAAAGAAGAAATCTATTCAATGTGTAGGTAAATTAAAAAATAAATCAGTAAAATTATTCTTTTTGAACACCTAAGGAGAAGGCATGAAAATATAATTTTTGGTCCGGGGAGCCTCAAAGGTTGGGAAACCCTGAGCTAGTTGGTCTGCAACATCGTTTCCCAGTGAAACGCTATGTCCTCGAATCCACTGTAGTGTTACCCGGTTTTGTACAGATATACCGTTGACTGTCTCACCGGACTTGAGAGTGAAGGAACAGAGAGTGCACCTGTGTTTGCGCACACACTTGTGCACTATAATATCTCCTGCGTTGGTTAATCCTCGTTGAGATTGGTCGCCGTGACCGATATCCGGTTGAATAATACATATTTGTTTGCTATTATGAACTCAAAGTTTATGTAGGCTAGACTATGATTTGTCGTCGATAAATTCATAATGTCCCATGTTGGTCTGGGACTCAAAGTCAAAGTCAAAGTCAAATTATTTATTGCATTTCATGAATGTGATACAAAGGTGGAATTATACAAATTACAGTACATCATGTTACCCATTTAGGCATAGCAATATAAAATATTTAATAATTAACATGGAACGGATCATTAATAGATAACACAGTATTAATAGTGTTAGATTAGGTATTAGTAAATTTATCGCTAAAGTATTCGTTTAAGTTATAATAGCACTTTTTAATTAATGTTTCTTTAAGTTTTTTTAAAAATATATTTACATTAGCTTCTAATCGCAGTCCTAAAGGTAGGTTGTTATGAATTTTTATTGCTGAACAGTAGGGACCTGATTTATACATTTCCGTGCGGCTGTATGGTATTTTTAGTTTATTTTTATGTATACTTCTAGGATTGCGTTGACTACTAGATACTGCACTGTTGAAAATTTCGGGATTATTTCTTATAAATTTACATATTTCTAAAATATATATACAAGGAAGACTTAAAATTTCTAGCTTTATAAAATGAGGTTTGCAAGATTCCATGTTATTTATATTTTCTATTATTCTTATACACTTTTTTTGTAATATGAAGAGGTCATGTACATCGGTGCTGTTTCCCCATAGGATGACTCCATATGTAAGCCAGGAGTAAGCATAGGCGTAATATGCTGTAATTGCGGTTTTTTTATCGGTGTTCAGTTTCAGCTCGTAGAGAGCGTACGTAAAGCGACTCAGTTTTGATTTGACTTTCTCTATGTGGGATTTCCATTTGAGATGAGAATCAATTTCTAGGCCTAATAAAGAGTAAGTGTCAACTTTTTCTAATTGTAATCCATCAATTTCTAATTCTACATTTAATGAAGATTTTTGGTGAGGTCGGAATTCTATAATTTTAGTTTTTGAATAATTAATTAATAGATTGTGTTCTAATAGCCATTTTTTTATAGTATAAAATATTGATTGTAGTTCTGTTTGGCATTTGTTAACGTTGTCGAATTTATATAAGACCGATATATCATCTGCGAAAAGTACACAAGGAGTTTTTATGAATTTAGGTAAGTCGTTTATATATATAATAAATAATATACACCCGATTACACTTCCTTGAGGAATGGAGTTGCTATTTAATGTTATGGATTCAGATCTAAACTGTATTAGTTTACCAGTTTGTGGGTCTTGGTGGTCAATTTGGACAATTTGGGTTCTATTTTTTAAATAGGAGGTCAGCCAGTCATGCGCTCTACCCCTGATGCCGTAGCATTGCAGTTTGAGGAGGAGAGTTTCATGTTTTACCCTGTCGTACGCTTTCGTCATATCAAGTAAGATGCCTACTCCGTATTTACCCTCGTTGATATAATTTAATATATTCTCAACATAACGATATACAGCAAGAGTAGTCGATCTATTTTTTCTAAACCCGTATTGTCGGTCATCAAGTAAATTATATTTCTCAAAAAAGGATACTAGTCTATTAGCCATAGCTCTTTCAAAAATTTTGGATGTCGACGGGAGTAGAGCTATAGGTCGATAATGGTTCGGGTTATTTTTACTTCCTTTTTTATGCACTGGTATTACAATGGTGTCTTTCAGTAAATCGGGGAATATACCTTCATCAAAGGACTGGTTAATTAAAATTGTAAATGGTGTAGTTAATTCTTCGGCACACTTCTTTAAAAGAATAGAAGGTATATCATCATGCCCTGAGCTATATTTATTTTTTAGGTTCAAGAGCATAGACTTTACTTCTTTCTCATCCGCTGGCTTTAGGTACATACTATTCTCTATACTACTCGTATTATATGTATGATGGGACGCAGTGTTCATATCACACTCGTTCTGTCCTATGGTGGCAAAGAAGTTATTAAAGTAGTTGGTAATATTTTTGGGTGATTCTATTACGGTTCCATTGTCTAGCTCAAGTCTAATGTTTTTATGTTTTTTATTTTTAATTTTATTGGTTTTTTGTTTTATAATTTGCCACATTGTTCTTGTTTTATTTGTTGAGATCATCATTTTGTTTATATATAGTTTCTTTTTTGAATAAATTATTGCCTTTTTTAGTATTTTCCTATAGCGTCTATAATACTTTTTAATTGTAACATCGTTTGTCTGATTTATGAGTATGCGTAGTTTTCTTTTGTGATAACAAGACACTCTTAGCCCTTTTGTTATCCATTTAGGTTTATTAGCTTTATTATTAGTTTTTGTCCGTATATTTTTAATTGGAAAATGTATATTTAGTAGCTCTTTTAATTTGTTGTGAAATGTTATATAATTTGTATTTATGTTATTCGCTTGATCTAGCAGGGTTTCCCAGTCTATATAACTAAGGCTTTGTTTAAAATTACGTATTAGGCTATTGGCAAAAAAGCGTTTACTTATTATTTGTGTTTCCTTTGTATCATAGAGACCGTCAGTGGGTACGGTCACAGAGACTCCATGGTGGTCAGAGAGGCCTAGTTCACATACATTTGTTTGTGTTCTGCTAAAATTTGTGAAGACTAGGTCTATACATGTAGCCGTGGATTTACAGATTCTTGTTGGTGATTTGACTTGTTGTACATAATTATAAGATAATAACATATTTCTAAAATCTATTGCTATTTTCTTGGTTCCTAACATATCGATATTAAAATCTCCCCCTATTATAATATTTTTATGCTTTTCCTTTTTTAAGATATCAAGTAGAGCTTTAAAAGATTCTATAAATGTATCCGTTTCACGGTCATTCCAATATATACATAATACCAACAAATTTAAACGTTTAATCTCGATACTACAGTATTCAATCACAAATTCAATTGATAATTTGGATATATCTATACGTTCCATAAAATCAGTATTATCTTTACTTGGCCCATGTTGATCTGGAACAAAAAAAAATGTGCCAACTGTGGTTCTTGCCTAGCATATCGTAAAAGGCGACTAATGATATATCGGGTTTTGGGTACTACTTTCCATCTAACCCAACGCAGTTTTATTTTTGCCTGAATTTGGTTAAAGGAGCCTGCTGTCCTTTTGACTCTGCCCACCCCTTCGGGGATTATGGGCGTGATGTTATGTATGTATGTAAATATAAACGGTGTCAACGTCCCTATTGACTAGTCATTTACCCTTAGGTGCAATTGTTTCCTCGTCAAAGGTTATTAATCTGTTTATAAGTCGGTGTGAATGAGATAGCTTATCTTTGTGAACTTTCGCAGATATAAGTACAACGTGGCCTATACTGTAAATGTCAACAAAAGGATGGAGTATATAATGGAGTTTGGAGGGGTGAGTTTATATAAATAAAATATATAATGTTTATATATTCAATTACAAACAAACTGGGTGTTAATATACAATATTTAAGTATATATTTGTAATACGACTTTTGATTCTGATATCCGTAACACAAGTGCTTAAGCAACTTACCTCGGAGTCAGATCAATGTATGTGATGTAGTCTGATATTTATTATTTATTTATAATTTTACAGCAATAATTTAAGGCAAAAGTATTTTTGAGTTAATACTATACTAAGAGATACTATGAGGCCCCCAGGACCTGAGGCCCGGGGCGCACCGCTTCGGGGGGCGGACCCCGATTAGAGTCTGTTACAGCTTGGCTTAGCTCCTCAAGCTCGTCTATCCCCCATTTAATGGTGTTTCGTGTGACATCTGGTCTCCGTTCCAGGGTATGGAGGCGTACGACACACCAGCACGCGTGACGGTGGCAAGCGATATCGCCAATCAGACATTCCCACTCTTCATCACGGCTAGGCAGCAGAAAGGTAGCCGACGTCTCCTCTCTTGTCCCCTTTTAATCCCCTGCCTTTCCTATAGCCCCTTCCCACTCACTCCCTCTCGCTCCAATAATAATCTAACTTAGAGACTAAGAGCGGTGGTAGCTCAATGGTAAGGATCCGCGCCTCTTAACCGAGGAGTGCGGGTTCAAACCAGGCACTCTATGTACGTATTTATACCACTAGCTCGGCGGTGAAGGAAAACATCGTGATGAAACTTACAAATTCAAACAACTTTGGATTTGTAACCATGATCCAAAAATTGTCTGGTTCCCCTATCTTAGGGTAACGAAGGTCAGATTAAGATTAAGCCGTGTTAAGACGGGGTCCGCTTAGACCATGATCCAGGATTTAGCGAGTCTGGTAATTACGTTGAAGCGACTGCCGATCTGACCTTCGTTAAGAGACAAATAAGAGCTAAGTAAGCAATTATTTTTTATCTTTAGTATATCGGGTTTTGTGAGTGTGATTGTGTAGGCGACGAGCTAGCCACTTGTCACTACTTTTTCATTATTTTCCTTCTAACCTAGCTCTACACGATCACTTATAAAACCCGATATACCATTAGTCGCCTTTTACGACACGCTAGACAAGGAACACAGTTGGCGCATTCTTTTTAAGTCCCATGAGACTAATCTGTTACTGTAATCTCACATATACAATTTTTGAGTTACCTAGCTTATTATGGTGATGATGTTGTGCATGTTGTCTCCCACAGGCGTCTTCTCCTGGCAGCTCCCAATGCTGGTCCAGACTCCTCTCAGCGTGGAGAAGTTCACCAACATCTCCAGGACTCTGTGCCCCCACAACAACCTGTTTTCGGACGACGCGGACACGTGCGGTGAGAGTGAGGGAGACGGAGGATGTGTTTGGCTTAGGCTGTGGTTGGGATGATAGCGGTGAGGGTAGCTGAGCGATTAGCGGGCGCGAGTTTAAGGAGGGTCTATCTCCTAGGGCAGTGATGGCGAACCATTGGCACGCGTGTCGTAGGTAACACGTAATACAAAAAGTTGGGCACGCCCTGTATTTGGGATAACACATTTGTCAATTTGACAATAAAATTCTCTTAAATCTTTCCCCCTGACACTAGAAGGATCAATTGAATTGAAATTTGAGATATTTTAGTACGTCCGCTTAAAAAGGTTCGCCAACCCTGTCCTAGGGTTCTAGATTGAGTAGGGACTAGTGAGTTTTTCAAATATCGCGTGTCAGATACTTGGGGTGAGAGTGAGGGAGACGGAGGATGTTTGGCTTAGGCTGTGGTTGTGATGATAGCGGTGAGGATAGCTGAGCGATTAGCGGGCGCGAGTTTAAGAGAGGGTCTATCTTCTAGGGTTAGTTCTAGATTGAGTAGGGATTAGTGAGTTCCCAAATATCCCGTGTCAGATACTTGGGGTGAGAGTGTGGGAGACGGAGGATGTTTGGCTTAGGCTGTGGTTGTGATGATTGCGATGAGCAGGCGATTGTAAAGGTGAATCCTTTACTCGGGGCTAATTCTAGTTTTACGCCGTCGGATGCTAAGGGTGTGGCTGTGATTATAGCGGTGAGGGTAGCATTTAGCGAGTGTTTAGGTCGAAAGGTGAGGATTTTTTAAACCACCTCGTGCCAGATACTTGTGATATGAGTGAGGGAGATGGAGGATGCGGAGTTGTATGAGTGAGGGAGATGGAGGATGCGGAGTTGTATGAGTGAGGGAGATGGAGGATGCGGAGTTGTATGAGTGAGGGAGATGGAGGATGCGGAGTAGTATGAGTGAGGGAGATGGAGGATGCGGAGTTGTTTGAGGACTTAGGCTGTAGTTGGGATGATAGTAGTGACGGTAGCGGGGTGATGAGGGACTAATACAAGTGCCGATCCATCTCTTAAGGCTGATAGTAGGTCGAAGTGCGATTTGTTTCAAACACCCTCGTGTCAGATACTTGCGTTGAGAGTGAAAGACAGAAGATATTGATAATTATTAATTATCTTCTGTATAAGGAGAATAGTATGGAAGTACCTATGTCTTAGGCGGTCAGGATAATAGCGGTGAGGGTGACGGAACGATGAGCGGGAGGGTGCGGATTTTTTTCCAACAACCTCGTTTGACACGGTAGGAGTGAAGGGGACGGAAGATGTCGCGCTCGGTCACGAAATTCATGACTGTCTGTTTGTTTGCTTGCTAACCGATTTACGCTAGAAGAGAGTTGGTGTTATGAGAAGTGTTTTGGGCTACTTATTATTTCAGAATAAGAAATTGATCCCTGGATTTAGTCATTTTAATGCCACCTGAATTAAGACTTGGGGTACAGGTAGATGAATTAATATTTTATGGTACATAAGAAGTTTTCTAGAAGAAAACAGCCTACCCCTCCGGTGACTGCAGGCGTGATGATGATATGATAATGTCAAAGTCAAGTCTTTTTTTATTTTATTTTATTTTATTTGAATATCCAACAGCAAACCAATATAAAATGTACAAAGAAACAGGATACATATTAACAGGATATCACAACATGAATTTAGTGATTACAGACATCATGCATCATGCTTGAAAGCAATAATACGGAAAAGTGTGTTGGTGCTAGTCATAATAATAATAACATATTAAAGATAGTGTGACTGAATGGTAATAGGGTAATGTATGAGTAAAAGTAAAATTATGCTTGCTTGGCACAATTTATGATGGGGTTAAATAAAATAAATTAGATAAATAATTATATAAATATTGTATATAGGTACTTAAATGGGATCATCGAGTTTATTCAAAATTTTATGTTTAAAAATTATTTTGAGTAAAGCAAATAAATCTATATCATCAAAGGAGGCATTGTATATGTTAGTGACTCGTACTAAATAATCGTTTTTGGTATAGTTGGTACGACTAAATGGTATGTGAAAAAGCTTAGCTGCGCAAGATCGAGGCGGACGATACGGGATGTGATAATTAATCAAGGATAAAAGTCAAAATACTCTTTATTTATATATAGGTTTGAAACAAACACTTATCAATTCAACAAGAAAATCAACTAATAATATGAATTTACCACCGATTCGGAATATAGCTTCTACCGAGAAGAAACCGGCAAGAAATATTATGAAGAAAACTAATATTAAGCCTTCTTAATGCAAGCATGTTTTTTTTTTTAGATTTTTGACTTCCGCGTCCGCTCATCGCTCTGCTATCCTCACCGCTATTGTAATGACCACTGCCTTATGGGTTTTGTGCTTGTTGCAAATTGAAAAAATAATTTATGAACGTGTGAATGAATGCTTGATAATTAGCTTATCGTATGTTTGCATAAGCTAGCCTCGACTTGAGGGGGTCTCCAATTGTTAAAATCTGTCATATATATAAATTAATTTATAGGCAGTTTGGAACTGGAGGCCCCCGTTATATTGCAAATCTTTGGGGGCCCCGTGATGAGGCCCCTGGGCTTACTATTTTTATTTTAGTTTATAAAATTCAGGAATGGACTGACAGGTATTTGAATTTCATAATGCTGTTGTCGGTTACTTGTTTATATTAACATGTGAAGCAGAAGCCCAAGGGCCCCAAAGAGGGGCCTCAAATTCCAAACTGCCCCTTGTTAAACCGTAAACATATCTCTATCATAGACCATTCGTAGTTGTCAATAGAGGTACTCTCGCGATTTGGAGGCCCCCTAACCCTAAGCATCCCCTAAAAGCGGAATTCACTAACATAAAATCTTCCGATATATTGTCTATGGCTACTATGCTTTGGCCATTATGTGCCTTATCTCGTACGGAATAAGGTATATTTTAAAACTGTGGTCCCATAATACTTTTTAATTTTCTTTTCTTTTTGTTCACGCCTCCAAGTCAGTGGGAAGTGGATGAATGACTACTGTGACCCAGTTATACGTAAATAGTTATTCATTATACTTATACAATGTGATCCTTTTTATATAACCATAATATATAAATATTTATTCTATATCAAAGACAAAAAAATATCTATTTATATCGGATATGTATCCGACTACATCACGTACATTAATCTGATTCCGAGGTAAGTAGCCCAAGCACTTATGTTACGGATATCAGAATCAACAGTGGTATTACAAATATATACATAAATATTGGATATTAACACCCAGACACAGAACAAACACAAGTATTCATCACACGAATGTTTGTCCTGGGTGTTGGACGAACCCACAACTCGTGGCGCATGGGGCAGGGTCACTACCGAATGCGCCATCGAGCCAGTCTCAGACTCATATAGGTTTCAAAGACATTTATAAATCGTCAAAAACTGTTAATGATACATGATTCTACCACTATAATTCTATACAGGGTCATTGTAAAAATTTTCATGTAAAAGATTAACTATCGAGTTTCTTGCCGATTTCCTCTCGATAGAGTCTACCTTCCGAACCGGTGGTAGTATTATTTCTTATCGTTTTTTTATGTATATTGACTATTTATAAATGCTTTCTTGAAGTCCATGAAAATGAAGATATTTTGAATTTGAATTAATTATAATTGCCCTTAAAACATATGTAAAAAATCACTTCAAAAGGGAGATTTTTTTTATTATATTTATACATATACAGGATCATTTGTAAAACATCAACAACGTCGCAGGAGTAGATTACTGGCATTATAAACAACAACGTTTGTTCTACGACTTTTACTAAACCGACAAAGAAAAACAGCTCTCCATACTAAATGACCAAAAAGCTGATGTAGTTTGTATGAAAATACGTTTTTTTGTCCATTAAATAAAAGTCTTAGAACACGACGTCGTTCGACGTTGTTGATGTCTTACAAATGATCCTGTATATGTATAAAAATAATAAAAAATCTCCCTTTTGGAGTGATTTTTTACATAGTTTTAAGGGCAATTATAATTAATTCAAATTCAAAATATCTTTATTTGCATGGGCTTCAAGAAAGCACTTATAAATAGTCAATATACATTAAAAAAAGGATAAGAAATAATACTACCACCGGTTCGGAAGGTAGACTCTATGGAGAAGAATCCGACAAGAAACTCGATAGTTACTCTTTTAAATGTCAATTTTTACAAATTTGTAAACTTAAAGTAGGTTAATAATTGAATAAGGAATTTATAATAGTTCTTTTTATAATAATATAAAATATAAAACTTATATAAACTGCATAACTAAATAAACTTCACGCCACTTCCCTAGCGGGATAGGCAGAGAGAACCGAACGCCATATGGCACGATCCTTACACACCTCACTCGTCTCTTCTTCTAAAACTTATATATTACCTATTACATAATATGTGGTTTCTATAATCATTTAAAAATGTATGGTATTTAAAAAGGAATACATTGTATAATTTGATTATCAATATTAATATTATATGAACTTATTTAGATTTAGATATATATAATAATTTTCGAGAATATTAGTGTTTCTACTACGTTGTGGGTTTATCACACTTGTAGTGTTGTATTATTATCGATACTTTTATCGTCGATAGCTGATCGTTGAGAAGCAGTAAGAATATCGATAGGCCCGTTTATATCGATACTATCGATCGTCCTAAACAACACTTAATATCTTGAGCGTTATTTACAATAAATTCTACATAAACATTTTTATGGAATTTTACAGCCTGTATAGATAATATCGATAAGTCGTTGGTTACTATTAGTGTTTTAATGTTACGTTATCGATAAACTATCGATATTCAATGCCATCGCGTACAACACTACTAGAAGCAAGAGTCGGTTTCACCAATGTGTAGATTTCTAGAAATAGTCTTTATCAAAATATATTTCTAATCTCATATCTTCTGATTATGTAGAATTAAAACTTTATTTTTTTCTCAACTTTTCACTGGCCCGTTGGTCGAGTGGTCAGAGACCCTGGCCACGAAACTAAGGGTTGCGGGTTCGAATACCGCTAGTGGCAAATGTTTCGTCTGTTAAACATACATTTGTGCTTGAGTCATGGATGTTTATAAACGTATTTAAGTATGTCTATCCGTTCACCTAGTATCCATAGCACAAGCATAAGCTTAGTTTGGGACTAGGGAATTGGTGTGTCAGTCTGTAGAATTTATAATTTATAAACTGCAACCAGAGTATTTGATATTCAAATTCAAATACAAATTTCCCTTGGTAGATAACCCTAAAAATTTTAAAATATGACTGTGATATTTTATTATTAGATTTTGGTGAAAACGGCTCGTAGTAACATAACTAGATATGTTTATATCAAATGATTAATTTATATATTATAAATACAACTATGTTAATAGGGATGATGACTGCATTAAAAAACAAATTCTATTTAATCCATCAGGTAGATTATACAAAAATACTAGACACATATTTTACGCTTTATCAAATTGACGAAAAGTCGCAAAGATAAAGAGCATCAAAGTTTTGGAGTGGGCGCTTGTGACGTCACTATTTAGTAAAAAAATTACGAATGTGTGACGTCACGCGGAACTTAAATGCATTGTATCTGTCAATGTTTGTTAAAAATAAAAAAAAAAATTAAAAAAAAATACGTGTTCATTATTTTTTTATAATCTCATTGCTCATTGATACTTTGACTCTGCCTACCCCTTCGGGGATAAGCGTGATGATATATCAATAGGTTTCAATCGTCGTTAGTACAAAAGCAAATTAAAGTTAGACTCTTCTATTGCGAATCACTTACTTCAAATGCACCAACTGTTCTGTACGACCCGGATATCGAACCAGCGACCCAAGGCCCTCTCTTTGCAGACCTCTCGTCGCTCAACACGCCCATCATACATCTGACGTCATCGTCGTTAGAAGATATCAAGGTATGTATCGATTATTTATACATCTAGTAATTTTTTTATCGATTATTTATATATCTAGTATTTTTTTTATCGATTATTTATATATCTAGTTTTTTTTATCGATTAAACATAAATGCCTAGATCGAATTTTTATATAAAAAAAAAAGTATTATTCAATCTATACTTGACCTATATTATAAAGCTTAAGATTTTGTTTATTTGTTTATTTGAAAGCGCTTATCTAAAGAACTGCTGGCCCGATTTAAAAAAAATCTTTGTGTTAGGTGAAGCGGTAGCAGACAGACAGACAGACAAACTTTTGCATTTATAATCCATACTAATAGGATTTTAAGTAAATTTTGTTGTTCCCCAATCGTCTAATATTCCTTAAAACTTTAACCTCTTCTCCAAGGTCACCATAGTAGTAGAAACGGTCCAAGACTTCTACATCAAGATGAACATGGAGACGAATCTCACCAGCACCCCGAGTCAGCCCAAATACTACTTCTACCCGTTCGAACAAAGCCAGCAGAGAGCCATTGATCTGCCCGCGCGCACCGCCAAGCGCAAGCGCATGTGCCACGAGGAACTGAACGAGGACGAGCAGAGGTGAGTCGGTCTGACACACTTACTAGATGACTGACTGTGAAGTCAGTCACAGTCAGTTAGTCTAGTAAGTGAGTCAGTCAGTGATTGAGTCAATCCGTCACATTCAGTCAGTGAGACAGGCAATCAGTCAGTCAGTCAGTCAGTCAGCCAACCTATTGGTAAATCAAATATATACACACTAACTGAATGACTGACTTACTGCAAATTCAGGCATATTTAGTCCGCCAATCATTGGTCGAGTAGTCAGAAACCTCGCTAGGGGCAAATATTTCGTGTGATGAACATGGACATTTATACTCGAGTCATGGAGGTTTATAAACGTATTTAAGTATGTCTATCCGTTCACCTAGTATCCAAAGCACAAACATAAGCTTAGTTTGGAACTAGGGAATTGGAGTCAGTCTAGAGAATTAATTTATTAACATGTTCAGTTAATTCCTCCATTTTCCATTACGGCCATGAATAAAATTATAATAACAACTAAACGATGTTGGTCTGGGATTTAAAAAAGAATGTGCCAACTGTGTTTCTTGCCTAGCATGTCGTAAAAAGCGACTAATGGTATATGGGGTTTTGAGTATGTGATTGTGTAGGCGACTAGAGCCACTTGTCACTACTTTTTCACAATTTTCCATCTAACCCAGCCCAGTTTTGTTATTGGCTGAATGTTGTTAAAGGGGCCTACTGCCCCTTTGACTCTGCCTATCCCTTCGGGGATTATGGGCGTGATGTTATGTATGTATGTACAATTAAACGCAGTTTCCCCTTGCAGCAAGCTGAACAGCTACATGCTCCGCAGTAGCTTGCAGGATGACAGCTGGCTGTCCCGCCCCAAGAGCGTCATCGTGATGATAGAATCGCCCGACGACATCTGCGCCGTCGTCTCAATACAGAACTTCTCGGTGAGTTTCAATAAATTAAAACTTTCAAAATTTAAAATTTCTATATAAAAAAAGGCTTAAAAAAAGCACTTATAAATCGGCAATTTTGCAAAAATCTGTAGAGCAATGTGAATCTACCACCGGTTCGGAATGCTGAATGTCAAAATATACATGAGTAATATACACTTTTAAAGTTCTAAACCAAATCATACAATCAATGACTGTGGGAGATGCAATCAATGAGCGGTGGTAGCTCAATGTTAAGGACACGCGCCTCTTAACCGAGGAGTGCGGGTTCAAACCCGGGCACGTGCCTCTGGATTTTTCAAATCTATGTACGTATATATACCACTAGCTCGACGGTGAGGGAAAACATCGTGATGAAACCTCCAAATTCAAATAACTTTGGATTTGTAACCATGGTTCAAAAATTGTCTGGTTCCCCTATCTTAGGGTTACGAAGGTCAAATCGGCAGTCGCTTCAATGTAATTACCAGACTCGCTAAATCCTGGACCATGGTCTAAGCGGACCCCGTCTAAGCACGGGACATAACGCTAGAAGTTAATGATGAAAAAAAGCACTTATAAATCGTCAATTTTGCAATAATCTGTAGAGCAATGTAAATCTACCACCGGTTCGGAATGCTGATTCTACCGAGAAGAAACCAGGGAAATCGAGGAAGGCAAATAACATTATATACAACACTAAAATATTTTTTCAATTCAGAGCAGGATGCTTAGCCAAATGCGCGCCAGCGATTCTATAACGAACTTCGCTGTCGCTCGTATCGCGCCACAAACTTGTTTACTAAGAACTCATAGTGCGGAACTCGGAGTTAGTTCCTGATTCGTCCACCCGAATAAGTCTGTGGCGCGATACGAGCGATAGCGAAGTTCGTTATGGAATCGCTTGCGCACATTTGGCTAAGCACCCTGTAGTTTCTGAAATTAGCGCGTTCAAGCAAACAAACAATTAAAGTCTTCAGCTTTATATTAGTATAGATTTTTAAAAGTAAGTATCGCCCCATTCTCTAGATAAATTAAAGTTAAAAACATAACCCTTCCTTTTCGTCATATACCAAATTTCATCAAAATCTGTCCAGCCGTTCTCGAGTTATAAATGGTGTAACTAAGCCGCCTTTGTTTTATTTATATTCTAGCTTCGTCCCGCGGCGTTGCTCGCGTGGTACATCGATGAAACATAGCTTATGTGTTATTCTAATATATAAGCTATACTATTGTAAAGTTTCATTAAAATCCATACAGTAGTTTTGGCGTGAAAGAGTAACAAACATCGACACATCCATCCATCCATACAAACTTTCGTTGTATAGATTAGGTAGTACTAGTCCGTGCATTATTAATGCAATTTTTTACATTTCCAGTGTCCGGTGTTTGATAATGAGCGAGACATTTTGTATGACGGATATTATCTTACTATGACGAGACGCGGTGGGATCACTTTGACGGTAAGTTTTCTTACCAAGCTATTTTTATACCACTAACTAACTAAACTTCACGCCATTTTTCTAGCGGGGTAGGCAGAGAGAACCGAACGCCATATGGCACGATCCTTACACACCTCACTCGCTTCTTCAACATTCATAATCCTTTTCATACAAGCTCTACGGTTTTTATGACTCCTAACATCACCTTCTGTTAATACACGACCGATCTGGTCGTGGTAGGTGAGCCTGGGCCTTCCGCGGCTCCTACATCGTTTTTTATACCACAAAGGAATGTTGTCTCATATTAGTATGGGACTTGAAAAGTATGTGCCAATAGGGATGTTGTCTGGCTAGTCCATTGAGATACTTTTTAAGAGCTGTCAAAACGAAATCACTTCATAGATTTTGTATGGGCTTGTCAACGTGTGACGTCACTAGTTTGTATAGTCAACTGACTTAATATTAAGCAGTTTTTGTAAAATTAAAAATTTTAGACTCAATATGATTGGAAATCAATAAGGCCTGACAGCATACTACGATACTTTCTTTTTCAGAATTGATATTTCAAAATTAAATATAAATGGTGTCAACATCCCAATTGTGTTCCTTGCTTAGCATGTCGTAAAAGGTGACTAATGGTGTATCGGATGTTGGGTGTGTGATTGTGTAGGCGACGAGCTAGCCACTTGTCGCTACTTTTCCACAATGTTCCATCTAACTCAGCTCGGTTTTGTTTTTGGTTCAATGTGGTTAAGGAGGCTGCCCCTTTGACCCTACCTACCCCTTTGGGGATTACGGGCTGTTATGTATGTCTATGTATGTATGTATGTATTATAATAAAGGTTTTTTTCTGTAGAAGTTTGGGACCTAAAAAAGACTAACTATCTTATACATACATACATAACATCACGCCCATAATTAGGCAGTGTTAAAGGGGCAGCAGGCCCCTTTAACCACATTCAGCCAAAAATAAAACTGGGCTGGGTTAGATAGAAAATTGTGAAACAGTAGTGACAAGTAGCTAGCTCCGTCGCCTACACAATCACACACCCAACACCCGATATACCATTAGTCGCCTTTTACGACATGCTAGGCAAGGAACACAGTTATCACATTCTTTTTAAGTCCCAGACCAACATGGGACAATGGTATCTTATAATATTGACTAAAAGCAACTATATTACAAAAATTTTACAAATAAGTGACGTAATCATTCCCCTCCACAGCAAGACACATTCCCAGTGGGCTTCTACATCGTATTTATAGTCAAGACTTCAGACGATGACTGCACAGATGTGAGAGGCGGTAACTCTTCGCTGCCGAAGGTGGCCCACTACCTGGGCTGGGGGGGCGAGGGGGTGGTCAACGTGCCGACGAGTGACGGCCGCGTGAAGCAGTTCAGGTGTGTAGATTTTTGGTGGAGGGTAGATTTTTTAGTAAAGTGCAAATTTTTTTTGAGATTTGTGTAGATTAGAAATGAGTTTTAAAAGAAAGTATGTAGATTTTTGAGAAACTGTTATTTTTTCACGTAGTGTGTAGATTGTTAAGTCAGTGTGTTAAACTTTTTGATGAATGTGTAAATTTTTTATAAAAAATATTTTACTTTTTTAAATATGTAGATTTTTTTTTAAAATTCTGTAGATTTTTTTTGACAAGCGTGTAGATTTTTAGGAAAGAAAGGAATTACTTTTTTTCCATAAATATTACAGTCGATACTATCGATTTATTGGCAGTTTAATCGCACTCATTAGGTCTTGACTCCTTCTCCTCTCTCCCCAGCTTCAAGATCATAGAAACCATCTCGTACAAGGAGTACCTGATCGGCGCGGGCGCAACGCTCGCGTTCTTCGTGTCGTTCTACGTGGCGTTCGTGGTGGTGATCCTGTTAGTTAGGAGGGACCCAGGGCCATACGAGGACCTGGTCGCGAACAGTGAGGGTGAGTGGGGGTGTAGATTAGGGGGTTGTGGGCTGAATAGCTTAGTTCTATTAGATTCTGGGGGTGAGTGTGGGTCCGCTGACAGTATTGGTTGGAACTCCTGGATAGTAAAGGAGGGTCAGCCACATGGAGAAGGCTCTGTACCCCCGGATAGTAGGGGTCGATGGGAGCTTCGGGTCCTGGAGGGGGATGGATTGATACCCCTAGATAGTGAGAGAGAGTGGAAGATACGGGATACCCGGGTGGTAATTGCTTGGTTTGTGGGGGTATGTGCGTTGTAGGGGGTCAGTTGCCCAGAAATAGCTCGGTACTCTTGAAGAGTGAGTAGGGGGGTCAGCTGGATGAGAATTACATGTTAGTACTAGGTGTTGACCGAGATCTTCGTGTCGTTCTACTAAGCGCTCGGGTTGGTGATCCTGGTTATGATGAGAGACCCGGGGTACGAGAACCTGGTCGCAAACAGTGAGGGTGAAGAAATAAATATCCCACAACATCACATACATTGATCTGACTCCGAGGTAAGTAGCTTAAGCACTTGTGTTACGGATATCAGAACCAACAGTGGTATTACAAATATATACTTAAATATTGGATATTAACACCTAGACACAGAACAAACACAAGTATTCATCACACGAATGTTGTCCTGGGTGGAATCGAACCCACAACTCTTGGCGCGTAGGGTAGGATCACTACCAAATGCGCCATCAAGCCAGTCAAACATATTCGTGTGTTTGTTAAAATATCCCCTCTATCTTTCTCAGAAGGCAACGCCACCCCAGTACTGCGGGACTCGGCGACGGTCCGCCGCCGGCGCGTGGCCGACGCGCGCGCAGGTGACGTCACAGCGTCGCAGAAGACCGGTGAGTGGGGATGAGACTTGGTTAGTTTGGGATTCAGCAGTCCAGCTGACAAGCGGCATGCGCTGTTTAATGCCGGATTTCAGGATTTCAATCCCTATTACAGATTGGAATGCTCATTCTTATTAGAGACTTGTTTCAAGCAATCCAGTTAAATTTTCAGCTGTGCTGGATTCAGAACAATTTAAGCTGGGCATTATATGGGATAAGGGATTGCAATCCAACAGCATTTGGACCAGTAGTTCCTGAGATTAGCGCGTTCAAGCTAACAAAGCAACTCTACAGCTTTATATATAAGTAAAGTTTTTTTTTCCCTTCTTTATCATGCGATCAGTCATGACTATAAGCAGATGCGGTGAAGACAAAGGTTTTTAAGATGTTACTCCCAACAGAGTCACCTCTTCGTTTGTATAGTCAGACTTCAGAGGGACTATTATTGGTCAAAGATATCTCGCCGCTTCTTCAGTCGGCGAATAGTTTCCGGAATTGTCAGCTGTCCTGCAAACCGGTTAGGGTGTCCTTGTAATTAGTAAAGTAATAGACGAAATATAATAGATATTCTTTATTGGAAGTATACCCCACCCCTCGTCCCCCAGACGGCTACGCCACCCCCGAGGCGGAGGCGTCGTCGACGTCGCGCCGCCGCGCCGCGCCCGAGGCGAGCGGCAGCGGGGATGCCGACCTCACCGCCTCCACGCAGAGGGCCGGTTAGTGATTGACCTTTGGATGGCACCAGCTGGATTGCTGGCTCCAGCACAAGTAATATTGTGCTGGCACCAGCTGGATTGCTGGCTCCAGCACAAGTAATATTGTTCTGGCACCAGCTGAATTGCTAGCTCCAGCTGGATTGCTGGCTCCAGCACAAGTGATATTGTGCTGGCACCAGCTGGATTGCTGGCTCCAGCACAAGTAATATTGTTCTGGCACCAGCTGAATTGCTGGCTCCAGCACAAGTAATATTGTTCTGGCACCAGCTGAATTGCTGGCTCCAGCTGGATTGCTGGCACCAGCGCAAACAATATTGTGCTGGCACCAGCTGGATTGCTGGCTCCAGCATTGCAATCCTTATTTGGAATCACATCAACGTATGTGATATTATCTGATATTTATTGATTCATTCTCATTTAAGGTCACTTCGGAAGCAGCTCATCATCAGACACCGAGTCGGACTCGCTGGAGGACGACATCGAAAAGGACCCGTACCGGCTGGGGGGGCGGCTGTGCGTTGCCAACCTGGCCAGGTGAGGGCCATTCATCATCATCTTCCTAGCGTCATGTCGGGGTTTAGTCGGGGTTTAGATGATCCTTGATTTTGTCGTCCCATGCTGGTCTGGGAATGCGCCAACTGTGCTCCTCGCCTAGCATATCGTAAAGGCGACTAATGGTATATGGGGTTTTAGGTGTGTGATTGTGTAGGCGACGAGCTAGCCACTTGTCACTACTTTATCACAATTTTCTATCTAACACAGATCAGTTTTTACCATCTAACCCAGCTCGGTTAGATTTTTGTCTGAATGTGGTTAAAGGGGCCTGCTGCCCCTTTGACTCTGCCTACCCCTTCGGGGATTAGGGCGTGATGTTATGTATGTATGTAAGAATTTGATCATAGTAGGTGAATCGGAATCTTCCGCGATACCTGCGTCTTTTCCCCTAGTTAGAATGTTTTTATTATATCATCATCATCATCATCATCACCTGCATACAGATGCCGCCCCCGGGTGTTGTCCGCGCGCTCCAAGATGTACCTGTGGAATGTACTCACTGTCGCCGTGTTCTACACGCTGCCCGTCGTGCAACTAGTCGTCACCTACCAGCGGGTGAGTGAAGCGATCATCATCATCATCATCATCATCATCATTATCATCATGATCATCATCATCATCATGATCATCATCATCATTATTATCATTGGTTCGATGCCGCATTCGGTTGTGAATCCGACCCATGTGTTAAAGAGTTGCGGAATCGATCTCCATCCAGGACAAACATTCGTGTATGAGTACTTGTGTTTGTTCTGTGTCTGGGTGATAACATCAAATATTTATTTAAGTTTTATATTTGTAATACCACTGTTGATTCTGATATCCGTAACACAAGTGCTTAAGCTACTTACCTCGGAGTCAGATCCATGTATGTGATGTAGTCTGATATTTATTTATCATCATCATCATCATCGTTATCTGCTTTCCAAGCGCTACACGCTGCCCGTCGTGCAGCTGGTCGTCAACTACCAGTGTGTGAAGCGATCACCATCATCACCACCAATACCACCTTCATTACCATCACCACCAGCACCACCATCATCATCATCACCGTCACCACCATCATAACCATCATCATCACCATCATCATCAACATCATCATCACCGAATTGACTAAAAATCTAGCATTATCCCCGAGACGAGATTGAGTGATTCACTCAATTCAAACTAGCGAAAATAACTTCACGTAGTTCATGGTCGTCCCCCATACCAAATTAAGTTTGTCTGTCCGTCGACAGCTCCTGAACCAGTCGGGCAACCAGGACCTGTGCTACTTCAACTTCCTGTGCGCGCACCCGCTGATGGTGCTGTCGGACTTCAACCACGTGTACTCGAACCTGGGCTACGTGCTGCTGGGGCTGCTGTTCCTGCTGCAGGTGTGGCGCCGCCAGCAGCGGCAGTGCCTCGGGGTCAGTGGGACGAACAAGTCAAACTCTAAATAATATTTATTTATATAGGTTTCAAGGAGGCACTTATTAATCGTTTTTTGTCCCATGTTGGGACTTGGCCCATGTTGATCAGGGACAAAAAATAAGAATGTGCCAACTGTGGTTCTTGCCTAGCATGTCGTAAGAGGCGACTAATGGTATATCGGGTTTTGGCTGTGTGATTGTGTAGGCGACAGGTTAGCCGCTTGTCACTGCTTTTTCACAATTTCCCATCTGACCCGGCTCGGCTTTATTTTTTTGGCTGAATGTGGTTGAAGGGGCATGCTGCCCCTTTGATTCTGCCTACCCCTTCGAGGATTATGGGCGTGATGTTATGGTATGTATGTACTTATTAATCGTCAAATACAGGTAAAGCTATATGATTCTACCACCGGTTCGGAATGTTGTATCTACCGAAAAGAATCCGGCAAGAAACTCGGTAGTTACTCTTTTCAATACAATTTATACAAGGTGTATGAATCATAATTAACTTTGAACCATGTTTTAGTGTGGGCCTGTTGTAGAGTATCTAAATAAAAATATACAAATTACAAACCATAAACTTGACCCGACAAGACCGTCGTGCCGTGTGCGTTGCCAGGTGTGCCACTTATGGGACAAGGTGTGCCCATGTGTGGGTTGAAGAGCGGACTTGGTCATGTGCGACCCATGGTATGCTCAGTGTGGCATGGTGCCGTGTGTTACCAGTTGTGGCACTTGTGGCTTAAATTGTACTATATGTGGGACCAGGTATAAATAACCAAGAGATGTGGGTTCGATCCCCACCCAGGACAAACATTCGTGTGAAGAATACTTGTGTTTGTTCTGTGTCTGGGTGTTAAAACGGTCTGCTGCTGTGGGGATCTGCGGCCAATATACAAACTATTTTTGTATTGCAGAAAAGGGCAGTCAGAGCCATATACAGCCTCAGTCCACGTGACTCGCTTAGAGAAAAGTTTAGAGAAATAAATATTTTAACAATAGCATCACAATTTATTCTGGATTGTATAATGTATATATTCAAAAATATAGAAGCATTTCCTAAAAAGTCAAACTCTCATAGTTTTAATACTAGAAATAAACACAAACTTGCTGTTCCTATTCAAAGACTCCAAAAGAGTGGTAATTCATTTATTGGTCTAAGTATTAAAATGTTTAATAAACTACCACAAAGTATTATAACATTACCCCTACATAAGTTCAAATTTTATATTAAATCATTTTTAATGAGTAAGGGTTATTACAAGATACAAGATTACCTCAATGACAAGGATTCATGGTTAACTTCATAATGAAGTGTTCACCTGCAGTGATATCTACATAGTCTTAAGTATATAATAATTAAGTTTACAAATTTGTCAAATTTGTCATTTAAAAGAGTAACTATCGAGTTTCTTGCCGGATTCTTCTCGATAGAGTCTACCTTCCGAACCGGTGGTAGTATTAGTTCTTATCCTTTTTTTTATGTATATTGACTATTTATAAGTGCTTTCTTGAAGCCCATATAAATAAAGATATTTAAAAAAAAAATAATAATAATAAAATATCAAATATTTAAGTAAATATTTGTAATACCACTGTTGTTTCTGATATCCGTAACACAAGTGCTTAAGCTACTTACCTCGGAGTCAGATCAATGTATGTGATGTAGTCGGATATTTGACTGGCCCGTTGGTCGAGTGGTTTGAGACCCTGACCACGAAATCAAGGGTCGCGGGTTCGAATCCCGCCAGGGGCAAATGTTTCGTGTGATGAACATGGACATTTGTACTCGAGTCATGGATGTTTATAAACGTATTTAAGTATGTCTATCCGTTCACCTAGTATCTATAGCACAAACATAAGCTTAGTTTGGAACTAGGGAATTGGTGTGTCAGTCTGGAGAATGTAATTATTTATATTTACCCCTCCCCCCAGAGGCAGCTGGGCATCCCGCAGCACTTCGGGCTGCTGTACGCGATGGGCGTGGCGCTCGTGAGCGAGGGCCTGCTGTCCGCCGCCTACCACGTGTGCCCCAACAGCATGAACTTCCAGTTCGGTCAGTACTACCGCAGAGTCATAATACACCACGTACAGCAGAGGGTCACCGCCCATACTTGAAGAGTTACTGCTATAACTCGCGCAAGAACAGCGACAGTGGCGAGTAATTGGAACTACAGCAAAGTTTAGTCTGTTTGTCAGGAATAATACAAGATGGCGCTACAAGCGCAGGTTAGTTGTTTCTTAGTAATAATACGCCATCGGTGTAAAATTCATGGTTTTAAAGCAAAGATTATTTTGGTTTGCTTCTGAAGAAAACCTAAATTTAATAAATCATCTAAGAAATAACGTAAATAACTTATTTTATGAAAATATTTTTTTTTAAAGTGAAATAATAACGTTTTTTTTCGGTTTTATCTCTCAATCAGTCTAAATGATGCCTGTAGCGACATCTGTCTGTGTCAAGTCTATACGAAATGTAAAATGTATGTGACTGACCAGACATGGTACTGGCCTTCGAACGGCTAGCTCTTGAAGAGTCGTGTTTGGTCTGCGGCTTAAATTCACTTGTTTCTCTATGCAAACTTTGCAGCCCCGTTTCATCTCTTTAGAGGGTGAAATTTGGGAAATAAATAAATAAATTCTTTAGACTGGCACACCAATTCCCTAGTCCCAAACTAAGCTTATAAGTTTGTGCTATGGATACTAGGTGAACGGATAGACATACTTAAATACGTTTATAAACATCCATGACTCGAGTACAAATATCCACGTTCATCACACGAAATATTTGCCCCTAGCGGGATTCGAACCCGCGACCCTTGGTTTCGTGGCCAGGGTCTTTGACCACTTGACCAACGGACCAGCCACGTAGTCATTAGCAAATCCTTTCTTTGCTAATGCCTATGTCATCTATACTTATATACTTAATATTATAAAGCTGAAGAGTTTGTTTGTTTGCTTGAACGCGCTAATCTCAGGAACTACTAATCCCATTTGAACAATTATTTCAGTGTTAGATAGCCCATTTATCGAGGCAGGCTATAGGCTATATAACATTAACCATAAACGCGGATTAAACCGCGAGCACAGTTTTTTAATAAACCTGTTTCAATGTAGACATTCTTTAAAGACAATAAACTATTTTTATTTGTGTAGGCGACGAGCTAGACACTCGTTACTACTTTTCACGATTCTCCATCTGACCCAAATATTACACACACACATACACACACACACACGCACGCACGCACGCACGCACGCACGCACGCACGCACGCACGCACGCACGCACGCCCTACTAATTCCTACTGAGTATGTTTCCGTTGGTCGCCGTTGATTATGTTGTTGTTGTAAATGTAACCTGTGTCGCAGACACGTCATTCATGTACGTGACGTCGGTGCTGTGCATGGTGAAGATCTACCAGTCGCGCCACCCCGACATCAATGCGCGCGCGCATGCCACCTTCGGCGTGCTCGCGCTTATCATATTCTTCGGTGAGTTGAGGCTACATTTGTGCATGGTACGCCAGATTGGTGCTGGCAAAATCGGCTTGGGATGAGTTTAATGTAAGCTAGATTTCGTGTTGCCTGGAATTTATGTAGGGCAGATTTATGTAGTCTAAAATTGATTTAGGGCAGATTTATGTGTTCTAGAATTGATGTAGAGCAGATTTATGTAGCCTAGAATTGATGTAGGGCAGATTTATGTAGCCTAGAATTGATGTAGGGCAGATTTATGTGTTCTAGAATTGATGTAGGGCAGATTTGTGTAGTCTAGAATTTATTTAGGCCGGATTTATGTAGCCTAAAATTGTTGTAGGGTAGATTTATATAGGCCAAAACATTGTACGCTAGAATTGGCGTAGGCTAAATTTGATGTATTTTAAATTGAGATCTAAATTGGCGCAGGTCGAAACTGTGTCGACTAAAATTGACTACGTACTCATTTTATCAGATCAGATTTATATTTCGGTCAGATTTAATTTGGGCCTAAATTGGCATAGGTAAAAATTTACTAAAACATATCAAATTCATGAAGGTCATAATTATCTTAGGTCAATTTTATGAAATTCAGATTTAATGTTAGCCAATATTGACTTGAATTATAAATATGCTGCGGCATATTTCAAATTCAAAATATCTTTATTTATATAGGCTTCAAAAAAGCACTTATAAATAGTCAATTTAAACAGAAAAAAAACTATTACCATATTATATTTGGTTTACGCCAAATCACGTCTATCGCAAAAGCCCTCCCCATCAGATCTTGTACCCTCCCTATGTACTCCCTATATCACCTACATTACCCCCCAGGTCTGGTGGGTGTGCTGAACGCCAACTTCTACTTCTGGGTGCTGTTCACCGTCATTCACCTGGGGACGTGTCTGCTGATGACCTTCCAGATATACTACTTGGGCAGGTTTAGGCTTGGTAAGTAATAATAAATAATAAAAAATAAAAATATTTTATTGCCAGCACAAAGAAAATATACAACTAAAAATAAAATAAAATAAATAAATAAATTCAAGAAAATAAAAATGTATCGCTTTTAACATTTTACTACATCTGACCTTTTTGTCCCATGTTGGTCTGGGACTTAAAAAGAATGTGCCAACTGTGTTTCTTGCCTAGCATGTCGTAAAAAGCGACTAATATCGGGTATTGGGTGTGTGATTGTGTAGGCGACGAGCTAGCCACTTGTCACTACTTTTTCACAATTTCCCATCTAACCCAGCCCAGTTTTATTTTTGGCTGAATGTGGTTAAAGATGCCTGCTGCCCCTTTGACTCTGCCTACCCCTTCGGGGATTATGGGCGTGATGTTATGTATGTATGTAATTTTTTTTTTATAATTTTATTTTATTTTTTTAATTTTTATTTTGACAGACTGGAACGTAATATACCGCGCTGTCCGCGAGCTGGTGTACCGGCCGCTGGCCGCCATCACGCCCACCTACTGCGGCCGCTGCGTGCTGCTCGCCATCGCCAACCTCAGCAACTGGGCCATCGCCGCCTACGGGTGAGTGGCGGTCACCCATCCGCGCGTCTACACCTACGTGCTTGATTGTCCTGACAACACGTTCGTAGGCAAGCATGGGACCGTTCAAGTATTACGTAACGCAATTTTTGAAGATTTCTGACCCTATGATCAATGGGGTCAGAAATCTTATAACCATGATCCAAAAATTTTCTGGTTCCCCTACCTTAGGGTTACGAAGGTCAGATCGGCAGTCACTTCAATGTAGTTACCAGACTCGCTAAATCCCGGATCATGGTCTAAGCGGACCCCGTCAAAGCACGGGACATAACGCTGTGAAGATGATAAACATGCATCATAATTACTATCATCAAACATTTATATCATCAGTACCCCTACTTTACCTCCATCATCATCTTCATATCATCACATTACGACCAGACATCATCATCATATCACCACCAACCAAACTATTTAAACCCCCCACCCGGCAGCGTGTCGCAGCACAGCCGCGACTTCGCCTCGCACCTGCTACTGGTGCTGATGAGCAACCTGTTCCTCTACACGCTGTTCTACATCGTGATGAAGCTGCTGCACCGGGAGACGATTCGCTGGTACAGGTCAGTGACGGGTTTGTTGGAAAGAGATGATAAATTATTGGAAGGAAAGTGAGAGAGAAAGTATGTAAGGATGAAAGAAAGGAAGATGGAAAGAAATGAGAAAAGGAAGAAAGAATGAAGAGAGCAAGAAAAAATTGAAGGAAGGTAAATGAAAGGGAAAAAGGGAAAAATAAATTAAAGGATGAATTAAGAATGGATGGAAGAATGAAAGGAAGAAGGGAAGGAATGAAAAGGAGATAGAAATAATAAAAGGAAAGAAAAGAGGAAGAAATATTTTTTTTTATTAACTACATAAAATACATCACTCCTATGTTAGTCTGCGACTCAAAAATAACTTGCCAACTGTGTTCCTTGCCTAGCATGTCGTAAAAAGCGACTAATGGTATATCAGGTTTTAGGAGTGTGATTATAATCACATACCCACAACACCGTATACCATTAGTCGCCTTTTACGACATGCTAGGCAAGAAACACAGTTGGCACATTCTTTTCAAGTCCCAGACCAATATCGGACAAAGTTAGTTAATATTATATATATTATTTTTCAGTTGGGTGTTCATAACACTGACCTACTCAGTCTGGTTTGGGTCCAGCTACTTCTACTTTGATCAGAGCACGAACTGGGCGGTAAGTGACCTTCAATATATAATAATAAATAAATATATATCAGACTGCATCACATACATTGATCTGACTCCGAGGTAAGTAGCTTAAGCACTTGTGTTACGGATATCAGAAACAACAGTGGTATTACAAATATATACTTAAATATTAGATATTAAGACCCAGACACAGAACAAACACAAGTATTCATCACACGAATGTTTGTCCTGTGTGGGGATCGAACTCACAGCTCTTGGCGCATGGGGCAGGGTCACTACCGAATGCGCCATATGATAAGCACTTGTGTTACGGATATTCTGATATCCGTAACACAAGTGCTTAAGCTACTTACCTCGGAGTCAGATCAATGTATGTGATGTTGTTCACAATAAAATATATAACAAAAAAAAACATTTAAAACTTATCGTTATAAAAGATTGGTATTATGTTATTTGCAGCTGACCCCGGCCCAGTCTAGACAAAACAACCGGGTTTGTTCATTCTTAGAGTTGTACGATTCCCATGACATGTGGCACTTACTGTCCTCCTGCGCGATGTTCTTCAGCTTCAACATGTATCTGACCATAGACGACAACTTAGCGAGAGTGCCGCGGGACAACATTATGGTCTTCTAGAGAAGACCGCGAAAAGACCGGAAAGACCAAAGAGTTTTACGATGTTACATGCTGGTGAAGTTGGTTGAGAGGGTTTCGAGCGATTTTGTGGTCTTTTCGTGAAAAGACCATGAGAAGAACGAAGATATAAACACTGTATTTTATAGGAAAAGTTGTAAGTGTGGCTATTAAGCGACTTTGTAGTCTATTCGTAAAAAGACCAAGAGAAGAACGAAAAAATAAGCGCTGTTTTATGTAGGTAAAATTGAATTGAGGCTTTTCAGTGATATCGAAGTCTTCGTAAAAAGACCAAGGAATTAAACACTAGGACAGGTAGGTGAAGTTGTATCAAAAGCTTTCGAGTGATTTTGTGGTCTTTTTGTGTACATAACGAGAAAATACCAAGAATTAAAAGTTTTGTATATAGGTAAGTGAGGCTAATGAGCGAGGTTAAAGGTCTTTTTGTGAAAAGACTGAGAAGACCAAGAGAATAAACGCTATTGTGATATAGATGAAGACTAAGGCAACCCCCGCAATAATTAAGTAAGGTCTTTTGAGAAGACTAATAGACCAGAATACCATGAAAATTTTAAGATATAGGGAAGAAAAAGGATTGATTGTATACACTTACTTATTTAACTCATTATAAGGAACTATAATTTGAGGGATTTAAAAAAAAATACCACGAATTTTGACGTTTATACAAAATTTGATCAGCTGATTGTCTATTATGTATGAAAAGTCATCATCATCTTCCTAGCGTTATGTCCCGTGCTTAGTCGGGGTCCGCTTGGACCATGATCCAGGATTTAGCGAGTCTGGTAATTACATTGAAGCGACTGCCGATCTGACCTCCGTAACACTAAGATAGGGGAACTAGACAATTTTTGCATCATGGTTACAGATCCAAAGTTGTTTGAATTTGCAGATTTCATCACGATGTTTTGAGTGGTATAAATGCGTACGTAGATTTGAAAAATCCAGAGGTACGTGCCGGGCTTTGAACCCGCGCTCCTCGGTTAAGAGGTGCGTGTTTTTACCATTGAGCTACCACCGCTCATATCGTTTGAAAAGTAAAAGTTTTATTTGGTTATTTTTTTAAATCTATTAAATTGGTTCGTTAGAATAATGAGTTAAGTTAAGACGTTTTGCATAAACTAAAATTAATCTTGTAGAAACAAAGAGGTTATGATGAAATAATCAAGTTCATTACTATAGAACTTAAAACGATATTATATCGCCCGGAGTCAGGAAGTTGCGGTTTTATCACCCCCGTGCCTCGGAAAGCACGTTAAGCCGTTGGTCCTGCGCCTGACCTCTCTCCGGTCATGTCGAATTGCCGTCTCACCGGACTATGAGAGTGAAGGAATAGAGAGTGCACCTGTGTTAGCGCACACACTTGTGCAGTATAATATCTCCTGCGCAGATGGCTAATCCTCGTTGAGATTGGCCGCCGTGACCGATATCGGTTGGGAGGACATTATTATTTAGTGCATAAGTGTGTGCGGAAACACAGGTTTACTCTCTGTTCCTTCACTCTCATAGTCCGGTGAGACAGCCTTTTACGACAATTTAATCAATACGGTTCTATGCCGCAGTAATGCCTGATGGATACTTTTATTCCAAATACAGTCATAATACTCATTCCTACTTGTCTGTAAAAACATGCTGAGTGTAACAATTATCTTAATATTCAAACGAGTTGTAGAAAGCACTGTATTGTAAATATTTTTATCCTAATACATGATATTTCTTAATTGTAAAGATCTCTTGGGTTGGGGCTTTGATGATAGCGATTATCGGCGCGGTAACGGTGTCGGTATTGTTTGGGGCGGAGATTAGTAGCGAGCGATAATAGTTCTAATACTCTACATACATAACATCACGCCCATAATACCAGGGGCGCGGCGACAAGCGCCTCAGGTCTCCATCGGCGTAGCCTACGCCTTGAAAGCGGCTCTTTTATAGTTGACTCGTTCCCGCTACCCGCTTTCATCGTAGCCCCGGCTTTACCGTTTCTATTTATACGTAATGAATAGGAATATCTGCCTTCAAAATAAGAGTTTTCTAAACAAAATACCTACTAGATGGCGCCTCTAAGACACAAGGTCATCTGGTATTTTATTAAGGAAACTCTCGTTAGATAGAAATTGCTTTTGAAGAAAGTAGTTAGTATGAAAAAGGTGCTACTATGGAGATGTAAGATGTATCGGTCAAGCGTGAGTCGGATATTGGAATGTGACGTCATAGGGAAACAAAATGTTCTCTGTATATAGTCAATAAAAAAATTTCAATAAAAAAAACGAAACGTTGATAACGTATAAAGTAGTTCGTAATACTGCGTTAACTAAGACCCCTGCGCATGCGTCAGCTCAGTTGTATGTGTGTGCGCACGGCGCACTGCGCGGCGCGGAGTGAGACGACCGCGCGCGCACCGACGAGATAACGAGTAAATGCAGTGAGCTAGCGCAGTGAGTTACTGTATTGACGAAAATATTTTTACCGATTAATATTTTAATGTCTAGGAAGACGATAACAAGTACTTAATTAAAGTTGAAATTGTCATATGAAGGCAACTAGCAATGACATAGAGAAAGTCTATATTTTTTTTCTCTGTACAAAAGGTTACTCCTTGAACAAGCAAATGCAATATTCCAAGTATTTCACGCACCTAGTTTTAATCACTATATTTTATATTTAATAAGTTTTTTATACTATTATATTGTTAATTGTTTAGAATTTCTTTTTTAGTAAGTTGGTTTTAAAATTCCGAATTTATTTTATATATTGTTAAAGCACACATATAATGGATGTATGATGGATGTTGGTGTTAAGTAAAAACTTTTGTTAAAGTTACCCTGTATCATAGTTTCCCAAACTTCAGTTTGTGGCCCCCAAATCCAATATAAATAAATATAAGACTACATCACATACATTGATCTGACTTTGAGGTAAGCACTTGTGTTACGGATATCAGAAACAACAGTGGTATTAATATTTCAATATTAACACTCAGACACAGAACAAACACAAGTATTCATCACACGAATTTTTGTCCTGGGTGGGATTGAACCCACAACTCTTGGCGCATGGGGCAGGGTCACTACCGAATGCGCCATCAAGCTAGTCAAACATTAAGGGGTCGTGAGTAAATATTTGACCAGTACAATAATTATCGTCGCTTCAGTTTTTTTAACGATGATAACATAATTTCTATTTCTTTATTTCTATTTCATAGTGCGGAACTTTGAGTCAGTTCCCGATTCGTCCACCCAAATAAGTCTGTGGCGCGATACGAGCGATAGCGAAGTTCGTTATGGAATCGCTCGCGCGTTTGGCTAAGCAACCAGTTTCTTGTTGACTGTATTGAACTTAATGTAGCTTTTTAGCAAGATCTTATGCATTTTTTTAATAATTTAAAAAACTATATCATATTTTTTGTGATATTGTACCATTAACAAAATCATAGAATGCCGATGTTATGTAGCTACAAACTACTTTTAGAATATGTATCTTTTATTGAGTTGGGAAACTTTGATAGACTTTACAATACGTAAAAGTTACCAAAAATAAATACTCTGGATTTATGTTTACCTTAAGGCACACTTAGTTTAAACAGCTTAAAGTGAGGTTATTCGCGCTGATTTGAATAGACTAAGGATTTCCATTAAATTTTTATTCATTTGGTAAATTTATTTATTTTGCAAACGAAATTATTGTAATATGTGACATATTTTATCAGTCACTAAAATATAATTGTCTAATTTTTCATAGATTTTTGCAGTTCGATTTTGACTCGGATATTAAAAGATGAAATTAGAAATCGCTTTTTAAAATTATTTTCTACAAGGTTTTACATACGTTTTATATAAAAACGATTTGTAAAATCAATGTTACAAATTAATCTTCATGTTGTAAAGATGAAGTAAAGATCTGACATATCAAAGTTTCAATCTTGTTTGAAAGAACTTAGTCAATACAAATCTACTGTGCTATTATTGAACAAAATTTTATGTTAATATATTACATTTATCGACTCACAAATGTGTCAGGGAATCAATATTCATAGAGTACGAATAAAGGGCCTGCCTTTTTAACTACCTACCAAAGCAGTCATTTACTTTGTTAGAAATATCTATATTTCGAATATCGAACATACTCATATTCCTATTTAATCTTTTAAATATGACATGACAAGTCTCTCTGTTCATGTAACGAATTTATTAACCGATAGTAGATAAATGTTTTATGCAAATCCAGTTTATGCTCACAGCTTTATGAATAGGGATGATGACTGTATTAAAAAACTATAATTCTATTAAGTCCGTCAGTTAGATTATACAAAAATCGCAAAGATAAAGAGCATCAAAGTTTCGGAGTGGGGGCTTGCGACGTCACTATTTAGTTAAAAAATTGAATGCATAGTATCTTCGTCATGGTCTACCAAATAAAAAAAAATACGTGTTCAATATTTTTTTGTAATATACTTAGCTGACGGACTAAACAGATTTTTTTATTTACCTTGCCTATTGTATGTAATTTGTATTTTGTTTGCAATGCCAGATTCTATGAAATGTGTTGAGATGTGTAGATAATGATGGGTTGCTAGTCTTTGTAAATAATTAATAAAAATTGCTTTTGTAATAATTTCTTGTGTTTTATTCGATACTTTATTATAAAAACAATACAAAAACTTTTATTACACGCTAAAAATAGATTCCATTCTTTTTATATAGCCTTTTTTGATACTTCTATCATACAATTCGGATAGGTAAGTATTACATACTGTTAGAGTATTGAATAAAACGATAAAATACAGAACAAATACTGTATTCTACTTTAAACAGACAATATTTTACAAAACAATCCGCACGCCGCAATGACAGTCGTCGCCTGTCAGTTCTTCCCGCCGTCACGTGACCTGCGCGCGCAGGCCGCTCGCCCCACCGCCGCTACGCGGCAGCGGCGTATCTGCCGCCTAGTTTACAGTCGACCATCCTGCGCTAACAATACGACCCCGTATTACCTGGAAACAACTTGTATTAATTCCAATTTACCGAACCAAGGTCCTGACCGAGCTGGCCCCGACCGAACTGGTCGCGACCGAGCTGGTCCCGACCGAACTGGTCCCGACCGATCTGGTCTCGACCGAACTGAACTGGAACCGATCTAGCTTATTCTGATCGAACTGGTACGTATCTTGATGATTTTTGATTAAACTTATAACGATTTAAATTATCCTGATGGATTTGATACCGATCTAACTGATTCCAACTGTACCGGTACCTGATACTGATAGAACTGGTACCGCTTTAACTTATCGAACTAGTTTTGATCTAACTGATCCTGACCGAACTAGTATCGATCTAACTGATCCTGGCCAAACTGGCATCGATCTAACTGGTCCTGACTAAAATGACCTTGGCTGAACTGGCCTGGACCAAACTGGCCCCGATAGAACCTGTATGGGTATAACTGACCGAACTGGTCTCGATCTAACTGATCCTGATCGAACTAGTTTTGATCTAACTGATCCTGACTGAACTGGTATTGATCTAACTGATCCTGACCAAACTAGTATCGATCTAACTGATTCTGACCAAACTAGTATCGATCTAACTGATTCTGACCAAACTGGTTTTGATCTAACTGATCCTGACCGAACTGGTATTGATCTAACTGATCCTGACCAAACTAGTATCGATCTAACTGATTCTGACCAAACTGGTTTCGATCTAACTGATCCTGACCAAACTGGTATATCTAACTGATAAAGATCTAACTGATCCTGACCGAAGTGGTATTGATCGAACTGATCCTGACCGAACTGGTCTTCTTGTTCTGCAATCGAGTTCGAGACTGAGATCGCTTAAGCTTGATTATTCACTATTAGGACGTAAGTTTATCCCACTTCTGAACTGTTAGAGTATTGAATAAAACGATAAAATACAGAACAAATACTGTATTCTACTTTAAACAGACAATATTTTACAAAACAATCCGCACGCCGCAATGACAGTCGTCGCCTGTCAGTTCTTCCCGCCGTCACGTGACCTGCGCGCGCAGGCCGCTCGCCCCACCGCCGCTACGCGGCAGCGGCGTATCTGCCGCCTAGTTTACAATACATAGATTATAATAATCGCGCGTGCAATCCCCGAAGGAGTAGGCAGAGTTCCTCGAACACTGTTGGATTGGTACACGAGTCCTAAATTTAGGCCCCGGACTTAGCTCAAATTACCGTGTTCCTCACACGAATATTTACCTTTAACGGGATTCAAACCTGCGATTGTAATCGTATCAAATATACACTGGTCCAAAAAAGGCGTCGGTTTCGTAAAACTTCACCAAGAGACTTATAAAATGAAACAATATTTTAATTTTCAGTAATACGTTTTATTGTATATAATATCAATTTGGTCGCTACACTACAAGCGCTGTACAGGTGCGCTCGCGCGCCTCAAGCTCGGTGCCGCCGGGTCACAGGGTCACACAGACAGACAGACAAACCCCCGGTGATATTACACGCAGGGTCACAGATACTGCAACACCACGTAACTAACACTTGATAATAGGAGCTAATTCTCCAATTATAAGGTCTAATTTTGACTTAAATAACATTTTAATTCATTCAAAATTAGACCTTATAATTAAATGTTAGGTGATATTTCAATATGCCATCGAAATGTGTTCAATAGGGCATTGACATCTCAACCGGTAGTCAACTGTGTTATTGAGATGATGACTAGATACTAAAATAAAGACCAATTACATTTAACTCAATCTTGTTCTAGTATCAAAATAAAGGATCACATTTTTACAGCTGAAATGTACCTATACGTTAATATATTTAATGTCATCATTACAAACACTTACACCCACACACTTTCAATAAATATATTCCGAAAGATGTCATATAATGCTAAATGTCTAATGCCCCATTACACTAATTAATAAAAATTGAAGTTCCTAGTTGTGTTACAAAAAATAATAAGTAGCTAAGATTACGTGAACAATTTTTACTAAATCTTCACACATCTGAATAATATATTATATTATTTATAATGGTATTTTTACAACTTATACTGCTCTGGTTAATCTTACACTTTTATTGTAATCATATTATGTCATCTCCCACACTCATTGATTGTATGATTTGGTTTAGAACATTTAAAAAAAGTGTATATTACTCATGTATATTTTGACGCTGAAAAGAGTAACTACCGAGTTTCTTGTCGGTTTCTTCTCGGTAGAATCGGCATTCCGAACCGGTGGTAGATTCACATTGCTCTACAGATTTTTGTAAAATTGACGATTTATAAGTGCTTTTTTGAGGCCTACATAAATAAACACATTTTGAATTTGAATTGAATTATAGGTTTCAAAATTAGCGAAAGTCTTACATAAATCATACATTTCAATGTATGGAGATAAAGTCTTTAAATATTAGCAAAAATGTAGATTTCTGATTCCTTACTAACATTGCCCTCATATTTTTCATAACTTCTGTTGTAAACTTTTATTTTTCTAATTAAAATTATTCTATGACAAAAGATTACACCTTTATTAATATTTAAAGACTTTTGACATCTGTCAAACTAGTACCTTGAAAATTTTTAATTTTAATATCAATAATGAACGTTATATAATTTACAAATTAAACAAAAATATCAGTGTTAACATCTGTTTGAACTTTATAAGATTTTCGATTTACAAGTGTTTCTTTGAAACCTGTATAAATAAATAATATTTAGACTTTGACTTTGAAAAACTTCTGCCACCCCTTAGACCCGGACGGGACACGATATATCAACATTGTCCTCACACGAAGTACAACCCTTTAAGATAAACACTTTTTAAATTCACACCGGGCTGTAGCCACAAAACTGTGTACAGGGTGGTCGAAAACATCGGAGGATTTCAATCATTGTAAAATTAACCTATATTTAGATTAAAATTTTCGCCTATATAAAAATCCGGTGTTTTCGAACCAATCTGTATAAATACAAGGTTAATTTAAGTTTATGGTAAACCACTTGGGTACTTATTTAACTAATTACTCTAAGGAACTAATTTAAAGGATGTTAGAAATTGAGCGAATATTTTTTTACTTTCATACAAAACTTGATCAGCTGATTGGCGTTTATTTTTTTATCAAAAGTTTTGTTCCAAGTTAGTTGAGGACTTAAAAATAATGTGCCAACAGTGATTCTTGCCTAGCATGTCGTAAAGGCAATGGTATATCGGGTTTTGGGTATGTGATTGTGTAGGCGACGAGCTAGCCACTTGTAACTACGTTTTTACAATTTTCCATCAAACCCAGCTCAGTTAGATTTTTGGCTGAATGTAATTAAAGGGGTCTGCTGCCCCTTTGACTCTGCTTACCCTTCGGGCATTATGGGCATGATGTTATGTATGTAAGTAAAAATATTTTTGCTCGTTCCCAAATCCTTGAAATTGGTTCCTTAGTAAGTATAATGAATTAAATAAGTAGGTAAGAGATTTAGCATAAACTAAAAATAGCCTTGTATATAGAAAGTGTCAATTTACAAAGATTATTTCACATATACTAAGTAGCCCATGCAGATACAGGGTGCGGTGTAATTCATATTCGGCTCTTACAATTAGTAATGACGATTATCATTTTTTTAAATACAAAAGACGAATGAAAATCAGCTTTATTTTGGCAGAGATACAGTCTGTTTTAGTTTGACGTGAGAGAACCAATATTACTTTAAAAATCTTTCAACATTATGGAACGGGAAAAGTTTAATAAATATTACTAACGCAAAAGTTGTTTATTGCGCTTAAACAACTAAATTGCTAAACAGATTTTTATGATTTATCTTTATACAAATAAATGAATGATAAATCATGGTTAAAAAATCATCTTTTCTGGCAAAAAAATAACCATGAACGAGTGGAAGGATGTTTATAGATACCGACGGACAAAGAGCTCAATGGCTGTTTTTACATACATCTCATGTCGTCCGTAATCCCTGAATGGGTTTACAGTTCTTAGAAAATAACTGTGCAAGTCTGCACTAGGCTTTTGTATATTTAAAATGTTTATACCCTATTATATATTGTCTATGGTTTTGATAGCTATTGGTTATGCTTTTTTGATTGACTTAATTGCACTTTAGATTAACTACCAAGAACCAGCGCCAATTATTTCGGTAGTTTAATAGTAACTTATTTAGTCCACTGTCTTTATGGTTTATTGTTTATGGACAACGGCGAACTCAAAGTGGCCGATTGTACACGGAAGCCGATATAAACGAAGTTAATTAAACGCGAGCGCAGCCGCGAGCTAAAGCCATTATAACTATTTGGTTAGAGTACAACAATAACATTTGGTTCCCACACACCGTAGTATGAAAATGGAAGTATCGATTGGCTAGGTGATCTAAAAACGTCACTGACATTACTTTAGCTTAAACTTTCAAAAGGGAAGCGAGGAAATATATTCTTTCGAAAAACAACGACGATACTTGCGATACATACAAGTCTCAGGGCGTAGAGCTATGGAATAATCTTAGTCCCCTCAAAACACGTTTGCGGGCCCGACCTGACCCCAGAGATCCAAGGACAATAGTTTAGGAAACGCTGGACTAATAATAACGCTTTCTATTTTTTTTAATCTATACTCAAGTGTAGAAGTCGGTGACAAAGTAATAATAGGTAAATAACTCACGATAACTTTTAAAAGTGACATTAAATCCATATAAGAATTGTCACAATGTTTAAATGTTTCTTTTTTCACATGTAAAACAACAAAAAATAATTAATGAATCTAACAAAAATGCAAGAATCCGTACTGTTATACGCAATTTGATCAATTGCGTATAATTAATTAATTTATAATTTTTAACTGTGGTCAATTAAAAAAGGCAAAGCTATTTATGTATTAATCTTTGCATAGGTAAGAAAGAACAAAGAAAGAAACAATTATTGGTTGGTATTTTTTCTATACTGTGCCTTCATATCATTTTTAAATTAATTTCAATGTTTTTAGCAGACTGTAGAATTCAGTAATGGACCTACTGTACCAATGTAAGTAAACACGTAAGTACTTACTCCCACAACACCCAGACCCGACTCTGTACCGCAAGCCGCCGGCTATTAAGACTATCCCAAGAGATACCATGATTATCTGAATATTATTGTCCGCATGTACAATTACATATATTTATTTATTAGCGTTATTTATTTAAGGATTTTTTTTACAAAAGGTGCAGAGTTTTTTTAAATATATTTTCTTTATATACATGGTGCTCGTTTATTCCGTTCCAGTGATGGTGTTGTGTTAAACATATTTATATAAAAAACATGTATATATATATCCAGTAAGGCAGCCGAGTATAGGCTCTATTTATATAATAATAAGAATCGGTTTAGATTAATTCCTTCCCAGCCAAGATGCCCTTCGACCCATGCTTAAATGAGATTATTTATCATATTGAAGGCACTAAACCTTCCTAACCCTTAAGGGAATGAAAAAATGGATCATGATTACACATTATTTGAAAGTGTATTTTAGCGAGATACAATTGAGATGTTGACACCTATTATATTTAATTTTGAAATATCAATTCTGAAAAAGAAAGTATCGTAGTATGCTGTTAAGCCTTATTGATTTTGTATCATATTGAGTCTAAGATTTTTAATTTTACAAAAACTACTTAATATTAAGTCAGTTGACTATACAAACTAGTAACGTCACACGTTGACAAGCCCATACAAAATCTATGAAGTGATTTCGTTTTGACAGCTCTAAAAAAGTATCTCAATTGACTAGCCAGCCAACATTCCTATTCTGAATATTAAAACAATATTTATTTAAACAAATACAATTACTGTATCTATGTACATGTAAGTTTTCAAGTGATTTTATTTTAATTACCAACTCACAAGACTATTGACAATTTACATAATAGTCGAAATATCAAATTGACAAATTCCCCTTATGAAAAGTGTCAAAAGTCTGACAAATTAGGAATTAAAATTTGACGAATGACACTTCTGAAAAATGTCACTCCCACAACAGCACCACTGGCACGGAACACAGAAAAACATCTAAATCTAGACAGCTAAACGTTCGAATACTGCTTACAAAAATATATTATAATAAATGCATTTTGTCATAGTTACTTTATCATTTATGGCAACTTAAAAACGTTCAGAATGCGGTCCTGTTACTTAGGCTATGATCCGTCACACAACAATTAAATTTACAAAAGACTGCGCCATATTTTCATTATATTACTTACCAAAGCAGTCAAGCCCGTAGTTCCGCTAAGCGCGTCACCAGATGGCGCCACCTGACGTCACACCGCACACTCTACAACGCCCTGACGGGGTTACGATCGCCACTTTGTTTTATATACTTCTAACTAACTAACCAACTACACGCCATGTTCCCAAGCGGGATAGGCAGAGAACTGAACGCCATACGGCGTTCCTTCTGACGTAGCTAAGCTTTTTTATTTTACAAAGTTATTAGATCAAGTAAATTTGAATTTTATGAATTACACACTATAAGAAATTCACTGACTATAATGATTGACAGTAAATTTCGTTCTTAAACTGTAATATGACGGACCACAACATTGAATGATTCATAACCGAGTGTGAAAATGAATTAGAGCAAGTACAACACAGACCATTTATTTGTTTATATTATTAGTTATAAATAAGGTCATAGGTCATCCGAAAATTACGTCACAAGAAAATATGTTTCAGCTTAAACTGTCCTTCAAGTATCGTTAGTGATATTATAAATAAGAACGAACTCTGCGTCTTTCTGTTCGTTTTCACGCTAAACCAATATACCGATTGTGATGAAATTTGGTACGCCAGACAATTTGGATTATGGTAACGCATATTCAGTTATTTGAATCCAATAATACCGCGGCACAATTTTCGAATGACTTAAATATGACACCCCGACATTTCAAAACTTAATATTGTATTACAGTTTTATCAAAAATCGTCATTAACAAAAACCGGAGATTCATTAAAAGATTCGTCAACGAAAAAACACTTGTGAACGCGTCTGTACAAACTTAAAACGACTAAGTGAAGAATTAAATAGAAAAATAATACTAGACGTTTTGTGTGTGATGATTACTATTAAACGTAATTAATAATAATAATTAATCAATAATATTAATAGAGAGTAAAAAATAATAATAAATAAGTCAACGTAACAAGTCATTTAACATTATCGAGTACGGTCGCCAACAAAAGTGTTACAAATTTGTTATTTTTTTTCACATTTTTGCCGACGATACGCATGTGTTATATTTCACATGTGTTAAATTATTTTAATTTATACATAACAATATATTTGCAAAGGCGACGGGCGAGTATATCCGCGGTATAACAATAGGCTTATCACACAAATATAAGCATGTCTTACAAACGCGTTGAACTTTAGTTTAAAAATTGGCAATACACAAACAAATAGAATACGCTTTATTTTATTATCATGATTCTATTTGAAATGTGTGATTGAGTACCTTATTCGTGTAGTTCTTTTCAACAAAAAAAAAATTAAAAAGAGTAGCGATATTTCATAATCTGCTTTAATAAGAAATTTGACTCTTTTTATATGGACCTATCAAAATGAAATTTTTCAATATGGCTTCAATCCTGTCTCCTGGACAATTAAAATTGCCAACGTCGATTTAAAAGTACCAAAGTAGTTGATAATTCCTTGTATATTAGTATAGTATAAAAAGCGTCTTCAATATTTATATGTATTTCCGTTATACATATTTAAATTTTATAGAAGGTACATTAGTTAGACCCTTTTGTAATATACATATTTATAAACATAACCATTAGAAATCTTGACAATATTAAAAAAACACTCAACACATCTCAAAATAACCACAAGCGCTTCATCATCATCTTCCTAGCGTCATGTCCCGTTCTTAGACGGGGTCCGCTTAGACCATGATCCAGGATTAAACGAGTCTGGTAATTATATTAAAGCGACTGCCGATCTGACCTTCGTAACCTTAAGATAGGGGAACCAGACAATTTTTGGATCATGGTGACAAATCCAAAGTTGTTTGAATTTGCAGGTTTCATCACGATGTTTTCCCTTACCGTCGAGCTAGTGGTATAAATACGTACATAGATTTGAAAAATCCAGAGGTACGTGCCCGGGTTTGAACCCGCACTCCTCGAAGAGGCGCGTGTCCTTACCATTGAGCTACCACCGCTCTTAACCACAAGCGCTTCTTACCACTAACAAAAACACCCAGACTCAAAAACAGTTTCATTAAATATCATATTGAGGCTACATCGAACCTGCTTCCCTCAAACGGCACTAACTCAACCGTAGCTTAGTTCAACACGTCTCAAGACATGCCAGCAATAAGAGCGTACATTTCATAAACACGTTGTTCGGTACAAACGCACCGATAAGCGCAAATAGACTTTTATTTATACAAAATCTTCAATTATTCCGACTGTACTGATGCGGTGAACGCGATCCCATGCATCTACAAGACCTTCAGTGTTTAATCCAAGTAATATAATTGTGTGTTTTTAATAGTTATCATGAAATCATATTCTTATAGAGATAATGACACCATTCACGAGTGATTTTAAAACGTAGTTCAATTGAAATATTTTTCACAGTTATTTAGGTTTTGACAGCCCATATAATGTATGTCAAACGGTAGTCCACATCTTATCTAACACGCTCAAATATTATTCGTTTTCTATTACTTGTGAATTGTCATTTTAGACTTTTTGTTGATATCATGAAATATCCAGCTATTTAAGTGTGTGGCCCCTTATCAAATGCTATATTAGATTTTTTTAAATTAATAAGTAGGTAGTACACTAAATTGGAGTGTGACACAATGTGACATCAAATCACGCCAAACTCATACAATATGAGTTTTGTCATTTCATATGGAGTATGTCAAATGATTGTGTCATCTACTTTACAACAAAAGCTTTTATTAATCTGAATCAGTAAATATGTATGTATGTATATAAAGTATGTCAAATGATTGGTGGTGTCATCTACTCTAAAAACGAAATCATTGATTAGGAACCTGAATCAGTACTCTCTCATGTCAGCATAGTGTCGCGTCCACCACACCGGTACATCACGTCGCCCCGTCGCCTTGCAACGTCGCGCGTCAACCGCCGCTGCTGTTGCTGTTGCCCTGCGACTTCTGCTCGAACATCGCCGCCATGTCGCGGATGTTGTACGACGGAGACATCTTCTCTTTCCTGTTGTGTGCGACAAATGTGTGTCGTTAGTGATAGAAATGGGAAAAAATAGGATAGTAGATACGTGAAATCTTTGACATTCTTTTGTGTGTCAAAACGCGAGGTTTAGATAGACTTTAAGACGGCGTAGCACTATCAATTGACATAATCTGACTGAATCACTGAAAACCATGATATTTAATCAATTGAATATGGAAAATCTTGATGTCACACTCCATAATTTCACAAAAAAATCTACAGGTTCGCTTGGACAGCTTAGTACAAAAAGAAAGTCAAATTATTGTGCACCCGTCTCTCAATATAATAACTGTCAATGTCAAAATTTAAAGTGATGAGGCCATTATGGTTGATATAAAAAAAAGGAAATTTTTTCAACACAATAAATATAAATATACACACTTAAATTCTGGTATTAATAAAGCGACGTTAGTAAATTATGATATAACAACCACAAATTGAAAAGTGCTACATTGTAACACGATCGAAACTAACAAGTGAGTATATATTTTAATATAATATACAAATATTTATTATAATAATCATACACAATTTCATATACAGGGTTACACATATTCTATTGATCGTATTATAATATGCAACTTTTAATCTGAATAAGTGAAGTTTAAGAGTTGCACAGTTTAATAGTTGCATATTATAAAGTAATTATTCAAAAAGAAGAAATATTTGGCTAAATAGTCATTGGTATTTTTAAATTAGCCCGGTATATTAAAAAAATTAAGTATGCAAAAAAATACTGAAATCTATTTCTATTCTAAGTAATAAACTTCAATCTAGTATTACATAAGCTGATATCATACATTTTATGCAAATAATATAATTTTATATATATTTATTTAGATTTACAATTTAACAGATTTATTTATATATTTGGAGCAATTGATCAAAAAGTTATTGTTTTTGTTATTTATTATTAACATATAATATTATTAATATTTTCATGCAATCGAAATCTATTAATAGAAAAAAGAATTTAGAAAACAATATGTATATATAAAAAAAAACACACAACACCGACATTCCCCATCAAGAAACCACTCTAACCACAAACAAAGCAACCATAGACAACCCACTCACCTCTCGTAGTCCCTCCGCGCTTCCCTCTGCGCGCCCTCCTCCGGGCTCGCCGGCGAATGTATAGTGTCCAGGTTATTCGTACTCCTGGCTAAGGAGAACCGCATCCTCTGACCCAAATCGACCGTGTTCCTCCTCTCGAACTTAGGCAACTCCTCTTTTAACCTCTCACACGACTCTATCTTGTCTACATCCTTCTTTATCTTTATCCTAGTCAGCTGTTCCGGATTGCTCCTGAAAGACTGCGAACTATACTTCTCCCTTAAAAAGTTCCGTCTCTCCTCTTTATATTTCTCTATTCGTTCCCTACTCAGCTTCTTGTCAGACTCGAAGCCTATCAAGTTCCTAATCTCCGTAGGGCGTTTCTCGTTAAATCTCTGGACTAGAGATATCTTATTCTCCGTTGTAGGCGTGACGCTGTTCAACTTTGAATCGGGATTGCCCTCCTCTGTATTCAAATTCAAATCGGGCAGGAATTTAGCGCTTTTTTTAGTCAAATCTTTGACTTCGAGACTTTTTCTCCTGTCCACATAAGTCTTTTCGTTGCCGAATTCCTTGACGAACGCGTTTTCGTCCAAAGAGCGTGCGTTGCAAGAGTTCTTCGACAATTTATAAGATTTAGGCGACACAGAAGGT